>CM063246.1:20485121-21206065 GCA_032158295.1 Pycnopodia helianthoides | reverse complement strand
ACACTCTTGTCTACAGATTTCTTCAGGCTTCAGAGTTACAGTCATTGAGTACACTTATGAGGCATCCTTGGTTTCCTTCCTCAGAAATCAAAAAAATGATAGCAACAGTTATAATAATAATACCCTCTTTTTTGTTGTAGCTTATGACATGCGTGTGGTCGGAGGACCCTACCCCAATCAGGGCCGTGTAGAGGTCCTGTACGGGGGAGTCTGGGGCACCATCTGCAAAGACATGTGGGACCTGAACGACGCAAACGTCGTCTGCAGGCAGCTGGGATTCAAGTCCGCCGCCTTTGCGCTGGACGATATAGACGGCCTCTATGAAAAGGGCGAGCAGGAAGTCATCTTCTACGGGATTGAATGCGGCGGCTGGGAAGAAAACTTGATCAACTGTCGCTATAGGGTCACAAATCCTGAATTCAATAGATGCTACAGTCTCAGGGTCATTGGTGTCGTGTGCAACAGCGACGAGTACCCGAGCAAGGACCCTCGGCCGGATAATCCTACAATAGGTAATAAGCTGGTTCATGTCACATAGAGTTTCCACACGTCTAGCTTGTAACACTCGCAGCCCAAATGCCTCAGTTTTGCAAAAAACTCCTTTCCAATGGTGTTTCTTTGTTGTGATGGATTTACACATTTGAAGGTATTATACAGGAGTGGTAAGGATGAACAACATCTTTGTGTAAATTTAGTCTGAAAGCTTACTGATTATGAAGTTCACACTAGAACCATTTTTTTCTGTGAAACATTTCCCTCTGAAAATGGAGTCATATTTGAGAAAAACTGTATCTGAAACCTTTACAAAAATGCAACTGCTGGTTCCGGTTGTTACAGCTAAAACCAAGGGCAATGTGTTTACATGCTGAAAATTGAGTGCATGGTTTTTCTGTGTATTTTGGTCTTGACTCACACAACGGATTAATCCAAAATATTTTCACAGGTTTGTTATTTCGTACATTTGCTTGATCACGCAAATCATGAGCACTGTCTGCGATTATTTTGTCAGCTCTACCAATCTTGTATTATTTTTTGTTAAAGGAACAGTACAGAATTGGTTTTGCTAACAAAACAGTTGCTGGCAGTGTAAGCACTCTATGTAATCCACCATATACATAAACTGACAAACCTGTAGAAGTTTGAGATCGATCGGCCATCTGGTCACGAGAAAATAGTGAAAAACCGATTACACATTTGCATGAAATCATATAGATTCAACAAATGAATAAAACGCTCACTGAGCGATAAACTCCAATCGGAAAATTAATTTATTCATTTCTCATCAAATATGGCATTTCAGACAGAAATATTTCAAGGGATGTTTTCTACTATCATCATCATTAGACTGTGTAAGTTTTATGTAAATCAGTGATCAAAAGTATATTTTACAAGTTTTTTTCTTACCAATTCTGTAATGTTCCTTTAACGAACCGCTCCCCTGGTTTTTCGCACAGTTCCACCGACAAACACCTTGCAGACACTTCAGGTAGTGTGGATCATCCTGCTCGTTTTGAGCCTGCTCTGCTCTGCGATTGGTGGATGCCTTGCCTACGATAAGCATAAGAGAAACGGAAATGCTCATGGCCAAAATGCGGTGGTAGCCGCCAAATTATCGGGGGACCAGCCAACCAATCAGGTGAGTTTGAGGAGTCGTATTTAGATCTTTGTCAATGAACGGCCGTACTTTCTATCCATATCGGCACCAGGAGAATGCCAAGTTCGCGTGTGTATCGTACAGTGACATGTGACACACCCATACAAAATTCCCAATGAAAATAGTGGCGCAAGGATACCGGCCTTTTCTGATCTGAGAATTGCAAATTCAAAAGCTTGCCTCCAAACCATGTGACATAGCAACACTGTTAAAGTCTGAGGAATTCAAGTTGAGCATTAGCCTGTGACCAAAAACCTTGTACCAGGCATTGTACTTAATGGCATTGGATTGCATGGGTGGCTAGTGCACAAAGCGCTCGCCTCTCACCAGTGTGGCCCTGGTGCAATTCCCCGGCTGAGGCCATAATGTGAGTAGAGTTGTGCAGTGGTTCTCTCCTGTGCCACGACGATTTTTCTGCGGGCCCTCCGGTTTTCCCTCCTCCGGGAAAAAATCAAACACTCTGGATCTCTGGCTGTGCTGTATGGGTCGACGTGGCTGGCTGCCAAAGGCGCCGTGTGGCTTGACCACGTTGTAGCCCACGTCCTTCACAATACAGCTTCTCAGCTGCAAGTAACAATGATTAGCCTCCAAAATACACCGATCCAGTTGGCCACGCCCCATGACAAATTGACCAATCACAAAGGGTGGTTTAAGGTCAGACACTATACTGCCATTTTGTTCGACAAAAACAACGTGCACGGCGGACGGGGGGACACGCGACACGTTTGGTCGTTGCTATGGTGGGCGTGGCCGACTGGATCGGTGTATTAATATTATTATTATTTTATATCATCATTCAAATCTAACTTACACGTGGCTTATTGCAATGTCTGTATGCCACCAATGTGTACCAGATTCTGTAGAGTTACCATTTGCCTTGTTTTTTTTTTTTTTTCATGTTAGGATGGAAATTATTACGAAAATGCTCAGAATGTGGACGCCAACGAGGTCGAAAAGGGCCAGACATCAATTTAGCCTCCAAGTGTGTGAGCAGTGGATGGAGCAGATTGTGGACGCTTCCGATCTACGCAAAGCTGTGTTATGGCTCAACATTGGATCCCTTTTTCGGCCGTAATGCAGGTTACCGTCCATTCATGGTTTATTCCCTTTTTTTTTCTCCATCCAATCCTGAAACTGTTTTGCTATCCAGGGGGGGGGGGGGAGGATACACAGCTTAACTTTAAGCAGTTATGTTCTGTGTGCTTATTTCGCAGGTGTGTTAAAGTTGGGCCTTTAGCCTTCAAGTTTACAAAAGCAGACAACCGGCCGCCAATTTCACGAAAAACATTGCGTAAGTCCACTTGCGCAACATTTATTACATAAGTTGTGCGCCACTAACTCAAGAAACCTGGCACAAGGTGGATTTACGCAGTTTTCAGGTAAAGTTTACGTGAAATTGGTTGCAGGTGTTTTTCCATTAGTTACGTAGCTCTGGGAACAATGGTGCAAATTCAATCAAGGACCAACAGTTAACTAGTTGTTAGTTAGTGACGTACGTAGCACATGTGCAGTGAAGTTGAAGTGCTTACGACTCTAGTCATGTCGCGACCATAAAATGGCAGTGGCCAGTTTAGTTCGCTTACGTATTTGGACGTCCATGGATGGTATTTGCTTAGTATATCAGCATATATCTTTTTTTTTTTTTTTTTTTAAGGATCCATTTTTACGATCTCTGACAACAAAAATTGATTCTAAAAAACATAAACATCGTATTTTTGACTATAGCACTAGGAAAAACACACAGAAAAAAGCTGGCAACCATCTTTTTCAAAAATAGCCCGGCCGGTTGTCTTGAAAAATGTGTCGGGCGGCCATTTAAAAAAAAAAAGAAAAAAAAAGGCCCGCCTCCTCCTCTTTTTAAAAAAAGGCAGGACGCTAAACATGTTTTTTTTTTATTATTTGCCTTATCTTGTGACTTTCAATTGAATGGAAACAAGATGTTAAAATATGACACAAATTTGGATGCATATGGGTGCTTTGTCGCAGAATGTGACCACAAGTTTAAATCTGGACTATAGACCAGGCAAGTCTCGCACGCAATTCGAACATTTTTGGGACCACTTACATTGCTTTAACGCGTAAAAAAACAGACTCGCGCACTTTAACAGGTCCTATTGTTCGAATACGCGCGAGACTTGCACAGTCTATTCCCATATCCATGGACAAGCCAGATTTCACCAAGTGATTATATTCTGCGACAATGCACAAATGAAATGCATTTAAAGTTTGTTTTTAAAAATTCACACAGATCCTTGTCATTTGATATTTTGTTTTCACAAGAACACAAAATAGAGCGGAAACTCGTCCACCCCGCACTCTGAAAATTTTACAAACCCCTTCTAAACAACATGGACGAGTCAATGTAGACTTGACACGACCTTAAACAAACGGGTGGGGAACTATTATTTCAGGAACAACGCTGTAAAGCATCCAATAATTATCCATATTGGACTCCAAATATGAAATTTTTGGGCGTCGACACGTGGCGCGTGTTCCACCAATCAAATTACAAGGATCTGTGTGTGCAGTATACAAATATACATATGTTGTTATATTTGCTCAACTTTTAGGAGGAAAGTTTTAAATTGAAATGATGAAGTATACATTTAGTACGTCTTCACATGCATGCTGTGTAGAAAACACAGGGCTGCAGGACTTGCTCGGTTGTGGGGTCCCTGGCCCAGTGCAGTGTTACTCACCTCTGGCCAGTGATCCCATGGCCATGTTAAGCACCGAGTCTTTACCTTGAATGTTTGTTTTAGCTGCCATTTTATAGCATTTATTAGTTTACTTTGGGTAGCTGTGTCTCAGTTCAAGCTTTGGTAGTCGTATATTTTTTTTGAATAACTTTTCCAAAACTTTCTTTTTCTTTCTTTGGCCATCATTCGACCAGCTGTGGTGTATATTTACCTAGCCATTCCATTGTGTAGCATGCACAGGCAAGCACTCCCCAATGCTACGCTTTATTTCCCTCGTACAAAGAGGGACAAAGGTACTGGAATTCATGCTCGAAATCTCCCCTTTTCCAGACTTATTGTGTAATCCCAATTCCAGATCTCTGTCCTGTCATTGTACAAACACGGATTAAGAGAGATCGATAGGCTGCCACCAATGTTTTTCATTGTATTCGGCATATGTATTCATTGTACTCGGCATATGTATTCATTGTACTCGGCTGATCGTCAGCAGTGGCTTACGGCAAAGGGTTGGCCGATTCACAGTGAACTCTTTTTTTTCCGCATTTTCTTGAAGGAGAACAACACAAATCCCGGAGCATTTTAATGAGTAATGTTTGTTGTCTCAATACTTGGTTTACTCATGCCTTTTGTGAAAAAAAGGAACTATTCATAATGATCTGAAAAAAACAATCTTGTGCATGAGCATGAAATTTCGGGAAATCACTAACTGGTTAACAAGACACTAAACTCAAATTAGTTCTCATCACCACGGAATTGAGAGTTAACTGTGAGAGTACATCATTGATAAGGTGATAGGCTACATGGTTAAGTCCATGTGGGACCTCCTTAGAGGCTGTGAATAATGCAATCTGAGGTGTTGACACGGTGGCAAATAGTTTTTTAGGGGGCCTGATGAAAACCACATTGGCAATAATTTAAAGACTCTTTGATCGGATATAAGTACAAGTTATAAGCACGAGTCCATCGTGCAAGCAATACATGTTAAAGAATTTGTTGAATGGATCTGTGCAAGTCTAATACATGTTAAAGAATTTGTTGAATGGATCTGTGCAAGTCTAATACGTGTTGAAGAATTCGGCCGCACTGAGGTGCATGTAAGAAGCGATGAAACAGTGCTGTTGTCGAATACTTGTCGAGTATCAAGTGCTGCCGAGTACTAGGGTGGCTGAACGGTACTCGAGTACGAGTACCGGTGTCCGAGTACCAACATATTCTGCAGTTGGGCGCGCGGCACCATCATGCATTCAAGCCTAGGCTTGCCATAGCAGCAGCAACAGACAACAATTTCGGACACAGGCTCAGCCTCGCTACCATGGGCAGTGCGCCGTATCGATACCACTCGTCACTAACCCCTGGCATGGAAGGCAAGCACTGAAAAGCAATGCTGATTGGCTAACCAGAAGTGACTCCTCTGCGCGCACACTTGTTAAAAACATTCGAACACTTGAAGGTGCTTAGTATGCACGTGTCAAAATGCACATATCTTTATGCAATACACTTGCAAATGAATCATGTTTTAACATGGTCACCCTAAACTGCAGACACTTAAGACATATCACAAGATCCAAAAAGAATGAGGGGGGACCAGTTACTCTGTGACTTGTTGCGTCTCTTACACAGAATGGATCAACCACAGGACTAATTAGAATATCCAATATATTTGGATATTTCAAGTGTTACACTTCCAGGGTTATGATCGAGCAAGGCATTCTGGAGAGAAAAAAAAGGCGCGGCGAGACTGTACACAACTGGGAATGAGGTTGGACACAGCCTTAAAAGCCAGCCAAAGGGTCCAAATAGTCTGCTCTCTCAGGGAGAATCACTAGTGACTGTAGTTATTTGCACACAGGGTACTTTACAAAAGATGGTGCCAGTATTGCAGTGAAGGTATTTATGAGCTATTCTTAAGTATTCTTACTCCTGAAGAGGTTGTTGTAGTGTGTAACTGGAAATGTCTAATGTGAATAGTGTGTGTATCTGAGTATAATATTAGGATTCTGGAACTTTGACCACTTTAAACATATTTTACATCATTCTTTATACCTTTTACACTTTGAACAAAACGTAACAAAACTAGCGGAATATTTGGAAAAAGTTATCAATTACAAGGTTTTTACAATATATATATATATTTTGTAATTGATCAGATTTGAGTAGTCGGTTTGGTGTTAAATTTCTTAAATTCTCATTCTTCTTGTCTTAATTGTTGCCAGTACCAATTTTGAAGAAAACAAGAAAACAGCCTTTTGCAAATGGCATGTACCCACTGAAATGACCTGAAGTGGTATGAAAAAAGCGGTGCTGGCCTGACATTTCGACCCTGGCAGAGTCTTTCTCAAAGGCTACTTTTATTATTGAATACTAAAATACTTGCATAAAATATAAATATATATATATATATATAATGGTATCATATACTATGGGCAAGTTCGGGTGCCAATCTTGAGTCAATTTGCCATGTAAATCATGCCTGCGTGGTCTGTGTTTCACCTCGAACAATTTAGTCGATTAATTCGTCAAATATTGCGACGCAACAATGTATGTCACAGAACAAAATGTATTGAGCCATAACAAAGTTACTTGCTTATAGCAATGTTAATCATTATCTCAACAATTGATATGTTTCGTTGGCAAAAACCTACCATTTATTGTTAAACCAACTTTCTGTGCAATTGCAAAAGTTTACCAAACTTTCTCTGTCATGTAATCTAACCGCTGTCTTGTGAAAGTGGCGTAATTTGTTAGTTGACTAGAGAAACAGTAGCTGCGGGGCTAGGTTGATCCAGTTGGGCGAGCTAGTCGAACCACGCAGCGTTTGAGTGACATCTAGATCCACTATGGTAAAGTCTAGTCGACTCTAGTCAGCCACTCGAATTTGCTCTATGATTAATTGGTCGGGACTTTTTATATTATTTGACAACAGGTTTTAAAGATATTGCTATTGTTTTTGAAACAGTTTTTAAAAAATTGTAATTTGATATCAAATTGTAATTTGATATAACGTAGTATGAAGTATCTGAAATATTATTTTACCAAGTTCATCTGAAGGGCGTGAAAGGCCATCATGGATTTGCAGATGTCTATAATGTGCCAAATTCGTGTCACTGCTTTCAGTGATTTGAAAATGAACCTTCCTAAAGGTTTAATCGTGTAAACATGTATTAACAGTGAGTGCCTTAGAGGTACAGCGGTCAACGGTCTTAACTGGAAATGCCAAAGATTCATCTTGCCATTTTTGTTTTGTAAGTCATGAAAGGGTCGGATTTGAAATGTGGCCCAAGTTTGCACACATCTTGAGTATCCTCCATACAAGCTTAAATCCGGGGCCCAATTTCATAGAGCTGCTTAAGCAGAAAATAGTGCTTAACATTTTTCTGCTACAAAGCAAAAGTAAGCAGGAAACCAGTCACAGATTGTACATGCGACATGCTTATTTTGGCTGGTAACCTTATTCTGGTAAGCCTAATTTTGTTGTGCTTATAGCTACTTGTTGTGCTTAAGCAGCTCTATGCAATTGGGCTCTGGTCTCTGATTGGTCAACAGCCATGGGATATTATATCCAGCTCCCAAATCCTATATTACATCTTGTGTTTTGAATGCAACGGGCATACTTATGCACTTACTGCAATGTAATAAATTTGTAAAAACCATCGGTATTCAAAACTGTCAAAGTTTTATCAGCACAAATCTGATGTAGTAACTTCAATGAAGTAGCTGCTACAAAAGCTTAGCTAATGCAGTTGTTGTTTTTTGGTTACATGTTAATCTTAAAGTGCACCACTACCTTCCTTGTTATAAAATACCAGAGTGTAACCTTAAAGATCTAAATTGTCAAGAACATAGTTGAAATTACACTGAAATTACTGTTGATTTAAGCTGTTTTCAAAGTTTGCCATTATTGCTGGAGGATACCTTTGTTATTCTTTAAAAGGTAACAAAGTGATGTAGTAGTTGAGATTACTGAAATAGGGTGTGTCTGCGTCCAATATGCAACTCGCCCATCAGCCTTTATGTATGAGAAACAGAAGTGCTATATTTTCCCCTACTCCCCTCGAACTTGCTGGATAACTGGTAATATTGGTTTTTACTTTTACAAACCGCACAAATAGGTCCTTGTCATTTGATTGGTGGAACACGCATTATGGTCATACTTTATTTTGCCATGTATACTGTACCGACACTCCAAAATTTAACATAGTCGTCCTATATTGATAAATATAGGAGGCTTGGGATACGCTTCACAGCTTTGCTTGGCGTGTACTAACAGATTTTACATTGAGTACCATAATGTTATAATTGCACGCACATGTAAGCTTGTGCCCCAACCTGCGTATGGCTATGAGTATGAACGCCGAGCGTGCTTAAGCCAAATGGTCTTGAACAGCTCCAGCTGTGTATTTCTCAGCCGTACAATGCCTCATTGTTGAAAAATAAATTATGAATTGTCCAAAACTTTGTGTTTAAATTTATTGCTGAAATAAATGATGAGCTATATGAAAAATATCAAGTGACAAGGATCTATGTGTGAGGTATATAAAACACATAGGATGTGTTTGTTTTTATACAAAATATAGCGAAGTATAACCACTTGGTGAAATCTGGACTAATATTTGTATAGTTTTGGTTTGTCTCGGTGGAGTAGTCGATTGTAGTACTTGTATTCACTTGTCTTCTTTATGGAAAAAGGAATGAATAAAACTGTAATTATTACACAATACATTGTCTGTAAAAGGCAAATTGATTTATGCTTCACAGATTAAATAAATAATTCAGATAAAATGTTTCTGAATTCTGAATTAAAACAACGGAAGCATTTACAGTTCACAGGCGAATGTAAAGAGTTATTTTCGGGGTCGGGGGGGGGGGGAGTGATCCAGTTCAGTTGGCCAGAAAGAATATATCGGAAGGCGACAAGACGTCTTTCCACAAAGGAATGATTGAAATGTTAAACTTGTTGATTTCAGGGTTCTGCCCACAGTGGTCGGTGGCGGGTTGGCAGAATTTTATCTGTTTCCGACCGTCACACATTTTCCACATTTTAAAATTACACTTGCAATTTCCTTTCAAAGGTTTTCATGGAAATGTAACATTGGGTTTTTACCAGTAAAAATGGTATCCGAAGCCATTAATTTTGAGTACTTCTTTGGTTTGAGTCTATTTATACGATCTATCGTGTAACTGATCCATCTCGCGATGGTTTCCAGGGAAACACTTTTCCACCACTAAAGAGATCCTGGGCAGAACCCTGTGATTTGCATACAATTCTTGTACCCGGTACCCACTGGATTTGTTAGAAATGGTTTTACAACTGCATGCCCAACAGTTCCAAAGCAATGCTGAATGGATACAAAGCAGACTGCCCCCCCCCCCCCCGGAAATTATCAGTACAAAGAGTGATTAAGACCAAAGGGCCGAAACAGCTGGTCTTAAGTTTGTCAGAAAATATCTATGCAGACTCATTCTGAATTTCAATTGGGACCTCTATCAAACTAAGTCATGTACGGTGGCCGTCCAAACACCTGACCATTATGTCAGACACCTCTTCATGGAACAACAAAATTAGAAATAGTGAGATTGCAACATAATTTTGTTTGTTTGAATTTAACTTCACCCTTGGTCTGTCTCATGAATATTGTGTAAAACATTGCACAGACGACGAACACTCAATTCAAACAAATTCTGTCACTAAACATCGACAATGAGCCTATACCTATTACCAAGCAGACAACCTTGACCCATGAGCCCTTTTAAATTTGAGCGATACCTGGAAAAATCCCCATGTATGCAGTTCATGCACAAGTTTCACCCCTGAACAAAGGGGGAAAGGCGACGGTAAATGGTTGATACAAAAACAATTTTTAAAGGAATATTACAGAATTGGTAAGAAAAAACTTGTAAAATATACTTTTTGATCACAGATTTACATAAAACTTACACGGTCTAATGATGATGATAGTAGAAAACATCCCTTGAAACATTTTTGTCTGAAATGCCATATTTGATGAGAAATGAATAAACTAAATTTCCGATTGGAGTTTATCGCTCAGTGAGCGTTTTATTCATTAGTTGAATTATGATTTCATACAAATGTGTAATCGGTTTTTCACTATTTTCTCTTGACCCAGATGGCCGATCGATCTCAAACTTCTAAAGGTTTGTCAGTTTATATATATGGTGGATTACATAAAGTGCTTACACTGCCAGCAACTGTTTTGTTAGCAAAACAATTCTGTAATTTCCTTTAAGATCGGTGCCTGCGGCCCAAACTTTTAGTGTTGTGATCATGTGACGTTGCACGTGACTGTTTAAAAACCCGAGGGACTGGAGCTGTCGTAAGTTAGCGTTCAGTTGGGCTGCTTAGCGCACTTGCAGCACACTGTTTACGTGAAAGGTCACGACTTTTTTGTGCGTTTTGGGCGGTGCTTTTCAACTGCATAACCGCGCCAAGACGGCCGAATGTTAGCAAAACATTCAATCGTGTTGATAGATGTTGTGACCAAATTCAACATTTCTGCAAACTTTCGATGAAAAATTAATACATCCCATGATTGGTTGCTTTGTTTCCAACAAATTCAAATGTAATTTTGAATGTTTGTGTAACATTGTTACAAACTGTGGCGTCTGTGTTTTGCTTTGCATTTATGGCTTCCCATAGTTTTCCAATGAAGGCTGACAAATGAAATTTTCAGTCTGAAGGCCAAGGGCGCCGGCTCTGAAAAAAGGAGTAAAAGCTGCACTTCATGCATGACTTAGTCACTAGCTCATAGCTGAGTGGTGGAGACTGAGAAGTTACGGATTTGTGTGGTAGAGAAGCATATATCTTGCCCAACACTAGCCGCCCATGCATCATCAGGCAGATTATATCTACTAAAGACTTGTATTTTTGTATAAAAAACGCTCCTCTGTTTACAACACAATCAACTGAAAATAACTGAAATTTTGCATATTGCTCATGATGTCGGGCGTGGCAACTCGGCCCCTGTTTTGGGCGTGGCAGTTTCGTCCTCTTGTCTGTTGTGTCTGCTCAGCCAGGTAAGACTAAGACTTTAATTTAAAGAGTGATGCAATGTGGGGTGGGTTTCATATTAATATAAAACGAATTAGCTGATATCAAACTGTTTTCCCCCAAACAGTTAGTAAGTAAAGGTTGATAGCAAAACAAAGCCTTTTGTCTGTTTGTCATGTTTATGTTTGTATCAAAAGTCTTTCGTTTGGCCAAGCGGTTTAATGAGCACCGGACTCAAACTTTGGTGTTTCTGATCAGCATAGTGTCAGTGTGGGTTCGAGTCCAGTTATTGACACTTTAATTGTTGGTTCCTTAAGTTAAAGCAAGACCCCTTAACCATTAATGCCAAAGTTGTCCTTTGGATGGGTATTAATTACTTATTACTTCAATTACTTATTTCTAAACTAAAGCTCCCTCTCCACCAATATCCCATAAAACATCTCCCCAACTTTCACTCTGGGCCTCGACTATTCCTTCGACTTTCCCTTATGCCTTAGTGCAAGAGACTTGCCTCTCACATACCAACGAGCTACTCCTAGAATTATGAGGTTCGATCCGCTATCGGCTCCATGAAGCCAAACCTCATAATTCTAGGAGTACCAACGAGCTAGGTCTAGGAGCTCTGTAACAATTGTTTTGATAGAACTTTTAGTAGTCAACTTATAAAGAAATAAGACAAAGTCTCACAAGACCAATACGTTTTTCCAAGTGTATAATTTATTCAGTTGTTGTCACCTAGCACACTCCACTCCGGTTCAGTTACAGTTTTTCCTCTATTCTCACTTTTTAAAAGAATGTTTATTTATGAATGCAGGCCTTGCCCTTTAGCTTTTTGTAAAGTAGCCCGCCGGGCCGGTAAACTTTGCATTTTAATTGCCCCCAGGAAGTTTTAGTAGCCCGGATTTTAAACAGGAATTGCCATAACTGTAATGTTCTGATGTGTTAATGTTTAGGATCACAACCAGTTTAATGATCAAATGAAGTTATATTCACACACTCAATAACGATTAACACATTTTATACATTAATTATTCACATCTGAAAAGGAAGAAATGGGCATTTTAAACAAGTAGGTTGCACTGTTTTTAGTAGCCCACAGGGCAAGTTGAGAAGTGGTGTTTACTAGCCCATAGCATTTTTTACTATACAATGTACGCCGGGCTAGTGTTAAGGGCCAGCCCTGGAATGTGCGCTTCGGCAGCTTGGTCCTTTATCGCAAGTCCACGACACTCCCGTTCAAGACCTTGTCACTCTTTTTATTACCTTAAAATTAAAAACCACTGTAGATGAAAATTGAATGGTCGGACAGAAGGGGGCTGACTGTACTGTGTCGACTCGATGCATTCACCACATAATATCTTAACATTGCAGGTTGAACAGGGCTAGAATTGGGGGAAAAACCCACAAGACCGCAGGGCTTGTAGCTAAAAAATATTTACTGGATCGGAATTTTGAGTACAAGACCAGAATTGAAGTGAGAAGAAAAAATAGGTTAATAATCAACTTTTTGAATTTGAAAAAGCACTAAGAGAAGATTTATCTCATTTGTATATTATGGGTAAGTAGTCTTCGATAATCAACAGAATTGACTGAAAGTCAACAACATTTGAACACAAACACAAACACAAGACCGCCAGACTTGTCCTGACATGAGTTTACTGGCCCGATGCTCAAATCATTGGTCTCGGGCCTGCGGTCCAGTGTCAAATTCGAGCCCTGAGGTTGGCATAGTTTATAGATCATTCAAAACCACAGTCGATAATATTGAATTGTCAGATAGTTTGAGCTATTTAACATTTTATATTTTACTTATTTGTAGCATCAGATTGAGAATTTTTGTGATGATTTCAAGTCGGGCAAGATCAAGTTCAAATTATTATTCATTGTTTAATGTTGTTTATTCCATCAGCTGAGTCTGACCTCCGTCTAGTTGACGGATCAACAAATTCTGAAGGTCGTCTTGAAATATTCTACCAGGGGGCATGGGGGACCATCTGCAATCGCGACTTTAAAATCGTGGAGGCCCAAGTCGCCTGTAAGCAGTTAGGGTACCCAAATGCAGAGGGACTGACAAGCTTCGCCGGGGGATCAGGACAGATCGTCATGAAGTATGTGAACTGCAACGGGAACGAGAACAAACTTGTGGATTGTTACCGGGAGCTCAACCCGAGGTACTGCGACCACGACGATGATGTGGGAGTGGTGTGCTCAGAAGTGCCGACTACCGACGCTCCACCCTCTGTCAGCCCAGGTGGGTGTAAGGGGGGACATTTGGGGGACAACAAGTTTTAGTTATCTTTTAAATATTGTTTGGGCGTCATTAGGGCCTAATGGATGTAAGAAGTCACTATAAATAGTAAGCTTGCGGTTACAACCAAAAAAATCTCTTTTGGGAGGAGTGTTGGCTCTGAAAAGAGCAGTTGTGGCCTCCACTTTTCAAACAGTTTACTCTGCTCTTGAAGACGAGCAAAGCATGCTGTTCGAAAGGTCGAGACCACACCAGCTCTTTTCAGAGCCAACACTCCTCCCTGGAGATATTTTTGAGACATGGTTGTAACCGCAAGCTTACAATTTATAGTTATTTCTTATTTCCGGACCATACAAAGCTTCAAACATCACTTAATATTGGGTGTGTCAATTCTACCTTTCAGTTGTGTCTGTTCTTTCAGTTGTGTCTGTTGAGACAAATCAGTTTGCGTAAGACTAGGAAGGAGGTTGTGAATTAAATTTTTCATACCACAATTTATTCTCGTACCCTACCAACTCAAAAACCACAGTGGACGGTGAAAATGTAAGCCATCGGGCAGATTAATCTTGTACTGTGAAGGCATTCACCACATGATATCATATTTCAGGCTGGCGTAGCTTATCTGTCATTAAAAACAACAGTGGATGGTATTGAATTGTCAGACAGTAGGAGGGTTGACTGTGTACTGTGTAGATGCATTCACCAAGAGATGTCATAATTGCAGGCTGGCATAGCTTATCTATCATTCAAAACCACAGTGGATGATATTGAAATTTTGCCAGACAGTAGGAGGGTTGACTATGCACTGCATTCCGTGATATGTTGAAAGCTGGCAGAGTTCATCTATCATTCAAAATCATAGCGGAAGATATTAAGTGGTCAAGCAGTAGGAGCGTTAGCAATTGTATGGACCAATTTGAAGTCGGCAAATTGTTCTCGTTACTTCTGCCGTAAGATAACACTCTATAAAAATTTGTATCCATCCAGGAATCCGAATCTAGAGAACTTTGGAAAGCTGCGACTAGTCGGCGGCCCTGATCCCTATGAGGGCCGAGTGGAGGTGTACGATTTTTGGATCGAAAGCTGGGCCACACTATGCAGTGAGTTTTGGAACTTCAGAAAGGCCGAACTGGCGTGTAAGCATCTCGGTTATCGCCCAGCTACATCGACGGGGACAATACGCTACGGTGCGGGGACGGGTCCGATCGCCGATTGCACAGTGTCGCGCAACGCACTGCAAACACACAGTTGTAAGATCATCAACGTAACAGATCCGACTAACACCTGCACTCATGATGCTGATGTAGACATAGTGTGCAGCGGCACTGAACCAGGTACACAGGTTTTCTTTTCCCCATAGATGTCGGTCCTTAAATTGAGTTTGATGTTATTAGATTTCTTATCCGAGTTCGGGGAAAAAAGATAGTACAGTACTCCTGCTGGGACAATTTTTAAATGTGGTACTGTGATTTTCAAAAATAGAGTAAAGCATAGCATGCTGTGAAGGAAAGTTCCCAGCATTACCTCAGCTGCATAGTGTTAGCCAGATGGGTGTCTGGGTGTCTTTTGGACACCCTGTTTTAAATTTGGACACCCTATTTTATCTGTCCTGTACATGTTAATGAATTGTAAGTGAGCAAATTGGACACCCAGGTTTTAAATTTCCAGCAAATTTGGACACCCTTTGTACCCAATCCTAGCCAAAACCTTGCTCGGTTGTGCCTTCTCTTGATTCATAGATGGTAAGCGTACGTTGAGCATTATTCACCCTAACTCCCTTGAGTGAACAAAATCCAACATCGTGTAAAGTCTTCGCACCCGAACTGGTGATCTCTGATAACTGTGATAACTGTGACATGCCTGATCCCGTGTTCGAAGCGTCGTCAGCTTCCTAGTGCAGTCCTCAGTCCAACAGAATGAAACAAAACATGCAGTTTGGAATTTTGAAAGGCTGGGGATGGGTTGGGTTTATGCTAATTTTTTACCAGTGTTGCACATTTTCTTGATATTAAGAAAACAAAACTCTTAAAAATTAATAAATAAAGCAATTTGCATTTGGCAGTTTGTCAACATTAATGATTACTTTATCTTAGTGTACTTTATCTTAATTCAAATATAGTAAACACACATGGCGGGGAACCATGGTTTTTTAAACCAAAGCGTTGATTGTTTACACACAATTTTATTTTTCTCAGTTTTCATGTGTATTGTTTAGAGGTTTTTTTTTCTTCTTTCTCTTCTTCTTCGTCTTAATGTTGAAATTTGAAGGTGAGCAGAGTCAGGTTCGTCTCGTCCAGGGATCAATGGAAACCGAAGGGCGGGTGGAGTTCTACGATCGAAACGTTTGGAAGACGCCGTGCTCAGACGGCTGGGGGATTGAAGAGGTCCGGGTAACCTGTCGACAGCTAGGCCTGCCCGAGCCCTCGTCGGAGACCGTTCCACCGGGAGGGTCATTTGGTGGGAGCCAAGAGATCCTGCGGGACAGTATCACATGTACAGGTCAAGAACGAGCTCTTGTGAATTGTACCTGGACTCCAAGACCCACAGTCTGTAACACCGGTGATGCCGGTGTCCGATGTGGTACCAGACAGCCAGGTGAAATATACTTTCAAAATACTGTACAAATAAATTTGAGGCTACTTCAAAAAGGACCTTTTCAACGAAATATGCTAATTACATTCACGCATTTGTACAGACACTATTGGTTGGCAAACCATAGAGTTGTGCACTAGGCAGACGCACAAACGGGTTTGCGTCACGCCACCATCGGTCCCATACATAAAGGCGCGATGTTCACTCATTTTGCCAACCGGTAGGGAGAGTACGCACACGCGATGTTCAATTTGCATATTTCATGGGAAGGGTTATTAGAACTTTGTCTTACACTCTCCATGAGTGGAGTCCGGTGTCTTTCGTTCAAATGCAGACAGTCTATTCTATAATGCATTGCACTGATAACTTTCTTCGACTCTGCTAGGGTCGAAAACGCCAGGCCATTAACTACTTTTTGCATTCATACCATGGGTCCTTTTTTGGTTGGTCAGCAGTTTGCAACAGCTAATTCTATTTTCTCAAAATAAAAAAAAACCTGTGTTTTTTTTTCCCTGTCTGCAGCTCAGGAGTTTGACCTGCGTTTGGTGGATGGACACACGCTCACCGAGGGCGTGTGGAGATTCTGTACCAGGGGGAGTGGGGCACCGTTTGTTGGATGCTCTTCCGTTTAGGGGAGGCCATGGCAGTGTGTAACATGCTGGATTTCAGTACGCCGAGAGGGTACGATCGTTCGGCAAAGGAGACGGGAAACAAGTCGTCGAGTATTTAAACTGCAACGGCAACGAAGAGAGGGTGCTGGATTGTTATCATGTCTTGAGTACCAAATGCAGCAGCGAGCAAGATGCTGGTGTGGTCTGTTCAAATCTCCCACCAATGAGGCTATCCTTTGGTTCCTTTGCTGGTGAGCATTTTTCCTTTTTTTAGGGGGGGGGGCTTTTAAAATTCCAAAGGCCTGGGCCCAATTTCATAGAGCGCTGTAAGGGTATGTGTGCCATACGGCCTTGACCATTATGCCATTTGAAAGTTTGTTGATTATTACTAAATACAAAATTGGGGTCGAACGAAGAAAAAATTAGAGCGGGATTTGAACCTGTGACCTCCGGATTACTGCACTGGCGCTCTACCAACTGAGCTGTCTAGCCCTATGTTGAGGGTCTCCCTATTTCGTCAAGATCTTTGTTTGGGGGGTACCAGTCAGAGGCCATACAACCTGTAACTGCCGTGTAGCCAGGGATCTCACCCAAGTTCATGATACAACCTGCGAAGTGGCAGCAGAGGGATCACCTTAAGGGGTGCAACTTTTTTTTATTCCAGTCAGTTTTCCCCTTGTGGTTCATTACTTGTTACTAAATAATAAATCAACTGAAAATGTATCTATTGCAACCCCCTTCATATATATTATATATATATATATATTTTTCAAATGAATTTCATTTTAAATAATGCTCTCTGGGAATACCCCCCAAAAAGCAAGCCTGGCTCACAGTGTATTATGTGTGACATCACTGGTGGAATGAGAAACGTTCAGAAATGTTTGTGCCACCACAACAGTATGAGTATGTATGGTAGCACGGAATAGACCCTGTACGTCTCGCGCGTATTCAAACTTCCGGAACCATTGTGGTCCCAACCATATGGAGTTTTACCTGGGGGGGATTTTTTTTGTCAATTATTTTTAGTTTTACGTAGTCGATGGCCATAAAAACAATGGTGCACTTTGTCTGTACTTCTTTAGGTGACCTGCGACTAGTGGGCGGCCCGAACCCCTATGAAGGCCGAGTTGAAATGTACATCTCCGACGTCATCGGTTGGGCGTCCATCTGCCAGGAAAACTGGGATTTCGGGGAGGCGAAGGTAGTCTGTCAAGATCTGAACTATCGTCCCGCTACCTCGATAGGTGTGAAGCGGTACGGTGTCAGCAGCGGTCCAATTGTCAAGTGCCCGGAGAATGATGTGGTATTGAACTCCGACCTGTGCCAAGTGATCGACAGCAGCAGCACAACACCTGTTTGTAATGCTAATACGGTTGTGGACGTCGTCTGCAGTGGAACTGAGAAAGGTAAAGTATTCAGCCTGTACCACTACCAGGTCCAGATAATAATAATTAACAATAATAACAACTAGTTCTTATGTAGCGCATTTTACAATAACGTATCAGTGCGCTTTACATTAGTGCCCTGGTCATTGGGCCAACAGCAGTCCTGTAATCTTTCTCAGCTCCCTGTGGCGCTCGAGGGGCCATTCACTGAAACACTGAACTAAAAAGAGTAAACAGAAACTAAATGCTTGTTTTTGTTGTCCATTTTGTTGCTGTAAAGGTTATCAAGGGGCCATTCGACTGTTGAACGGTACAGAGCGGACAGAAGGGCGGATAGAAATCTTCCACCAGAGTGTATGGTGGAGGGTTTGTGCCGACACCTGGAGTTTGAAGGAGTCCACGGCAGCATGCTACCAGCTCGGCATGCCGACCCCGACACGGAGCGTGCCGGGAGGGACGTTCGGGGTGAACGGGGAGAGGCCATTCTTGAAGCTCAACTGCTCGGGAGAGGAGCGTGAGCTTATCGACTGTATGTCAACGGACCCGACTGAAACACCGTGTGAAAGTGGCGATGCCGGACTACAGTGTGGCGTGTGGACGGATGGTAAACAAGCCCATAATTCTGTGTTGCCGATTCACTAGAATAACAATCCCACCCGAGTTATATGCCTATGGATTTTCCTTTTACAGGACTCGGGAGTAAACAGTTCTTGACACACACAGGTGCAGGGTAAAAACATAACAAAAAAACATTTGGTGCTCAATTTGTGGCATAATCTAACCCCCCCCCCTCCTATTGTGTCTTCATTTTTTTCAGGATTTTTAGGGGGGTACTTTTGTACAAGAGGAAAAGAGAGTGTTAAAGTATGGGAACACTAATAGGTGGTAGGGGGGGGACACCCTCTGCCACATATCGTGCATGGTATATATATTTTTTAAAGCAAAATTTGTTAAATTATAAAACAATTGACAGGTCTGTTGTTGGGCAGTTGCTGTGATTGTTGGGGGGTTTCATGGGTCAGCCTGTCAGCTCTTGAGCGTAATTATGTTTTTATTTGATTGATTGAATCTCCAGCTAAAGAAGGGGACGTGAGGCTAAGCGGTTCCCGGGTGGTCACTATTGGACGGCTTGAGATTTACAACGGCACACAGTGGGTAATGGTCTGCAGTGAGAGTTGGAACGACCACAAAGAACACGTCGCGTGCCGCCAGATGGGCTATCTGACGGGCATGTCCGAATACATTCAAGAGAGGTTCAGCCGTACTCGTATGGGTACCTACTGGGAAGACCGTCGGGCATGCTCGGGGACCGAGGAGAGTCTCTTGGGGTGCAGGGATCTCTCCGGTGAACCCTTCAAGTATTGTAGCCGTATGAATGATGTGCGTTCTGGGTGCGACCCCAGGCCCCGGGCAGACTGTAAGTATCTGATCTAGTTGATGAACCGTTTTAAAGATCAGAGCATCGCAAGCGGCTTGTCTCAAAATGTCCGTCTTGGCCGCAAACTGGCCACACAATTTGACCAAAAGTCTCAAAATACAAATCATGCCCTAAATTGTTATTTTCACATATTTCTCACATGTTACCCTCCGAGTTCTGTGCACAGGTGTGTGTCGCCACATACAACCCGTGCAGCGGTTTCAAACGGCTGGTCAAATTGCCAGGAGGGGGTTGTCAAGAGTAGAAGGTGTTCAATTTGTTTTTCAACTTTCAGCCCTACAGGTGCGGCTAGTCAACGGGCCCTATCCCAACCAGGGCATTGTGGAAGTGGAGTACAACGGACAATGGGGCACAATCTGTGATAAAGGCTGGGAGGTCGCTGACGCCCAGGTAATCTGTCGGCAGCTGGGATTCGGGGAGGTCCTCTTCTATCTGAACGGTGGCGACACTAGAAAAGTCTTTGAACCCAGAGGTGGAGAGATCCTGCTCTACAACCTCGGCTGTGAGGGACCGGAGAAGAACATCAGCGACTGCTACTACGGGGTGCCGAGGTACTCGCGGTGTTTCCACGATTACGACGTCAGCGTGGTCTGCCAAAGTGAAGACTACCCGAACACCGACCCGAGGATAAGATCCACCGAACCTCCAGAGGGTAAATACGGAACTTTCCTAAAAAAAAGATGAAAGGAAGAGCAAGAAAACTTGCCCCAAATTTTCTTTTAAAAAAAAACCACCACCAAAAGAAAGCTAACCATACAAAGGAAACTTCGCTAAGTGATATCTTGTCTTGCATCCACCTATGCCAAGTCCCGGTTCGAATCCTGCTTTGGACCAAAGCCTTGCATAAACAATGGTGGCTGCCTGTCCATTCTTGTAATTCTCATTTTGACAAAAAGGGAAGGGCAAGAATCGGGGCTTACACAATAACTGTTGAACTCCGTGCCTTGCATGTTTCCCTCTGTCCTACAATCTAGACTGTTTTAAGAGGAATATCAATTCCTATTTTCAGCTCCCCTGAGTTATTTATTTATTTATTTTTTCTTCTTGTAGCCCCTTACCAAGATTGACTTTTAGCCTTGCTTAGGGCGAACTTGCATTTAAAAAAAAATAATAATAATGATAGCAAAACCGGAAAAAAAGAGAGATTTCAAGCATGCATTCCAGTACCATCCGTCCATCTTTGTATGGAGGAAACGAAGCATGGCACAGTAGGTGCATGCCTGTGCACGCAACACAATGGATTGTCCGGGTGACTGTACGAGACAGCCGGTCAACTGACCGCAATAATAAAAAAAAAAGACACTCCAAAGCTGTCCCAGGCAAATTGAGAAACACCCACCATGAGCCAGTTTGGAAAAGATTGGCATAAACTCACATCATCCGACATGAAGTGGTCAATGGTATTACAGCAAACCCTACTAGAACTCCCTACCTGATCACTACGACCTTCCCTATTTGGGGTTTCCCCACCCCCCCTAACATTTCTTCATTGTTCTCTCTTCACATTTCTTTCGTAAGAAAAACGGATTTCTTTAACGAAAAAAACAACACCACTTTTCTCTTTGTTCAAATTAATCCCCGCAGACGAAGGAGTGTCGAGCGGTAATGTTCGTAACATCATAATAGGGGTGGGCCTCGGGGTCTTAATCTGCTGCTTTGTGTGCTGGGCGTGTTTCAAATGGCTCACTAAGCCTGAAGGAGACGCCCCTGAAAGCGGAGTACCCGTAGCCACGGGCGGGGCTAACCAATACCAACAGGTAAAGGGGAGTGAGGTAAGTCACAGTACACTTGTTCGACACCTTCACGCCTGTGACGTGTCAAGATTTATCCTTGATCCACTGTGGAGTTTGATTGTCTCGGCCGTTGGTGTTTCGACCAAATGTTTTGGATTTCCGTTTGAAATAATGCGCCTTCACTTGGGTAGCTTTGCGTTATGCGCACTCGGACCACGTACGTGAGCTGATGTAGCATTCAATTTCTCGTCGTGTTTGATTGTGTAAAGCACCGATATAGAATAAGGCAATGCTATGCCATCGGCCATTTACAACAGCTGTACACGGGCATGTAGCCTGTTTAGCTGATCAACTAATTTCCTTGTTTATGGTGTCTCATCTGTACCAATCAGAATTGAAACAAATATAAAAAATATAAAAAATGTGCAATGTCTTTCTGTGTCTGGCACTAGCCTCTTTTTTTTTTTGGCGTTGCATGCCTGTGCACAAATTTCAAGCTTTATGTAGGTTTGTACACAAAAACCATGATTGCAGTAAAGTGGCATTTTGTTGGCCTTTTTAGCAAAGTATTGTGTCACGCAGGCGTGTATACCTACTGCATGCGCAAGGTTTTTGCTTCTTCTGGCTCCGATGCCCATCTTGTTAAGCCACAATTGTAAAAACAAAAGGACAAAGGTCTGGAATCTGGGATTACACAATAACCCAGGAGAATGGGAGATTACGAGTATGATTTCCAGTACCTTCTATCCCTCTGTGTACGGGGAAATGAAGCGTAGCCCGGTAGGTGCATGCCTGTGCACGCTAGGCTATGGAATATCCGGTTGAATATACACATCAGCCGTCCAACTGACTGCAAAAAGTTGAAGGCACTCCAAAGTTGTTCTGTGCAAGTTATTTAAACTGTTCATCATAAGCCGATCGAGACAAAATTTGGCGTATAGACACGTCATCAGACATGAAGTGGTTCAAAGCACTCCCAATTAAAATTACTCTCACTTTGTCGTTGCAGGACATGCCACCCAAATCTGATGAGGTAACCGCCGGAAATCTGCCTGAAGGGTCTTCATCAACACAGGTGTAGTCTCTGCTGATATCTGGGATGCGCGGGGCCCACAGAGGGCGCCTTTTGTGCTAGTTGATGAGCAGCTGATTTTTACTGTTAATGCAAAAATACCAGGGGTGAGTGACTATTTGTTTTTCGGTGAAGTGGTTTTGCCACTATGAGCCATCCGGGATGTAAGCTGCAGATCCGGAAAAATCTCTGAATTTTTTTTCAGGGGTCAGTGTGTGAGCTGTGGGCAATATAAGCCACATCAGAAAGTGCCCGTTTTTTTTTTAAAACATCGACATGCACTGAAGACAAGGTTTGAAACAGCGGTGGGTGAGTGCAAATCTACGCAAATCTAGGCAAAACAAATGTTCTTTTTGTATCACATTAAATAAGGGGTACGGTGGTAGAATCTAATAGCAAGATTATTTTCAAGTTTGTAGGATTGTTTGACAAGTCTTTTTATTTGAGATTTTAGTAGATAGAGGATCGTTCTTTGTTCCTCCCTTCACACGAGGGCGTCGTAGACAGGATAGAGATCGCACTAAATGTGTCTACGCCGTGCCACTACAATAATATGTTGAAGTCGGAGAACTT
Source organism: Pycnopodia helianthoides (assembly GCA_032158295.1). Taxonomy (NCBI): domain Eukaryota; kingdom Metazoa; phylum Echinodermata; class Asteroidea; order Forcipulatida; family Asteriidae; genus Pycnopodia; species Pycnopodia helianthoides. Next base: position 21,183,051 of record CM063246.1, on the reverse strand, counting down.
TGCCATTTTATTTTTAGTCAGAAATTTCCGAAGCTTACTTTACTTGACGGTGTTTAAGCCGCGGATCAAAAGGGTTTTTTCAACCCGATAATTTGTTGAAAAGAATTTCACTTTTTAAATACAATCCTAGAAGTGTGATGCATGAAACTTCATTTTTAGATTGCGTTCCCTCTAACTTAAAGTATCGTATACTTTCTATTTATATTAAACATTATACTTGCACTGTTTAAAGAATTAACTACATGTAGACGTTAAATGTAAAGGTTTTTCTGGTTTGATTGGCAGCGTACGGCACCGTGTAAACCATTACATGGTGCTATGTAAAGGAATAGGTCTCATACTTCAAAACGCAGCTCCACATATCTTGCAATAAAAAATACTGAGCGCTTTGAGACGCCAATCGAGTGTGACAAAGCGCCTATATAAGAACGACGTATTAAATGCACATGTTCTTTGAGATAAAACTATGCAAGATAGTGTTCAAAGCTGCCATCAAGGGTTATTCTTAGGTGACATATCTGTTTGTACATGCAGAGGTTAGAGAACGAAGAGCTTGGTCAACACTACACCAAACTTTAATTGTCTCATCAAAGATGATCAGTTGGATCTTGCCTTTCACAAAATGTTTTTTAATATAAAATGTATGCAACAAAAAGATGTGTAAAATATCAACATTTTTTTAGTGGTGATTTGTAAAACATGTTAGTCAAAATCTGTGGTAAATACTACACCAAACTTAAATTGTCTCGTTAAAGATGATCAGTTGAATCTTGCCTTTCACAAAAATGTTTTTTTTTTTTTTAATATAAAATGTATACCACAAAGATGTGTTAAAGTATCAACTTATTTTTTAAATGGTGATTTGTAAAACATATTTTCCAAAATCTGTGTTAAATCCTGCACCAAGCTTTAATTGTCTCATCCAAGATGGTCAGTTGGATCTTGCCTTACACAAAACGTTGTGTTTTGTTTAATTTTTAGGTTTTTTTTAATGCATGCAACAAAAGATGTGTAAAAAGTGATTGTATTCGTAAGTGGTGAAATGTAAAACGTATTTGTCCAATTCCGTGTGGTAGTAATAGGAGCAATGGATTATGCAAGTTTTAATTAGTTGGGTGTTGGCACCAGAGTGCAAGGAGCCTCCATAGGAGATGAGTTGGAATCATGCCTTATCTTTTAGTCTCAGTACATCTCATAATACTTTTTAACTTTTATCATGGGATAAGAAATCATTTTTAACTTGTTAATATTTCAAGAAAGTTGTTCTTATACACAATAAAATTATTGCTTAACTACGACTTGAGACAAATTATTAGAATGCGTGACGTCACGCTAGCATAAATTGTCGCATTTAGTGTTACAAGGTCGTAACACAGTTCGGTCGAAAGGTCGTATCTTGCACACTTGTAATATACACAATTTGCTGCAAGTAACAAGGTCGTATCTCACTCAGGCGCTCTTCTGAAGACAGTCCAAGAATTCTTAATGGGACTTTGGAGTTGTTCAGAACCAATCACAACTCATATTATTTCCTGCAGTGTTATCTCAGCTGCAGACCCAGAGGTCGGTTTAAATTCATACCTGCCTTGTGGTGCTAAGTGCAATCAGTATGGAGGTGCATGGCGCCTTCCAACAGGGTATTTGTGCAAACTGCTGTTTCTGAGTTTTTACTTGCTGTTTTGGCACAGTGGACTGCTCATATCTCAGGGATTTTAACACACCATAGAGCAAGGATACTAATTGTGATTTATCTACTGATTGATTTGAAAAAAAATTTGTCCATCTACTGGAGGCTGCTCACAGTATACATGTAGCTTTTTGTGCGTTTTTCCTCATTGTAAGTAAAAGAAAACCATCTTGTTTTTTTTCTTCAAAATCTTGCCATGGGATACACAGCACAGGTCTGCAACTTCATCTTTGAGAGGGCGAGACTTTTTCATTTTGCAAAGGGCACTTCTATCGGAAAGTCTATGGGGATATTTTGAAGGGGCACCAAGGCCGATACTAAAGGGAAACAGGAGGGCATATAAAGCTTTGTGTATATCCAAACCTGCACTGGCGTCATGGCAGCCCAATTTCACAAAGCTGTTAAAGCAGGAAAACTTGCTGAGCAAAGCAACTAAATCTGCTACGCAAAAACAAGCAGGGTACCAGTCACAAGTAGCATATATTATATGATGTATCAGCTGGTAGCCAGCTAAGCAAATATTTTCTGTGCTGAGCAGACCTTGGGGTTTAACAGCTGGATGTGGGCCCATTCCTCTCAATTTTTACAATGCAGAGGGGGCTGTTTAGCTCAACAAACACCACTGCCAATTTTGAAGCTGTACAAATGTAGTTGTTGACTTTATACAGACTCGGATCAGCATTTTATTTTTAATGTATTATTCAAGTGTATTTATGAGGCTTTTATTCAGTCAAAGTTGGCCTCTCAAAGTGTGTTGATACAATATTATCAGCCCTGCTCATCGGGCCCTAAGTATTCCTGTAACCATCTTAACTCCTTAGGAGTATGCATCACCAGTAGCCAGTTGGGTACACCGGTTACTAATCGTTCACCTTGGACAAACTGTACCCTTGCAGATACCACGTTATGTACTCCTGGGTGAAGAGAAGCAACTATAGTAAGGTGTCTTGCTCAGTGTTAAGTTTGGGATTCAAACCCACTCTTTGATCACTTTTGAATTGGGGTTCGGCCGTGACATGCATTTTAGACTTGATGTAAAGTACATGAATGATTTCCCCAAATAGAATCAGGCGTCTGAGAAATGTATATCTATTTTCGTCATCCCTGCTTCACATATGCATTGAGCTCATGCAGATGCTCCTAAACCCAAGGACTTGTACAACTCTTATCCAAACAGGTCCAACTACAATACATTGGATGCAAGTTTCACACTAATTCGAATGTATGGTTCTGGTTAAAGTGTATCATTCTGTTTCCTTCATAAGTTAAAGCAATGTCTGGGAATAGACCCTGTACTGATGACGTCACGGTTTGTTTTACTGCATTGCTTAAAGTGCTGTAACTGGGGACTGCATTTTCCCAACGGTTTCCCATTCTTGTGCAAAGTGGTACACAAACTGTGACTTCATCCTAAGGTTTGTCTTGTGGTCCCCAAAATGATAAAAATACACGCGATTATTGGTGTTCTTGAGAAAAAGACCTTGCTATAATTGCTTCTCATCACCCAGGAGTACATGCATCAGGTGGGTTCTTATGGGCTGTGCTGTCTCTGGAAAGAAGCGATGACGTAACAACTTGGTGGTCACAGTGCTTTTTTTTTTCTTCTAAGAACAACTTCTGTTTTTGGACCAAAAAATTGTAAACTTAAAGCAATATCAATCTGTTAAGTGCAAAAAAACCACTGGGCCCAGTTTCATAGAGTCGCTTAAGCAGACTGCTTAAAAATTTGCTGCAAAGCGAAAATGAGCAGGATACCAGTCATAAATTGTACATGTTGCACTGTTTTTCGGCTGGTAACCTTAGTCTAGTAAGCATATTTTGTTTTACTTGGCTACTTTTTGTGCTTAAGCAGCTCTATGAAATTGGGCCCAGGTCTGGTGAGGGATATATACTTGGTATTTAGTTTCTTCAATATAACATTAATGCAAGCAAACAGTTTCTTTGTTTGGCATTATTTGGGGCATTACGAATTGTGTTTCCTCTGGTTAAATAAAATCACTTTTAAAAAAAGGAGTAATTTTGCATGTGTAAGTTTTTTAATGAGTTCAAACATTACTGTAAGTGTTTGGTATCTTTGTATAAATGTATAAATGCAAGGCAGCAGAGATCTCTAGTCATTGCCTTGGTGTCCTTTGAAATGCACCAGAAGAAATGTGCATTCACATCATATATGACCACTTTTACCAGACAACAACTAGCTAGCTTTACAAGAACAAAGCACCAAGCATTTTTGTATAGCTCTGGAAATAATTTATGGTACAGCAACTTTGTGTTTTAAACAGCCATGCCATTAATACAGAACAATACAATAAATAGATTTGTAGAGTGCTCTCACTCATCAAAGACGGTTACACAGCGCTGGAACAGGGTCTAAAAGAATTAACTAAAGAAGACAGTTAAACATGCAGGTCAATGTTCAAATAAGGGGGGGGGGGGTGTTCAGGGCCTTCTTAAAAGCATCAAGGAAGGGGAGCAGCGGATTCACTGTGGAAGCTCATTCCTGGAATGCTATGGTCACTAGCTGTGCTGTAAGTTCTGGGCACATGGGGTAGGGTAATGTCTAAACTTGAAGTGGAGTCCAGATCTACCAGAGAGGGATGCGGTACGATGTAGCCATATCTCAATTAAGGTGATGCGTTTTTGCAGTCGATTTCTTGTGCTATCAGTTTGAACAGGACCTACGACCGAGGGCGACATCACACTTCGGTGCCACTAACCCGATCATCAGGCTCGCTAGTCCTCGGGACAGCCCTGAAGATTGGTAGAGGAGTCAGTTTGTCGCCTAAGTCATCAATGGCCACTGCGTCGTAAGGGGGCGGCTCATCTTTGTCTGCTGCCGGCTCCTCGTCGCCGGCTGCAGGTCGGGGCGTCAGGGAGAGCTGATCTTGCTGCCGCGTTCCCGCTAGCGGTAACGGCAGCTGCAGTTGGGCCATGTGTTTCTTGTACTTGGCCCCTAGGAAGACGATGACGATTCCGAGAAAGATGACTGCCGAGACGATGAGCGCTGCTATGAGGATCCTGGAGAGGCCGACACCATCTGCATCACCTGGATTAAACAAACATTATTCAAAATCAATGTCTTTCTCTGATGCTCAATGACACAATTCAAGACCCGGTCTAGAACCCGCACTCGGATAATCAGAAAAACACCAGAGCGCGAGTCCGGTGCGCTTGACTGCTCGGCAACGACACGCCACTTTGGTTTCCCTCAGAAATCAAAGAAATTATTACTACCTGGTAACAAAGTAGTTGAAACATTTTACAAAAGCTCTCAGACAAAAATTAGTCAGAGCTCTTGCGAACTGGAATTTGACCTTGCTTGGCCAAACAAAAAAACTCACTAAATATCCACACCCTGATTAAGGAGGGTAGGGAAAATGTCAAACAGTAAAGCAACATCAATGTGATATTTTATTCCTATTCCCCCACCCCCCCTCCTCCCCCCCCCCCCCCTCTGCATTATTGACTTACGTGGATCATCACTTGGATACTTCTCACTCTGACAGACGATTCCAGCTTTTTCCGTGTTCCCGCACTCGGCCGTTGTTGTATAACTCATTCGGCACTTTGCCAAGTTAGTCTCGGTTCCAATACACCCGAGTCTGTCTAGAAGCGTGTCGGTCTTTTTCTTGGTCCACTCCGATAGTTCGCTATTGTCAACGAGGGCGAAGGCGGCATGGAGGTACCCAAGCTGCCTGCAGACGACGTCGGCATCGTCCAAGTCCCACTCTCTGTTACAAACTGATTTCCAACCTCCTTCGTGGAGGACTTCTGCAAAACCCTGGTTCGGATGTGGACCTCCGACCAAGCGGACATCGAAACCTGCAGATATTCGTCAGTAGAGTTTTAATCTCACGGCAGTGAAAGTGAAAATCTTCTATACACCTGTTTGGGTCACTGTGTACAGCGGTCACTCTTGGAAGTGCTGACCAATAACGCTAGCATTCAATTAGCCCCCTATTGATTGCTCGGTCCCAGTGCCTCATCCAAAGGTGCTGGGATGGGCTGACACATAGACAATAGACATGTGCGTCGGACCATTCCCACTGACCAAATAACCCTGGTAACCCCTCCCTTTTTACAAAAGATTCAACTATAAACATTAATGTAGTTTTATTGTGTAAATCCAATGGCAATAATTATTGTCATTCTTTGACCTTGTACTGAAACAAACAGGGCTCGTTCGCACCCTTCTTCGTACTTCTGTTTGAAAAGATCGTTTACATTATCCATGGAGCCTCCGTGTATTATCATATTGTGTGTGTACATGTTGTGATTAATTGTGCCATTGCGCCGACTGCAGCACAATCGTTCCCATCATTTATCACTACATCCTGAACAAGAACTTGTACCAGCTCATCAGCCCATCCCAGCAGTCTTGGATGAGACTGGCTGGGGCCGAGCGAACTCTATCGACCTTCAACCAAACTGGAAAAAGATTCTCAAATGGTGAAGTGTGAACATTTGTTTGAGATTGTATTTTTCTCACTACAAAAGGGTTAGGAACAATATTTTGCATGTTTTGCAGTTCCCTCAAAATTGCCTCAGATTGTCCAGTATAATGCTACGACTGTTGCTTGTATCCTCAATTATTTAAGTAAAAACAAACTCATGATGTGGATCAGGACTGTTGAAAAACTATCTTTCAACTGGGATTACAAAATGTACGAAACTGGGGTGTAACAAGAGTCAACCAATATTGGTAAATTTCCTGGTGTATTGCCAACCTCAGTAGCAACAGCACCAGTCTGTACCCCTGTAGTTTAGGGTGGTCAGGCAGCATGATGTAGCTTTTCAAAATGTAAAGAAAACATTTTTGTCTGACTGCTGATAATTTTTGTGTGGATCCACAGTCATGGATATTAAACCAAGGCCGTGTCTGGATTGGCTGCTATGGCTACGGCTATGGCTACGGCTACGGCTGTGGCTGGCTCCTGGCATCATCATGCATTGAAGTATAGGACGTCCTTAGCAACAATCATAGACGTAGCTGCAGCCGCCAATTCGGACACAGCCTAAGTTTTGTATGAGGACATCCATATTCCATGCTTGATCTGAATTAACAAAACCTAAAGTCAACTGCTGAATCGTCCATAACTTACTCTCTACTTTCGGACGGGGATCACACACAACTTGAGCTTCCTGGAAGCGAGCACAAGCCAGCACTTCCCAATTCGCATTGCATTCTCCCAGAGTGGCCTCTACCCCCGTGCAGTGTTGATTTGTCACAGCGACCGGCAGCGACGTGTCTGTCGGTAAATCTTCCCTGTAGGGCTGTTTGGCCGTCAGGTAGCCAAGCTGGCGACACACCACCTGGGCATCCCTTAGGCCCCAGTATTCGTCCAACGACAATTTAGAATCCAAGTCCGGGTTAGAATTACAGACAGTGCCCCACTGACCCCTGTAGAACACTTCCACCCTTCCTTCCAAAGTGCTTAGTGTGCCCGTCAAGCGAACATCAAACTCTTTTGCTGCAGAAAAATGGGAAATGTGGCGTTTGCAAAATAACTTAACCATAGTTTTGTCTTCAAATGACAGGAGCCTTAACTTTTTGGTGCATATATTTTGACTCACTTACCATGGGACCAAACACCACAAATCACTCCAGCATCAGTGCTGTGATCACACCTCAGATCCCTCCGCTTGTAAGGGCAATCAAATATCTGGGGCTCGTAACCTGTGCAGAACATGTCATCACCCAGGATCTCTCCGCTGCCAGGGTTGAAGCGCCCGACCGTTGGTGGCTCCCGTTGCCAGGGGCAGGAGAGCTGACGGCAGATTACTTTGGCATCCTCCAAAGTCCATTCGAATCCACAGATGGTCATCCAGAGGGTTCCGTTGAAGACCTCCACACGCCCCTGGGTTGGTTCCTCACCGTCAACTAGTTTTACTTCACCATCTGTGTGAAGAGGGAACAGACACATGAGTACAGTGAATATGATACCCCTATCCCTCTCTCCAGGCCACTTTGCTGCTGCCCTCAACAGCAAAATATACTCATCCCATCCACGAAGTCCAGCATGCAGCTTCCCACATTAGCAAACTATCACCCACCCTCCCCCTTCCCAAAGGCAAGCACGCAGCTGCCCTGAACAGCAAGTTATCACCACACTCTACCCTAGCCATCTGCCAAAAACAGATAGAAGAAAAAAACATGACCCCACCCACAGAAAACCATAACCCCACCCTCCCCAGTGAACATGCTGCTGCCAATTACGGCAAACTATTGCCCACCCTCCCCCAGCGAACGTGCTGCTGCCAATCACGGCAAACTATTGGCCACCCTCCCCCAGCGAACATGCTGCTGCCAATCACGGCAAACTATTGCCCACCCTCCCCCAGCGAACGTGCTGCTGCCAATCACGGCAAACTATTGCCCACCCTCCCCCAGCGAACATGCTGCTGCCAATCACGGCAAACTATTGCCCACCCTCCCCCAGCGAATGTGCTGCTGCCAATCACTGCAACCTGCCACCCTCCCCTGCGAACATGTGCTGCCATCACGGCAAACTATTGCCACCTCCCCTAGCCAGCATGGAGCTGCCCACAACAGCAGGCCCCATGTACAGCCCCATCACTACAAGCACACCTTGTTGTGCTACAGCTCCCCCTGTAACCTCCCCAAGATTCACAACAAGCTTCCACAATGTCTTCTTGGTAACATCATCTGATGCCCTAGCAAAGGTTCAGTCTCCTCCACAGTGAAACTCACAAAACCTTCTGCTCCACATTTTGTCCCCACTCGTCATGCAAACAAGTTAGTCCAGCATGCTGCTGTTTGTCAGCTTGTAGTGACCGATTGCATATAATAAAGCAGTCAATAACATCAGAAACACCATGTAGGTTAAATGCAGTGGATACTTTTGGTAATATTATTCAAGAAATACATTGCCATAAAAACTTACTTGGTAAGGAGCACCTGAGAGCTGCTAGTAGTATGAAACATTGTGGGAAACGACTTCCTATGAAGTAATGTAGCTTTTGAGAAAGAGGTAATTTTTCACTAAAATATTTGAATCTGAGAAAGGCCTTTCTCAGGCATTTGAAAGTACACAATTCTATGCAACAAGGGTGTTTTTCCATTATTTTCTTGCAACTTCGATGACAAATTGAGCCCAAATTTTCACAGGTTTTCTTTTTATGCATATGTTGGGATACACCGCATGAGGATACTACCATGAGGGTAGTCTTTGACAATTACCAAAAGTATATCCTCCCTTTGATCTCTCTTTCGAGTAATTTTGCTCCCGAAAGGAACCGGTGGACTCAACAATTCGGACTCTGTCCGTCGTCGGGAGACTGACGACAGTCAACTTACATTTCTGGGAGACGCTCATCTGCAGTGTCACATAGAGGAACACTAAATGAAGGGGAGTTGTCGCTGGCGTCAGAAAGTTCACCACTGCATTCATTGTGACTGCCATGGCTTAAGCCTCCATGCATAAATGTGAGTTACATCTTCAACCTTACTGTAAAAGTCACAAATTAATCGTCTTAAACATTTTTAAAGGTAGATCAAATCACTTGCACACATGACAAAAAAATGTACTTCCAAGTTACCACAAAAATAGCTTTCTTGACTGTGTTGCCAAGTAATCTGTGAAATCGTTGCACCAGGTGCTGTTTCTTTTGAAAGAAAAATGCAATCTTGGTATCATTTTGACCAATCAATGCTTGAATGTGTGAGTTTTAATACACCTAAGGTCTGTCTGACAGCTTAAAACTGTCACCATTTGGTCAATAGACTGAAGATTAGTGTGATGTGAAATTAGGATGCACAAGGCCCCTCAAGTTAAAAATGTTAAAAGAATCGATGAACCATACGAGCGTATAAGTTAGCAAGTAGATAAAACATAACTAAAAATAAATAAATAAATAAGATCAATAAAAAGATAAAAACGTAAAATAAAAAAACCCCCAAGCATTAAGTTAGGTAAATGTGCCCCCATTTTTTTGTGCCCTCTATTTTAGTCCTAAAGACCAACAAACTAAGAAAATTTCTCTCTAAACAACTTGTGATACAGTTGCAAATTTAAAAAATAATTTTGGGGTTGAACAAAGAAAAATTGACTAGAGCGGGATTTGAACCAACAACCAACGACCTCCAGATTAAAGTGCCGGTGCTCTACCAACTGAGCGATCTGTCCTTATGTTGGCGGTTTGCCTATTTTGTCAATAATTTTGTTTGGGGGTGCCAGTCAGAAGCCAGAGAAAATTTTAAAAACGTAATTTTTTGTAACATGGCTGCTTGTAGCATGAGATAGTGTCGATTCCAGACAATAGGTAATTTGTATCTTTTAACTTCCTACTACCAGTCATTGACAGATTGTTTTGTTCAGTAACAGTTTATTACTTTCTTGACAAAAAGGAAAATGGCCTATATTATATTTAAATCAATCTCTTACCATTAAGTTGACAACAAAATCGGGCGATGTATCTTTAAGAAAAGCCAACTGACACATAGTCTGTAAAACTCTTGAAGTAACTCAGCCCATGACCCGTTCAAGAAAACACACACAGAAAAACTAGAAATCCTAAAGCGTTTCTCAAAAATGTTCTCACCATATTTACATCACCGGATCAAATGTTGAGTAGACTTTTTTTTGTCGAATAAAAAATCCAGCAAATAACAAAATACACTGTGAAGGCTACACGAAGAGCGAGTCAAAATTTTTTTTTTGTAACTTGCAATTTCATTTTTCACCGATCGCTAATGCAGGTTGCAGTCTGGATGACTAGGTGAAGAGCCACAAAGAGGGAAGGGGTCAACTGAAGGTAAGGTTATAACCAAGGTCACTGTGATCTGTGTCATCAGGAAGCAACACAAGGTCCCCGGGTTAGTCAACCGATTAACACGGTGGAGCACTTCCTGTGACCCGAGGGCCCAATTTCATAAAGCTTGTAAGCACAACAAAAAATGCCAAGCACAGAAAAATATTGCTTACCAAAAACTGGCTACCAACCAACATTCCATAAAGTTGACATGGTTGTGACTGGTACCCCATTAATTTTTTCGCTCAGCAAAGAAATGTGTTAAGCAGTATTTTCTGCTAAACAGCTTTATGAAATTGGGCCCTGGCTAAGCAGAAGATGTAGCTAAGTGAATCATGCTCTGGTAAGCAAAACATTGCTGGGAAATAGTCACAAACAATATACATCACATGGTATTTCAGCCGGTAAGCTGTTTCTCTTCAGCAGTTTTTCTGTGCTCAGCAAACTTGTGCTCCTATAGCTTGATGAAGAAATCAGCCCTTCCTTAAACTGTTTAAGCACAAAAAACGATAAGCACAACAAAATCTTGTCAAGAAAAAGCAGGGAATCACCAAGTAAGATACCACAGGATATGCAATGCTTCTGACTAATCCCACAAGTAGTCTTTACTTACAGTATATAAATTTGTTTGGCAATAAAATGTCAGTTAAGCAGCTCTCTGAAATTGCGAGTTGTTTTGTAAACCTTGTTCACCAGTAACGTGCCAATCAACTCCACTATTGAAAGTGAAGCTTGAAATGAGTAACTCCCCACTGGCATGGAATTGAGGGAGATTAGGACCGTTTCTTGAAATCATAAATAATAACTCAATGCATCTTTCTTGCTTGTGTGAAAATATTGCTTTTATTCAAAAACAAACAAACAAACAATCTAAAATATACAAGCCTGTAACAAGCTGTCTTTTATAAAAAAATGATAAATATCATAAATTACCAATGAATAAAATAATGCCTAACTTTAAAAGTCAATCCGACGCCATTCAGTCTAATGAACTGAAACTACCGAAGGAGAAGTTGTATTATCAAACAACCTGCTGAATGTGCGTTTATTTTGGTCATTTTCACTGCTGTACATGTTGCCTTTTTGTACCCAAGCCTTTTGAATCTAAATTAGTAATAATTGTCGTTTTATTTTCAAGTTCCACATCAACTTCAAAATGGTTAAAAGAAACCTATGTTGCAGCGCTCGTAATCGTGTGTGAGGCCCTTCCTGTTGGTACCTCATCAATGCAATGGCCCTAAGCCCTAAACAAGCCCAGACCCACCAAAATCCAACTTGATGTTTTGTTTGATTCTGTTGGACAGAAAGACTGTACTAATAAACTGATTATTCCACCGAATGTATGCGTGTGCGAAATGTATGCACATGGCTTGAGCCTACTAGGGTGGCATTGAAAACACTGATACATTGTTACTCATCCCTTCATAGTGGGTGGGGTTTGATTGATTGGTCTAATTGATACATCATTCTAAACTTAAACCAGACCACCCTTCGATCCACAGGATATGCATCAGTCTTTCTTATTCTTTACCCTCAAACTTTCCCCAAATTTCACTCTCCCACAGTGAGCCAGAGGCTGATTCTTATGCGAGACTTTTTTTTTCATACATAAAAACAACAACAAAAACGGGCCACATCGTTTTAACCCTCCTACTGTGGTAACATTTTTCAGCGAGTTAATCAACCGTTTAAAAACCAATCGTCTGAACGGCTGGTGAACGGCGGCACAACTTCGCACAGAACCAACTGTGTATGATGTGCACATCTGATACTTCACGGGAGCAATTGCCTTCATGCCCCTGGTTCATTACCCTGGTGCCCTCTTGCCTTAGTGCCCCCTTCCGATGTTCCAGTGGATTACTATTTCCTCAAGAGCAGGCCTGCATGTGTGTATCGTGTAGATGCATTCACCACACAATTATCATATTGCAGGCCTGGAATTTCATCTTTGATAGGGCAAGGCCATTTCGCAAAGGGCACCCTCTATTGGAGAAACTTAAAGTCTATGGGGATTTTTTGAAGGGGCACCAAGGCCAAGACCAGGGCAACAGAGGCCATGGCTCCCTGGCTCCTGTAGTTCCAGGCCTGATGTTGCAGAACTAGCTTACTTAATATAAAATTCAAAACCACAGTGGATGGTATTGAATGGTCAGACAAAAGAAGGATTAATGATTTTAAATTTAAATGACATCTGCCTGCAGTTGTTGCTTCATTTAAAGATTTCAACAAATATTTTACTAACAAATTTCCTCTCACATGCCAAATCAAAGACATGAATTTCAGTTTCCTAAAAACAAATTTCAGTTTTGATTTGGGTATAAAATTATTCTAAAATTATAAACAAAGTTTGGGATACTTTCATCTATAAACAAAATAAAATTAGTAAAAACATAGTGAGATACTTTTCCCAGGCAAAGACAAAATTGGTCAGAGATTCTGATGAGTGGAAAACTTGGTAGTAGGTGTGTGTGTCGTCATTTCGCGATGATTCGGTAGAATCCCAAACCTATCGTCAAGCAACCAAGAACTGTGGCTGCAGGGGAAAAAAATTAAAAGAAACAAAAAGATCTTGATCAGTACACTTTCCTCCAATGGCATTCCCTACAAGTCAAAAATGATATCGCCACCATCTGCTTTAGTAAAAACTACCAAAGTTTAGAACCGCGTCGTTTTTTCTTTGGTTTTCACACCAGTAACTTTGCAATTTAAAACTAAAGTACACCGTTGGCTTTGAGTTTAATCATTCCCATCTGCGAGTTTTTAATAAATACTCAGTGGTCACATTTTCAGTACAGAAAAAAAAAAAAACAGTTTTTGTTTGGTCAGGGATTTGATGCGTGTTTATTTCAATTGCTACAATTGTAAATTGGCGATTGAGATTTTTCAGCACTTTAAATTACTTTAAATGTTATTTCCTCAATATAAATTCCCTGCCAGATTGGTACTGGTATAAACTTCATAACTGGTTCTCTTTGAGGTGAGAAAAAAACCAAAAAAAACAGTGGTCTTTTTTTGATAATTATCACTTCCCTTCTCTGCTGAAACAATTACAGGAAAACTTCTAGTACACAAAATGTTGTAAAATGTTTTAAGTTTCTATGCAAATAAGTTTCTAAGCTAAGAAATTGCTTGTTCAAATTTTGATGCAAGAATAAATGCAGAGTATAATAGCAGAAAAGAGGATTCTGACTCACCTGCAAAATATCTGAATATGTCGTTCTTCGTCGCTTCCAACTTGGAAAAAATGTTGGCCACCTCGGTCGTTATGAGGTTTTTGTTGGTTTCTATGAGCATCTTTTGTGCATTAGCCTAAACAAAGACAAGGTGTTGTTAAAAAAAAAAATACATTTAAAATGTTCTTCTTACATGTATACTAGTGAGTCTTTCAAGATCATTCAATCCCATGGTCTGAACATCCAAGAAGGAAATGATTACATTACAGTCTTGATTGGCGACGTTCTTACATGGTGTTCATGCAAACCTTGGTTAAAAGCAATTTTACTCTTCTCTTTCTTACCTACCTCATCCTTTACTCTGCTCTTTTCCAGGTTGATGTCCAATAAAACTTTGTTGCTCAGATTTGTGATCTCATCCTGCAGGATAAGGATGAGCGATTACAAATGCCGTCATTTGGTGAGAGAATCGAATAACTTTGAGTGTATTATTTCACAAGAAATGTTGATTGACAGTTTTCACAAACTTGATCTTACCTGAAGCTGTTTTTTCAGCTGTTTGACTTTGTTTTCCAATCTCTGCACAGGGAAGACAAATTTTGATATGAGTTTCTTATCCTCTCTCATTTATGTTGTAAAAAGAAAAATGCCTTTAAGAGAATAGTACAAAACAATTATTTCATCAAAGAATAACAATAACTTTGTGTCGTGGCTTAGTGGATAAGAACACTGGTTTCTCATGAGCAGAGAGTGGGTTCGAGTTCCAGTCTTGACATTTGTCCTTAAGCAAGACAAATTACCATTAATGCTGCGTCCTTCGGATGGGACGTAAAGCCGTAGGTCCAGTGTGTTGTGTAGTGCACTTATCGTAAAGAGAAGGGGTTCGCCTCGGTGTTCCTGGTTTAATTGTCGAGCAGAGTATACTGTTCGAAACGTTGAGACCACACCGACTCTTTTCGGAGCCAACACTCCTCCCAAAAGAGATTTACACATGGTTGTACCCGCAAGTTTGCTAGTTATAGTTACTTTTTACTTTCCACACCCTGCAAAGCTTCAAACATCACTTAATATCTCATCTGGATGTATAGGAACAGTAGAGTTGTGCATAGTTTAGATGTTTTGTTGTTGTTGTTAGACTTGAACGACATTTTATCATGCAGTGGTATAACTAGACATTTTCATTTGGGGGGGGGGGTGGAGCAAGCTCATTAGGATTGCACTTTTACGGTAAATTATTACTTGCGTCACACCAACCTCATTTTCAGCTCGGAGTGTGGAGAATTCGCTTCTCTCCAGAATGATCATGTCCTTCTTGATAGCCGAGATGTGCGACATCACATTCTGAACGCTGATTTCCTATGGAATGGAATAATTTTTACTTTGCATGTTCACTTAAAACTAACCCTACTTTGGAAACAAGTTGTCAGAATTAGGCCCATTTTACAGAAGCTAAAAAATATATATAATTTTCCCTTTAAAGTAAGAGTCATACTTTGGCAATGACCTTGATAAAAAGTGTAACTTTTATCTGAACGCCTACTTGTTATGAGGATGGTAATGATAGTAAGCATCCTGCAAAATTATTTTGTCTGAAATCAATATACATGTAAGTATGTAAGCTTGGGCGATATCGCTTTTTCTCAGCCATGATATATCGTCGAGAATATATCGCGATATTCGATATAATCACGATTATTATTTTATAACATCAATCTACTACAAATCTCACGTTGTGAGTTGTGGCTATGATTGACTGATCAGTTCTTACCGTTGTTCCAATCACCTATTCTTCTGGTTTTACTCTAAACCTATGGTATGAAAACCTGGGCCTATTACTTACACACATTTAATGTGTTAACTGCGCATGACAGACTGTTCTTTATGTGTGCATAGCTAATTAGATCACGCCACTCGCACGTCCGCAACACGCACGTGATAATGCACGTGATAACACCCGTCTGTGTGGGACTGCCTGACCGCTAAGGCTTTGATGTTGGTTTTTTCCGAAGACTAAACCCCGTCGGATCGGATCTGTTTGGGAATCTTTCGGTTGCGGTCTGTGACTTGCAACTCTTTGTTGCAGCAAATCATCTCGACAAGGAGATTTATTGTTGCAATATCGTCTCGACAAGGAGATTTATTGTTGCAAAATCGTCTCGGCTAGGAAATACATCGGGATAACTTAAAGATATCGCGATTTACCGATATCACGATTAAAAAAAACGTGACCCGATATCGTAATCGTTTCAGAACTAGTATCGCGATATTCGATAATATCGTGGTATCGCCCAAGCTTATAAGTATGTCGAAGACATTCAATTTTCCTTGTCCGTTTGTGAATGCTGCGGCCAGAGATGCGGTTTGTACCCGCTGTATAATTGGGACACCTCCAGTTGGTAACATCATCATGTTCGGGCATAACATCGACATACCAGCTGTTCTTTTGATATTGTCTCTTTGGACGTCAACTCTGCATTCTTGCTGAATACACCCAGCAAAATAGACGTCACACATTCAGCTTGCTGTCTAGGGAACCCTGAGTACAACAAATGTTTAAAAAAAAAAAAACGATTTCAAGGTAAATAAAGTTAGTACAGAACAAAACAAATAAATTCCAGCCAACACTGATTGGGTATGTTTGGGCAAGAAGTACAAGAATTTACGGATTCAGAAAGTTCAACCCTCTGAAAAGAAGTTCAGATAGTCGGTGGTTTCAGTGATTTTTGTTCCAATGTTGGGCATGTGCATGGAGTACGCCCACAATACTTCATGTGTTAATAGTCCTTGGGTTGATTATGTAATCAAAAGAACTGTGTGTGTGTAACATACAGGACCACAAGGGCGTTTATCAAAAACAACTACCTGTCGCAAAAATATGGAAGTCGATAACAATACAAATAAAGTAAACTTTTGTATACCGCTTTCTTCAAGTGTGTTTGCCAGGCCATTGGTGTCAATGAAGACCTTATCTCTAGTCACAATGTCAAGGTTTTTGCTGGTACTCGCAGATCCACAGAACGATCTTGAAGTGCACACTATCAAGATAAACGAAAATACCAAATAAAAACAATCATTAGCTAAAAAAAAAAAACACACCATTCTGTGTTGTTTTGTCGTCTTCTTTTTTGTTTCGGGATGAAGCTTGCACAACTTTCAAGGCTGAAAAAGTATATAATTATCATTATTGATTTTAAAGAAACACTAGACTGCAAGACTTTGGACTTCTTTAGTTTTGAGGTAACCGGTCAAACACTAAAATCACTAGACTTATGTCAATCATGGGGTGGACCAGTGGGAATTTTAACACCTGAAATGGCCTCAGCAACTAGCTAGCTGTAGCTAACACCCTTGATCATTGTGGATTTCGATCATTCACTGTTCATGTAGTAAACACCAGAAAAACAATTAAAGTGGTACATTTTCAATAACGAATATATGCTTTTAGTCAAGTTGCTCAGTTAACTAAATTATGTAAATGATTTTTTCATAAAAGGGAGTGTATATCGTGCCGGCACTCAATATGCACAGTGGCTGTTTGGGGGATTTGGTTTATTTATGTAGTTTGGACTTAAATTCCCTTTTTCTTTTAATCCTTGGGAGTCACCAATCAGAAAAATTAAACAATATACTATTCATTTAAATGCAGGACTATGAATAAACTTTTAATAATAATTGTTTGGAATGAAAAAAAATAGGACGGTAATTGGTAGCGGGGTTTCGAGCGCAGAGCGTGTCAGTTGATAAGCAGGAGGCATTCCACTGAGCTATGCAGCAGTGGTAAAAAAATCCCTGAAATTTAATACATTACAAAATGTTGGCTACCCCTGTACGCATCAAAGAGGGCGCTATAATAACTACGATTTGCCGGCTTGCCTTAACATGCTTAGTTAAGTTATAATTTAAACATGCTAAAACAGTAACACTAACTATTATATTAAATTAAAGCCAGTACTGGCACTATACACTTTTATTATTAATTATTAAATGACAATGATAATTATTATTATTAAATAGGGCCTAACATTAACACAAACAGTAACCCCGGCCATGATTGATTGAATCATTGGTTTATGATCAGGGATGATATTGATACTAGAAAACAATAAATGACTGATCACCGAGTAAAAAACACAAAAAAATAAAAAACCTTACCGAGACGATCTCGAGGAATTCTGTGGACTTTTGCTAAACCAACCCTCAAGTTTGAAGAGAAAGGATACAAATGCCTCAACACAACTGGATTACAGCTCGCCATATTTTAATAATAAATACTCAGTAAACTGGGAGCAATCGTACAGTAAACAGTGCCCATCCGATCTGTATTTCATCATCAAATCGCACTGGCTAACCACATGTCCAATTTAGTCAGGACGTCTAACTAATACTTTACGTACACAAGGTATGAGACGTCTAGGATTACAACACAATTTTTGGGTCAAAGTTAAAAGGTGAGGCCCGTAAAGTTTTCAATTGTTATGACTATTCATCAGGTCAAAGAGCTTTAAGTAATGCCGCTCGGTGGTGGCAGCAGCCAATGGTCTGCGGTTTTCTAATGCAGTGTGCATAACCCTTCCCCAAAAATAACAAAGAAGTTCCCACGTTTATTAAATTACAGAAATGCCCTCCACCACGAACCCCCTCCCCAGTATTTTAAACTTTTGTCCTGATAAAATCAGCTGCTCGAGATTTTAATTAAGTTATTTTTTTCATCTAAAATACAACTTAGGTCTGACAAACTTTTTAAAACCAGTTTTCTGATCCGTCAACCTGTTTAGTGAATAGCGGTGAGATTATCGTCTGCTAAACCCCTTTCATTTAGGCCAATGAGCCTCGTGACACCCAATAGCCAATCAAGTTGACCAGAAAATACGTAAATCACTCATCTGACTTCTTTCCATAAGTTTTCTAACCCGTCAACCTGTTTAGTGAACAGCGGTGAGAATATCGTCTGCTACTAACCCCTTTCATTTAGGGCATTGAGCCTCGTGACACCTAATTAGCCAATCAAGTTGAACAGAAATGACGTAATTCACTCATCACTTCTTTCTAAACCTATACAAAACAGAGCGGTGGGAACACGTAAAATGTCACATTACGGGAAGAAAGGGTTAACCATCCTATTTTTATTGACATTTGATTAATTAATAAATTATTAGTTGCAGATATATTGCACATAAAAGATGGGAAGAAGAACAAAATTGGAACGCGGATTAATTTGTTTTAATTACTTTCTATTACTTTTTGCGCATAATTACCTACGCCACCTGTAAACCACGAGTATGAAGATTTGGGCAAATTTTCCTGCCGCCGTTTCCATAAGTTAGACGGTTTTCAATGAGGTAAGACCTGTACCAGTTTTTGGTCCACCGAAAAACTCAATCTTGGCAATTTGGAAAACCCTTTTTCCCGTAAAATGTGTTCTGTAGTTTATCGATTCAACTCAGCACATTAATTAAGTTTATTTTTGAGACTTCGAGGAAAACTTTGTGCCGAAAATGATGTACTTTCCATGAAGGACATCGACTGAGCTGCAGGTGGTCCATCTGGATGAGGCTCGCAACGATGTTTCAGCTGAACATTGTATTTGTAGTTTGTATCTTTGTTCGATGACTGAGACGCTTGGAGGCCACCACAAGGGCCCGTCCTGAAGAGCTAAATCGTCATTCGTGAGTCAAAAAGTCAAAAAAAGTGCACTATTTTATGTAGACCGTGCTCAAAAATCTTTGTTAGACTTGGAGTCATTGAGTGAAATTGTGTGTGTGCAAAAACCGCTGCCCAAAACTGTTCAGCGCTAAACTTTCACAGTTTTTACATGATTTTACCTTGATTTCGCCCCACACGTTTAAACCATTCATTAAACTATAAAAACGCACTTTAATTAGCCTTCGCAATTTTAAACTATCACTTTCCTCCTTTTTTCAATGAATTCTGAAGATGTGAGCAAAAAATAAGCAGTTAAATTTCAAAAAGATTTGAGCCTAAAACAACTTAGTCTCTTAGATGAATCCTTAGCTTTACCTTTATCAAAATGTAATTGTCTGAAAGCGTGAATGTCCCTACATTTTTATGCTAGCATTTCAAGTCTGTGCAATTTCAAGGGCATGAATTTTTATCATAAGCTGGAAAAGAAAACATTATTGGGCATGTTGGGGTGTACTGTGTAGTCTATGAAAAGGAGGCTCCCAAAATCCAAACATTAATCTGCACATGCACACACAGTCAACACTAACCAATTTCATGTGGGCCCATATTCGAAGAGCTGCTTAAGCACAAAAAGTAGCTAAGCATAATACAATTATGCTTACCAGAAGGTCACTAGCCAAACTATTAACACTATATCACATGTACACTTTGTGACACTGGTGGTATGCTGCTCATTTCTGCCATCTCCATGTTTCTGCTAATCCATGAACCAGAAAATTGTTAATCAATATTTTCTGCTTAAGCAGCTCCATGAAATTGGGACCTGTTTGCATTTCAGACCTATTGAGGTTCCAGGGCATTTTATAGACCTTGGAATGTAATGAGGTGTTTTGCATAGCTTGACTTATTGCAAATATGTTGACCCAATTATGACCTTTTCGCCTTTGTGTCATTCACAGTTACCACTACCACCAGTTTTTCATGCATCTGGAATCTCCTTCAAAAGTATCCTTTTGAATCTTTGTGCTAATTGTTCATCATTTCAAACTTCAACACACAATGCAGATGGAGCATTCTTCTTCAGCCATCAAAAGAACAAAAAAGGATAGGACAATATCTTCATTTCAAGTTTGTCTTCAGTAACTTGTGTCTCGTCTCAACTGTCATCATCCATCTGAAATCTCCGTCAAAGTATCCTTCTGTACTGTGTGTTCATTGTTCATCATTTCTAACTTCAACATACCATACAAATGGTGGATTCTTCTTCAGCCATCAAGAAAGAAAAAAGTATGAATCAATGTCTTCTTCAGCAACTTAAATCTTTCTCAATGGTAAGCCTATCTTCTTCAACAACTGCAGTCTCCGTCGTTCCTCCTTTCATGTGTCTGTTGCAAAGAGCTTAAACTCTTCAGTGCATATTTGTAGCACTGATTATTTTGAAAGAGTTCCTCTTTCGCTAAAAATGGAAACTTGAAAAGGATGGAATATAAAAAGCTCTCCTTCATTATGGTCCTATTTCTACAATAAGCCTTCAAGATCTTTCTTCAAAGCTCTTCTTCAGTAACTCATGTCTCAAGTGTTCAACATGCATCTGAAATCTTCTACAAAAGTTTCCTTTTGCATCTTTGTGTTGTCTTCAACAAACCATGCAGATGGAGCATTCTTCTTCAGCCATCAAGAAAGATAAAAATGGATAGGACATATCTTCATTTCAAGTTTGTCTTCAGTAACTTGCGTCTCCACTGTCATCATCCATCTGAAATCTCCGTCAAAAGTGACCTTCTGCAACTGTGTGTTCAATGTTCATCGTTTCTTACTTCAACATACCATACAAATGGTGGATTCTTCTTCAGCCATCAAGAAAGAAAAAAGTATAGATCAATGTCTTCTTCAGCATCTTAAATCTTTCTCAATGGTAAGCCTATCTTCTTCAACAACTGCAGTCTCCGTCGTTCCTCCTTTCATGTGTCTGTTGCAAAGAGCTTAAACTCTTCAGTGCATATTTGTAGCACTGATTATTTTGAAAGAGTTCCTCTTTCGCTAAAAATGGAAACTTGAAAAGGATGGAATATAACAAACTCTCCTTCATTATGGCCTATTTCTACAATAAGCCTTCAAGATCTTTCTTCAAAGCTCTTCTTCAGTAACTCGTGTCTCGAGTGTTCAACATGCATCTGAAATCTTCTACAAAAGTTTCCTTTCGCATCTTTGTGGTAATTGGTCATCATTTCAAACTTCAACACACCATGCAGATGGAGCATTTCTTCTTCAGCCATCAAGAAAGATAAAAATGGATAGGACAATATCTTCAATTCAAGTTTGTCTTCAGCAACTTGCCTCTCCACTGTCATCATCCATCTGAAATCTTGCCAAAAGTGACCTTCTGAACTGTGTGTTCAATGTTCATCGTTTCTTACTTCAACATACCATACAAATGGAGGATTCTTCTTCAGCCATCAAGAAAGCAAAAAGTATAGATCAATGTCTTCTTCAGCATCTTAAATCTTTCTCAATGGTAAGCCTATCTTCAACAACTGCAGTTTCCGTCGTTCCTCCTTTCATGTGTCTGTTGCAAAGAGCTTAAACTCTTCAGTGCATATTTGTAGCACTGATTATTTTGAAAGAGTTCCTCTTTCGCTAAAAATGGAAACTTGAAAAGGATGGAATATAAAAAGCTCTTCTTCATTATGGGCCTATTTTACAAGAAGCCTCCAAGATCTTTCTTCAAAGCTCTTCTTCAGTAGCTCGTGTCTCGAGTGTTCAACATGCACTGAAATTTCTTACAAAGGTTTCCATATTGCATCTTAGTGTTAATTTCTTCAACACACCATGCAGATGGAGCATTCTTCTTCAGCCATCAAGAAAGATAAAAATGGATAGGACAATATCTTCAATTCAAGTTTGTCTTCAGCAACTTGCGTCTCCACCGTCATCATCCATCTGAAATCTCCGTCAAAAGTGACCTTCTGCAACTGTGTGTTCAATGTTCATCGTTTCTTACTTCAACATACCATACAAATGGTTTATTCTTCTTCAGCCATCAAGAAAGAAAAAAGTATAGATCAATGTCTTCTTCAGCATCTTAAATCTTTCTCAATGGTAAGCCTATCTTCTTCAACAACTGCAGTCTCCGTCGTTCCTCCTTTCATGTGTCTGTTGCAAAGAGCTTAAACTCTTCAGTGCATATTTGTAGCACTGATTATTTTGAAAGAGTTCCTCTTTCGCTAAAAATGGAAACTTGAAAAGGATGGAATAAAAAGCTCTCCTTCATTATGGTCCTATTTCTACAATAAGCCTTCAAGATCTTTCTTCAAAGCTCATTTTCAGTAACTTGTGTCTCGAGTGTTCAACATTCGTCTGAAATCTTCTACAAAGTTTCCTTTTGCATCTTGTGGTAATTGTCATCTTTCAAACTCAACACACCATGCAGATGGAGCATTTTTCTTCAGCCATCAAGAAAGATAAAAATGGATAGGACAATATCTTCAATTCAAGTTTGTCTTCAGCAATTGCGTCTCCACTGTCATCATCCATCTGAAATCTCGTCAAAAGTGACCTTCTGCAACTGTGTCTTCAATGTTCATCGTTTCTTACTTCAACATATCATGCAATTGGTGGATTCTTCTTCAGCCATCAAGAATGAAAAAAAGTATGGATCAATGTCTTCTTCAGCATCTTAAATCTTTCTCAATGGTAAGCCTATCTTCTTCAACAACTGCAGTCTCCCTCGTTCCTCCTTTCATGTGTCTGTTGCAAAGAGCTTAAACTCTTCAGTGCATATTTGTAGCACTGATTATTTTGAAAGAGTTCCTCTTTCGCTTAAAATGGAAACTTGAAAAGGATGGAATATAAAAAGCTCTCCTTCATTATGGTCTATTTCTACAATAAGCCTTCAAGATCTTTCTTCAAAGCTCTTCTTCAGTAACTTTTGTCTCAAGTGTTCAACATGCATCTGAAATCTTCTACAAAAGTTTCCTTTTGCATCTTTGTGTTGTCTTCAACTCACCATGCAGATGGAGCATTCTTCTTCAGCCATCAAGAAGGATAAAAATGATAGGACAATATCTTCATTTCAAGTTTGTCTTCAGTAACTTGCGTCTCCACTGTCATCATCCATCTGAAATCTCCGTCAAAAGTGACCTTCTGCAACTGTGTCTTCAATGTTCATCGTTTCTTACTTCAACATATCATGCAATTGGTGGATTCTTCTTCAGCCATCAAGAATGAAAAAAAGTATGGATCAATGTCTTCTTCAGCATCTTAAATCTTTCTCAATGGTAAGCCTATCTTCTTCAACAACTGCAGTCTCCGTCGTTCCTCCTTTCATGTGTCTGTTGCAAAGAGCTTAAACTCTTCAGTGCATATTTGTAGCACTGATTATTTTGAAAGAGTTCCTCTTTCGCTAAAAATGGAAACTTGAAAAGGATTGAATATAAAAATCTCTCCTTCATTATGGGCCTATTTCTACAATAAGCCTTCAAGATCTTTCTTCAAAGCTCTTCTTCAGTAACTCGTGTTTCGAGTGTTCAACATGCATCTGAAATCTTCTACAAAAGTTTCCTTTCGCATCTTTGTGGTAATTGGTCATCATTTCAAACTTCAACACACCATGCAGATGGAGCATTCTTCTTCAGCCATCAAGAAGATAAAAATGGATAGGACAATATCTTCAATTCAAGTTTGTCTTCAGCAACTTGCGTCTCCACTGTCATCATCCATCTGAAATCTCCGTCAAAAGTGACCTTCTGCAACTGTGTCTTCAATGTTCATCGTTTCTTACTTCAACATATCATGCAATTGGTGGATTCTTCTTCAGCCATCAAGAATGAAAAAAAGTATGGATCAATGTCTTCTTCAGCATCTTAAATCTTTCTCAATGGTAAGACTTAAACTCTCGTGCATATTTGTAGCACTGATTATTTTGAAAGAGTTCCTCTTTCGCTAAAAATGGAAACTTGAAAAGGATGGAATATAAAAAGCTCTCCTTCTTATGGGCCTATTTCTACAAGAAGCCTTCAAGATCTTTCTTCAAAGCTCTTCTTCAGTATTCGTGTCTCAAGTGTTCAACATGCATCTGAAATCTTCTACAAAAGTTTCCTTTTGCATCTTCGTGTTGTTCTTCAACAACCATGCAGATGGAGCGTTCTTCTTCAGCCATCAAGAAAGATAAAAATGGATTGGACAATATCTTCAATTCAAGTTTGTCTTCAGCAATTTGCGTCTCCACTGTCATCATCCATCTGAAATCTCCGTCAAAAGTGACCTTCTGCAACTGTGTCTTCAATGTTCATCGTTTCTTACTTCAACATATCATGCAATTGGTGGATTCTTCTTCAGCCATCAAGAATGAAAAAAAGTATGGATCAATGCTTCTTCAGCATCTTAAATCTTCTCAATGGTAAGCTATCTTCTCAACAACTGCAGTCTCCGTCATTCCTCCTTTCATGTGTCTGTTGCAAAGAGCTTAAACTCTTCAGTGCATATTTGTAGCACTGATTATTTTGAAAGAGTTCCTCTTTCGCTAAAAATGGAAACTTGAAAAGGATGGAATATAAAAAGCTCTCCTTCATTATGGTCCTATTTCTACAATAAGCCTTCAAGATCTTTCTTCAAAGCTCTTCTTCAGTAACTTGTGTCTCGAGTGTTCAACATGCAACTGAAATTTCTTACAAAGGTTTCCATATTGCATCTTAGTGTTAATTGTCTTCAACACACCATGCAGATTGAGCATTCTTCAGCCATCAAGAAAGATAAATATGGATAGGGCAATATCTTCATTTCAAGTTTGTCTTCAGTAACTTGCGTCTCCACTGTCATCCATCTGAAATCTCCGTCAAAAGTGACCTTCTGCAACTGTGATCAATGTTCATCGTTTCTTACTTCAACATACCATACAAATGGTGGATTCTTCTTCAGCCATCAAGAAAGAAAAAAGTATAGATCAATGTCTTC
The DNA here is from genome assembly GCA_032158295.1 of Pycnopodia helianthoides. Classification (NCBI taxonomy): domain Eukaryota; kingdom Metazoa; phylum Echinodermata; class Asteroidea; order Forcipulatida; family Asteriidae; genus Pycnopodia; species Pycnopodia helianthoides. The sequence continues at coordinate 21,157,824 of CM063246.1, read as the reverse complement.
TTCAGCATCTTAAATCTTTCTCAATGGTAAGCCTATCTTCAACAACTGCAGTCTCCGTCATCCTCCTTTCATGTGTCTGTTGCAAAGAGCTTAAACTCTTCAGTGCATATTTGTAGCACTGATTATTTTGAAAGAGTTCCTCTTTCGCTAAAAATGGAAACTTGAAAAGGATGGAATATAAAAAGCTCTCCTTCATTATGGTCCTATTTCTACAATAAACCTTCAAGATCTTTCTTCAAAGCTCTTCTTCAGTAACTTGTGTCTCGAGTGTTCAACATTCGTCTGAAATCTTCTACAAAAGTTTCCTTTTGCATCTTTGTGGTAATTGGTCATCATTTCAAACTTCAACACACCATGCAGATGGAGCATTCTTCTTCAGCCATCAAGAAAGATAAAAATGGATAGGACAATATCTTCAATTCAAGTTTGTCTTCAGCAATTTGCGTCTCCACTGTCATCATCCATCTGAAATCTCCGTCAAAAGTGACCTGCAACTGTGTCTTCAATGTTCATCGCTTCTTACTACAACATATCATGCAATTGGTGGATTCTTCTTCAGCCATCAAGAATGAAAAAAAGTATGGATCAATGTCTTCTTCAGCATCTTAAATCTTTCTCAATGGTAAGCCTATCTTCAACAACTGCAGTCTCCGTCGTTCCTCTCATGTGTCTGTTGCAAAGAGCTTAAACTCTTCAGTGCATATTTGTAGCACTGATTATTTTGAAAGAGTTCCTCTTTCGCTAAAAATGGAAACTTGAAAAGGATGGAATATAAAAAGCTCTCCTTCATTATGGGCCTATTTCTACAAGAAGCCTTCAAGATCTTTCTTCAAAGCTCTTCTTCAGTATTTCGTGTCTCAAGTGTTCAACATGCATCTGAAATCTTCTACAAAAGTTTCCTTTTGCATCTTCGTGTTGTCTTCAACAAACCATGCAGATGGAGCATTCTTCTTCAGCCATCAAGAAACATAAAAATGGATAGGACAATATCTTCATTTCAAGTTTGTCTTCAGTAACTTGCGTCTCCACTGTCGTCATCCATCTGAAATCTCTGTCAAAAGTATCCTTCTGCAACTTTGTGTTCAATGTTCATCGTTTCTTACTTCAACATACCATGCAATTGGTGGATTCTTCTTCAGCCATCAAGAAAGAAAAAAGTATGGTACAATGTCTTCTTCAGCAGCTTAAATCTTTCTCAAAGGTAAGCCTATCTTCTTCAACAACTGCAGTCTCCGTCGTTCCTCCTTTCATGTGTCTGTTGCAAAGAGCTTAAACTCTTCAGTGCATATTTGTAGCACTGATTATTTTGAAAGAGTTCCTCTTTCGCTAAAAATGGAAACTTGAAAAGGATGGAATATAAAAAGCTCTCCTTCATTATGGTCCTATTTCTACAATAAGCCTTCAAGATCTTTCTTCAAAGCTCTTCTTCAGTAACTTGTGTCTCAAGTGTTCAACATGCATCTGAAATCTTCTACAAAAGTTTCCTTTTGCATCTTTGTGTTGTCTTCAACACACCATGCAGATGGAGCATTCTTCTTCAGCCATCAAGAAGGATAAAAATGGATAGGACAATATCTTCATTTCAAGTTTGTCTTCAGTAACTTGCGTCTCCACTGTCGTCATCCATCTGAAATCTCTGTCAAAAGTATCCTTCTGCAACTGTGTGTTCAATGTTCATCGTTTCTTACTTCAACATACCATGCAATTGGTGGATTCTTCTTCAGCCATCAAAAAAGAAAAAAGTATTGATCAATGTCTTCTTCAGCATCTTAAATCTTTCTCAATGGTAAGCCTATCTTCAACAACTGCATTCTCCGTCGTTCCTCCTTTCATGTGTCTGTTGCAAAGAGCTTAAACTCTTCAGTGCATATTTGTAGCACTGATTATTTTGAAAGAGTTCCTCTTTCGCTAAAAATGGAAACTTGAAAAGGATGGAATATAAAAAGCTCTCCTTCATTATGGGCCTATTTCTACATTAAGCCTTCAAGATCTTTCTTCAAAGCTCTTCTTCAGTAACTCGTGTCTCAAGTGTTCAACATGAATCTGAAATCTTCTACAAAAGTTTCCTTTTGCATCTTCGTGTTGTCTTCAACAAACCATGCAGATGGAGCATTCTTCTTCAGCCATCAAGAAAGATAAAAATGGATAGGACAATATCTTCATTTCAAGTTCGTCTTCAGCAAGATCGTAAGTCAAAATTTGCAAATTTATCAAACTTTTCACAATTTCTAAATGGAATTTTAGTTTCATTTAAACTTCCAAATTGTAATCACCCTATAGAATCATTACACTTGTGGCCAATGATTTTTTGTAGAAATATATAAGAATAACAAGTTTAAAAATCACTATGGGATCCTCAAGAATATTATAATCATGCAAAAGGGTCTTTTGAAACAAATGATTACACAATTTTTAACTCTGGTTTAAAAAGTCTACTTTATTAAAGGCATTCAGGGGTGTTGGGTATATAATTTCTCGAGCAGGGGTTCGAGAGGTTTGAACATGCCTTTAAATGTTTAACTCATTTTCAGTGGTTCCGTGATGACACAAGTTCACAAACAGCACCCACACAAAGGTAGACTGTTTGTTGTGCGTGTCACGCACATGTGTACATTTCCATTGTTTGTTCTCAGCTATGACTGCGTATGTACACGGTCCATGGTTATCCTCTTCATAATGATACTGTGATCAACCAAAATTATAAAAAGAGTGACATAGAAATAATCATAATGTTGTTCCTATTTCTTTGTGATTTTGATGAAACAGGAATGGAGGAATGTAATGAGGTACTGCAACTTCAGATGTGATTTGGGAATTGTTACTGAAGTGTGGATACATCGACAGAGTAGGAACGTTCAAAGCCTGAGCCCTTTGAAGAGCCACCAGAAAGTGTCTCCATCCCCAGGAAGAGCGCCTTTGAAGTTCTCTTTGGAAGCCTATCCAAGGAACAGCTCCCACCGCCAGGAAGATGGCCCCGCCCCTTTAAGAAGAGCACAGAGGAAGATCGAGCCCCTGGCACTCAAGGTGGCCAAAGGCAGAGCTCAGGGATTCCAATTAGAGTTCCATTAGAACCAAGATGGTAAGTCAAAATTTGCACATAATCAAATTTGACACAATTTATTAACTGGAATAAAAGGCTTTCACACCCCCATTTTCGACAGTTTCAGGACAGTGGCAAATGCCTTTTTTGCCACAACTATTCCACGTGTGTATTTTTGCAGAGAGCATTTTTAAAAGAAAGTTGCTATAAAACATTTGGGAACTGAGATTTAAGACTCAATTTATAGGGGTGTGGCAGGACGAAATTATAGCATATATTAGAAGGGAATACAACGGTTGAAAGAGACGAACTAAAAGTGCAATGTTAGATGCAGGGGCAGAAATAGTACCTGACCTTACATGAGTTATGGTGTTAAACTAATCTTGAGATGAAAAAGTTATTTACTGTGGCTTGGATTTCTTTAGAGCTAGTCTTTATTTGCACCCCTTCACACAGCGGCGTAGCCAGGACTTTTTCGGGGGGGGGGGGGGCACAGGGGGGCATTGCTTTCAAGTGGGGGGGGGGGCATTGCTTTCAAGTGGGGGGGGGCAGGGGGAGTGGGTTTGTCAGTGGTTGGGGGTCATGCTTTTATTTTGGGAGGGGGCACTGCCGTGGGCCACCATCCTCTTATATTCTTGGCATTTTGTGGCCACGGTAGTGAAACTTTTGGTTAATAAATTGCAACTATTGAATAGAATAAAAAAAAGGGGGAAAAGGAAGAGAAATAAACAGTGAGAGCTATCCACATGTAAACGGACAATTATTTTTTCTTTTGATAACATAAAACTTGTATTTTCTGCAGGAGGATTATAAAGTTTGGGAGCGAGCTATGGCCAGCTTCAGGAGATATTGCTGGACCGCTGCTGCAGATCATCCTTGGAGGCAACTGTATTTAATACTTAAAACACCCAAGTAGAACCTTGTCATTTGATCGGAGGATTGTAGGTCTTTTGGCATTCATTAATCAAACCATTTCATGGCCTATGTCAATTCCACGCTTTTGGTCGTTCGCTGTGTATTTTCTTCCCCTCCCATTTGATCCATTGCATGCCGGACCACCACCATATACACAGCAGTGCAATTAAAATGCTGTCTTGGTGGATGCCAGAACACACTCTTGTACGTTATCTTTATTCTGCACAGTTTATCCTCCAATTCTATGATATACTTTTATGTTATATAAAACAAAATAATGGATTTTTTGCATTTGTGTGATGGAGATAATATTTTTCCATTTGTTGAAAGATAGAATACGTTTCGCTCAATTCAGCTTAACTTCTCGAAAAATATTCTCTTCATATTGCACTCATTCTCTATTATGTTATATTATGTACAATACACACACAAATTCTTGTCATTTGATTGGTGGAACACACGTCACGTGTCATCCATAATTTTCCTGTGTATTTACTGTGTATTTGTATGCGCTCGGACAGGTGCCTGTAAAATATAGATAATTATTGGACACTTTTGCCAAATAAGGCAAAACTTGTGTAGCGGCAGCCTATGTGGAGTCATTTACATTTAGAACTTTCAGAGTAATGGGTGGAAGAGTTTTAGTGTCTAATTGTGTTCATAGTTGTGAAAAACATTTTAAATCGGATCTGTGTGAGTTATATCAAACAAAAATCTTTTGATTTTCAATCATACATTGCCGCAGAATATAATCACTTAATGAAATCTGGCTTTTCAATTTCACAAGTAATAGTCCAGATTTTAACTGTGTATTTATTCTGCAACAATGCACTCATACTAGTGCATCCAATATTTCATTTCATCGAGTCAACGATCAAATGCTTCATACACAAGACAAATAATATGAAAATGAGGGATCCAAGACAGCCAATGAACTATAGTTTTTTAGTTTTGGATTGTTAACGTTAACCAATAAGGATTGGTCTTATATTTGGTCTTTGATTTGATGTCAGAATTGATTATAATGTACCGTATATAAGTTATGAATCAACTATAAATTTATATTTTTATTTGATAAAATCCAAATATTTTTTAGTGGACTACAACATAAATATCAAAAATTGATATGTTAATTTTAATAAAATTTAACCATTCAATAAACAAAAATAAAATTTTAAACAAATGGTTCTGTTCAATCGTTACATTTGTATGTCTGTCTTAAGGCTTTTGTAACAGGGAAGTGTCTTGTTTTAAATTAAAGCGGTCATCTACTCCACAGTTTCTCTTCAGGGCATCAAGCACATAGGTGTTTTTTTTTATGGTAACCAAACTTTTGCAATCCTATTTTCTCTTTTAGTTGGCCTAAGTAATATTATATTGTATAATTCTTCTTCCTGATAAAAGCAAGGGTCACAGTGCCAAGGGGTTTGAGTGTCCCTTGTTTTTACCAGGAATAAGATATAATATAATAAAATATTAGCTAGGGGAACTAAATAAGAAGATAAGATTGGTTACCTTAAAAAAGAAAACTTCTTCCATTCGCTTGACGTAATTTTGCAGTCATAAACATAAGCGAATGGGATTAGCTTTTTAAATTTTTTATGCAATTTAAATGTATAAACTAAAAAAATAAACATTTAGTCTCTGAAATTGAATCGGGGTCACCATAAGAAGTTCAATGGGAATGTGAAGCCTGACGTCCCCCGCCCTGCCTTGCCCTGCCCCTTTTTGTCAGTGGAGTTAAAATTTCACCGGCTGCAAAGAGCGCCCTCTTGCACCTCATTGAAAGGCTCGATATGCAGTGAAGGAGATAGAGCAGAATTAAATCTCAGGTTCAGGGTTATTTAGTATTATGCTGGCCCAAAAAATATTGCAGAATTCTATCAAATTGATCCCTTGAACTGATTCGAAATACCATGGAATATGCCTATCTAGAAGGAATTAAAGTTGTGTTGCTTTTTTGAGTGAGCTTTTCACTTTTTCTTGAATAAACCTAATAGTAAAGAACCTATTTGAAATTGGATGTTGTCTTTTATATCATCAGCGTTGAACTAAACTGGACTTATTAGAAAATATATACAAGAGAGAAAAACAAATAACTGTTGAAAGGGTGGGTGGGGTGCATTAGTCAGGCAAAGTCCCCCAACATAATTAGCTTAATCCCATACTCATATGTTTATTCATGAGGCACACAATAACAGTGGAGTTTGAACCCGCCAATGATTCTTCATGCTCCACCCAGAAGTCAAATGTTGCAATGTTTACAAAGGAGATATTCAATAAATGATTCAACTTTAGTATCGCCTGCGCTTCATGATTTCAGTCACACTTCTTGTTGGTTTCTTAAAAAGACAAATAAAGTAACCAACAAATCCAGTCGAAAATTTGAACCAGTTTGTACTAGATGAGTGATGAGCAGATCAATGGTACTTGGTTTTGAATGTAATAAGATGTGCAAAAAGGACACCAGCGAAAAGCTCGTATCATTTCCCATAGTAAAAAACTGAAACAGGTGTTTGATGCGGTTTTGCGTACACACAGTCGTCATGCGTGCAATTTACAACTAGTTGTTGACGTATTTCACTGACTGTTTGACGTGCCGGGTTGGCTCCGCGTTTTCATTGAATTAGAAAAAAACCACCCGCAGATTTCATTCTACTGAGATAATGTCGGAGTGACAAGTTTGGGCCTCTTTCCGTTTCTGTCTGTTTATCGTCGTCTACTCGACGAGAGTCTTCTATTCATCGTGTCGGAAACACCGGGGAATTTTACTCTGGAGGACGGGGGAAGGACGGCGGTCGCTATGCAAGAGAAGGGTGTGTCGGAAAAAGACACCGGTCCGCGTCGAAAGGTATTGACCACTACGTTACTTGTTATGTTGTACAGTTCATAAACATTGACAGTCGTAATAAGTTTTCGGTAATTACGTTATAGTAGTTTGTGATTTGATAAATAAAGAATGGGGCGCTGTCCAATTCAGTGAAACTTAAATATGTTATGCTTGAAAACCATGAAAGTTTTTACATGTTAAGGTCCATGAATGCGACGTCCAGATAATAAAATAGTTACATTCATATTTTTGTCATATAACTGAGGTTATTGGTTGGTGAATACAAAATGACCACAGGATCAGAAGCAACAATACAACATGACTTTATATAATTTAGTCAGTTATTTTAGCTGGGTGTAATGAGATCAGATCATGGAGTAGCAAATAGCATTTTCGTGCCTCGAGTACAGTTAATTTTATTTTTTAAGCCTTTAAAAAGGTTGGGTCATACTTTGGTTATGACCCCAATTATTTGTTTGTAATTTCTATCCGAAAGCTTACTTTGACTTTCTTTGATTTGATTTGATTTGACGATCGAGTGGAGAGTTATTTGCTGAAGTACACACTTTTATTCACAGGTGACTTTAATTGTGTAATTCTTTATAGTTTTGCCTCTAAATCAACAATAAGTTGACAAAAACCAAACGATGATCCTACTTTTAACCACATGTGAAATCAATTTTTTGTTAAAAGTAAGCACTAAACTAAACTAAAATATACATACTTGAACCAAACAGTTATTTTTTAAGGAAAGTAAACATGTTTACTTTCGTTAAAAAATAGCTGTTTGGTTGATAGATGTTTATTTACTTCCCCTATCCTTGACTGATATAATTTGTTCATGTAAAAAATTTCAAGGATTTACACTTAATACAGTAAACTATTAAATGTCAAGTACAAACCTTAAAGGTTAACAGAGGTTACTTTGGTATCAACAAATTCACTTTGACCTGTTTTTATCTGTCAAAATACAGGTAAACAAAGATATTGCTATAAAAAGGTCAATTCGGGTTTCAATTTGATAGTACCAGTAATAGTGTATGTTTGTTACCATCTGTGAAATTAACATCAAAGGCATTTTTTTTTTTTGAATTATGAAATGATATACTTCATAAAATTTAAACGGTCAAACACGGTCTTATTTTGTATACATTTACAGTAATCCTTTGATTATTGAGTGACATATCTTTTTTAAAGTATTATGGATTAATTACAAATGGGTGCACAGGCCCATTTAAACTTGGTTTCACCCTCTCTCTAATCACCTTACTGTGACACAACATTTATAACATAATTTACAGAGTGTAAGTTAAAGAGACACGTTGCCTTAGATTTGGTGCTTTGGGCTATAAAAAGCATTTCTTCTGAAATAAATTCAGGGAATGAAATGGTTGGAAAGATGTTTTAAAAGTAGAATGTAATGATCCCACACAAATATGCCTCCAAATTGTGTGGTTTTCCTTTTACTTCGTGAACTAACATGGTCCGCCATTTTGTAGAGTCAAAAATTTGGCTCTACAAAATGGCGGACGGTGTTAGTTCACAAGAAAACCACACAATTTTGAGGCATAGTTGTGTGGATCATTATACTTTTAAAGCGTCTACCATATTTATTTCATAACAAATGCTTTTGATGGCCCAAATAGCCCAATCCAAGGCAGCGTGTCCCTTAACATCATGCCTGATACTTCACTGAGGCAACTGTCTCCATGTCACTGGTCATGCTGGTCATTGCTCTGGTGCCCCTTGAAATGTCAACAGAAAGTTACAATTCCCTTGTAGAGATGCATTTTTCTTTAAAAAGATGCCTTGCCGTCGCCATTACAAGTACAAAGTACATCAGATGTGGACAATCCATCGGGAGTGTTTGATCCTATCATGTAGGAATTAAGTATCCAAGTCTGTGATAACATTGTTGCTAAGTACATTACATGAAAGTGGCGAGCAGGTGGTCTCAAATGGAGGAAATTGTTTAAGGCCGAGAGGAAATCGTTTAAGTTTCAATTGTCATTTCTGATTTCCGTCAGTCACACTGGGAATGATTTGCGTGCAAATTGACGGATGATGCATTAGGCCTACATCTTGTACAGTGGACGTAGATTGATCAATTACAATGTTTATGCATAATTGTTAAGGAATTGAGTTGCAATATTAAAAGTGAATTCAAATCTTTTAAACACATACGGTAAAATCTACAGAGACTGGGAATGTTCTTGTTTTCTGTTTGGTTTGGAGTTATTTCCCTGTCTACACATTTACATGCGATACACACACAAATACATGCATTGTATTTTATGTAAATTAAACCTGTTCACTGTGCATCACAGCTATTGGTTTGAAACAACTAGGGAGGACCATGTCAACTCGGACCCAACAAGACAACTCACTCAGCTTCTTTAATTTCATTTCCTGTGTGATAATGTCAAGTCAAATTAATTATGTCTACTGCAGTACCTTGGCAATTTTGAGTCACAGCTCAAGATTGTCGTCATGGCATATGTCAAGCTGAGTTAAGGATTGCTGAAACAATCTAATCTTATCTAATCTAATCCTGTCTTATTTTGAGTTCACATCATGCAAAAAAATTTCTCAGCACACTGTTCAAGAAAAGTTACAATTAAAAATGGCATAAAACTTAGAGAGAATAAAGAAAGAGGGTAGACTAGTTTTGGATTAAAGCCTTTTTTAAATGACGAAAGAAAATTTGTTTGGGGTTGAACATTATTACTTGATGAAAGAAAATTTGCGATGATTTTGCAATTTGCATGAACCAAACTTTGTTTTCATCCATTTTATTCACAAATGGTTACATTGTGAAAGTTAAACAGAGTATCTGTGCAACTGAAAGCTAAACAAATCAAAACAGAACATGATTGTCAAAACTTTTCTTGAAACTGCTGAAACGCAAGCATTTCTCCAGGAGGGTGATTGCTTCAAAATCATGATTAAAACAAACCTCAATATATTGAGAGATACTTTCAGTTACATTTCCCGAACATTATGCATTTTTAGACAGTTGAAGAAACGTGCATACTACCTCTTGTAATTTGAAACCCATCTTGCATATTCCTCTTTGTGCCTCTCCAGGGATGCGATCCCCTGGCGCAGACGGTGAGGGGGAGACTTCAGAGCAGGCGACAGAAGCTGAACGGCCAAATCAACAAGGAGATGAGGATGCGAGCCGGTGCTGAAAACCTCTTTAAGTAAGTCAATACTTGTCAGTCGTTACTCGTTACTCGGTACTTGTTAGTTATTACTCTTAACAACCCCCCCCTTCCCCGCCCTGAAAAACCCGAACCCCTCATAGGAAGGTCAGTGACGACTGATGTCACATTGCTTGACATGTCTGAACAAATTGCTGTTCACACCAGCATCAATTTGCGTCTGAAATACTGTCAAACTAGCCAGGTTGCACATAAAATATTCTGATTGCCGCAATCATAATAAGCCTGTCACACGTAAAATGACAGTGCCCAGAATCCCTGACACAGCATTCCCCCTCTTGTTTTGAACACAATGTGATTAAAGAGTTTGATAAAATTCTCACACAGTAGTTGTAAGATGTGTGTTTAATTGAAAAACAGAGGATGGAGTTAAATTTACTCTTCCAAAAAACTAATATGATGTAAATTTGTACAATGAATTTATCTTTAGGTTTGTACAAAATCTACGATAGAGCATCCTTTCATGCATGGACTGCAAAATATCTGAAGAGTTTACGTATCATATTAGCTTTTGAGCAGCTGTTGACATTGCTATCAGTGATTTGTTGTATTTTAGGCTTGAAAGAACCCAGCACTGAACCTAATGTGTACCTTGCTACATGTACATGTGTACATGGCATCATGCCAGTACTGAAATTTCTGGTATTGATTTTTTGTTGCAATTAATTGATTTGGAAGTTGTTTTCGGCTTAGTTGTTTACTGTTTACCATTATATAACTAATGGATTCATTGCACTCTTGCCATTTTCGAAATCACAACAACGGCTCTGGCTTAGGCGCTACCCTCTGCTTGTTTGAGGTCCTTTACTTAAAGTGTAAATGCTTTCAAGATTAACGACGAAGCCCAAGCCGGAGCTTTAGCCGAATACATGGTTTTGAAAAAGGGCCTACATGCATATTGTACATTTGTACAATTACATAAGGTTTTCATACTTTCATTGCACTGTCCATAAGTGTATACCGGGATGGAAAGTGTAAAAATTCAAAGAAGGGAATCTTACATGCCTTCTTGTTTAAGGGCAGTACAAGAGCCACTGCCAAGAAAACAATGTTAAAAATTAATACAAAAACAAGATCATGTTGTTGTAGTGTCAGTTACCCCATTAGTGGAGGAGAGGCTCTGTCCAGGCACTGTGCCAAGAGCAGTGGAATGTCTTAACACTTCAAGTCGAAGACCCGCATGTCATAAATGTTTATGGCGAAGGGTCGTAACTCAGCCACCAGAAAAAAATGAAACCAACCCCCACGTTGGTGTTTCATAACCAATTAAAGTTATTTATAAAATGTGCTATGGCTGTTTGGGAGGCTGGCACTGGCTGGTGGGTAGAAATTTGCATATTGCCCAAATATTCAGGTTTTACTTTGTCGGTGTCGAACCCTCATTCAGATTGAGTATAATGGTAAAAAATGTAATTGTTATTATGGATAATATTTGAACCTTTCTACTCTTGGTAAAAATTTTCAGTGAGTTGATCAACCATTTCAAACCATTCAACTGCGAGGGTTGTTTAGTGGGGCAGGTCGACCACAGGGGAAATTTTCTGGGAATTGTACATACTTTTGATGAAACAAGCATGCAACTTGGCACACAGTCAGAGTATTATGTCATGAGAAAGATATTTGGCTGCATGGCCATCGCAGAATTGAATTTTTTTTTAAATAGAATAATTGCAGTTTTCAAACTTTTCAAAATGGCTGCCACTGCCTGTTATTCTACCTATATGTTTTCAACATGTTCAAAGGACAAATCTGCGATGGCCCTATACATGTAGCCAAATAATAGTTTTTCATGACAAACATGTAATCTGACTGTGTGCCAAATTCCATGCTTGTATTATCAAAGGCACAATCCCATCACCTACCTACCTGTGGACTGTGGTACTACATGTGTACATGTAGTTCATGTTCTGTAAGTAAGAGGTGCCACAACTAGCTGTGCACAGAGATAAAGTTCTGTGTTGCAGGCTGGCATAAATATATGTTAAATCTATGTGTATCGTTCAAAACTAGTGGATGATACTGAATGTTCAGACAGTGGGTGGCTTTTAATGTATGTACTTACTGCTTTACAGTACATAATAAATTGCAGAAATGGTTTTGTAAACGGAGAGTCATTAGGTTGTGAAAAACATTATTTTAAAGGATATATTAGAAAAAAACACTGCTGATTCAGTGTGTCCATTGCCAAGGTAACCAAGGCTGCCTCTTATTTCCTGTAAACACAGTGGTTGACACCCATCTTATTGGTCTGTTGACTTAATTGAGTCCGGTGATCATCACCAATGGAAGTGTTTATGTAATAAATAATCACAGGTTAGAATGTGACAGTCATTAATTTCCCCCAATACAAGTCCCTTGAGTGATTTACTAGGATCCTTCCTCACTCTGACAAATAGTCCAACACCATATGGTATATTTATTAGCTCCATACCCAAAATGTTGGACTCTGATTGTGGCTGTACATGTACCATGACATTGCCTGATCCCCAATGTGAAGCAATCAGTTTACTTTAATAGCTAAGCATTTTACTCCGTCCACCAGGGTGAACGAGGTCATTCAAAATGTGGAGCTGGATTTTAAAAGGTTGTAAACCGCCAGGGTTTAAGGATGTTTCTTGTGGATTTGAAAGCGTGGGTGTACACTAACACTTGTGTACATTTTGTACCTTTCATGCATGCACTGTTTTGTCATTCATGCGACAAATTTGATTACGGATGTGTTTATATTTTTTATGCTGGATGTATCCTCGACCATGTTAAATTTAAAAGAACTTTTTTTGTTTCCGGGTTTGAAATTATCGGTAACCATTTTTGATGACCGCTTGCTATGCAAACTGAACTAGATAGTTAACCAAGCTTGCTGATCATAAATCAGAAAAGGAAAATAAAAAGTACTCTGTCCAATTCTATGAAATGTATTTTCTTCAAATATACATGCTATACCGGTTGTACAATGAGCCTGGTGTATAGAGCAGGCAAAGTAATGGACACATTAGTTCTAGGCAATTAACTAAGCAATCATAGTTACAGTTGTCAATATTTGGATGGCCCATTCCATTAATCCTTGACCATCCAAAGCCATTTTAAAGCCATAATCTGGTTTACCACTAGTGATGGATTCAAACAGAGCCATGCCAAGGTCAGGGCCAACGACCAAGAAGGCTTGACACAGGGTCAAACCTTTGACAGGGTTTGCTCTCATAATGTCTTAAAGACTGGAGTGATGAGTGACTGGCCAACAGGACCAGGACATTTCACTAGTCTGCTAGCTTTTTCACTAGCTGTGCTAGTCTATAATTATATGAATTTAAAATTATTAACTGAAAAATGTGTTTTTTTGCCAAAATAAGGCTGGATTCATACTTTTTTGAGCTTTTCAGCAAACATGTGTTTGTGGATCTCTATGAAAATGGTGCCATAGACTTCATTTTATTTGTGTAAAAATGTTATCACAACATAGTAAGTTAAAGGAACATTACAGAATTGGTAAGAAAAAAACTTGTAAAATATACTTTTTGATCACAGATTTATATAAAACTTACACGGTCTAATGATGATGATAGTAGAAAACATCCCTTGAAATATTTATGTCTAAAATGCCATATTTGATGAGGAATGAATAAACTTATTTTCCGATTGGAGTTTATCGCTCAGTGAGCGTTTCGTTCATTTGTTGAACCTATATGATTTTATGCAAATGTGTAATCGGTTTTTCACTATTTTCTCGTGACTCTGATGGCCGATCGATCTCAAACTTCTACAGGTTTGTCAGTTTATGTGCATGTATATGGTGGATTACATAAAATGCTTACACTGCCAGCAACTGTTTTGTTAGCAAAAACAATTCTGTAATGTTCCTTTAAGGTTAAGGTATACGAGGTATGCCACACTTTGTACTATGAGTCACCAATACTATCCCAACATATTTGTGCATTTCAGGTCAAATCCAAATTCCAAAAATTATGTCCGGAAGGAGGGTGTGTCATCATGCTTGAAGTGTCTGCCCTCTATGAATAATCTCAAGATTGCCACTTGCACATAGCCACTGTAGATGTGGTCACATTATAATGTGAGATGCTGAAGCATGATCGTGACATTACTCACCCATGAGGATTTTCATTCTCCGAGACATTGTGGAATGTAGGTCACTCGGAGCTTTGTTATTTTTATCAGCAACCCCCACCCAGTCATATCGACCTGTGGTTTTGTTGGGCAATCCATGAATTACATTTATACAGAGGCCAAGTACATACATGTAGTGCACGCATGTACTTATTAGTTTACAATGAAAATGTCATCTTAAAAGCACTTCACATGAAAAATTGAATGTAGCACTTTGACAATGTTGGACTGGAGCGCTTGGTATTTATCTCAAGGTCTTGCCACACAGGGCAGTTTTTCACAGGCAACCAACTGCACTGCAGGGAGAAGTGGAGCACTTCGGTAGTACAACAGATAATTGTCTACACTATCTTAATGTCCCCTTAGAAAATTATGTCAAAATGAACATGAACGTTTTTTCCTTTAGGAGATTGTATGGAACTGGTTTCCTGAAAATTGCCGCGTGTGACAGACGTGTACTACCTGTACATTGTACAATGTACATACATGTATGTACACATTGTTTATGTTACTGTACTTAATCAATTAAATTCAAAATAAATAAACATTTATTACCATATTGGTGAAAAAGTAAAGGAAAGTAAACAGATGCAGACAGTGTGTTTAAAACAAAAAACAAGTAATAAACTATCTAGGGCTAGATAGCTCAGTTGGTAGAGCTCTGTCGCATTAATCCGGAGGTCTTTGGTTCAAATCCCGCTCTTAGTCAATTTGTCTTTGTTCGACCCCAAATTATTTGAAATTTACTCAGTCAGTATCCCTTGTGGTTTATTACTTGACATGTGAAATTAAGAGTTGCTTCCCTTTAAGGTGATCCCCTGGCTACTGCTTAGGTACTTTTTGTGCTATGTGTTCTGTCAGCTCTGTGGAATTGCCCATTCCCCTTGAACTTCATTCTTAAAGGGGCACTGCAATTTTCTCAGTGGTGAAGGACAAGGCTATGTAGGAAATATAAATTATAGGGCCCATTGGATCTAAACAAAAGGCAGTAAGCTGAACAGGCACACTGGCAAACCATGGTAACTGTGCTGTGGAAAATTCAAGGCCTGTGTAATGTTTTGACAGGGCAGGCATAAATCATTTACTGTTGGTTTGTGATAAATTAGCTAGCTCATTTTGTTTAAGTGGCTTTCTATTTTATGCACGTATATATTCACCCACCTGTTGCTATTATTACGCAGGCTGTGAAAGGTGGGTTGCGGTTGACGAACATTGAAAGGTCAAAATTTGGGGTCAGTTGCAGCCCTCAACCCTCTTCATGGAAAACGGGATTACCTAACTCCTTTCCCCAAAAATGTGACCTATTTCTCTTCATGTGGGCATAAACGTTTCTCTTTTTTACCGGAAGAAATATTTGCCATTGTTTTCTCTGCTGAAATATTTGTCGGTGTATTCATACATTGTTGACCCTGCCCAGTTTTGCCAGTGTGTGGTTTGGCATGTTACACTTGGCCATCAGTTCACAGTCTGTTCTTGATACATTACAATGAACATGTGCTATGTACCTTACCTAATCATTGCAACACCAACGAAGGTCGTGAGTGTGAAAAAAAAAGTATTACAGCTGACAACAGTTTCATAGGGACAGTAACGGAGGAGACCTTGATGGTTTGTAGCCGGTGACGTCATCAGATGTCATCAGTCGTAACCATGTGGATCAATAAAAACAACTACAAAATAAAGTCACACTTTATTTTGTAATTGAAGTCGGTTAGGCGTATCTTGGAATTTTGTTTTGTTTTTCCTGTGTGGTTTGCTTGTCAAAATATTTTTCCAAATTGTTTTATCATGCTTTTTAAAATACACTGTATGTTTACAAGAACTTGCATTCTACATTCTTTTAGTTTTGTCAGTTTGTGCAGAACAACTGGGTATCTCTCAAATGGAAAAATCTAATTGCAGATTTTGTCTTTAAGACATTATGGGCAACTTGGAACTCAATCTGGCAAAAACAAATCAAGCCTCACAAAATAGTCACAGCTGAAGTAAGAATATCAACAGTACTTGTTTCAGTTTAAGCACTCACAACTGCAAATTTGTACACTTGACATGTATTTGTAAGCAATGGATAATTTTTCTTGCTTGGTTATTGGACTTTGTTCACATCATTTTCATCACAGGTGCATGGGGACTCTTTGGTTAGGGTTAGGGGGGGCAGAGGGGTTGATTTGCCCAACATTTTACACAGATAAAAACACAAGTACAAATGTACACATATAATGTTAAAAGGTTTGTTTACTGTCTTTGTTCTTTTTTCTTATGCGCCTGAATTTTTCCCACTGTTGTGCCCAAATTTGGGAGGGCAGTTGCCTCCCTTTCCCCTTGGGTTGTACGCCTATGATTTTCTTGGAAAGATGATTTTCTTGGAAAGAAAGTAAGGAGAATGGCATGATCACTAACCGTCCCCTACCCTTTAAAACCCAACTGCTTGTTTTGGTGGATTCTGTTGGACTGAGTTCATCAGGCACACCACCATAAATCAGAGTCCAAGTCCAACAACACTATTAAAATTACTCAAGAGTTTAGGGTGATGGGTTCAAACATGATGCTTGTTGAGGAACGCTAGTCTGTTCCCCTTTTGGTAATAACGACAATCAGCAGTCACCATTGCTGCTGCACACAGGGTACATGACAAAGATGGGCGCAGCTGGATTGAAGAGTGTACTGTAATTTTGGCACAATCACTATCATAACAGGTCATATTGTTCAATTCTTTCCATGGTTTACCCAGACGGTGCTGTTTTTCCCAAGGAGACCCATTTGTGTCATTTTTGCCCATGGGTGAGCCCAGGTGTGATGAACCGTGAAAGCAACCTATTCCCTCCTATTCAAAATTGAGTTATAGTTTGGGGAATTCTATTATACGTGAACTTTGTGAATTCATGCAGTGTGTAGTGGAGAATGCCATCGGCAATGAAGCGCTGTAGATCGTTAACGATTGTACATGTACGCACTATATACAGGTACACGTGCATTGTACTTTTGAAGGCTGTGGACTCTCGGTGGGCGTATATAAACTACATACATGCACAATGTACATTGTGCAACGCAGAGTTCTGTCAGCATAATGAATGTGCTTTTAGATGTACATGTACATGTCCATGAAATCAAATGCTCACATACCCATTGAACACAATGAATCAATAATGTAGGAATTGGATTACTTTAATAAAACAGTACAGTGAAACAGTGTTTACAATTGATTCAGTTTCCCTTCAAGATACAGGGTCTATGTTTTCAAAATCATGACATCATAAATCAAAAACAGAATTGTATTTACACATCAATTTGGCTACCCGTTAAGAACAGAATTTCCTTTCACTTTTCTAGGATTTAGCCTTCCCAATGAGGTGTGCAAATAACATTCACGCATGCGGACAGACACTATTGGCTGGCAAACGCCGTAGAGTTGTGCACTAGGAAGATGCACAAAAGCGTATGCGTCATCAAGCCACCAACAGATCCATACAAAAAGGCACGATGTTCCCTTACCAGTAGCTTTAGTGCGCACACGCGATGTGCAATTTATATGCGAAAACGTTCATTGCCATCACGATTCTTCTGTATCTATCAGATTTACTCCAACCAATTCTTTCCCAGGACGAGTCTATATGGGATCCAATAAGGGACATGTTCTTACATGTCTTAGCAAAACTTTGACATTCATCAGGGGGGGTGAAAGATCTTGAGCTTGCATCTGCTGCCTCTTCACTGTGGAACAACGAATGAAACATTCTCCATCACTCGGCTGTGTTCAGAGTGTCTCTCGTACTCTCACTTCAATTTGACATGATGTGTCGCCTCACCTTAAGTGTCTCTCCAGACAAACACTGGCACATTATAAATTGTTAGTATTGTTATTTTATGTGGCACCCTCCATTTTGTACAAGGACAGTTTAAAGCAACATTGAGAATTTGATGCATTAATTTGTGCCTCTTGGGATTTTATTGCCCTGTATTGGATGGACATTTTTATGAAGTAAGAATGAATGATGAATTACCCTTGAGAATGTCAGAGACCAGTCATTTCTGTATCGCTCAAACATGGCTACTATATGTTGATTTGTTTCTCTGTAAAAATTCCCCCCTCCCCCCAGCAAAAAAAACAAAAAATTGATATGAAACAGAAGTTCTGTTTTGCTTTATATATTTTTATATATTGTTAATATGTCAACATGAGAAAAATTGAAAAGTGTAAATTTTAGATCTCTTTTTAGTGAGTGGAAGTAGATCAAATTTGATGGTCATTTAGGTACAAGCAGCTTGGGGTCGCTGTGGTCTCTTAAGGTTTATACATCATAATTATTATTACTATTTTCTTGACCAAAACAAGACAAAATGTAAACTATTGCAATAAAGTAAAGACATACCTGTATGGAAGTCAAGAAAAAAGCAAAAAGCAACAAATTATTAAATAAAATGCAGGTCCGTAAATTATTGTGAAGAAATAAACAAGATAGACAAGAAAAAAAACTTCAGAGGGCCATCACAAAATTAAAGTAAAATTGACGCAATATAAATGAAAATAACCAATAGAACAAAAACAGGTATGAGGGTCAGCAAAATAAAACTAGTCTGGTTGCCTGCCCACATTTTTGGAATTGTGATTGTGATGCTCCGTTATACTGAACAAGGTAACATAAATTATAAAATCATAAAAGTCCTTCACCTTCACTCACTGGCCCTGTGTGCTATTAGCAGTCAGTGGCATCAAAGATTTCCTTCTGACTCGTGGGGATTGTAATTTATTCAGTAGCGATGACTTGATCAATTATGTTACTCCTGACTGCATCCAGTTTGAGTCGTTGCACATTGTACATACATGTAGTAGTACAATTAGTGGCTAGATTATAGATAGATTGCACATGACGTCATTGACCACCATCTTTGATAAAAAACATTGAAACGTGCCCACTCGAACGCGCTGCGCACAACTCTCAGCCAATGATAGCCTTTCATGCGTCGCGTGCACATTTTATCAAAGATGCCGGCCAATGCGAAGGGTCTATTAATGTTACCAAATGCATATAAAACAAGTGTACACCAGTCTTAGCCTTTCTTGTGGCACTCTTTAAACACCAAACACTTGATTTGTCTTTGGCCGAAGACATTGGTGATCATTATTGGATTGTGTATCTACGCTCTCGTAGCGAATTCGTAATAGCGTGCCTCTTACAATAATACAGCATGATAAAAACCACCTTGAGCAGCTCTCACTAGCGTCTTGGGAATCGTGCAGCATTGGGTTCACCTTTGTTTTGTTTTCTCCCCAGCCACTCCTTGGGAACCAATCAGCGCCGCTCATGCAGACGTAAATTTACATAAATTATTATCAACGAACCCGACCCTAGGTCCAAAGAATAGTGGAGTTGGTAAAATCATGCAGTAAGAAGGCGCGCTATATATTACAAATTACTGTGAACGTGTATATCTACACAACCGACTATCGATCACTGGCGTCTTGGGCCAAGACTATGGCATGATAAAATCTAATCACAATCACCTCCGGGTCTCAGACTATTCAGTTCACGCAGTGGAATTGGAATAATTGGAATGGATTTCATTTGAATTGCACAATGCCAATTGAGGAGGGAAGCAGTATGTGTGTATTTTGAGAGTAATCACGACTGAATAGTAGCCTTGTAAAGGTGCAGGAAGTTGTTGCTTGCGGCAAAATACCATGGAGAAATGGCAATTTAAATGTAAAAACACAATAGGACCAATCCAGGTGTGGGGAGAAGGCGCAGACAGCTCGCAAAACATTAATTGGAATGGTCCTTGTGTTTTTTATTGGTAATACTAGTGCAGGCCTGGTACTTCGTGGAGGCAACAGAGGCAACTACAGGTACCTCCATGCCCCAGGTCATTGCCTTGGGTGCCCCTTGAAATGTTCCAGTAGAAATCTACAGTTCCCTCATAGATATGATACAGGGCTCGAATTTGACACTGGACCGCAGGCCCGAGGCCAGTGATTTTAGCATTGGGCCAGTAAACTCATGACCGGACGAGTCCGGCGGTCTTGTGTTTTCACTTCAATAACAATTCATGTACCTCACTCCATAATATCTTGAACAGAAACAAATTATGCTCAAATGTTGAGTTTGAGTAACGATTTGAAATATACTTAATACCCTTCAAGAAAAATGAGGTAAATCTTCTCTTATATGTCTTAGTGCTTGTTCAATTAAATGCAAGTTAAACTGTGCAAGGAAGTCTTTTCTCAGTTTGAATCTGGTCTTGTAAAATTATTTCTGGTCCAGTAAACATTTTGAGATACAAATACTGTGGTCTTGTGGATTTTCCCCCCAAATTCGAGCCCTGTGATAGAGGTGACCTTTACCATTTAAGGGAAAATGCTACTGCCCATGTACTAGAACAGACCTGGTTGTATCCTCAGTGTCACAAGCAGCTTGGACAGTAGTCCAGATGGAAATATTTCTTTACAGATACAAACTTTATAATCATCGACCTTTCAGATGGAAACTGGTTGTTGTTTTGTTGATAATTACCAATTCTGTATTTTGTTTTATCAGCGAAATAAAGGTTTAAAGGAACATTACAGAATTGGTTTTTGCTAACAGTTGCTGGCAGTGTAAGCACTTTATGTAATCCACCATACACATAAACTGACAAACCTGTAGAAGTTTGAGATCGATCGGCCATCTGAGTCACGAGAAAATAGTGAAAAACCGTTTACACATTTGCATAAAATCATATAGATTCAACAAATGAATAAAACGCTCACTGAGCGATAAACTCCAATCGGAAAAATTAGTTTATTCATTTCTCATCAAATATTGCACTTCAGACAGAAATACTTCAAGGGATGTTTTCTACTATCATCATCATTAGACCGTGTAAGTTTTATGTAAATCTGTGATCAAAATAGTATATTTTACAAGTTTTTTTCTTACCAATTCTGTAATGTTCCTTTAAATTTCCTTCCCTTTAAAAGGTACATATCATTGTTTTTAAGAGAGTGAATTCATTCCAGTCAGCTAGTTTTCATTGAACACACCGCACAAACATTCTTTGAAAAAATTCATCTCCGTATTGGTTTTTGTTTTGTCTGGAATTTTGTTCACATTCATAATGAAGCCTATTTCGATTGAAAAATAAGCAATAGTGATTTGTGGGATCCTCAAATGTTATTTCTTAAATCGTCTTTGATGGGCTTTGAAACATAATTGTTTTTAAATAAAAGATTGGTGCAAGTACGAACTTGGCAACTAAATAGCTTTTAGATTGATTGATTGGTTTCTTATCAGCAGAGTGTGGGTTCGAGTCCAGCAGCCGATTTCACGAAATTTTACGCAACTGCGTAAGTCCACTTGTGCAAGATTTCTTGTGTTAGTGGTGCACAACTTACGCAATAAATGTTGAGCAAGTGGAGTTACGTAAAGTTTCGTGAAATAGGTGGCTGGTCTTGACACTTGTGTCCTTAAGCAAGTCACTTAACCGTTGTTACTTCGCCCTTCGGATGGGATGTAAAAGAACCATGTACACATGTACACTATTAAATATGTATACACACGTTTTTAAAGTTAAAAGGCTGGAGTGGTTTAGATTATTTGTTGTACAGACTGTTTCAAGCCTCTGGTAACATTAATAAAACTGTTTTTTATTTTAATTTTCTTTGTAATAACCAATATAAAATGTTGACTTTCGACTGACTCCTGTACTCTCTTTATCCTAATTACCCCCCTTTGCAGGGCTGCCAGCAATCGCAAGATTAAGGAGCAGGTCGCCATGGAGCTGAGCTTCGTCAACTCCAACCTCCAGCTCCTGAAGGAGGAGCTGGCGGAGATCAACAGCGAAGTGGAGGCTTACCAGACAGACACATTCCTGCGGAGTGTCCCGCTTATTCCACTGGGGCTGAAGGAGACCAAAGAAGTAGACGTCAAGTTGGTGTTTCAGGTGAGGGCATTTTAAGCCTTGATTAATACACCCTCCTACCCCCTCCTACTCTTCTGAAATTTTCCAGCAAGTTGACCAACAATCTGACAATAGATACATTCACCGTGATAGTGCTGGCTGGCACACATGCACAGTGCATGTAGTGAAAATCTATCATTCAAAACCTCAGTGGATGTTATTGAACGGTCAGACTGTAATAACAGGGATGACTGTGTGCTGTGTAGCTATGTAAACATCCGTAAATATTTACAATTTCCTTTATAGTCAAAGCTTTAAATTCCTTTGAACGTAGCCTTCGAGGAAGACTCTGCTAGGGTCGAAACGTCAGGCCATTAACTATATTTTGCATTTGAGTATAACGCAAAGCTACTGGGGAGAAATCGACAGTGGACCGTCTGTTTCCACCTAATTGAAAGAAGAAAATCAATCAATCGCAAAGGACCTGATTTGAAGAGGTCGGTGTGGCTTACTGATTTCCGACAGTGTCACTCTCTTCACCGCAGCACAAGCCATACAACCCGAAATTGTTTTTTGTTTTGAGGAGCAGATGTGTCCACTGCATAGAGAGTGCTACACTTAGATCTTGACACCGCGCTAATAATTGTGCAGTGAGCTGCTATTTGTGATTGAACTCTAGTTATTGATTTTATCGCTAGGGTTCGTGACAGTAGAACAAAGCGCCGCGATGAAAGAAAGATAAATTAAAAAAAGAGAAGAAGAAAAAAGCCCACACAAAACCCACACGTATTGTGGGGAAGGAAATCTTCATTATGTACACGGTTTGTTTGTTGAATAAATTTACACTGATTTTACGTCAATGGAAGTGTGCTTTTAATGAATACTGTTTATGTACGTCACGACAGCAAAGTTGAGTAAACTTTATGGACGTAAACGACAGCGCTGTGAGTTTCCCCCCAAAAATGTAACAAACATGAGGGAACGCTTAATGTGTTGTTTAGTAATGATTTTAATAAAATATCAAATTAAATGTTATTGTTAGTATTAAGGAGGATTCATGTATACATCTTTCAAATTTACTACACTATTTTCACTATGAAGCACATCACTTACAAACCTTTGGAAGTTGTGTACGATTGATTGGTCATTAATTGGAATAACACATAGGCGTCAGAGGCCGAAGCCTCTGTTTTCCTGATTTTGGCCTTGATGCCCCTTCAGAAGTTTTTCCGATGGATGCGCCCTTTGCAAAAAAATAAAATAAAATAAAAATAGCATTGTCCTGCAGAGATAGGGCCTAAACATTAAACAAAATTAATCTGAATTCAGTCTTTTTTAAGTCTTCCTGGTAAACAACCCCCAAAAATTACTATAATTTTGTTCAGATATAAAGAAATACTGCTCTTTGATCTACTTCTCTAGTGCTGTGGAGACTGTTCCCTAAAGCTCCATGGATTCTTTAATTCCAGGGGTTATCAATAGGCTGAAATGCCATCATTTCAACATGCTACCTAAGATCTGGATCCAAGTTTCAGACTTTTTTTGGGTCAACCCCTGCCTCTTGAAGATGAAATTCCAGGCCGGCATGTTGTTTTTAAGAAATCAGTGCAGAACATTCTCTGTATTATTGTCACGATTGTCGGTGATTTGAGCTTCTTTGGGAAATTGTTTCTGTACATCTCTAGCAGAGCTTGAGGGACAGTTGTCCGTTTTAGAAGGTTTCATAACTGCATCTAGAATTGTTGTATTTTATTTGTAAATTTGTCAAACTGTATGTTTTGTGGATACAGGATTACATTCTGGAGCATTACAGTGAAGATGGTGCAAACTATGAGGCAGAAATACAAGAGTTCATGGACCTCAGACAGGTACTTATGTTTAACCCCACTAAGGGAAGAAAAGCCCCGAGGGCACCATTATTCCCTTTGCTGATGGACAAATAAATGCAATGTGTTTAACACACTAGAAGCAACACCCCCACCCTTTTCTGCTGTTCTGTGTTGAGTGCCCTGAAACTCACTGCATTTGGTGTTGTCATGGCCGGGCGGTTTAGCGCATCAAATTCAAGTTCTGGGACCAATTTCATAGAGCCGCTTAAGCACAAAAGATGCTAAGCACAACAAAAATTATGCTTACCGAAATAAGGTCACCAGCTAAAAAATACCATGTCACATGTACAATCTGTGACTGGTATCCTGCTCATTTCTGCTGAGCAGAAAATCGTAAAGCAATATTTTCTGCCTAAGCCATGTAAGCAGCTCTATGAAATTGAGCCCAGGTTGTTAGGTCATTGGGGTGTGGGTTCAGGTCTCGGTCATGACACTTGTGCCCTTGAGGAATTATGCTTTACTATATAATTGCTTCTCTTCACCCAAGGGTATAAGTTGGCACCTGTGAGGGTAGATGTTGATATTGGGTTTGAAAAAGCCTTCGGAGCGGAGCGCCAAGGCAGCCCAGGGTTGTATACTCCCCAGGGAGCTGAGAAAGATTACAGGATGTTATTTTGCCCAATGACCAAGGCACTAGTGTAAAAGCGCATTGATACGCTATTGTAAAATGTGCCATAGAAGAAGTAGTTATTATTATTATTCAAATTGTTATTACTATGTATGGTCTCGCACTATGAGGAAGTATGAGGGCCTTTCTTCACCATTGTACAGTGTATAGGGGAGCAGCAGCGTGCAAAGGAAAAGACTTACGCACTTGATTTGTCGTCATGATTTTAAGCTTAAGTTGATTCAAAATGGGGGCAGGGAGGTATGTACCTGGAGCCTGGAGTTGTGCCTGAAATGTTGACATTTTCCGATTTCTTTTTTCAAATTATGAAACACTGACATCGTACATTTTTGTGAAGGCATTAAATGTCTGCCTGGCCACTCTGCCACTCTGGTGGGAGGGGGAGGTATGTACCTGGGCCTGGAGTTGTGCCTGAAATGTTTGACATTTTCCGATTTCTTTGTTCAAAATTATGAAACACTGATCGATCGTACATTATTGTGAAGGCATTAAATGTCTGCCTGGGCCACTCTGCCACTCTGGTGGGAGGGGAGGTATGTACCTGGGCCTGGAGTTGTGCCTGAAATGTTTGACCTTTTCCGATTTCTTTGTTCAAAATTATGAAACACTGATCGTGCATTATTGTGAAGGCATTAAATGTCTGCCTGGGCCACTGCCACGAGCTTTTCTGTGTACTGTGCACCATGTGTATTTAATAGAGCTTCTTTACACAAACTATGTTTGAACAAATCATTAAAACTGCACTGGTTGTATCCTTTGGGTACACAGTCTGTAGGGGTCGATTCCCCTCAAGATTGTCAGGGTCAGATTTCCACTGATAAAAAAGTCATTCCACTCACTCTGGAGGAAGGCTAACTCCCCTTGGCGTTATCCTTTTTTTTCTCCATGGAAAGCCAGCCTAGCCAGTGGTGAAAAAGGTCCACGTGGGCATGTACATGTATATGCACTTTGCTCTCTGATTATAAAATAAAATTTGGCAGGACGATAAGATCAAGAGGCTCAAATAATCGGCTCAATTGACGACCCTGTGGCTACTTGTAGATCATGGCATTGTATCTACTTGGGACGCTGTGGGGCTTGTCATGGATTGCAAAGCGTGATAACTTTACCATTTTTATCTACCAGGGGGCCAAACTTCATGTAAAAGAGTTTCTACTCTGGACATGCAGGCAAAAAACTTAGAACACTTGCTTAGCGCAGAAGTATTTTGTTAAGCGGAAATAGGCTTCAGGACCAGACACATGTAATGCTTTGTGATGTATTGCTTATTACTACACCTCATACATATTCATGATCGAGAGCCGAAATCTCACTGGTCCATTTACCATCACGTGCCAGAAGCTGTTTGCCAAGCGCGCGCCGCGTATTCACGCAGAGGGTAATATACACTCGCCTGTAGACTATCGCATGTGCAACATTCACACACAGGGTAAATACGCATGTGAAGTAGTCTATCGCATGTGCTTCACGAAGCATAGGAATGCACGCATGAACATCTCTAGCGAAATACACATGAAAAGGTGGCAACACTCCCAAATGTCAATCTCAGCTTTCCCCAGCTCAATTATGTCAAACTAGAGAAGTACGAGGTAGTATAATGGCTTATTTCGAGCGGACAGTCGATAATAGCGCCCCTCGGTCTCGGAAGTTGATAAACTAGCTTGTCAGCTTTCCCAATACCTCGGGGGAGGTTATATCGATTGTCCATCCTCAAACCATTATATTTGTTTATGTATGAACGGTCCCTCTTGTACATTTACAGCCTCTGCCCAGATGTAAATACGTACATGTATGTAGGTGAAGGTGTTGAATCATTTGTGGGGACATGAGCAGCTCATAGACTAGAGCCAGTCCTACAAATTGATGTACTGTGAAAATACAGTACTCCTCGCCATCAAAGACCGACAACATCACTCACAAACATGCAATTAGATGCTTTTAACCCTCCTACAGTCATGACTCTTGGCAACATTTCCAGTGAGTTGACCAACCATTGAAACCATTCGACTGCCAAGGTTGTGTACGGTGGCACAACTGTGCACAGAACTAACTGTGTACTGTGTACATGCATTCCCTCATATTTCAGGCTGGCATAGTTCATCTATCATTCAAAACCACTTGAATCGGTATTGAATGTCAGACAGCAAGAGGGTTAAGGTGTAGAATGTTGAGTCTTTTTTCAGAGAGCCTCTTATAAGCATTGTACTGTTTCTTTCAATATGCAAATCCTTTCCTCAAACTTCACTTTCTAAAAGAGTCCTCAAGACATCTGTATTGACAGACTTAAGCCCAGCTGATGAGGGAAAATGGCAATATTTGTTTTTTTGTTTATTTCCCCCCTGCTTACCTTCAGGCAATGCGAACCCCGAAGAGGACCACGGAGGGTGTGGATTTGTTATTTGAATACTACAACCAGCTCTACTTCATCGAGAATCGATTCTTCCCACCTGACAGGCATACGAGTATATACTTGACTTGGTAAGGCCAAGAGGGTTCGAGTTGTCCAAAGGGGGGAAAGTTGAAAGGGGTGTCATTTTAGAAAAGTTGTTGAACACAGTTAGTTTGCTGTTTACTGTTTGCTCACACACAAAAAAGTAGCTACACACATTAAGTTTGTACATCCCTGTGGAGACATCTTTTGTTCTTTCCATTGTCCCTGTAGTTAACATCCTCTCATAAACTTTGTTCACAACATTCCTTGTGGAGCACCTCGGTCTTTAGAATCCCCTATGGAGACCTTTTCTTTTCCCTTTTTTGTTTTTTACTGGGTAGGGAATAATAAAGAACTTAGTCAAGCCTTCAGTGCACAGGTCAAAAAGAAATCTTTCTTGAATTGGACATAAACAAATAACATTATATTAACTGAAATCTGTTATCTTTTAAACAATGTAAAATGTTATTTTGTTTTCTATGTATTTTGGACATGAAATGTCTGTGTGTGTTTCATGTAAAAGGCTAAATAAATTGTTCATAGAGGGACAATAAAGTTTTACAGAATTGAGTTAAATTCAAGAATTTAATTTGTTTTCTCTATTTATCTTTCTATTCGATTTTTAAGGGGAACTTATTGATATATTTGTTTCCCTCTGAAGGTACGACGCCCTGACCGGCATCCCCTCAGTGCAAAGATCCATCGCCTTCGAGAAGGGCAGCGTCTTGTTCAACGTCTGCTCCCTCTACACCCAGATTGGTGCCCGGCAGGACCGCAGCGAGCTCCAGGGCATCAAAGAGGCCATCGTGAATTTCCAGAAGGCGGCGGGCGGCTTCCGCTACCTGGGGGAGAATTTCAGTCATGCGCCTAGTATGGACATGAGCGCACCGGTGCTAGACATGCTCGAGGCCCTGATGGCGGTAAGGGCCAAGTTTTGAAATTCATCCCTTCGTTTTCTCTGTGTGACTGATAGCAGCACGTGTTTAAACAGTAGAGCCCCAAAGTTCAAACTTGCACACGCTAAAAATGCATCAATCTTTGAAGAAAGAGATTGCAACTGTGATCAATCAAGCTTGGAGCGAGAAGGGGTGGGGGACATTGTAGGTTTGGTCACCCCCCTGCGTTTTTATGACTGCAATTTTTTTCTCTCTCCTCTTCACTTATTTTTTACATGACTACTTCAGTTAGACTAGTATGTGTTGTGTTGTGTTGCATTTAGCCTTTGAGAAAGACTCTGCCAGGGTCAACAATTGAAGCCATTACTATGTTTTGCATTTGTTTAGAGGTGTTACCTTTTTGTGTAAAACTTCATGTGCAAGATATCTTGCACGACTTTGATTTGTTGGGAGATGCACTGGTACATGTTAGGACATAACCACTCTTTTTGTCATCAGCAGTGCTTACATTTGTAAACCCTTCTTAAAATCTCTTTAAGGGTTGTTTTTAAACCATTTTAAGCATTTGTTTACTTTTTTTCCACTTGTAGGGTCAAGTCCAAGAGTGCATTTTTGAGCAGCGAGTGCTTGGAGGCATTTCTGAAGACATCCAGACAAATTTTGAAATAGCCCAAGAAGCAGCAGTTGTAAGTGTCTGTATTTATTTATATACGGAGGGTTGTTTATGCATAAAAAAGGGGGGGGGGGACTGTCAGCATTATCACATGAGGCCTGTGGCTGTACATGGAGGTATAAACTCTAACCCAGTTACTGCATGCGTGCACGCGCTGTCCATCACATCACAAAGGGCACTGTCATTATAATATCGTGATGTAACGCCAGCGTGTGCTGGAATTGTTTTAGAGTTCATCATTCCATGTACAGCGGCAGGCCTAGTATGATAATGTGACATTTCCCCTCTTACGTGGGAGACGTCAAAGTCCACAATGACCTTTTCCCTCATACTGCCTTTGTTGAATGAATTTTGAATCACTTAGTTGTACTAATCATATTTGGCTGAGGGATAGGTTTTTTTAATTCTCTCAGCTCTAGGCAAGGTCCATGTTCAAGAGGAGAGGGTAATTCAATTATACAACCAAAATGTCTAAGGAATTGAGGCTGGCCATATGAATCTTAAATTATACAATTCACAGGTTTGTTGGTGAACAGAAATTAATTCCAAATTTTGTCATGAAATATTTTTAGAATAAAATAACCTTTTAAGGAATTGAATGATGGCATCATGAGCCCTTATTCTGCTTCCTAGGCAAGGTTCTTATTCCAGAGAAAAGGACTATTCCATTATAATGTCTGGGGGAGGCATCAGCAGCCAGGAACAGAGAGACATGAGAATTGGGGCTAGGCATATGAATCTTGTCCAAGTTATCGAGTTCACTTCAAGTTTGTTCAGCCAAAGCTGAACACGTTGCTCTGCATCTTCATTGTACATTGCAAGGTCAGCAGATGGGCATGGCTCTTGTAGTACAGGGAATCTCAACAGGTGTTCCATAGTTTGTGGCTCTTTGCAACGGTCACACACGGTATTAGTGTTGTGTTGGAAAAACCCAAACCTCTAGTTTATTATCATTCTTCTTCTTCTTCTTCTTCTTCTTCTTCTTCTGTGTTGTAGGTTTCAGAGGCTTATGGGAAGGTCCACCGACTGATGATGCACTCCAAGGTCAAGGATTACATTCCGTATTCCTGGATATCCATGATGCTGGTCAAGTCACAACACTTCAAGGCATCGTCACACTACTATGCAGCTATGGGTTACACAGATATAAGTAAGTTTTATTGCTAGCATTTTTTTTCCAAGTGGCAAAAGATCTTGTTCCATGTTATTCGGTCAGACCATTGTGCCCTTCCAAGCTAGTATTAGGTCGCACTAAGGGAATGTGGCAATGCAACATATCAACCTTGATGAGCATGTCAGCTTTTTTTTTTACCAATTATTTAAAACAGCCAGTCACCAAAAGAAAAGAGGGGAGTCAGTTCAAAGTTAGTGAAGTTCAGGGCCCAATTTCATAAAGCTGTTTAGCAGAAAACACCGCTAAACACATTTTTTTGCTAAGCAAAAAAAAAAATTATGAGGTACCAGTCACAACTATGTCAACTTTATGGAATGTTGGCTGGTAGCCAGTTCTTGGTTAGCAATATTTTTCTGTGCTTAGTATTTTGTTGTGCTTACAAGCTTTATGAAATTGGGCCCAGTTCCACTTCTACGGCTATTCTCTGACAGTGTGACAGATTGACAAAGTACAGCGCAAGGCTGACCCAATCTTGCAACAAGATTCTTTTTCTTTTGAAGATTCATTATTCTCATTTATTTATCTGAACATCACTTTAGAATCCACCTACGACCAATCAACACTCGAGAGGGTCTTCCCTTCCATCTACCTTGAGCCGAGAGCCCTGCAGGTACCGCGGACGCAAGAGGAGCGCAAGCGACTGAGCAAGGCGCACATCCGCCAGGCCCTGATGCTGCACGAGGAGGCGCTGCGCGTCCACGGACTCTCCAAGATGCTGCGCAAGATCGACACACTGGAGGAGGTCCTCCGGCAGTCACATGACCGCTCCATGGGGCGCTATACAGAGCTGGATGAGGAGGACGACTTCTTTGAGATGATGGACGTTCCAGAAATCAGAGGTAGGCCTTGTTTTTGGTTCAGTTAAATCACAGCTGTTTATAATGCGTCCAGATTCCCCGTAAGCATCTTAAATGCCCATAGTTTCTTGCAATTTTGCGTTTAATTTGGGGTCGAACAAGGACAAATTTACTAGAGCGGGACTTGAACCTGTGACCTCTGTCGCTCTACCAACTGAGCCATGTAGCCCCTAATGTTGGCGGTCTCCTAGTTTGTCAATATGTTTGTTCGGGGGTACCAGTCAGAAGCCATTCAACCTGTAACTGCTGTATATCCAGGGATCACAACCAAGTTTACGATACAACCTGGGAAGCGGCAGAAGAGGGGTCACCTTAAGAGGATGAGACGTTTTATTTTGCACTTAATTACCAAATGCTTCATGGGCTAAGGTGATAGACCACATCATTTTGAACATGTTGATCTTATGTCAAGATAGGACATTAAAAAGTCAAGCTAATAAACGAGAAATAAATTTTCTACATTCAAAGAGAAAAATCAAAAATAAGGAAAAAAAACTTGTTAATAGGCCTGTTTTTGTCACATTGGACTTGCCATAAGGCAGTATTTACTAATTGATTAATTTCTGTATTAATGTTAAGGTGAGACGCAACAGGTCCCCAAGCCGACACCACCGGACTTCACCGTAGTCACAGTCAAAGACATCTTCCACACACTGGTAAGGAACCCTCCTCAAGATTGACCCATTAAGGTCAAAGATCATAAGGTCACGTGAATATCAATCAGGAGAGCTCACACTGACAGTGTGATAGGAAGTGTGTGATCTTTGGGTGAATTGTCCGCCATTGGTTTCTTGGAAGAGGAAATCTATTCCCGTCTTCCAGTTATCAATAAACACACCATACAACAACCTGTGAAGAACTCACACATGAGGGGGTACAACGTTTTTGTTGTATCAGCAATCTTTCTGCACATTTCTTTAAGGGATTATTTTAGTTCTGGCAACGGAAATAGGGAATAGGGAATGGCGATTTCTCCGTCTGTGTTATTAAGGTCCGCTGTGAAACTCATAAGAGTCTTACCAATTAAAGAAAATAGCTATTAAAAAACTAAACACCGAACTTATTTGTTGTTCTTCTTTACTTTAGGGTCCTCTTGCAATCTTCAATGCAAGAAATAATTGGTCAGCGCCACGTGTGGTCGACATCCAGCGTGGCGTGGAAGGGTTTGGGTTCACCGTGAGAGGGGATTCCCCTGTCATCGTGGCGAGCGTCGACCCCGGCTACGTCGCTGCGGTAAGTTTGTCACTCGAATAAGAATTCTCAAATTAGTTAGAGCTACACAAATTTAGGTTTGAGCTCAGACACCCAGTATGTGACACAGTTTCACGGAGTCACAGCAGTTTGCGCACGTAGTGTTTCCCATAACAGATGAAGGCTGCCGGCCAAATTGCCATAAAACGTACATTGCTTGTGTCTAGTTCCCACTCATCTGATAATTGTCTTTAGGCGTGAAATTTTCACCCAGGTGCAATGAAACTATAGCAGACGTGTCTCAAGGTTTCCCATTATTACCCTCTCGTTCTTGAAAAGATTTGCTTCAAGAGAATTGACCCACCCTTTGAATCCATTCAACTGCACTGGCCAATTTTCATGAGTGCTAAGCAAAAATGCTTACACTTTGCTAAGCAAATCACAGGAACCATCACAATTGTACATGTCATGGTATTTTAGCCAGTACTATTTGGTAAGCATAATTGTGTGCTAGCTACTTTTATGTGCTTAAGCACTCTATGAAATTGGCCCTATTGTGTCTGTGCACTACTGCCCAAGACCCTGTGTAAGTGCAAAGCATTCACCACATCTATCATATTGGTTGTTGGATACAGTACATTATCATGCGAGATATTGAATGGTCAGAAAGTAGGAGGGTTAATCAGATGATTTTGGGTTTTTTGGGGTAACAGGCCAGTGGCGTCAAAGAAGGTGATTTCATCATCGGCGTGAATGACGATAGCGTCAAGTGGGCCAAACACGGCGACGTCGTCAAACTCATCCTGGGCTCGCAGCGGCTGAGAATCGAGCTTGTCACCCCACTCAGCACCGACTTCCTCCACCCTCAAGACAAGCGCCGATTAAACTCCAGCGACTCGGCCGGGTCCAGTCAGATGGATCTCAACGAGTCCATCGCCTCCAGGTCTTCCACGTCAGAGAGACGGCAACAACCCTCACCGAAAAAGAGCGCCAAGGAGAACCCCAACAGCGCCAAGAGTCCGGGGAGAGGGAAGGGGTCGGAGGTCAGCAACGGGAGTCTTCCAAAGGGGGCGTCGATGAACGGGAAAGGTAACGTCGGAGCTGGGAAGAAGAAGGACAGGGCGAACAAGGGGAAGGGGTCGGACAAAGAAGGTGCGAAGAAGGCAAGAGGGGTGCTGAACAGCAAGGCAGGGCTGTGGTGAAGAGGCAAGGGAGTAGGGATGATGGAGGAGGGGGGGGGGGTTAAAGCAGTGTTGTTTTCTATTGGAGTAGTTTCACCTTCGCAGCACATTTAATCTCGCCAAACACCTATCCAAGACCATCCGTGTGTCCAAATTGCAAGCATTATACGTTTCCCCAGCAATTCATCACACTGTAGACATGTTGTGTAGAAATGCTTGCAAAGTCTAAGTGTAAAAGGACATGTTATTTATTTCCCACAACTCATTCCAAGTTGGTGTGTTTTGTACATTTTTAACAATTTTTGCTACAGGATTATCATTTGAAGTTGTAAAATTTGTTAAAGAATTATTTGGGATTTTTTCCCCAACAGATTACCAACAATTTTTTTTATCAAGATTTTTTATCAAATTTTTAAATTAAATTACTCTTTCAAAAAGAAATCAAGTGTTAAGTTTTTTAAACTCCTTTGGGAATTCCAAGTGTTTTATTGTATTTTTATTTTTATTTTTTTTGGGGGGAGGTAAAATTATGGATACCATGTCTCGAAAAACTGAACACTTTTAATGTTGGTTTGAATGAAATGAGTTATGCGAACACACAGAGTCTTGTGATGCATAGCTCTTTTCAGTAGACTTATCCCCTTCTCTCAAATTTTCGAGTTTTCTTTTTTTTTTTTTTTAAAGAAAGATTTTTTTAAGCATAGTCCGAGTGTTTGGTGCTACCCGATATGGCTAAAACCTACCAAGTCATTTTTTGGATGATGAAAATTAAAAACTACTGTGAAAAAAACTTTTTTTAAAAACTTAATTTTAAAAGCTTTTTACAATGCGTCTTTAAAGTTGGCGTATTAAGTTGATGCTTTTTTTTGTGTAAACGTATTTTTGCTGTTGTGGGGTTACAAGTATCGTTTTGATAATTCTTTGGAAACATAGAGGCTGACGTCAATGCTGTGTACGATTTTGTAAGTTTTGTTGCAAATTTTACTCCACAAGAGTTCTATTTTTTGGGTGTGTTTATCTTAATTTCAAGTTTTTAATTTACCTCGTTCAATGCAAGTCTCTGTTTGAGGACTTAAAGGGAATGTACATCAATATTTTTGGGCGGAGTGATTTCATCCCCATCTTCTAGTTTTTGTTAATAATAACTCACACACATATCCAATAAAAAATGTCACCAAATTCGTAATTCAAGTTTTAGTAGAAAAAAAAATCAAGTTTACGGGGTTGTTTTCAAATAACTTTTTGGCATAATCTTATCATCCTTATTTCGATTGCGGCAACTGAAATAAGTAACGGTTTCTTGTTTGGTCTTCAAATGCGATTTCTTAAGCATGACGATATTTTTTGGATCGACACACCATTTCTCTGAAGAGCTGGTTGTGGTGTAATCATGCAAAATCACCCATCAGATTGAAGAAAACAATTTATTACCCTGATCATCACCAACCCTGTACTTGGTCTTTGAAGTTCATCAAGTACTTTCGGCTTTATGGGGTTTTTCTTTCACAAGTCATCACTAGCTATTGTTATCCTCTCCTGCATTGATAACATTAATGTTTTGGATCCATATTGCTAATGAAGCCATGTACTTATTAGTCTTTGAAGTTTATCAAGAACTTCCCTTTTTTATTTTTGTTTTACACAAGTCATCACTAGCTGTTCTTTTCCATTCCTGCATTGATAACTTTCATTATTTTGGATCCATTTTTCTTATGAAGCTCAAAAATTGTTATGAGGATCATCGGCTGAAAGAAAAGGACTAAGCTAGCTTCTTTTGGGAAAATAGAAAAAAAACTCAGTATTATATCTGTACATGTACATAGACAAAGTAGTCAGCACATATTTTATACATGTTATTTTTGGAAGCGATATTTTGTAATGTACCGTTCAAAAAAAAAGGAAGAAAGACAAACAAAAAAATGCGATTGGGAGATTTGAAGTGGAAGCTGGAAGATGCGTGCCAGTGGTTTTGCACTTCTGCCAAGACATTTGTAGGGGAAAACATTGTAAATTGATTAATAAATTAACACTTAAGAGTTCAGAGAATTTTTATATTTAACTTATAACAGAGTCATTCCAAAATTAGTGTTTTTGGCTTCTAGAGGTTTCTAAATTGGAATGCAAAACAGCGGTAAATGTTCACTTAAAGTTTCAAGATACTATTGTGGATATATATATATATATATATATATATATATTCCTCAAAACAGATTTATCCGTATTTAAAAATTTGTATTCAGCGTTTTTATTCAATGTCTTATTTAATTCAAAGCTTACTTGCAATGCAAACTTTACCAAACAATCGGCGGACCAATTTACAACTATCTTACAGGATTTACACTCGTGCACAATTTTGTACAGCACGCTCGAATAAAGGCTCTGCAAGGACACAATTTTGATTTCTTCCATTCAGTTCAAGTTCCACATCACTGAGGCTGGGCGTTGCGTTTATATAAAGGCCGGCCCATTCCAGTGCCGGAATTTAGATTTTTTTCTTTAAAGGAATGATATGTACTGTACCCGTCTACCATTTCCGAAAACCGAAGTAAGTTCTTCAAAAATTATAATTGGAAAGTTGTATTCAAGAGTTTCTCATTGACTGGAATGAATAATTCTCCCGGTACTAGAGAATGATTTAACAATGAACATTGTCATTAACATATTCCCAACAGGTGAAGTCCAAATTGTTATATTTTATACATTTTTACTGTTTAATTCAACCATAGGAATCATATAATGGATTTTTACATGTGTTAAGCGGAGATTTTGACATTTGCTATGAAATAAAAGCAAACCTCAACATGTCATGGTCTTAAAATCATTTAAGGAACCAGGGCCCAACTTCATAGAGCTGCTTTTAAAAGCAGAAAATATTGCTTAACAATTTTATGCTTAATAAAAGTAT
Source organism: Pycnopodia helianthoides (assembly GCA_032158295.1). Classification (NCBI taxonomy): domain Eukaryota; kingdom Metazoa; phylum Echinodermata; class Asteroidea; order Forcipulatida; family Asteriidae; genus Pycnopodia; species Pycnopodia helianthoides. Next base: position 21,121,993 of record CM063246.1, on the reverse strand, counting down.
GCAGGTTACCATGTTACAGATAGTACACGTGACATGGTATTCTGGCTGGTAACCTTATTCTGGTAAGCAGGATTTTGTTGTGCTTAGCTACTTTTTTTGCTTTAAGCTTAAGCAGCTCATAGAGCTGCTTAAGCACAAAAAGAGTTTTGCACAATTTTGCTAACCAGAATAAGGTTACCAGCCAAAATACCATGTCACATGTACTGTCTGTGACTGGTTTCCTGCTAATGTCAGCTTAGCAGCAAGTTATTAAGCACAATTTTCTGCTGAAACAACTCTATGAAATTGGTCCCTGATTCCTGTTGTCAATGTAGTAAAACCCAATGGTAATTTTGATATAAATATTCATTTATTCAAATAGTATTCACAAAACACCCGTATGATATAATCAGACCGTAAATGACATGTATTCCATGTGAATGACTTTGAATAATTAGAACTGTTTGATTTGGAGGAGAAGACACTGATTATATATTTATAGCAAGTGTGGATTTGAATGAATTTGGTAACAACAGGCTGTAACAATTGTAAATAGTCAATAAATGTATTATTTTGATATAATAAATTCTGCGTATTACATGCTTACAGTAAAACCCTGTAGTTCTACTCTTTGGTGCCTTAATAGACCTTATGCACGTGATGTCAGTTGAGTAGGGCGCCCTCGCCTAGAGGTCAAAAGGAAGATGTTCATAGGCCAATCCTGTGCGCTGTGCTGCGTCAGGTAAATTGTGTCAATATATGACAGTACTTATAGACAAATGTGTGTTAACTTTCAAATGATGTAATGAAAAAAGAAGGAATTTCTTTGTGGACGGTCTTGATGGTGTCTTCAACAGAGCGCCCTGTTGATAAGAAGATACGGGCAGATCACAACCGAGACGTCCATTTCTCCTTGAAGATGATTAGGATCCTTTGACTTTCTTCCCGAGTTCTGCCATCAAGTCCCACTGCTCTTGAGTGATCTGCAACACAAACAAGAACGCAATTTACCTCTTACTAGTTCTGTGGAGAGAGTTTTGTCATCTTCACGTATCGCGACGTTTTCTCCTTGCATTTTAATAATTTGTTTGTCGATTTAACCCCCTAAAATTGTTAAGTTTCTGTGTTCTAAGCTTGCATATTGGATATAACCCTCTGAGCTTAATGCTTTCAAATTGCACTACTCATCTGTAGGTAACTGTTGTCTCCAGTGACAAGGAAATGCGCAGTTTGCACTAATCAAAATTAGTTTTGGGTTGAACAAAGAAAAATTGACTAGAGCGGGATTTGAACCAACGACCCCGGTACTTTGTTGGGTCATCTACAGTAGGGCTGCCTCAAGTAATACAATTGAACCTTTTTTTTCGAGAGAAAGAAAATGCAAAAAAGAACGGAAAGAAACAAAAACCAAAATACGGGGACCTTGTGTAGGTCACGTGAGCTTTGCGTCCGTTGTTTTCTCATTACCTGTTTTAACTGGTTGAATTCTCCAGCAGCAAAAGGCAGCTCCCCACCGTCGAAATCAACACAGGATCCGTTCATCCAGCTGGCGTAGTCGCTGACCATGTAGGTAGCAAGATTTGCAATTTCCTCCACCTCGCCGAATCTTCCCGTGGGTATACCCTGCCTCATGCGCTCAGCGAACTGACCGGTGGGGTCCAGACGACCGAATGCTCCCTGCGGTGGCACAAAAACAAAGACTCCTGGCATTAATATTATTATTTATGAATGTTTGATATCCACTTTCTTTTTCTCTTTTACAAGAAATACACAGGAAAGGCGACAGAGACGGCGCCACTGTGCTGGTGAGGGTTCTTGAATGCGGACAGTTAATATCCTTGATTTTAGTGTCTATTGGGAAAGGTATAAACCAAATTCACACGACGTCGTCATCACAATAATAACCATTTTCGAAGTCAATGTCTACGTGTGTTAATAGACCCCCTTGCATTGAGTGGCCGCCATCTTTGATGTCAAACAATGGAAACGTCGCACGACTCTCAGCCAATAATAGCTCTTCGTTGACCTCGGTGAATGGACTGTTTTGGGCTTGGGACGTCATATGCAAGGGGTCTATACAATGTAGTGCGCATTTTAGAAGACGCAGGGTTTACACGCTTACCATAATTATTTTTACATGCAATTTGATTTGCAAGTGGCAAGTTTGGCTGACACTAGCCGTGTGTGACGGTGGTGCAGGGGGGTCATACCCCATCTGGGACAGTGTGGTAAACAAAACATAGGTTCTCGTAGTGGAAAGAGAACATTTCCAAGAAGCATAAGCTGTATCGATGATCAACTAAAAATGGGTCGATGGCCGTTTGAGCTGCAGTAACTATTCCAGATACGAAAGACTTGATGAGTTGAACTCCCAAGTTTACCTTCGTGTAGATCGGTCCTGGTGCTATGCAGTTGAATCGCATCCCAAGCCAACCCCATTCAGAAGCCAGTGACCTGAAACACAAATCATGCATGGATTTCACATCAAAAGATCAGGAATGGTAGATAACAGTGGAGGTTGAGGCCCGTGTTGCTGGACCATTTCCTTATGAGAGGGAGGGGGGGGGGCGTCAAAATGTACCAAGATTCTTCAAGAATCCGTTGGATTCCAACAGCATTACAAATAATGAATGCTTTGAGATGCCCTTCAATGCACTTTATAAGAACTGTGTATTACTACAACTATTGAATCGGAAACTAAATGGGTTTGGCAATAGAGTAAAATCACTTTCCAACAGAGTTTAGACTTGTGCATTTAGAAATTAACTCACTGCATGAGGGTCTGCACTCCTGCTTTGGCTGCCGCACTGGGTGTGACAAATGCCGAACCAAAATGTGTGTACGTCGTCGTGATTGCCAAGAAATTAGCTCCTGTAAAGAGGGAAGGTATCGTTAGGTTATTAGGTTCAGTGGTAAGACTGGCCTTAAGTTGGAGGTTAGAGTTGAGGTAGTAAGAGGGTTTGGATGTAGGAGGGGACGGGAAGTGTTATGTGCCTCACCTTGTTTAGCTTTGACCAGCCTCTTCCCAATATCCAAGGTCACATTGAAGGTGCCATTCAGCACGATGTCGATCACACTCTTGACGGCATTCGCGGACAGACGTTCCGTCGGGGAGATGAAGTTCCCGGCGGCATTGTTAATGACGACGTTAGGCAGGCCGCCGGTCTGCTCCACGAATTGGTCGACGGCAGCCTTAACGGCAGCGGCGTCACGGACATCGGCTGCCAGCGGTATGACCGGATTGCCAGTTTGTTTTGAGATTTCTTCGGCGGTCTTCTCGAGCACCTCAAGCTTCCTGAAATATTTGGGAAGAGATTGTGGCTAGTTTTAGTGTGTACTCACACCCAGCAAGTTCTAAACCAACTGCAGATTATTATAAGGTTGATTGTTCAGAGACCTTCTGGAAGTCATCAAAGCTGTGGAATTTGGGAACCCCCCCCACTCCAGCAGATATTGAAGGAGTAAAGGTAGAAACAAAGCTTATTTTTTAGTACAAACCTGCTCATTATTGCAACTTTTGCACCAAGCGATGATAGCGTTGTCGCCATGCCCTTTCCTAGTCCAGTTCCTCCCCCAGTGATAAATGCCGTCTTGCCGTTGAATGTACCCGGTGGTAACATAACGTCCTTCCTGGCCGCTAGGTTCGGGTATTTGTCATCGGACTGGGTCGTGGCTGATGCATGCAAACCTCTCTGCTGGAATGTGGTTGTTCTTTGGGCGAACTGTAATTAAATATTTAACAATTATGCTGTCTTTTAAGTGGTTGCTTTTGGTTAAATGAATTCAATGAATCCATTCCTTTTTAGAGATTTTGATTGATCCATAACTAGTTTTAGTAAAACTTATGGATGGGCATAAACATGTCATGGTCGATCAACTTACTTTTTCATAAAAGTTATTAAAATTAAAGAGAACTTTCAAAGAAAGTTAGTGATTGTACTGATATTTTACCAGCGACTGGGAAAGTTTTACAATCCACTTAAATGTGGAGTAAAATTTTAATAATAAAAGAAGAATGTTTTAATGTTTTGGTAGGGAAAAAACAACAGTGTGTATCAACAGGTATTTGAATGTGCGCGGAGCGTGTTTACTGTTGGTTGACAACAATTTTGTGATTGAATGGTAAATGTCGGCTTTCCTACTATCACTTCAGTCAAACAAACTCAAAGACAAAGAGGCGAGTATTACAATCTGCAGGGGAGACAATTTTCAGATGATTTTAACGTTGCTGGTAAAATATCCACTGCCTTTTCTTTATATTGTTGAAAAGAAACTTAAGTGAAGGAAGTAGTAGACCATTACTTAAAGCTAGACAAATATTGCAGATGGAAGTGGGCGTGGCGTTTCACTTCGAAGACGAAGACCAGATTACGCCTGCGTCCGTAAACTGGACAACTGGACAACAACAACTTTTTCAATGGTTTTAAGTAAAATACAGAGTGTAAATTCATCTGGAAAGATACTGTGAAACAAGTATTAGTCAATCCTTACCGCGAAAACTCTTAAATTTTTCAACATACTGCCCACTGTCGCAAATTTCTTCGTGCTATTTAGGGATGCCATCGTGCATATGAACAAGTGCAGAAATATTGTTGTCCCGACGCGGCAGAGCGCCCTCAAGAGTCTAGTGGCAACGAGTGGCGCGCCATTAAACAAATCTAGCCGACCGAACTCTGACGACTGGATTACATCTAATCTATATCTGTACAACAGTACGTACTAAGTGCGAACTACCATCTGTATCTGTTAAATACTACAACCAACAACCTCCACATTGGGAAAATACTAGTTGCAGGCGCAATGGTGACTAGTGACGAAATTAATGGTGAGCCCCCAGGAAAGTTGACATCTGAATGTCATTAATCGTGGACTTGAAGGCCTCAACTGGCATCATGACTGTGCAGACGTGGATTCCCCAGTCAGTGTTGTCTGTTGACATGACACTGACACTGACACTGACAGTGACGGACAGTACGTTCCATTCCACAGTGGTTCTTGGTAGGAAGGAGAATTTAAGACAGTCCGTCTTTGGAGGAGGGTGATTGAACGAGATTGAGGATGATCTTCGTGTATAGATCCCTCTTGTGGTTTGGTCTGGACTCTGGAGTTGGTCTGTTTTCATGGCAACTATGGTGGACGGACTTATGCAGAGTAGAGAAGAGAAAGTCTGGAAATGGCTCCAGCTTCTTGAGGGCATAACTCGATGGATGATGATAGGTATGTAACACTTGTTGTATTATACATTTGTCGCACGATGATTTTTGATACATTTCATGGATGGTTTGCATTACCTTTCGTGTAGGGAGGTAGTAGGTTACTCCTTCCTTGCATTTGTACAAAATTCTCCACATAAATCTGGCATGGGCAATCATTTTTGCAAGCACAACACAGGGCCAGCTTAAATTAATAGGTGATTCAGGTTAAGAAGCAAAAGGTCATACTTATTGCAGTACTCCATGCCATCGCTTGTATAAGCAGGATGTAGTAATCAATTTAGTAATTCTATTTAGAAGGTAAACTTTCGGTTACAGACCTCGTAACCTTTGTTTATACAAAAAGAGTGACTTTATTCAATCCAGGTCCTTTCTGATAGGCGAGACACTTTACGGGTAATATATGTAAAAAATAAATTACATTTTGTGTAATAATTTCAAAGAGTTATTAAATTAACTTTGAGATGTGCCCGCCTAACCGCCTTGCTTCATATCAAAAGTTGGGAAAAAAATCAAAGGCCCTGTACACTATTGGTAAGATCGAAAAACACAAATGTTCACAGATTCACACATAACTTACATGATAAAGTAAGTAATGGTAGAAAGGGTTCCTTAAAATATTTCTGCCTAAAATGCTATCGTTTCTGAGAAATGAATAAAACAATAGTTTTTATCGCACGCGATAATAAACTCGATGTTTGAAAAACAGAAAACACATTAGGTCTCTTTTCACTATTTTCTCGTGACTTCGATGACCAATTGAGCTCAAATTTTCACAGGTTTGTTATTTCATGTATATGGTTAATCACACAAAACATGTACTTTGTTTGCCACTGTTTTGTCAGCTCCACCAATCCTGTACAATACCTTTAATGCAATCTCCATGAAGTGTCAGTTTTTATATTTTCTTCCACTGATGTGTACAAATCGTGCCTGCAGGAAGTCCAGGCTCTGTGGCTATTGTGTATATTCTTGTTGTGATGTCACCGGTCATGCATCTGGTACAAGATACAATCTAGTACCGTGTTGTAATTACATTCCTATCCTACATTTCACTTTTCATAAAAATTCAAGTCTGCCTCCACTGAAATGGATCCAATTCATTTCAGTTCCCTCGTATCATAAGGACTGGTTGGTAGTTTTACAAACAGGTCATAATCAATTATTTAGTTGATTTCCCTAATCCCTATTGGTGCCCCCTAAGGAATGTGACAAAAATTTGAATAATGATGACCATATCATTTTTTTTTTTTCTTTTTCTTTTCCTTATTCTTACCCCTTATAGTAAATTAATGTTGTACTTTCATTGTGCCATTAAAAATATCATTAACAAAATGTGAGTTGTATTTTCTCTGCGCTTGTTATTACATTTTTAACGATTCAAACATAGTTGAGTATTCAAATTTTATGTTAAAGTGCCAATAAATACCGGTATAAACTAAACTGTATGTATGAGCTTATCCAGTCCATTAAATAACACAATTATTACTGTCAATAGAGGTCGCACTTGATAAGCTGCTGGATGAAATATTGAGTGTAGTCTTGCTCCAAGACCGTTTTTATCTTATCTTTTACAAGACCGTGGCGTAGTAAGAAAACAGAGGGCCCACTACTTGCACGGGTTTCCAACGGTAATTTAAAATCGACCTGGATCGCCTTTCATAATACGAAGCGCCCCTTGCTATTGGAGCTTATGCTTGTAACAGGACTCGAATTGGTGGTTGTGGTATATTGTGTGTGTGTGTGTGGGGGGGGGGGGGTCTACAAGACTGCAGGGCTTGTAGCTCAGATTGTTTTAAATTACCAGATTTTTGTTTAGAAGACCAAAATCAAATTTTTAGAAAAGACCAGAAACAAAAGGAGAAGCAGTTTATTGAACTGTTTTTATTTGAGCAAACTCTGAATAGATGACTCATTTCTTTTGTCTTTATGGGCATGATGGGTAAAAAAGTAAAGCGTTGATACTCGGCAGAATTGAAAGATATTTATGAGACTCATGACCTCAACATTTGAACATCTTCTTCTTCTTCTTCTTTTTTTTTAAAGCAAAGTTATGAAATTGACAAACACAAGACCGCTAATTTGCAGTCCAGTGTAAAATTCGAGCCCTGCTTGAAACATTAATAATAGCTCGAGATGACGAACGCGCGAGCGTTGAATGGAGCTGAGGACAATATTGCCCAGTTCTCTGGTGGCCGTTGCGCGGTAGGAAAACCTGCCCCCTCCCCCCGGTCAGGGACAATAGTGCGAGGAGAGAATCATGCTACAATGGTGACGTGAAGTTGCCGTGGCAACTGCTTATTATTCAGTTATTATAGCCCATCACAATTACTGTCAATGTTTATCCAAACCTTCTCATCATGTGGGAGTTAAAGATAACGAAATAAAACTACTCGGTGAGGTGACTGAGCGTGAGGAGATGTCATCGGGTAAATGCTGTTATGAGAATGTTTTTCTTCTTCTTCACAGTCCAGATCAAATTAATAACGTAATTACACACATCAAAATGAATTTAAAAATTTACCGTGAGTTGTAAAATGTTTGTAAGAGGTGATAATGTTTGCAACAATGCAACAAAACAGTATTCATTTATACCGTGAATAATCACCGTATAGTGGCAATTTCCGGTCGGTGGGGGAACACTTCACCATGTCAGGTTTAATCGACACAAATTTGGTGAAAGCTACTTCAGGATTTATTATTCTGCACTAAACGAGTGGATTAATTTCGGATGATAAATCATTCCGTATAACGTGCTCCAATTTACCCTCAACAAATCGACGGCGATGGTTTGTGCATATCTTAATTCCCGTATTTTGTATAGGCCAACAATCGCACAATGCGTCATTCAAACCGCGTATACTTCGTAAATATAATTAAGCTATTACTTTTTTGTTGATTGTGTGGTCATGTCGACTGTCGATCACCCGTATGGAGAGGGTGACATCACGATGTGGTGACAACACGATGTGGTGACAACACGATGTGGTGACAACACGATGTGGTGACAACACGATGTGGTGACAACACGATGTGGTGACAACACGATGTGGTGACAACACGATGTGGTGACAACACGATGTGGTGACAACACGATTGGTTGGTGACAACACGATGTGGTGAAACATACACGATGTGGTGACAACACGATGTGGTGACAACACGATGTGGTGACAACACAATGTGGTGACAACACGATGTGGTGACAACACGATGTGGTGACAACACAATGTGGTGACAACACAATGTGGTGACAACACGATGTGGTGACAACACGATGTGGTGACAACACGATGTGGTGAACGCGAATACTAATAGTAACCTTTTCAAAAAATAATGTTGAAAACCTCAAATAAATAAGTACTGAAGAGTAAGGGAGTATAAAATACCTAAGATTTTTTTGACAATGTTGGCTACGGTCAAGAAATGGATTTCCTTCAAATTTGTGTGTTTGATGGACCTTGTCCCTAAAACAGCCGTAATACTATTGCATTTTTGGTTTCACAATTTATTTTGTATGTTCTTCGAAAAGTAAAATTTGCCTATTTTTAAGGCCGCATTAACATGAAACAGAATATCCAAATTGTTTTCTTTAAAAGTTATGGACAGGTGGGTCCTTTAGAGGCTGTATTGAATGTATCGAAATAATCACCAGATATGTGGGTGGGTAAGGGTTATACAATCAGTTCCAAATAGGGGTGTTTTTTGTTGGGATACACCAAGTGGGAAGACTGGTCTTTGACAATTACCAAAGGTGTCCAGTGTCTTTAAGTACAGTGCTAGTAAAGTAGAAACCAAAATGTCTTTTTCCTATCACTTTTCCAAAAAGAAAAAGAGACTCTGAATTCAGAGAATAATATCGAATTTCTTTATCCCTTTTTAATAAATGTGTTTTCCTATTATCTTTGAAGGGCTTAGTTTTCTTATTGTAGAATCAATTTTGGAAGCGTCTAAGCTCTAGTGAGCAAATTGTTTCTGACTTTGTTTTCATGACTGGAGGGAAGGGCTAAATATTTTATCAAGGCTAGCAGCACTTTGTTCATAATGCCTAGCACCAAACCATGCATATTGGCAAGTGTTTGATGAGCATTATACCACATATAAATGTAATTATTAATACCCATTTCATTGTGCTGTACAAGGCCAGACTTTGATGGTTCTTGTAGACATTAGTAAGGGGACATGGTGACAAAATATTTGAAGAATACATTTCCATATCAAGTAATAAACCACAAGGGAAACTGACTGGGTAGGTGGGTTGAACAAAGAAAAATTGACGAGCGGGATTTGAACCAACTACCGTCCTCCGGATTAACGTGCCGGCGCTCTACCAACTGAGCTATCTAGCCCTATGTTGGCGGTCTACTAAAATAGGGAGACCACCAACATAGGACTAGATAGCTCAGTTGGTAGAGAACGTTATCCGGAGGTCGTTGGTTCAAATCCCGCTCTAGTCAATTTTTCTTTGTTCAACCCAAAATTATTTAAGAAACATTACAGAACAACTCGATCTGCTACAAAGCTGATACAATATATTGTATAAAGCTGATACATTTCTGTAAAAACGAAATATTTAAAAAATATACAAAAAATAACAACACAATCAAAAATACTAAGACACATGCATATCAATATTTCAATCGAAGAAAAGTCAACAATCAACAGTTCGAGGAATTGGTTTAAAAGTTAAACACAATTAATTGTTCGGTTTACTTGTACAGTCACGTGATGAATATCTTAATCTTCGATCTTATTAGAATGCATGTTTACGAAAATTTAACTATTTTTCTAACAAAGTGTTAGCCACAGGGGTGTCTGGGTGTCTTTTGGACACCCTGTTTAAAATTTGGACACCCTGTTTTATCTGTCCTTTACATGTAAATGTATTGTAAATGAGCAGTTTGGACACCTAGTTTTTTTTTCTAGCAAATTTGGACACCCTTTTCACCAAATCCTGGCTAAAAACCTTGTTGTCTGTTATTGAATTGCGTTTGTTTTGTTTTGTGAAAACAGCATAATCCGTTCGAGTTTGATTTCTTATCCCCCGAATCAATTGCAGCTTATATTCATTCATAACTGTGGAGGTGGGGCAACTTCTACACATTATGTTTCACACCTGTCCTCACATCTAGAATAGGGTCATGTTGTCATTGTAGTTTTATAGGCACACTTTCTGTATATTCCGTCAATGGGGGTTCAGAATAAATTCTTTGATTCTTTTTTTACCTTCTCGTGACTTGAACCCAGAGGGCGACACAATGAGTCACCCCGACCGGGGCCTGTTCCCCTCCGTCACAACCATGTGCCCGCCCCGAGCACAATATTGTGGGAATTCCTTTTCGTGTCTTCTTTTTTTTGTAAGCTGATGTGCCATACTTGCTATACCTGTCCCCTGTGAGCTCAACCGGGGGGAAATGTGATCAATTCGACGGGACAAGCCTCTCTGCAGTATACAGTCGTTACTTTATATTTTCATTTTATAATAGGTTGGTTGTCGTCCCGGGGCGGTGTGTGCCTCTGGTGTTTTTTTACCTTCTATGGGTGTACCAGTCCGTTTTGTGTAGGTTATTCACCTGAATCAGGACTAGGGGTATATAAGAGTGCAATACCACTTTTTATCCCCTGTTAAAATATGGCCTGATTCGATCGAAGATAAAAATGTGTTCAACTTTTTTTGGCTGTCAAGTCAAAAACCACAAGGGAAACAGACTGGGTAAAGTTTTTTATAATTTTGGGTTGAACAAAGATAGATATAGGCCTATAAGCCTATATATTTTTTAACACAGCGGCATCATACCAGTAACGTTACTTCACCTCGACTAAACATAAATGGTACGAAGATTGTAATGGAAGACTGTAAAGCTTCCAGCGAAATCATTTCGTCCGAAGTGCCCCCGTTGATGAGAAAGTTTTGTCGATAAATTTGAAACTTTCAAAGACCTCCTATAAAGGCGACTTGTGGAGATTCAAATGCTCGTGGTGTCCGTTTTTGAATGCTGCGGCCAGGGATGCGGTTGGTACCCGCGGCTGTCACACCTCGCTCTAAAACATGGATGGATTCGACGTTCGAGATGAAAAAATACCGTGACAACTTTTCCCCTGTTTTCTGAACAAGTAGACACTGTATTCAACTGAGTTCTTATTGAGCCTTTCTTGATAACTTTGCCTATTAATCAGCATTACGGTGACAAAAAAAACAAAACAAACGATGGCACCTCCTTTAAAGCAGGTGATGGACAATAAAATATTGATTGTTGTCAAAGACCAGGGGTCGATTTCACAAAACTCTTCCTAACTTAGGACTAGTCCTAGGCAATGATAAGAGATAGCACTTACTGGTCCTAACTTAGGACTAGTCCTATCTCTTAGCATTGCCTAGGACTAGTCCTAAGTTAGGAAGAGTTTTGTGAAATCGACCCCAGTATATGCATTTAATATGAACCAACATAAACCCAATTTTGTGTTTAACCTGTGAAAGTTTAAGCTCAATCTGTCATCAGAGTCACGAGAAAAATAATGGGAGTGGAGGGTATAACTTGCTTGTATTTATGTTTTTACTGTTTTCAAACATTGAGCTTTGGACTCAAAAGAAATGGAAACTAATCATTTCACTCACTTTCTCAAAGAATTTAAAGCGAACAAAATTTAAGGACATTTTGTCCACCTTGACCATCTTGTTACCATGTAACATAGTTTATGTTACTTCAACTCAACTATAGTGCCTGGGGGGGGGGGGTTGGAGGAACTTAGAAGTTCCGTCGTCTATAATCTTTTCTTTTTAGAATCCCCAACAAATGCCACACAGTCCCTTTATAAAATTTGGCCTCTTTTATAGAAAGTCACCGTGAATCATGCATGGGGAAAAGCCACCTCCCCCTATAGATTGCAGAAGACCAAATTCCATCATTGGATTGAGCTAGAAATCTAGAGCATCCCGATCCCATATTTTTTTACATTATAATGTAGAAACTTTTTTGTAGGCAAGCCACGCGTATCTGCCCCGGGCAGGTGGATGCTAAAGCCAGACTTGAAGACGTCTGACGTGGCCAGATTTGCTTCGAGATAACATTGAGATGTTTTTTTATTCTTTTTTTCCCCCCACTTTTTCCCACAATTTCTTGACGAGAAGATGAGTTTCTACACATCATAGATTTCTCCTGTTGACTAAAAAATTTAATTGCTTGGTAATACAACTGGGTTGATTGACTACGGTGGGGGGTTGAGCCTGCCGTAGAATTTGTAACACGTTCGGGAGAAAATTGATTCTGTTAGTTTAGCGCTATCGGGTCGGAAGGGGAAAGAGCGTGTCTGTCTTTACCGGTATGTGGCTTGTGATAAATTGTTTGCCGGGTTGGTTGAAAAGGTGCAAGAATTTCCACTCGCAACACCTGCTCTCTATGTTTTTCTTTTCTATAGCAAAAGAAGAGGGACAAAATGGTTCTGCAAATAACTTGAGAAGCGAGATGCAATCATATTAGTTCCCTTACGAACGTTGGTGTATTCCTCGCAGCTTAGATTTTTCCGGTCCAAATATGCCATTTGATAGATGATAAATTTGCATCGGGGATAAAGAATATTATTTGGTTTTTACCTTAACACCGATGTATGTAAAGCGCTATGTGGTCAATACTTTCCCGAGTTCTGTGAAAAAATGCCATTGTTTGTTTGTTTTTGTTGTTGTTGTTGCTGATGCTGCTGATGCTGTCAGATATAACCGCGCTTAGTAGAAAATATCTATTTCTGAAAACATTGTTTCGTGTTCGAGTCCACCTTGACATTATAACGTCTTTTATGACAGACGGGCTTTGTCTGTCTCTTCTATTTTTCGAGTCCCATTGTAGTCACTACCGAGAAAAAAACGTCGCAATCCGGAAATCAATTTAAAAATACTAAAAATACTCACAAACGCGGGCTCTCCACTACCGGAAGCTATTTTGATACGCCTGATTAAACTTGAATCAAAGGCGCTGCTTATATTAAAATATGAAGTCTTCAGAGAGATTAATGTGGCATCTTCGAGACACCACAGAACAGATGTTTCATTTTGCGGCGAGTCCGCTAACCCGGTCGAGTTGTTCTTGTCAGTGTCCAGTGGCACGGCCAGGAATCATCCTTGGTCGGTCACGAGTCAAGTTCTTCCATCAGCTGATCTTACTGTTTGTGATATTGGATAATATCAAAAACCGACACGGACCATAAAACGGAGGTCACAGACAGCAACTTAACAATAGAGAAATCGATAGAAACGTACAGGGTTTTAGGGGTGGGGATTTAACACACCCAAATGCGCCCTCTAGCGCTTTCCCATCGAGCATGCCACTGCCATCGACCATGGCGGTAAAAAAAAATGATTGTATTCGTTGGAATGGCACCGGGCCCCTGTGGCGGAATCAATCAGTCAATGGCAACAAACCAGCGGGGATCGTGAAATCGAGTAAAAAATAACCTCAAATAATGGATGAAATTGAGTCTGGGATGAGATTTCATTTATGTCTGCCCTCGTATAGAGAAATAAATAATGTATGCGCGTGGTGACGTGTGTATAAGCTCGTAATTAACAGTAAGGTAACCAGAGATAGGGGGAAGCGGGGAAGGCGGTAGCCCCCACACTGACCCCCCCCCCCCCCACAATTAGGTCGAAAAAAGTGCACAACATTAATGAATGGTTAGAGACATTAAAACCAACCCCCAACCCCCCCCAAAAAAAAAAAAAACAACAACAACAAAACAAAAACAAAAAACAATTTAAAATGCCTGGTTGTGCCACTGACTCGTAAAAGTCCCCACGTCACGTCAGCATAAATGATCCCGTATTATACACTCTAAAAAAAATTCCCGGGTCAGAATCGATCTTGGTTACGGGGTCCCCGGGGACCTGACCCATTTCTGGGTCAGGCTGACCCGGACACCGGTCCAAATGAAAATATATTGACCCGGATTCTGCGTCAATATTGGACTCACTTCTGGTTCATATTGACACAGACATACTGGCCCAGAAATGGGTCCTGCAGCCGATTTCATGAAGCGCTAGGATTAATCCTATCTCGAGTTAGGAGGAGTAACTCGTCCTATCTTAGGATGGGTTCAATGTGTCCTAACGTCTATGGATACGGAACTTAACTCGTCCTAAGTCCTAAGATTAATCCTAAGTTTGGAAGAGTTTGGTGAAATCGACGGCTGGTCCCACAGGACTCGGATCCGGGTCAAATCTGAAAATGACTTGACAATATCGTACCCATGAACATGGGAACGAGGTTGGAAGTTACTGTAATATCAACTTGATTTAGATCCGTGGAACTTGTTCAGAACTAAGCAGTAAACATTGCTTTAGAAAAAATAGTTACTGTACTAAGCAGAAAACATTGCTTTAGAAAATAGTTACCAGTACTACGCAGAAAAACATTGCTTTATAGAGAATAGTTACCGATACTAAGCAGAAAACATTGCTTTAGAGAACCGGTACTGAGCAGAAAACTTTGCTTTAGAGAATGTTACCAGTACTAAGCAGAAAACATTGCTTTAGAAAATAGTAACTGGAAAAGCAGAATCTAATCATTCATGGCACCCTCGCCACCGTCAACTTGGAAAGTATTTCTGTTGCCAAGCAGTTTGTGTGGCGGCAATATCTTTGACGGGAGCTTTGTTTAAAAACAGCCATAGTTATTACCCAAAGATGGATTGCTGACATGTTGTTTCATTTATTTGAGTTGCAATGAATAAGAGTAAGAAAACCTTGTTACTTTATTGTCTCTTGTTCTTCATTATCTTGTTATGTTGGGGATGGCCGGGGTAGTTTGATTAAAAAAGTACGTCAAGAGATAAATGTGTCTGAAATATTGAGTATGTGGCCATCTACCTTGATCATCGTGTGCATTTTTTTTTTTTACATCATCAAGAAATATCACAGGAGCAAATTATTCTGCCAGACATTTCGACAAGTCCCAAGATTGGTTCGTCATATCTTTCCACGGTCATAATTCCAATTCCTCGCACTCCTTACATGATGAGTGTGTGGTTAAGAGGTCTTCATTCCGTCGGTTTGTGAATACCGTGTGAAATATGGCGGGTCTCGGTGGGTATTTTTTGGTGCCGGCAACGCACATCCTCGGTGGTGACGGGTTTTTATTCGTGACACAGTGAAGCTGATTAACGCCTGCCTCGATGAAATTAGGTTTGTCAACAGTTTGTGATGAGGTCGGTTGCCGTCGACACTGCCAGTGTGCGAACTTTATTCACCGTAGTGCAATGGTTTGCAGATAATGCAATGCAATTTACGGGGATGGAGGGGGGGGGGAGGAGTTTTCATATTGTGCATGGAAGAGGCACAAAGTAATGTTTTCTTTCAGTAACAGAAAGCCGTAAGCAATGAAATGGCTCCTGACAAAAAAGATATGGCATTACTGTTGCATTGTTGTAGCTAGAATTACCCCCAAAGACATAATTTCCTATTCCCATGCAGGTTATAGCCTTCCTATAATAACTTATGAATTGCAGAAACCGATCAAACTTTCAACCTCAGTTTTCTTGAAACACATTTTTTTTAGGGGGGGGTTGTGTTATTTATTTTGTTGATGCAAGTTAGCCCCAAACAAGGCTAAAAGCCACACTTTGTAAAGGGCTGCTACGAGAAGAAAAACATTATGGAGAAAATAACTAAGGGGAGCTGAAGGCAGGAATTGATATTACTCTTAAAACAGTCTAGAGACTGTAGGGTGGAGGGGAAACATGCACCAGGCAAGGGGTTCCAAAGAGATGCAGTTACGTGGAATAAAGCTATCAGTGTCAGAATAGAGCTCCCTGTAGGCCTATATATAAATTTCGTGGAGCAAGTCTCCAGACAAAATATTTCCATCCGAAACACACTTCCTACAGTAGAAAGTCAAGGAAATAGAGTTGTTTTGAAGACCCCACAACCCACCGTGGCTTGTTTTGATTGCCCACAGTCGAAACAAGCCCCGTATAAACTTGCAGAAAATTCTTGACGAAACAAAAACCGGTATTTTCACTCAAACGTGACCTCCGAGTTTGATGAAGACTGTTGTTCACAGGGTTGAATGTTTATTGAAAACTTGAGTATGAACGACTTTACTCTTCAAAAACAACACAACATCAACAAACAACAAACAAACAAACAAACAAAGCAAAAAACAAACAGGGATACACTCTCTGATAGTTTACTGTCACATAGACGCCACATAACTGCTATTCAGTTTGGGAGGGTATCTTTGTCAACTTAACACCCAAAGAATTGGTAACCCAAGTTACTCAACAGTGCATGGTTTGGGGGCGCGCACACCAGCTAAAAAAATAATGATAAGCACTATACGGGCAAACTCGACCAATAACATCAACAGGCTGGTGAACCCGAAGCCCGTCGGTAGGAGTGGATAATATACATTATCAAGCAAATACGCTTGTCAAGTACCCCTGTGTGTAATATTAGTAATACATACTGGTTCAAATTTATACCAAAAAGGGGGCCCTACTAGTTGCCCTTCCAGCCTCGGTTTAGTTACACTGAATCAGATGGGAGAAATGCAAGATGGATGCCCCACGGTAAAGGTTTACAGACACAGGTCCCACCTGACACGGAGGTAAACTTACTAAGTTTCCCAAAAAATCAATAGCGTGACGCCATTCTGATGCGATTAAAGATGGTCATGGCCCTGTTGCCATTGGCAACAAATGTGTATGATGTTTGAGAAGGATGAAACTCAGGGGAGTACTTGTCTTTTCTTCGTCTTCTTCTTCTTCTTCATTTTGATCATGCCCATTGAAGTCAGCTGCATTGATTGTACCTCGCCGTAATCAAACTTGTTTGCTTCCCTTGTTTAGGTAGTCGTTTTTTTTAATGCCATATAGTGACGTCGGTGCTCTTTTCTGTCCCAGCAGACTTATTACATGTAAAGGCTGCACTTGGTAGCTGATCGCTTCTGTTTTTGTTTTTTTGCTGTTGTTGTGACGTTTTATATTGTCGTCACGGTTGTTGTTGTTGTTGTGTGCTGTTGTTGTTTTCAATACTGCCATACTGTTGATTTCTTGGTGTTTTCTTCACGGTTGATCTGATAATTTGGTTGAAATGCCCGTTGTATAGAATTGACACTTTCCTGGGTGTTTTTTAAACAACACTGTCCGAAGGTTTGCAGTGACACGAACATCCCTCATGAGCTGTGTTGGTTATGAATGAGAACCAATAGTACTCGACTTTTCGATTAGTATGCTTTGATGGACTTCAGGATTCTGGTGCTGCATGCCGATGAGCACTTGCTGCTATTTGTATTGTACTTGATGCCGCTGTTGAAATGAAGTTTGTCCTCCTCCCCCCTATATTATATAGTCCCCTTTTGTTCCTAGCCGCATTCCGGTTGATTTCCGTGCTTCCGTACTGTTGTTGTCTTGAAGGAGTAACCCGTGGCCCAGAGATCACGATCCGTAAGGTATCATCCTCATTTTCATTTGCATGCACGCAGAGAGGTGACGCGAACTTACGTCTGCCTATGATGAGAGGCCACGCCACTTTACAGCAGTGTCGATGTCAGGACAAGCTCTAGATTCACACGCCCATCGAGCCCAATTGTACGGGCCAGACTCTCCTCTCTCTCCCTCCCTCTCTCTCTTCAGCGTCGCCCGAGGCCTGTCCCAACAGAGAGCTCCGACGCCCAGCGGATGGGATTTCCCGGTTAAAGGGCTTATCACAATTAGTAGCAAATTGCCTGTTTGCAGTTAGACGGTGTCCTGGATCTGAACACAGTCTGCAGTCGCAGAAAAGTCGAAAAGAGTTGATCAGAATTGGCATAGTTCATTGCAACCCGGATTCGTTGATTGGACCTGTTCAGGGTGTTGATTGCTTCGGCGGCGCCGTAACAGTATTAGAACGACTGCCCCTTTTAATATCACCGTACGGAGGCACCATTCTTTTTCATGAGAGACTTTGACAATATTACCATTCCCAACGATTGATAACTGAAGTTTCAATACAGAAACTAGATCCTCACTTTGAGATGAGACATTTTAAAACTAAATTGCTTTGGGGGTAAGCTGGTAACTCCACGTAGATTAAAGTACCACAATCAGCCCACGTCAGCCTTTCTCACATTAAATTGTATGGACATTATACCGAAGGTATAGCTGACTGCTTCTCATTTAGCACTGCTTTTAAAGGGACAAGAAACAAAATGGCGGCAGTTTTCATTGTCTTGCGCCGTACGCTGAACGGGTCAAATTGGACGATGGAAATTATATAGGAAGATTCCGGACGATGGATTCAGAAACGGGGATTTAGCTGCTATTTAGAATCCACCATGCAAAGCTCAAAACCCCCTCTAAATGTTGCATGAATAATGATAACTGCGTGCTGGAGATGTCATCTTGCAACGGCTTATAGGCCGTTCTTCAATTTTCGAAGCACAAAATACAAGAACATCTGATATAAAACGCGTTTACGTAAAAGCCTCTGGTCAATTTCTATCAGTGCGTCGCCAGAATCGACTGGATTGTAGAAGTGATTTATAGACAGGAAAAAACGATTACGGGTTGGAACTGCCATCGAGGTCTCTGCCTGTGCTGTACAACGTTTTTCCTGCCGCGGCGAAATGTTCAAACTCAAGCCTTTAAATACGGCAGCTATTTTATGGGTAATTTAAACATTTCCTCACCATCAGTATTGGGGGACTTTTTTTTCCCTCTGAAAAGTCATTTTGAGGAAACCCTCAACGAGACCGTTTAAAATTAGCCAGAGCTATAAATTGTGCCTTACCGCCTTTTTTCTCATAGTACAGTGTGACATTTTGCCGAAGGTAAAAAAGGGCGCGAAGAAAAAAAACCGTCGGTGTCCTGGAGCTTGATATTGGATATTTCTATAAATGCATCAATAATTCTATACTGCTGGACGGTCGTTTTCTCGTGATTGAGCGCTGAGCCGTTCATCATGGCGGGGGAAAATCAGTGGCCCCAGGGGACCAGATCGCCCATTTTTATGAATTTGTTTTTGTTGGGAGGGGGGTATGTCAAAAAGAAGAGAGAGAGAAAAAAGTGAGCGAGTTGAATGACCGTGTAATTTCTGAAGCGTACAGTGAAGAAAAGTATTGTAAGTTGACACTCGAGTTCGTCTACAGCACACGAGTGGCTGACATTTTAAACTGGACTCGTGAACAGAATGGAAAAACCGTCTCCGGAGAGTGAACAAAACTGCAAAATGTCAGATTTCGTTTTTCACGAGAGAAAAAAAAAATTACGTAAAAAAATCCCCCTCTTCAATTGAAAATATCGGGTTTCGCATCCACTTAACGTGCAAGGTTTCAGCTGGAGGTGTGTGATTTGGTTTGAACCGTGGGGGAAAAAAAGAAGAAGAAGAAAATCGTGATGAGCTCCCACCGGGATAATGACTTAAAACGGGCGGGAATTAATCACGACGAGTACAGGGTTAATGTACATGTCGTCCTATTATCCCATGCAATTAGGGAGCATAACGTTGCACGTATTCGCGGGGGATTTTGACAATTTGTTGAACTTAAATTTGCTCTGTTTTTGACGTCTTTTTTAATCAGTGCATATCGAGTTTAATGCTGTTCTTGTATTATCATGTATTACTATGGATATGTCATACAACATTCATCAATATTCCAGGCAATGTCAACTGCGATAAAAAAAATCACTCTTCAATCCTTTGTGGGGACTGAAACATTTGCAGAAAGTGTAATTCTCTTGCGTAAACTAAAAGTATTTTCCTTTTTGACGCAGTACAGTTGTTTTTTTGAGGTTTTGTGACCAACCGCTTTGACGATCAGTATCGGTCCACAACTTGTTCAAAAAGAGCAAAGACTAGTTTTCAGACGGGTTTTTTGGGACAATGTTCTAGCAAGTTTTCGATCAGTTTTCCCGACCAATCGTCGCCTAAAAACGAAGACCAATTTCTGACCCAGTTTGTCGACCAGTCATCAACTGAAAGCCTATAGATACAGGCAGAGAAAACACAAAACAAAACTTAGAAATACCCATGAAATAAAAATTGAGAAAGATATATTAAATAAAAATATGTCTCCGCTATCTTCTTGTCAGAAATTGTGTTGCGCCTTCATCACCTTTTGTTAAATGTATTACTTCACGGTAACTTAGTTATGAAGTCAAAATGACCAAAATGGAAAGCCGCAATTCCCCGTCGAAAACACTTTCTCAGAAGCACTCGCGGCAAGCAAAAACGGGCAGGGGAACTTAACTTGAAACTAATTGTTTTGGCATTTTCACTTGATCATCTTTCGCATCTTACGTCTTATATTATCTTTTGAAGAGCGCGCGTGCCTTGCGGCAGAGCTTTAACCGTATTTGAAGCAAATCGTCCATTTGCATTATACGAATATGCAACCAATTTAAAATCGTTTGGAGATCGCGCAATAGAGAAGTATTTTTTAACGCAATTGCCTTTACAAGACTGCGCAAACAACTTTAATGCCCCCCTTTTAAATTAAAACATTAACCTATTATGTATTAAGGTGCTTAGATTGTTACTACGATGCGGCTGTTTGAGAGCAGTAACCCGCCCTGTGTTTTTTATTATTGTTTATTTAAGTTATTTCACAATATGTCGTCTAAACTGCGCATTTTCAATCGCGATTCCTGATATTCCTGACATTTAAAACAGTTGTTTCCCGCAATTTAAAGCCTTGCCTCGACCGTTTCATCCACAGATAATGTTTCTACAGATCACCGTATTAAAAAGCAAACACAGATACATGTACTCTTTACAAAGCAAACTATGCAATACATGTACTTAGTTTGTGTTGGTCGTACCGAACAAGTAATGTTCGTTTGGTTTGAAAGATCGAGAACATCTTTGAAAATTCGAAGTTTAGTTTCTCTGTGGGAGTAAGAGGGCACAGGTAACGATGATATTCCTAATTATGCAAGGTCGTCAAAATGCTTATCACTGCGCGAAGTTCATATGTCCCGCGTGCAATTATTTGCCATTACGTCATGTTGCCGTCTCGTCACAAAACTTAGCTTTCAGGATCAAACTCTTGGTGGCGCACTATATATTGTAATTCAAGTGTATCCAAATGACATTTCGCATGAGCTATGACTAGAAAGGAATTGTAAGGGAACCCGACCATGGCACGTCCCTTTAGTATCTCTCAACCTTTTTTCTCGACAATTATTACTGTTTACTGGTGTCTCATTATCTTTCCACGTTTTACTCATCACCTCGTCCCCTGTCATTCTCCTTTCCTCCTAAACTGTCACCCTGTCTCCTCTTTCGACAGCTTCCACTATCAATATATAAGTCTCCTTCATTCCCCCCTCGCTTCGTCTCATATTCCATAAAATAAAAAAAATCGGCTCTCTACAAAGTTCTAGTTATTCTATCCTTGTCATCCTTAAAGGGTATGGTGAAACGACTTTGTCTTGATATCTAATACACAAATCGATGGAGTAACCATAACATAATATAACTGGAATGGAAAAACAAAATATTATTGTCCCCTCACGGCATCTTGGAAAGTGACATCCATTATTGCTAACACATAATACAGGAAACAGGATGAACCCCAAGATGTGAAGTTTGTTGGTTGACAAAATAATTATGTCGGTGATTCAAAACCGCGACCGGATCAAGTGACTTCTTCTATAGGGCTGTGACCGTTGGCTCCAGCGGCAGTGTTGTTGAATAAGACCGGTTTGGCGATCCGCCCAGAGACACTGCCTTAGAGTTCCTTTTCTATAATAAGTAGTTTATCTTGTGATGGGTCAGTGTGACCCTTGAAAGTATAAACAAACTGACCTGGAAAAGGTCATGATTCTCCCCCCACCCTGCGGGAATCGACTCCAGGTCAATTCTAGAGCTTCTAGATTGTGTGCGGTCCTCTTAATATCACATCAAAACAAACATAATGCGACCATAATGTAAATCTTCCCCCCTTTAACAGGCGCAAACCAATAAACTTGGACGGGGTGATTGTTTTATGCATACAGCATGCAGACAACATCATCAAGGGATGTTTACCAAAGATAAACCCTATCTTCGAGAGCCTTTCAAAAGCCACTCTGCATCTTGGCTGCACCCTCACGAAGGAACATCTCAAAAACAACGACCAATCCTCGTAAAACGAAGGAGCTAACGGCGTTCCCTCCCCCCTCCACATCGACAGGTCCTGACGGGACCGTCATTCGTTCACTCATTCTCTCGTCAGGTCAATACTCCGGATCTGTCAGCCGAATTTCACCATATTATATTTTTAGGCCGGCGTACGCTGAGATTTGGGCACCTCTTATTGGCGGGAAGCCGTCATTCAATTGCCCACTTTTTTTGTTTATATTGAAATAGCGGAGAGGAAGTTTATCCAAGGTTCTCGAGCCGCACGATAATGCCAGGGTTGAACGGGAAGTGGTTCAACCGCTCTGCGTTCGTGCAAAGTCTATAGAAGTTTATCATTAAGCGAGATGAGCGCTCAGGCACGCGTACGCACCGGTATTTGAGTGTGTATGTATTTTTCTGTAATTAATAACATCAGATTGTCTAAAAGGATACCTTAATCTGATAGAAAGCACTTGGAAGTTCACATAAATCAATGTATAGTCTGATATAACTACACCGAAAGTACCACTTATACGATATGTTACCACACGGTAACGTAGGTAATGGACGCCTAAATTGACAAAACAAGAATTCAGAACGTGTTAGCCTTTTTATAAATCCGAAAATTTGATACAACTGACATTTTGTTACGCTAAGTCCCCTTTGAACTTCATCAGCGTAGCCTTTTGTAAGATCGATATGCAATACTGGATTTTTTTTAATGCTCCTAGGCAGCCATTTTTTTTTTCTTTTACAATAAAACACTACAAAGTGTGCAATACTTGGATTCAGTGCTACTCAGTTTTGCCTTAAAATAATTGTTTGCGCTGAAACAAATTTATGCATTTCGTCTCTTCCTTTACCTCGCAGACAGAACACTCTACACGTAAATACTTATACCCCTGGCAATATGGTCATCGAACATAGAACACATAGGTGCATGTCTCGCGCATTTAGAAAATGAGAAAACAACTTGAACGAAGACTATATTTTTCTATGAAATCGAATCTTCTTTTTAGATTAAATTTGTACAATTAAAGTCTTGAAAATAAAAACACCCATAGCAGGTTTGTTATAAATAAAATTTCAATACTATTAAACAAATCATTTGTTCAAATTAACATTAAAAAAAAAACGGGACAAGGATGCTTTTTTTTTTGAAACCCCATTTTGCCAATCACGCCCGAATTTGTGCGACCATCACATAAGTGGTGGTCAAGTCTTCTTCTCAGGTTTTCTTCGGTTTTTTGTCGAATTGATTTTACTTTCATATTGTTTATCACTTAGTACTATTCCCAACAACATATATAATGTTCATGGCCATAAACTCCTTAAACTAAAATAATTGACAAAACAAAATCCCGCCCACGTCAAACTCCACAATGGTTGGGACAACAATGGTCGCCGGAAGTTGGAAATCGCACGAGACTTACCGGTCTATTGAAAAAAATGCCTGCAAAAGACGTGTTCATTATGCATAGAATGATTTCCAGTGGCTCTGCACGCCACATCCAACAGCCGTCTGCATTAAATACAATCGCCGTCGAGTCTATTTTTAACCTTATTTTTTTCCCCTCCAATAATAACTGTAGATAAAAGCCTTATATTATTTACCGCCAAAGTCCCATTTCATAAAACGCACGAGGCGAGCGAGCGACAGAGATGTTTTGTAACAGTGGTCAAAAGCGAGAACTCATCAGCAGAATGCGCGGGTCTCGCAGTCGACGAAACAGTAGATTCATGTTAACTATTAAATTACCGGTGCAGAGCACTTAAAGAATAAAAGCTCCAAATTTACCGCACAATAAACACAGAATTGCCAA
The DNA here is from genome assembly GCA_032158295.1 of Pycnopodia helianthoides. NCBI lineage: Eukaryota > Metazoa > Echinodermata > Asteroidea > Forcipulatida > Asteriidae > Pycnopodia > Pycnopodia helianthoides. The sequence continues at coordinate 21,097,910 of CM063246.1, read as the reverse complement.
AAGCATTTTAATGATCTGATGCAAAACGTATTTTTTCCCCCTAATGGTTAAGTACCTATAATTCGATTAAAAATGAAGAAAGCAGAAGCAGCACACATTTTATGAAGCGAGAAAATGCAACAAAATTATAAGTTGGTTCAAGTCTAGCAGATGCTAAGCTTGCATTGTATTAAAGGTGCGATGCCCTGTTTATGTATCCATTTCGCAGCTCGGCTCTGTTTTGTTCAGCTCCCATTCACGGTCAGAACTTCATTCCGAGTTACTATAAAACTGTTCTTCACTATCTCACAAAAGATCTAGTATTGCGACTTCTTTATCGACTTCGGAATCGAGTGTAAACAAACGGACAGATTAAAAAAACGTATTTATGAGAATTTGTGACACGAGCAATAAATCCGAATGTTGGCGTAAAAAGGTCAGTTCCGGCACGACGCTGATATGTTTTGTGTCCCCCCCCCCTTCCGTGGCCATGTCATGGGTGACATCGTCCGCAACCACGGTACTGACTTCCTGTTTTCTTGCGGTAATCCATTTCTTCTGCTCTGGGAGACATACCGCAGCCACTCCAGAGCTGAAATGAAAGAGTGTCCACAAGAAGCACGCCTGCTCGACGGACTGAACTCAAAGAAAAAATCACTGCAGTTAGATTATGAGCATGAACAAAGGTACATCAGCCACAAGCACATTTTTTTTTGTTGCGCTGCTACATCGAAATTTTATTCAGGGAGTTGCACAACCTGTTCTGTACGTGAGCAACGCCTGCACAGAGAGTGAGGGAGATGTCAAACGGTCGAAGGCAGATGGGTCTGAGCTAATTAAAAGGAGATTCTTTCATCTGTGCACGCGCGCGGTGCTGCTGTGTCGGATCGCCGCAGTGATATGCAACGGGAACGGTGGAGTACGGTGTGTGTGTGTGTGGGGGTGCGTACGTGAGCAGGTGCTGAGTGAAGCGCTACCAATATACAACCGAGAAGGGAAGCCTCGGGTTCGCCTTGAACGGTCGGTGATGATACTATCGCAAAATGACGATCCATATCCCGACGGCCATTCGTGCAAATTAGTTCGGGCTGCACCCTTCTTTATTCGCATCAATCGAAAGAGTTTGTCCCTCAAAGTGTGGGGAAGGGTGGAACTACACGTCGGAGAGAGAGAGAGAAAAAAAATTGAGTGATGCGCCCGTTATTAATTGACGAACATCTTGCTTGTTACACATCTCGCCTGTAACGTGAAACTCTGATTTTAGAGAACCGAGAAGTAGGGGAAATAATTAAGACTGATGCGTCTCTGCTTATGAATGTTATGATCACGGTATAATACCAAGGACATTATACTGTCAAAGTGTGTAAACTGATGCTCTTCATCGGCGGTTCGCTTCCTTAGCAACGGCTGTCAGCATGTCAAAATCGTCAGGGGAAAAAAACCCAGAAACCATCCATCTCCATGAAAACTGTTGTCTTCATTTGATCCCATAGCAACGAACACCTCACATACTGTACATACATACACACACACACACACACACACACGAGTGGCTCGTGTCACAAAGTATATACGATGTCTCTCTCGCCTCGCCGTGCTATCTTCATACGATAGCAACCGACAGTGGATGGGGGGTATTACAACGCACTCGGGTAACAGCCGGCACCGCAGTCCTTCCCGATTTGCAATTCTGCGTGGTAACCCCAGGAGATGGTGAATGATTATAACCTATCCCGGGGGGAATGGATCAAGATTTCAAAACAAGTTGGTAGACTGGACCGACCGGGAAAAAAATATATATACCGCACTGTGTTATTACCACGGCTATATGATGGCGGTGTTTGGGAACTGACCACGTGTGCTGCGTGCAAAAATCCCCGGTCGGACGGCAACTGAAGTGCAGGCGACTTAGCGCGCCAGTTTCTCTTACGACAGCGGATGGGCTCGAGTGCTGGCCCCTGCAATTGTAGAACTCTTGCGAGTGTCTGCCGGGACTCCTTCGGCGCGACAAACATGACATTACGGAGACGGAGATATTCCCACTGTGAATTGAGACTGCTCGTGTTAATGTGTGTCGGGGCTGGTTGCTACGGTGCTGTCATATCGTCCGAATCACACTATGACGATAGCCAAGGTGAGAGTCAACACAATATTGTGTCTGTCTTGGTTTGTTTGTGTAAATTCTTTTGGAACGATACTTTTCCCTCGATCAAAAATTGTGCATCCAATATTTAATTTTGAGGATTCAATTTCAAGGGCTGTTATGCAGAAAATAATTATTGCTTATAACGTTGCTTTGCTGAGCATTGAATTGTAGAAGGGCAACGGCCGCAACACTGTAAACTACATGGCAATTTTGCTGGTTACCACGATTCTATGTATGTAACTAACTCGGGTATTTCGTTGGTTACCACGTTCTGCTTAGCCATATTTGTTTTTTTCTGTGCTACCAAATTGTTGTGCTGACCACTTTTGACATTTGGCCTAGAACGCCATGTGTAATTGTTATGGTAACAAAGTGACGTCATGATACCCTGTGTATAAACATGGCAAGGTCCCCAGGCTCACACTAATCTGTAGATGATCGAGGACTGATAATTAAGCTGTTAAGTAACGAGTGACGTAGACATCGCCATGGCGACATAACAATTTCGACTGAAACAGACCGTTGTATCCACATCGAGGCTGACAAAGGAGATAGTCTGGTACCTTCTGGTATAACGGGAATCTGTATTGACGATTGCACGTTGTATACAAGGAGCAGTGTAATTAAGTTTTTGTCAGAAATGTTTGTGCTTTTTGTTTTGTGTGTTTGTATACTGTATCTTAATTCAGCTCTATATAGTGTATGGCAATAAAAGTCTCTTCTCAGCATCGGCATTCTAACCATAACGAAAACTGTGACAGATCTAAATATAGTCCGATCCTCCTGCATGTGACGAATCAGAGGTCGAAAAGAAAGTAGGCTTGCCCCATTTTGGTTGTATGAGACTCAGCTTTGATATTTACCTTTGCATATTGGGGGAACGTGACATAGTGGTACCGTATCATATAGCAGTTTGCATGTGACGGATCCGAGGTTGTAAAAGAAAATATGCTGATCGTTTTGTGTGTTGTTTTTTTTACGATGTGGTCGCTATTCGCTGTGATGTAAAAACCTTAATGGGGTGGACGTGAAACCCAACCAAGGTGGCCGAGGGGAATTGCTTAAGAGGCAGTAACCCTCAAGACTGCAATGTTTGCCAGCCCTTAGCCTCCCCTCCATCTTTGCCAACCCGGACACACGCATGAAGTGGTACAGGTTGACCTCTTGAAGTGTACCGCACTGTCAAGAACAAAGTGTGCATCGCGGTACAAAAGCTATACCTGGGCTAAGATAGTTGCAATTTAAAAAAAAAACACCAAAACAACATTAAACAAAACTAAAACCACACACGTCAATTCAGTGGCCTCATTACGGATTCATTTTTTTTCTCCTCCATTAGTCTTTTCCTTTGGTGACATACTTCATTAATGAAGCATTGTAAGGTAACACTAGAAACGGGAGGAATGTTTCAACCCATCGATGTATCGATCACTCTAGATGTGCCAATGTATCGATCTTTCTAGATGTGCTAATGTATCGATCACTCTAAATGTGCTTTTTATATGTTATAGATACTGCATTCTTTTGCTTTAAATGAGAGTATTGGCCTACACCTATGGATTGTAAGGGTAGATCTTACATACTGGGCCGAATTTAAATCATTCGGAGTAATACTTTCGATCGAGAATATAAAAAAAAACACTGGAAGCATAACGGCCATAAAAGTTGTCCCCTAAATACTCACTTGGGAAATCTAAATATTGACCCCACACGGCGGTGGATCTTTATGCCCAGTTTTTCCTCTTCTTCTTCTTCGTCTTCTTTATAATATACCCTCGTCCCAGCCTTCCTTTCTTGACTATTCTCGGGCAAGGCACGGAGCACACCTGACTGGAGCACGTTCATTCATTAGCCGTCATTTGAGAAGATACGACAAACAAATCCCGTCGGCGTTGGCATGGCTCAGTAAGTGAAGTGACTAATGGACACAATCCATACGGAGAGTAAACATTCTATCGTTAGGGAAACATTTCCACGGGCAGGATCTTAACTTCATCCTTTTCTCTTCTTCTTCTTCTATTAAGGTCACACGGTTCGACATTCTAGAGAGAGAAAAATGTTTGCAAATGCATCCATTACGATGACAAGTTCCGATTTTTTTTGGGGGGGGGGGATTTCAGAGTGTGTATACTTTCGGCGAGACCATGTATACCGTAGGGCCCTTTAATTTTCTAAACATAAACCGGAGAAACCTTTTCGCTTCGCGGCCAACATTATCTAGGCAGCAGTCTTCCTTTGAGTTGATTGAATTTTTCATGAAGACGAGCAGAGCATACTGTTCGAAACGTCAGGACCACACCGGCTCTTTTCAGAGCCATCACTCCTCATTAAAAAAAAAGATTTTTTGACACATGGTTGTAACCGCAAGTTTACTAGTAATAGTTACTTCATTTCGAAGTATCGTCTTCTGCTGACTTGATTTCAAATTTGATTGACATAATAGCAAAATGAAGCAGGGACCGAGTAAAAAACAACACCACGTACATTGCGTCTCAATCGGGCCGAAAAACCAGTTCGTTGGTCAGTGCAACTTTTGTGCGCTTAGCGAAATGTGTTTTATTTTACTATAGCAACGTACGGAGCTCTGGAGGTGCCATCCAACATGTTGAGATCCTGAGATAATTTTACTGCAGGATGAGGACATCATACACGTAAGATGACGACATCCTGAGACGATTTATCTCGGGATGACAACATCTTGAAAGTAGAACGTCATCTTTGAGAAAATCATCTTGGGATGACGACATCCTTAAAGGCCTTGTACACTATTGGTAAGATCGAAAAACACAAATGTTCACAGATTCACACATAACTTACATGATTTAAAGTTATTAATGGTAGAAAGTGTTCCTTAAAATATCTCTGCCTAAAATGCTATCGTTTCTGAGAAATGGGTAAAACAATAGTTTTTATCACGCGTGATAAAAACTCAATGTTTGAAAAACAGAAAACACATAAGGTTTCTTTTCACTATTTTCTCGTGACCTCGATGACCAATTGAGCTCAAACTTTCACAGGTTTGTTTGTGGACACTGATTTTGAGCTGTTACCCAAAGTGTACAATACCTTTAAAGTAGGATGTCATCTCCCCAAGATAATCTATCTTGGATTCTCAACATTTTCAGGATGTTATCATCCCGAGATGAATTATCTCGGGATGTCGACATCTTACTTTCGTGATGTCGACATTACGAGAAAAACTCATCTCAGGATCTCGGATGGCACTTCCGGAGCTCCGTAGCAACGCTTCCTAATCTTTACAATACTCTCCGGCCACTGCGTCGTTGTAATTTTGTAGTAAACCGTGCCTTCGGATGGCACAACGCTATTTAACACGTCCCGTTGTATACCGTCACGAGTGCTTGGGCTCACGGTTGCACGAATTATCTTGACTTTCTGACATTGACGAAGCCCACATAAAGACGGCTCCTGTGCGTTGTCGTCGCGTGCCGAAGACGCGGGTGGATCATCTCAGAACAGGTCCCAAGGTTTTCATTTCGCCATTCAGCCTTGCATCGGGTCATTAAGACAAACGTGGCATTTTAAATAAAACATTTGTTGTCCTGTCTGGAAAATCGATTGCCATTAAAGGTTTTATATAATGTATATTTCAAGTGAGTACTAGTTTCCCTCGAACATGTGTGGGTCTAGCGTTGGAAACAGAATAATATATATAAATAAATATATAATACCAAGTAATAAAACCACAGGGGAAATTGACTGGGTAAGTTTGTATAATTTCTGGGTTGACCAAAGAAAAATTTACTAGAGCGGGACTTGAACCCCAGAACAAAAGATATGGACAAAATAGGAAGACCGCCAACATTAGGGCTAGATGGCTCAGTTGGTAGAGCACCGGCACGTTAATCCAGAGGTCGCAGGTTCAAGTCCCACTCTTGCCATTTTTTCTTTAGTTCGACCCAACAATTATTACTTGTATTACAGGTTTGAGTGAGTAGCCCTACTGCCTGTGGAACAATTTTGTTCATCCGAAGTCTTTTCCTCATAAAAATTTGAAGTTCGTTTTAGGAAACATTTGCATCCGGATGCTCAAAAACTGGTCGTTTAATCCACGGCGAAATCCAATTTCACTTCTGTTCGCTTTGCAAAGCAATACAGAGAACATGTAATAAATTGAACACGTGACTCAACAGCCTCTGCTTCCGCAAACAAAACAAAAACAGTCTGAATCTTTTCGATGTTTTTTTTTCTCCTTCATGATTTGAAGACTGATATTGTTGGAATACAAACACACAAACATTAATGTTGGTGAACCCGGTAAATCGAGGACTTCTCTTTGTTCTTCCATTGTTCGTGCTTCGTATTATATATTTTTTAATCGACCCCCCTCGCCCCTCCTCAATTGGTGTTGTGTACAGAAACGTAGACGAATGAGATCTTGGCAAAGGATCCTAGTTCCTATCTACATTTTCCCTCCAATTATTTTGAACCTCTCATTTTTTGCAGCCCATGTACACACTAGCAAGCACTAAAGACCAGTGTCTTCACTTTAACTGACCCAACAATTACATGAAATAACAAACCTGTGAAAATTTAGGCCCAATCGGTAGTGCAAACCCCCCTATGTTTTCAATGTTTTTAGAACAGCGAACCTAATTTAGCTTGTTTGACTCACTTTTCCGGTATTTCAGGCAAAACTATTTAAATTTTCCACCATGGCCATCTAAGACCATGTAAGTTAATAATGTGCGAACCCTTGAACATTTATTCATTCAACCTTATCCAATGTTGTGCACACTCAATTTGAGCAGCGGATCGACTAATGATTGCTAAAACCGATTGGAGCTGACCCAGGGGATTATTACGACCGACAGTTTCTACTTCCTGTACAATTAGCATAAAACAAAATTATTCATATGAGAAAAATGGCTTTCTCACCGCCGATATAATTAGTCCAGCCTAGGGGCGTAGGGATAGAATATCCATAATTCCCCTTCAAGGCCACGGTCAAAATTAAATTTCCATCCATATTAATTACTCGCCACACGCCGTGTACAAACAACCAATAATTTTGCCGTTCTCTTTTCTGGACAATGTTGCACTTAACGGACAAACAGTGTTTTTTTTTTGGTTGTAATTTCAAGACAATATGTAGCATCCTGCCTTTAAAAGCTTTATTAAATAATCCTTTTGGTTAAAACCACATGAATTCGGTTCTGGGTAGACTCAATAAACAAATACACTTAAAATTGTCATATGTACCCAAATACCTACGTATTCATGCGCTGAACGTATACCAGGATGGCCTTCAATTTCTTGTTTTATAAATAACCAGAAGGGGGTTCCAAGCAAACTCAATTGACTAAATAAATACAAGGTTTTTTGTGTGCGTTTTTATAAAAAAAACATTTCCTCGTCTAAATTGACCGCGAGCGGAGGGAGAACTTTGATTATTAAGACTGGAATGGGTAGTGGCAGATGACAGTGATCATCTTGGACACATTTTTTTTTGAGATTGGTGTACTGGATATCAAGTGTGGACATACTCAAATTGTTCGCACGATTGTTAAAGAACGGAGGTTTTCTGCCGGTACATTTACTGTAAAATTCCTTCTGATCTGTAACCACTTTTGTATTGTCACTTTTCATATTAAGCATAGAGTATGGTGGAAAAAATTAAAAGGCCGACCGAAAGCATTTGCAAAGCGTTGGGTTTCTTAACGTAAACATGGGTGCAAAAATGTACTTCAAGAATAATATTATGGCCCTACTAGACCGCCTACGTTATTGATTTCTGCAAGAGTAAATTCATTTCCCAAACTCCCCTAGTTTTCATTAAACCACCATGCAGCCAGCATGTGAATATCTATATAGGCGAGTTCAGGCCATCCAACTTTGGTTGAAACCAGTAAAAAACGGTTTGTGGTATTTTGTGCACGTTTTCAAGTATTTTCTGCACATGCTGCTGATGTTGTCTTCGTCGTCGTCGTTGTTGATGTTGTTGATGATGCTGTTGTTGATGTGTTGTTGTTGTTGTTGTTGTTGTTGTTGTTGTTGTTGTTGTTGTTGTTGTTGTTGTTGTTGTTGTGGTCGTCGTCGTCATCGTCGTCGTTGTAGTTGGTTTGGGGCTGTTGTTTGATTTTGTTTGTTTGGGGTTGTTGGGTTTTTTTTTTGGGGGGGGGGGTTGGTACTGGATTGCGGCATTCAAAATAAGCTACAGTCATTCTTTTTATCGACTAAGACAGTAATTCATTCGGAAACATTTATTCCTCGGAGGAATGGTATTGGTATTAATTGCATAACCATTAGGAATTGTCGTTATTGGTTTTTTTTTATTTGTAGTGGTAAATTCTGTAGGGTTTCTTAAGTAAATTAGTCCAATATATTTAAGAAATACTCTTCGTTCATATCAGTCAGGATGCTGAAATTCTATGGGCAATTTTCACCACCGTTTTTTTTAAACACGTAATCACTGAAACAATTTCAGTTGAATAAAGGACACGCATCTCCGACAAGCTAACCTCACTGAATGTCCACATTCTGGTACTAAAATTACTGCTGGTACTATTAAAAATGGCATAATAATCTCGAACTTTTCGTCTCTCAGATCCTAAGAAAGTCAAATGTATGGTTTACTTAATAACATTATTATGCAGAGTTTAATACCCCACCACAGAAAAAAGAGAGTAGCCGACCGTTGAAATCTAAAACCGGTTTGAGATGTCGGCTTAAAGCCCGAATGAATATTTGAACTGCACAGTTGCCATAGCAATTGTTCCAATTGCCGTTAAAAAAAATTCATTTCTAAAGTGTGCCCCGGGATTAGCGATTGATTGATTGATGCAATTTGGCAAAGTAACCCGATGGGCATTCCATATCATTTGCTTTCCATGACGTCGTACCCCCCGCCGCGTCTCTTTAACGTTGAACGAAAAAAGGCGGGCAAAGACTCTCACATACTGATCTCACACGTGGCTGATTTGTGCCAGTGCAGTGGTCTGCCATTTTGGGGGTCAAATTTTATGTGAAGATAAAATAGTACGCGTCTAACCGTGTGCGTGTCGCCTATGACATGCGAACTGCTCATCAGTAAATAAACGGGGAATACTAATGACGCCCTGTCCGAATTGGCAGCTCCCGCTCTGGCTGGACCGCCGCGTCATCGTGCGTTGAAGTATAGGATGTTCTCAGCAATAACCCTTAGCAGCAGCCGTAGCCGTAGCCGTAGACGCCAATTTGGATACGAAATGCAGATGAAAATCAGAGCAGCCACGCTACCATGAGCAGTGCGCCGTACCTCTCGTGAGCAAAGCGTGCTGTGGGGGAAACAAAATGGCGCGGCGAGATCAATCGCCCTGGGAACGAGGTTAGAATCTCAGACCTCTGCATTCTCTTGAAGCCACTCATACACACTGATGGAAACGTCGGGTTTTTTAACTCACCGGCTCTTTTATGAACCAGCATCTTTTCACTTCTTCAAGCAGGTGTTACAGAGTTAACCTCAAACAGAAATGCAACTCCTCGAAACATCCGAAGACCATTTTACAACAACAGAACTTTAAAATATTTTTTATTTTTTTGCCCGGACGCTTCTTTGTGAAAATACTTGAATGAGCATTCCCCTCGCGTTAATTTCGCGGTTATTTTCTTAACGGCGCTCATTTCAAAACACAAATGTTTAACCTCCTCCTCAGAGCGAGACGCAAATGTAGCAAGAGTAAACAGACCTGTTCCAACAGAAGCAATACACCGAGGCGGTCGGTTTGGCTGATGGAGCGAGCTCAGATTGCTATCTGTACACGGAGGTCTAACACCGTGAGGGGAGTGCGAGGGAAGGGCACCGTCATAAGGCACGGGGCCGATATTGACTTATGCTGCAATAAAAGGTGCGAGGCAGTGCTTTCAAGAGCCACCGAATTTTTGAAGAAACCTTCCTTTAAAAACTTCCCCGAAAAAGTGGTTGAAAACAGTAAACAAAACGCGCCAAATTAGGGGGGGGGGTTAAAAGGTAGCAGCTCATGAAGTGGGACTTATTAGGATACTCCATCTTGGTCGTGTTCTCTGTGTGCAATACAGCATGTAGTGCTGAATACTAATTCTAGGAAGAGGGCTCAGACTATTTTGCCCGTCAAGCCTCGGTTTTATTACGTTGGTTCAAAGTTGGATCGGGGAGGGGGGCAACAACATTGTTGCAGTGTTGCATTGCTCATTGCAGTGTTGTTGCATTGTGACTTTATGAGTTCAACCCGTCTGGAGCGTACCTCATTACAGCATTTACTTACTGCGCTCTGTAGCAAACAACAGGCAAAGCCCTCAGTGCAAACAATGACATTATCAATACAAATAACTAACTTAACCATTACTGAACTGTTGCATGTAGACGGCAAACACAGCCTCCCGGATGAAGAGATGCGTCTCGGCAAAGCCGAGTTGACATTGCTGTTCGCCTGTCAGTCAGTTCGAGTCGCCGTTGAACACGTATTATCAACATGTAGACAGTTAGATAGGGAAGATGTTCAGTTTAAATTACGGTACTGTCTGTAATGGTGTACTAAGATCCGAGGAATTGTAAAGACGCACTGTCCTCTACCTCTTCCTTGATGCCATCATCATCAAAATCATCACAAGAATCAAAATCAGCTTGTCTGATAGTGATCATACTTTCATCGCCACTGTCATCAACCTCTTCCTTACCATCATCATCAAAATGGTGACTGCTCTATATTCCGACACCTCTATGTACCGACAACCCTACGTTCATGATAATACACGCTACGGTTAGGGTTAGGGTAAGGGTTAGGGAAATACGCAAGGGGTTTCGGAACATACGGGTGCTGGAACAGAGGAGTGTCGGCACATAGGTGTGTATTACCATCATAATCATCAGCAGAATCAAAATCAATTTGTTTTACAGTGATCATACTGTCATAAAAAAATGCATGCCGAGGAGGCGTTATGGATTTCTTCTTGTTATGTGTGGTTTCTGCTCAAAACATTAAAATGTATGCTTAAAGGTATTCCACAGGATTGGAAGAGCCGACAAAATAGTCGCACACAGTGTTTATGTTTTGTGGGATCAACCACACACATGAAATATTGAACAAGCCTGTGGAAATATGTGCTTAATCCGTTGTGTGAGTCAGGAGAGAATAGTGAAAAACCATGCACAATTTTCGGCATGTTAGCACATTTATTTAGATTGTAACAACCGAAATCAGCTGGGATTTTTAAAGGTTTTCAGATTCAGTTTTCTCGAATGTGACTTCAGTTCAGAGGGAAATATTTCACAGAAAAAAAAATAATCAGTAAGCTTTAAGACTAACATTTGACAATGATGTTTTTTTTTTAAATCGTAACCAATCCTGTATTATATCTTTAAAAAGGGAACCAGACTATTTCCACATAAGGCCGTACCTAAATTGGTGGCTGTGGCTACGGCTACGGCTACGACTGTTACTAAAAGGGTGTTGCTAAGGATGTCCCATACCTGAAAACATGATGACGCGGCGATCCAGCCGTAGCTGTAGCCGTAGCCGCCAATTCGGACACGAGTCTCCCTATGATCATGCTGTGATCGTGCGGTTTCACACGGAAAGAAAACAAAACGGCCATACTCTGACAAGCAGCCTGTGTGGGTTCTCCAATATGTAAGGAATTGGCGGCTACGGCTACACGGCTGGATCGCTGCGTTGAAGTATGCGTCGTCCTTAGCAACACCCCCTTAGCAACAGTCGTAGCTGTAGCCACCAATTCGGATACGGCTTAAGATTTCGAACTCCCCCCCCCCCTAACAAGATTTGTTTTACTCCTCGTAGGTAATTGACATTGATTTAAAGCCACAGTGTATTGACTTTACTCACTCGGTACATTCATTTACCCATGGTTTATTCAGCCAGGTGATTCGGATGTACATTAATAATACAGGAACGTCGGTCTGAGATTAGAAATAACCCAGGTCCTAGCTCCTCACCAGCTGCCATTAGGAGTTGGATTGTAGCGGGGAGGAAAACACACATCCCCTAAACACACACTCGTGTTTCTCGACCCCGAAGACTTCTTGTTGTTCTCTCAATGTTTGGACGTAGGTTTTTTTTTTGGTGGACTTCCCAATTGGTTTTGTACATAAAAGCGAAGCGAGGACGTTCTTACTCTGTGAAGACACCCGGATCCCTTTTGATAAGATCTTCGGCATTAACGGGGTGACCCCCCCCCCTCCCCCTACGCACACAATGTTTGTAGACCCGGTAAATCGAGGGCTTCTCCACGTTCTCCCATTTTTGTTTTGACTCACTTTCATTTTAGCGACGTCCCCATCTGTTTTGACGTAAAATAACCGATCCAAATTCATTCTATAGTCTGTTAGATACTCTTTTGTTCAAGTCCACGGTATCATTGGGTAGACAGGCTCAGCTTACACACCGCTATCACCACCCCTGCTCTTATTGGTCAATAGAGAGACCTTAATTCATAATTTACCTCCCAAATAAACTCCACCCACCTTGATTCTGATCCGAGCCAACCTCGTCTCCATGGTTTACTTCATTTCCAACCATGATTAAAATAGTAAACCCTGGGAGGGAAACTCCTTACTTGGACCCTGATTGGACAAAAATGTTAACCTTTGTCAAAACAGCCGGCCGGCAACCAATGTACAAACATGCTATTAAATCTGGTACCGGAGCACGAGACCATGACGAAGATTTGAATTTCGAAATGTAGCCAGACTATTTTAATTTGCATACGTATCCGAAATTTTTGGATATGCAAATGATCCAATACCAGGGTGAGAGAGCGTTCAACCTCGTACTGCTCGACACACCCTGGGGACGAGGTTGGATCCGAGCACACTGGTCAAAACGTCGAGTTTTCAAAGCACTGCTTCTTTTTCCAGAACCACCACAACTCCTCACAGAGATAAGTACGTGCTCGTCTCTGCCTTGTACTCATGTGTCATAATTTGCAGGAATGGCCTTTATTGATTTTGGGAAGAAAAAAACCCCACAAAACTCATAAACTTTTCCAAATGAATACAAAGTACAAAAGCATTTGGGAATTAAAATATCACAGAAAACATGCCTGCTTTTTCCGGGGTTGGGGACCGCGTGTAGCAGATCATTTTCACACTCGTCCCTTGCGTACTAATTTGTCTCAACTATACACGACAAGAGAAATAAAATGATGCATATTTTTTCTCAGCATTTCAGACAAGACTGTTTTTTTTCTCTCTCTCTCCTCAGGACCGTCAGCTTATGTCAAATTTTAGAAAGTAAGATTTTTTTTTATTTATTGAAAAACCGTCATGTTTCATTTATTTAGAAGTTATTTGAAAATTGGGAATGAGACACATTTACTGCGTTCGCGTGATGTCCCGTGGCTCTGTGCCAATTTATGTATGAGCCAGTCTGTATAGGTGGTAGTACAGGGGTTTTCATAATGGCCGTTTTCGAAACCAAGGTTTTGGGCTTGGGCTCCGGCTTGGGGCTCCGTCCGCATGCTTGAAGCCCAGTACGGAAAGCACACGTTTTAATAACAACTGACGGAGCCCAAACCCAATCCATGGTTTCGAAAACGATCTTAATAACTGGTCTAAATACGGACTCTGTAATGTACCTCACGTGACGGTGTGAACAACCGAATCCATGTTTTTTTTTAAATTATTTATTACTTTTAGCCTTTTGTTACTGTAATCATTATTATTATTCCTACCTCCGCTTCTAATAACAAATTAAATCAATATTCCATCACCATTGTAACTCTTTTTGAGTTTAAAAGCATAATTCAAAAATATCTAAGAAAACAGCAGTCACTGTCCACCCAAAAACTGACATGTTAACAAGGAATTCATAGTGGGATGCATAGCACGAAGCCCCCAATTTAACCGCGTTGCTCCACCCCCTTTCCGGGTGCCTCTGCACTTTTTCGGGGTCCCGTGCGCCGAGCTAAATTGATGGCCGTCAGTCAATCTATAGCGTGCAATTTGTGTTAGAATAATTTTATTGCGTTTTTTTTTTATATTTTAGTTTTGGGTTGCGTGAAATGGTGAAGTTCACCACCGGCAACCACATTATGGAACAAAATGATGCAAACATTCAACTCGTTTCTCAGTCAATTCTAAGCTTCAATTCCTCATGACATTATATTCCATGATCAATGATTCAACTCGTATAGCACTTATAACTGAGACATTACACGCACAGCATAATTGACCTTGTTGTATATGGCTTTATTAGAAGTCACTCGCACAAATTGCCGGCCAAATGAAGCAAGCTGGCGGTTTGGACATTTTAATGGGCTTCCATATTCATTACGGTATTTATATGAACTCCTCTGTCACATTATCAACGCATGTATATTCGTTAATTGTATTTTATCCCATTTCTGACGCATTGCCAATTTTTTTGTCGATTAGCAGTGTGCCCTTTTTTTTTTGGCCTCATAAAAACAACGCTGTATACTGAGGTTGCGTTATTGACAGTTTCCACTTGTTCCTTTTTGGTAATGACAGATTTGCGTGGCTGTGAAAAGTGAGGTCGCGGTTACTTCCCTTTCCCCCTCTTTGTCAATTTAAAGGAGCCATGCACCGTCGACTTCTTCTCGTTTACCACGTGACATTTGACGTCAAATTGCGAGAGCAACAATGCACGGCGCTACCTGCAATTAGTGAAGATCGCAATTATTCGTCTACCCTGACTTTCCATTTCTGGTATTATAATGTAAACGGCCATTGGAGAATGTCACGGTCGTTTTTCTTTCTGTGGAATAATTCACGTGCTATCGAGGTCTCCTTGACAACAATGGGCCGTTGTCTTTTCGTCCTTCTGTCAACTTGCCTTGATGTACACGTTTCGCCAGCACTGTTTGTATTAAAATTGTCTTGTTTCTAATTTGACATCTTAATCGTCGAGCGCGATCCTATACGTGCACCGTATCCGAATTGGTGGCTAAGGCTACGGCTACGACTGGTTGCCAAGGGTGTTGCTATAGACGCACAACGCACGAAGACGCGGAAATCTAGCCGTAGCCGTAGCCGAAGCCGAAGCCGCCAGTTCGGACACGGCCTTTATCTTTACCGTCATTGTCAGGTTCTCCGTGTACGAAATAACAACTCGAACCGGAATTTCACAAACAAGAAGGGGTACAGACTATTTCCCCACCCCTCAAATTGGTTGCACACATTTTATGTGTCAGTTTTGCTCAGTTGATACAGGTTACCAGACTCGTTAGTTTCCCAAACGTCATGTTGTCAAAACAACAACATCAAAAGATCAACATAGTAATGGACATTTTTAAAGCGCCGGTATCCACGGCAGGCGGCGCTCATGGCGCTGCTCTGTGCACAACAGGCAAAATAACAATACAAGAAATCAGCATCGCATGATAGGGCCTCACAAGTAGAAGACAAATTCAACCAAATGCTTTATTACGCAGGTGGGATTTTAAACTGTTCTTGAATGTGCCAAGTTGGTTTGAAAGTTTCAACGTTTCAGGTAGGGAGTTCCAAAGCCTTGGTACTGCGATCTGACAACTTCTATCCCCCCCCCTCCACTAATCGATGATTTGCCATTCTCAGCATTAAAATACAATTCCACGCAAGAATGCACACATCGTTAATGCGTTGTGCACTATTGACTCCATCGAACGAATCGATGAAATGAGATGTGAGTTTAATGTTATCCTTCTGTTGTTTGGAAATACGATTGAAAAGTTGTAAAGTACTCGCAGTAAACTACCTTTACTACACTTCAAATATATTATTTATGTGTTTTTTCTTCTTCTTCTCTAGTCTATTCTTCAATAACAATCTTTCCAATCATTGTCCGTGCCGCTCATCCTCGTGCATTTCTAATGTCTACAGTCGCCCCCGCACACGAACCACGGCCCTAACATCATGGACGGCTTTTCACCATTCCCCATTATCTGAAATTTCAATTAAGAAAGTTGCCTTGGAGGTATCCGAAGTGACACAGACACCCAGGGCTCGGAATCTCGCGGTAACCAAAAAAAAAAAAAAAAAAAAAAAAGGAAAAGAGGAAGAAGAAGGAAAAAAAACGTCGCCTCGCTTCGCCGTATCATTTGGGGATTGAACCGCCCGCTCTCCGGCGCGAGGTGCGCCAATTTGTGATATTTTTTTCCTCTCTCTTCTCGTGGATGAGCTGCGACATTAAAGATGGTGGTGGTGACAGCTTCACGATTGCGCCCGATGAAAGGTTCTCTCAGTGCGCAAGTCACCATTAATTACCGACCTGGCTTCCCCGAGCAGGCCCGGGACTGCGTTGTACACCCGTGGACCCGCGAGATTGGTTATTCGATCTTTTTAAAGGAAATTGAAGTTAAAAGAGTTGCCATAGCGGTGTCGGATTTCCTTGTAATTAACTACTTTTTTTTACCGTGTTTTCGTCGGCCTCGCGGCCGGACGTGAAATCGAGTGAGAATTCATTGGTGCGTGTTTACGGAAATTCCATATTTCATATCACACGTGTATCAAACACTCATCATCTAGAATCAACTAATAGGAATATCATAATCTCTTGATGGTGCATCGAAAGGGTTTTTCTTGTTGGGAGTATATATCGAGAGTTTTTGCAACCGTTTTTGTTGAAAGAGATACCAATAATTTGGGGGATCAGGGCTGGTTGGCTCAGTGGTTTCTCTCCTAACCCTTCACCACTGTGCACCCTGGTTCAAATCCTACCTGATGAGACCGGAGCATTGGATGTAGATTGGGTTTTCAGAACCGGATTGCATGCGTTTCCCCCTCTCAGGGGTTTTCCTCCCACATCTAAGACCGATCATTTCTTCATCGTCTCCTTTTCATCCTGTTGTTGACGCTAATTGTGCTGCTGGATGTTTGAAATAAATGAGTGTTCAGGTCCTCCAAGACAAAGCTTCATACCAGATAAAGTTCATACCAGTACAACACCCACAGAAAAAGTCTGCATGAACTACTGTTAAGTTAAAACAAAATGTGACCTTCAATGACCTTCTAAATCACGGCTGCTTGATTTCGATCGCCGCAGTCAATCAATATAAGCACGGTGATTAAAGCGTGCTCAGACTCCCTGACAAAACAACTGTGTAGTTCTTTTGTTGTTGTCGTTTGAAACATGACGACCAACTCTGCTGAAATGGAGATGGGTTATCTCTCTTCCAAAAGCCATTGATGTGATCAGCATTTATCGGCATGGCATGGACTTTGATGGGGGGAGGTACTTGTCTTCATAGTTTTGTTGAACGCAAACAGACGATTACTGGATCAGAAGTAACGGTTCAATCTGGACCCAGCTCACATGACGTCATCGCCACACTTTGCTTGCGCCATTTTGGGAGTAAGATTTCCGGGGGGGGGCATATAACCAAACATACGTACGAAGCTAAACCACGAACCACAACCATGCACGGTCTATTGGTAGCTGCCACTGGTTCCCTTTTTCTCAGCTGGTAACCCTATTTTTTTAGGCCGCATTTTTTAGGCCGCGTGCGCGTTGACACTTTGTCTGTACATTAACTATTTGACTCACAAAATGGCATAACAATTCACACGGGCCGCGTGTGACGTCAGTGCAGGGGTGTCCACAGGGCGTTTTTTATGTAAGGTTTATTTTGTTGCAAAGTAATTGCCAGTATCCGCTGGTAAATATAGGGTTATACGTGTACAGGATTTCGTATTTGTGTAATTGCTGATGCTGTTTATTTTCGTGGCAGTGTTTCAGTCATTCCACCCACGTATAGCTCAACAAACAATGCCCGTCACAGTCAAGTCCCACCACAGTTGACGCTGTTTCATGTCTCCTATAAAGGTTTATAATCGGACTTCCGATGATAGAAATTTGAAAAGATCAGGAATTCCTTCAAAAATGCACTCAATTGACCCTTTACTGTCCTCCTAAACTGTATCTAGTCGCCCCTCGTTTGTTTTTATTGTTTTCCCCTTTTAACACCTTCTATATTGTTCGGTAGTTTGGCGCATTTTATACCCAGTTGTTACCATTATCAAAACGTGATATCTCTTTCGAATATCTACGTTATTAAATGATATAGGTAGGTGGGCTTAAAGAGGTACTCCATTAAGCCATTTTGAGTTATTGTGGACACATTACTATAAACACTATATGGTTTGGGTAAACCTGTCTGTATACACCCTATAGCGTCCTCCATGTCTCAAAAAGGCTTATGGGCTGTGTACTGATCCGTCTGAGCGTGGAAAACATCCCTCTTTCTGTATAACAATGAGCCAGCTATCCCCGTTTCATCGGCCATCCACGTCACTTGCAGTTGATTCATTGTGTTTACGCCGATCCACCGAAAGCTTTATCGACGGTGAAATATCGTTCGCGCCTCCGTTTTCGAACGTAATCACTGAAACGATCACCGGCCTCCTATAAAACATCGTTTTGTAACAACAAAACCGAGAATGCATGGCGCAATGATTTACCGGCAGTCGTTTTGTTTCACGACTCGGTTGGGGCTCAGTTTCACAGGGTTGTCCGCTTTAGTAGCTCTATAAGAGCCCTTTGAAATACAGAAGATTATTTTATAAATTAAGGTACATTTGTAAAACGGCATGGTTTGATACTATTTTCTGCGTCTGGTGTCTGTGTGCAGCCAACTTGCTCGCATTGTAAAGCTATGAAGTGAGACAAGAGAGACTAAATAAAAAGCAAACACGTTCCTCCTTGTTTTAGTCTCAGATAACAAGTAAATAAGCAATATGATTGCTGTCGTTATCATTATTTGTTTTAAATTTGTCTTTTGGGTTTTTTGTCATAGTTTTTTTTTCTTTTCCGTTGAATAAAACATGTACTAGGAAGAAACTATAAATAAATAAATAGTAAACTTGCGGGTACAACCATGTGTAAATCTCTTTTGTGTGAGTGTTGGCTCTGAGAAGAGCCGGTTTGGTCTCGACGTTTCGAACAGTATACTCTGCTCGTCTTCGGGAGAAAACATGTACAGTAAAAAATACTGTACAGGTTTTGTTCCACGGAAATGTTCGCCTTGTACAATCGGTTAAAACAAAACAAAATCAAGAACAAGACGAAGTACAGTATTGTACATTATTAAAAAAAAACAAAAAACGGAAACCTCTCAAATTGAAAGTCTTTGGACCTAACGATATCAATCATCCAGCCAAATAGCTATGTCTGAAATCCTGTCAAACTAAAGGAAACATTTTTCAGTGAAGACCCGTTGCTTTATTTTGTATTGCATCAATATAAATAAAGCCCGTTATGAGCCTGAACACCCCTCCCCCCAACGACAAAACATTTCGTTTTGGATTTTGTTTATCTGTACAACATAACCATCGTATTTTTGATGATTCTTTCACAGGTCTGTATAATGTGTGTTTATTGAGAGCGGGAGGAAGCGAATCAATTATCCCTCCCACAAAACAACAAAATTGTCACTTTTCCCCCTTTATATCATCCGCGAATGCACCCATCCTCAATGGTGTCCCCTCCTTAAAGATAACTGCCTTGAAGCTGATAAGATCGTTTGTGTATATCTCGCCCAAATTGGAAGTTGAGTTTTAAAATCGTCCATCATGTTGGATGGCTGTATAAACATTGTGCTTTGTTTAGCGTCGCACTCCCCCGTCTGACCTCGTCGAGGTATTAATATAATCAACCGCATTGATTAGGCAGGTATATGGGGGAAAAAGGGAAGAACTTGTGCTTGTGCGTGAGGGTCTTTGGGGGAGAACATAATGAGATTCACTCCGCTGCATTGTATCTGTCGACGTGAAGCCCACCTTAAGGGTCTTGGCCATGTTTCTAATGTCGTTGCATCCGGCATAATTTAGTTGCGACGGCAGCTTTTGATCTTGTGTGTTGATCTGGAATTCTGTTATGAAAAAAAAAAAAATTGTATTGTACTGTCGCGCCCTGATAAAAGATAATACATAGATCCAATTTGAACATAATGATGGTTCAGAATTACGTGGCTGGACTTATTGTTCACACAGCAACTTTGTACTCTATGGAACAAAAAAGTGTATTGTACTGTCGCGCCCTGATAAAAGATAATACATAGATTCAATTTGAACAATAACATTTTTCAGGCATAATGATGGTTATGAAATTACGTGGCTGGACTTATTGTTCACACAGCAACTTTGTACTCTTTGGAACAGGGTCACCGACATTTGCATGTCATATACAGAATCACCATCACACACAATTCAAAAGTGTAGACCTATTGTAAAAACCACTTAATAATGGGATGTCCGAATTTAAAACAGGTTTCCAAATTGGGTAGACATGGGTAGGCACACACACCATTGTGGGGACTTTTAGACAACGGAACAAAGGTCCCCACAACGTTTTTCTTGTGAAACTGGGTCCCCACAAGGGAATTCTTTAGAAAAGGGAATAATAGAACAACAATAGGGAGTCCACACAACGGTTTGTGCAAAAGAATAGTTTTTTTTTCAAAGCGTGTGTAAATAAAATTAAATTGACATCAAATTTAAAAAAAACAGCCGTTTCATGATCACCACTCGACTGACAAATCCTTTGCATTTTAACGGGGGCGCCTTCAACACGGTTCCAAAAGGTTCTCTGGAGAAACCAGCACGTAAGACCCAAACTGTGACGCGTATTTTTCGAGAGCTGAACAATTTGTACAGGTTACCGCTCGGAAATACTTAAATGTGTCGTATTAATCTATAACAGAAATTATGATGAGGGTGCTCCTTTAAAGCTGTGACACGATATGACCATTACACGATTGCAATGAGATACCCTGTTTCCTGAATGTCTTTTTTTCTCAAATGCGACGGTGAGCTTTGAAACGTCCGGGCCATAAATAGCTACGAGGGTATCAACATAAGTCCAAAGATGATCCAGACGGGCAATATTTATGATAAATTGTTCCCCCCGGAACAGGAGCAGTGCTCCTAAATAAAATGAATTCCTGTCCTCTAAAAGTGTGCGACGCGTGTCGAAGGGAATTACATTTAGCCCAAGTACAGATTGAATTGCCCCCCTTCAGCAGTTTGAAATTATTGCCTTGCGTGCAGACATGTCTTTAAATGAAAATGAATTATTGTTATTTGCATGTGTGGAAGTCGGCCCAGTTTAAATGCCGTACCGAATACGGAATACCCAATAGGGGACCAAGCATTGATCCCTGTGGCACAACTAGGTGAACAGGTTCGCGTACAGCCACAATTTCAATTGGTTTATCCCGGTTACTTTCACGCGCCACTCCACAACGGAATTTGATTTGACCGAATGCATGTACGTTCGGAACACGCTGCCGAGCAATATGCTGCTTTCTCCCCCGTAAGACCAAAAATTACAACAAAGTTAAAAAACAATCGAACAAAAAGTAGTGTGGCCCCCAGTCGCCGCATGTGAATCAGGCGTATAATGGTCACTTCCGAATGCTAGGGATCTAACCAAGATGCTGTCCAAATTGAGTGTGTCTGGCGATTTTCAAGGACCATATAGGCAAACGCCGTGGCCGTTAGGACCCGGTCACGCCCATTTCTCTTTTCTGCCATTTTGTGCAGAAAAGCGACCGCTGAGAATGTTTCCAAACCCCTCCCTTCATTGGGCTTTAGTTTCGACTTTGGCTACTCGAATGTCTTCCGATTTAATCGTCCATCACGCTAAAAGCACACGTCGTTAAAGTGTGTGTAGAAAATCAACAAAGCAAAATTAAGACTCATCGTCACTGGTCTGAAAACACCACGGTCTGTGTATGTTCGTTTCGTATGTAAAAAGAAGAAGAACATTCTGTGTATGAACAGAGCAGATTTTGACACGCCAATACCAGGTAAAGCGAAATCAATATTGTTACCGGGCGAGAAAAACTCTTGGAGTATTCAAAAGGAATGAAGCAATCTACATGTCGAGTTCATAGACCACCAAATATCTAGGGCAATTAAGAATTATAATCACGTGTAACATACTTTGTCTCCCGTCAACATAGTCTAAGCAGTAAACCGACGACGGAAGGCAACATCGAGAGCTCAAACACAATGTTGAGGTACAGCCTAAAATACATTTCATTCCAATCTTGAGATCCTCAAAACTGTAACATAAAACGAGCCCGTTGGAAGGTTCCTCAAAAGGCTGTCCCTCGATCATTTTTCCTTGCATTTTTTTTTTTGGAGACGACAAAGTGGTCCGGTTGACATGTTATTTCTAAATTAAAAGTGCCAGACAGAAACATGCTGAAGTGCTTGCTATTTCATTTCCTCCAATTTCAGATGAAGCACTTACATCGGAAAGAAGTTCTCAAGAAAAGTTGGTCTCGTGTCGGACGAATTTCCAAAATTTAATTTCGAAATAATGTTGTTATCTGTTTTATTTCGTTCTACTTATATTAAAAATGGAAGGCATGCGTCGTTGGCATTCGGTTTAAGGCACAGTCCCATACTTCAAAAATATAATAATATGAAATATGGACTGTGGTAATGTCAGGAAAAAGGACCGCTCACTTTTAAGAGGTAATTCAATGGTCTTGGAAGAAGTATTATTATTATTTGTTTATATTTATTTAAAAAAAACAAAAGAACAAGAATAACCGGTAAAAAATATCGAAACAAATTCGGTCGTCACGTTTCAGTGAAATTAAACAAACCACCAAAAGCGGGTAATATTTTGTTACTTAAACTAAAATTAATATGCCAGGGGTCGATTTCACAAAACTCTTCCTAACTTAGGACTAGTCCTAGGAAATGCTAAGAGATAGGACTAGTCCTAAGTACTGGTCCTAACTTAGGACTAGTCCTATCTCTTAGCATTGCCTGGGACTAGTCCTAAGTTAGGAAGAGTTTTGTGAAATCGACCCCAGGTCACCAGGGCACTAAGCGCATTGATACTTTATTGTAAAAAGCACTATATGCGAACTGTTTGATTATTATCATTAGTAGTAGTAGCTATTATTATTTGTGCACGTGTTGACGATTGTGGGAATCGAAATAAGCTTTCTTGGGGTCTTAAAATAGTGTTTTTTCTTGTCTTTTAAAGTATCTCAGATGAAGTACTTCTGAGGAATTGAAATGCACGGTTATCAACTTTACAATCAGTGAATATTCACATTGAATTTCACTGACCTGTCGATCACTACCTATCCTGGAATACTGTGTCTTAGGGGAATCGGGTTGGCGTATAGTGATATCATTCCCTGCCGTCCACCTCTAGGACCCCGGTTCAAATCCCACCGGGGGAGGGGGGGGTTGGGCTTTGTGTGGTTTTGGTTTTCAGTCCCTACCTAATTGCGTGAGTTATCCCTGGAATAATTCTCTGGCGTTCTCCCCCCACATCTAAAACTGAATTTTTGCTCTCCTTGTCTTCTCTCCATGGGGTTCTTGGCTATAGAAGAGTGAATAAGTTCGCCTTTCTGATAATCCTTGGATTCACAACCAGAGTTAATCAAATAAAATAAATGTTTGTATTCTAGATTAACGTAGATTATTTCGCTCACTGTTGTTTCAAATCACTCGGTATTGCTTCATCCATTTTGTGTAATGACTTTACAGTTATAGACAGTGTGGATAAAGACAGATGTTTAAAGGAAGTATTGGGGCAATTAAAATACATTACCATTCCATTAATAACCATTAAAATGTCAAGAGGGTCCCCTGTCTGTCTGTCTGTCTGAACTACCCGCCTTAAACCAAACAGAAAGACACGGTAAATATTATTCACAAGAGATTTCCAAATTGATGGACGAGATGACTAATTTGTGTCTAAAACAAGGCACCCGTAGCACCCCCCTTTTTTCGATCGCAAAAACAATTTCGCGCAAACCCACGGCCTGTCTCTCCTGCACACCCAATATGAATATGGATCGGCTGTTTAGAGCCCGGAGGGCTTTTTTTTTTTACAAAAATAAGCAGTACCCGTCTCCGATGGAAAACACTTGAGCTTCCACTCTGCATACTCAAAACCGGTTCATCTCCCCCCGGCACGGGAATACTCCAAATGAGATGCCCATAGCTTTGAAACGCGAGATGATCTAACCGGCCAAGTCCCAGGATCGGCTTGCCTGGGCCCGGAGTGCATCCCGGGGGGAATGTAGGGTCTTACAAGTGGTGATGACACGGTCGGATTAAGGGAGAAGAAGAGACAAGATAGAGTGCCTTAATACCTCGCTATGCCAATGTCCTCTGCTCCAAAGCCATGACCCTGAATTGGAGAAACATTTTCTGCCCTGGCCTATCTAAGTCAGTCAGAGCGTATGATTAACCGCGGTTACTTTAGTTTACGTTGAGCATGACGTTTCCACGAGCATCTATGGGTTGCAACCTTTTCGACCACAGCTCCCACCATATGTGTTTGTCATATCCCCTGTCTATGTGCACAGCCACAATCATGGGTACACATTTTGTTCGTGTCCATGTTATGAACAACAGTTTGAAAACCAGTGAAGTAGTAACAGCTATTTTAAAGGTTGTCTGTAAATTGATTAACCAGCGCTGTGTGAATGAAGAGTAGAAAGTACTAAGATCTGCAAAGTGTTACTCAATATTTTTGTGTCGTTCATTTGGTGTCTTTGTAACAAAAAGTGTACCCATGATTGTGGCTGTGCACCTATACAATACCAGTAGATAATACAGGTTTTTTTAACATAGATAAAATGTACCATACTATTTTCCCATGCAACGTTTTCATTTATTCATTCATGCATTCATATTTACTTTAACTGGCAGCATAAAGCTGAGTTCTGTGACACCACAAGATGATTTCATATCAAACAAATAAAATTGCAGATGAAAGATTCAACAAAATCGACACCGAAAATTATATACAAAAAAATAGAAATAGTAATTTGTTAAGCAAGCAAAATGGCTTAACGAAAAAAATAACAATAAATGCGCAGATAAGAGTATCGTAGGATCCCTTCTATAGGCCCACATGTTTTTTCGTTTAACTAATTGAAAATTCACCTTTGAAATAACAGAACTGTCCAACCCACCAACCTCATCCCCCCTATACACATGTATAGTAGACATTAAAAGCAAATAAAAACCACAAATCTAAGACTCTAATTGCTTCCAGAGTTTAGAAAGCAATTTGATTGAGCTGTAATATACCGTACCGGTTAGTCCTGTATTTAGGGACCGTATATCTGGTTGCATGTTCGAGTCCGATACTGTGGGATCTGTTGTTATAAGAAAACCATCCACCATAGTATAGAATAGGTACAGCATTTCAGAGCAACTTTAGTTCGATTACAAATCAATCTGGATGAAAGATAGCAGTCTATAAATACCAACCTTTCAATGTAAATTCAACAATAATCTGTTTGTAAAAACAAAATTAGTAAAACATTTTATTCACTTTTGAAATCATTACTAAATTGGAACTAAGTTTTAATACAGCAAAATGCCAGCCTTTACAGATGTCTGTTTTGCTCTGTATTTTAATTTCATAAATTAAAGACGATGAGATTGTTTTCATCAGGTCAATTCTTTATGTTCTACTTGTATGCCTTGACACACTTAGTTCGCAAAGATATAGAAACTCGACTACCTAGATTCATTCAATGACAAAACCTCGCAAATGAGCAAAGTACACAAGGCTTGGCAGTGGACACAAAAAGAACTTTATTTCAAAAGTTGACATGAAGTGTTGACAAATAGTGCGCTAACTCAAGGAATAAAACTCAAACTGCCGTGTTTATTCACTGATTTATTTGGTTTTTACACATTTTTAAGGAAAGTTCTATTCATAGACATGTGGCGTGATGAACGGATCAACCTCCACGGCAGTTCACCTAAGGTGAACTGATTTGAGATATGAGCCAGTAATACTTAATCTAGATTAGCATCAGTTCCCCACCAAATAAAGAGCAAAACTGAATCCCTGAACCACGTCTCATTCTAGCGACTGTTTCCCGCCAAAAAAAAAGTAAAAATGAAAAAAAAAGAGAGTGTGTCTTTCCCAAACAGCCGGCGGGGAGCGCTGTCTTGTTAAGGAGCCGTAACCTTGTTACCGGTTCACGCTAATCATTTCGGTGGGGCGAGCGAAGCCGTGAGGAGGGCACAATATTACAGGATTAAGCAGAATTAGGTGCTGCCACGGGACCCCACAATGCACATTACTCATGTGGAATGATATGTGATTAAACACATCGAAAGTGACAAAATTCACTCCACTCCCCAAATATTTTGGGTGACATTCCGGGGCGTAATACGGCGTGAAGCTAAATTCAATTGGCTAACCCCCGGAATGGAGGGTAAATCGTGACGCTCAATCGGTTTTGATCGATTCAGTTCAGTGTTGTATAGTCCTAAATTTGTTTCGCAATTTTATCTTCGTTTGCAAAAAAATAGGAAAAAGTTTAATTTAATTTGGATTTATTTGCTTTGATTTCTTCCGTGAGTTCTGCAGATGGTCTGGAGAAAGTTCGAGTCGCACGGGTGAATATATTCACAGTACGATGTAGCATGAACGCAAAAGTGATGACATGTTTCTGCACGTTCGTATTAACTTTTTCCCGCGCAAAAAAATCTTCCCCTTATGCAGGTCTTATAGCGGTGACGTGTTTTCACAGGCGTTTTGGGTGAAGATGCTTTTCTCCTCCTCGAAAAAAAATCTAATTTCCTGGCGCGTTGTGATAACCCTATACATCGACAGTCCATTTTGAAAACGACCTCTCCGGGGAAAACTCTTGGTGGCGCACTCTTGTGAATCCTCCGGGTTTTGTTTTTTTTGTTTTGCCTCGAGGTATAGTCTGGTTTCGGATTCCAAGGCAAACACGCTGATGATGAAAATAGAACCAACCCTATTCGGTACAGCGAAGTCCCCTCTAAATTACTGGATAATTCAAATCTCAACTTTCCAAACAGCCAAGAGGGCTGCAATTTTAATGCCATATTTAATACCATAAAGTTGTAGCTTGGGTGGACAACTATGTATTGGTCTCTGCATTTACAACTGTCCGTAATGCTGAACATGGGAAAGTTTCTTCGTCTCTACACAGTTAAAATTAAACTTGTCAATCATTCCTTTAATGGCGTTAGCTTCTCTGTATCACGATCAAGGGAACTAAATGAGGACAGATTGTCATTTAGTGAACAAGTTTCGGGCAAAGACTTGGGTCTCTCTAACATCACTCTCCATTCTTGAAGTGATGTCCACACACAAGAAACCAGATAGCGTACACGTTCGTCATATCAAGCAGCCAGGTATTTACAGTGTCTTCATTATTGCACATTTTTTTTTTTTTTTCTATAGAGCTCAATTGGGTTTTTTTGTTTTCCGGTCTGTCGCTCGCCCTGAACATTTAACGTCAAATCTCGATCGAGCTTGGGATGTCTGGTCCGTGTTTAGAATCAGGCCATGAGTATAAAGCCACGGAAATCGGGGAGATACCATTGAAATTGGCTGAAATTAAGCAACAGTTTCACGTGGGGACGCATGTTTATCAGCACTCCGGCCGGTTGGTGCCGAGTTGACATAGCGTCACTTAAAAAAAAAGTGTGTGTGGAGTGCAGATTCTATAACGCGCGCTACAGGCCCGGGGGCGATGCCTTGAGTAACTGTAAAGGATACAACAGCTGTGAGGTGTTGTCGGGTTTTCGCAAAGTGGTGGCACAAACTTGCTGCAGGTCTGTGTCAACCATTTCGTTCTAGTTTCTGAAATGAAGCGCAGCACAAAGAAACCCGTCTGTTTAGTGACAACTAGTATGTATCATCCAAATACCTGGTATGTTGTGGGGGGGGGGGTAGTTGTGTGAGGGGGTATTCAAAATGGCGCACGGAGCTCAAGGCGAAGCCACACCGGGCGGCCCTCTTTGTTTATGAGATCGTGGTGAAACTCAATACATTTCAACCTCGATACCATTATCTTGAACGCCACTTGGCCCCCTAAACATGGGGAAGTAGCCGCGTATGACGTCACTGTGCACGGGGGGGGGGGAAGGGTCTTATAGGCCTATGTGAGAATCCATTCTGTGTAGATCATTTTGTATTGAGTCCCCGCGCCTGTTCGTTTATCATCATCTGTTAATTCGTACTGATGGAATTGATCTCGGAGAATGAACCAATTACGGTTGGTCAACCGAATTGAGTGACTAATGCGTTGTATGACACCCTGTGACCGAACGTCTACGCATGCAGACACGAGAAAATCCATTTTCTTTAATATGCTGCATTTGAAATTTATTCCGGTCTGCATCCTCCGATCCCCCATCCCCCCCAAAACAGGTGGATTATAATTCATGTAGGCATTGGACAATCCAGTACTTTATCTCTCATCGTCAACACTGTGCCGTAGCTTAGGCAGGTGATAGTGCCATGACACCCCCGCCGAGAGGGAACGAAAGGAGTTCATTAGAGGGAATGTGAATTAGACGGCGATTGCAGATTACGGGGGGGATCGATGTTACAGATCGAGGCTGGGATTTGTTGTAGGCGGACACATGGGAGGTCCCGCAGAGTTGAAAGATCGTAAAACGAGAGGAGGGGGGATTAGTGGCGAGTCTAAAAAAGATGTGGAGATTTGGTGTTGATTTAATGATTACGAGTTGCCGATGTTCAAGGCAGAGACTCCAGGTACGGAAAGATTCGAGATAGCGGGAATAATGTCTTGCACTGTGTCACCCTTACTGACTTTAATGTGGATGATTCGGGCAGCTCTCTGCTTCCCGGGAGCTTCTTGTTTCACATGATTGTTTGCCGAGATGAAACACCGAACGAGCCGTCCCTTCTCCGCAGAGGTTTTTCATGGCATCTTCGGAAATAATGTTGGATGAACTCATTGCAATTCCAGCAATCGCTTGCGACAGCATAATACTCCATAGATTCAGAAGATTTCATAAAAATAAAAAAGAAGAAGTCTGAGATGTTAATCTGTACCTGGGAGTTGCTCATAAGGAATATACGCATTGACGTCATCATGACGTCATCATGACGCCATCTTAGAGGGAAACCGATGATGAAACGGTTGAAACGCACAGATTTGTACGCGCGGCGCACGGGATTGGCCAATGAACAACCTCCTAATGACTTCTAGGCGAGGGCGCCCTGCTCAAATGACGTCATGTGTTTATTGGTCTATATAATTTGTTTATGAGTGTTTGATACATTATACGAACGATATACATTGTCTTATTCTGATGTGAGTTATAGGCTGGTGCTAATTCGACAACTTGGTACGTTCACATGCAAACAATGCCACCAGAACAGATGCATGGTTGAACACTTCGTAGACAATCCTTTTTGCACATGAAATATTAACGTTCGTTTCAAACCACATCTAATTCCAGTTAATGCACACATGGCTCTGAGTGCAATCCAATAAAATAAAAAATCGTACTTTTTCCCATAGGGGGAATTCTAAAACACGATTCCTCTGTAAATAACATTTTAGTTCTTGTATACAAAGGCTGTACAGTGATACTATAATAGGGTTTTAAATAGGCACATTGCGATCGAATCTCTCACACTTTTGCTGTTAGGAATTACACTTTGTTGCTTTTTTAAGGAGTTCTTATGCACTAAAACACCTACAGTGTGCACTGCTGTAGTAAGTGAGTTGTGATTTAAAAAACCCAAATTTGCCCCTGGAAATCATGACCAGCGGCACATACGGTCCGCCCTTTTGTGGAGTCCAAAATTGGGTTCTACAAAATGGCGGACCGTGCTAGTTCACGAAGTAAAAGAAAAACCACACAATTTCGAGGTACATCTGGGTGGCTCATTCTTTTCCTTTTTTAAAACATTCTTTCCAACCATAGTCATTTTTTACAACAAACGCGTTTTACACCCACAAAGCGCCCAAATCCGAAGGCAACGTGTCCCTTTAAGTCGTGCCAGTCACGTGGGTTCCAACAAATACAATGCAACATTTTTTGAAAAAGGTTTTTCCCTTTCGGTATAGGCGTCTTTATTTTGCTCGCTACTGGCGCTAATTCCCGCCCATTCATAATGCCCAATCCGTCCAACGATCAATACACACTCTTGAAATGAACCTTGATGAAATTCCCAAACCATTCAACCATAAAAAAAGAAGACCTCACATTAAATAAATAAAAAAAACTAAACCCTAAACTGCTTTCCGAACGCTAAACGTTCAACTTCTCCACACAGTCACTAGCTGACTCTCTCTATCTCTCAATGGAAAGAAACGACCTCTTTCTTAAAAGCCTGCTGAATTGCGAGATCGATTTCTCGCTGTTATTTCACCATTTTTCTCCCGAGAATGCTGATCGTTGTGGCGGGCTATGCGTCCACACGAACTGGTGATCGAATTCTCCTGGTCGGGGGGTCCTGCGAGACATCGTGAGAATTGGTTCATCACGAGAGAAGGAAGGCGAATTGTAGACGGGCGGATGAATCACAAAAGCTTTTAATATTTCGGAGATGGATTACTTAAAAGCATGCATCTACCTTTATTAAAGGCGGGCAGTCCGCCCAATAGCATCGAGCCAATGATGGTCACAATGTACGACGTAGACATGCGCACTGTTTGCTATGTAAAGGGAAAAGGTATCATACTTCAAAACGTAGCTCCACGTACCTTCCTTGATAAATGCTGTAGCGCTTAGAAACTTAGTATTAAGCGCGGTATAATGTAAAGTATTACTATTATTATTATTATTGTTATTATTATTATTATTATTATTATTTTTTTTTTTTGTTACGACAAAAAAAAATTCAATCGGTTTATAGAACAGAAAACGGTGTAAAATGGAAATCCAAATCCCGTTTGTCTGGTTATGTTATCAAACGTTTAATACGCCTGCCCCAAAACGTACATACGTTTGCCCCAAAACGCAAATGCGTTTGCCCCAAAACGTAAACACGTTTGCCCCCAAAACGAAAATCTGTTTGCCCCCCGACGTAATGAATGTTTGTCACAAAACGTGTTCGTCCCAAAACGTAATCCCATTCTTACTGCGTAATACTTGCCGATTATGTAATTTGGCGATAGTTGAGTGCTGTATGGCAACCATAGTGTGATGCGGTTCATGTTTATCTGGTCAACGTATATTATAATTTTTTACTGTGTCGATCAGGTTTGTGTTGCAACTTAGCTTTTGATGAGTTGGTTCCATAATGTCGTCCGGGCGGGATAGTTGAGTTAGTCTCATATCCGGCCTCGATAATGTGCCGGTAATATACGATACGATTCAGTCCCATTATTGTGATGAGCTGTTCTTTAGAAATCTTGCCCGTACAGCGCGCCAATACACTTTACCGTCATAATACCGTCATGATGAAACACCTTCTAACGGCCCAGTCCTATGCAGTTTAGCAGCCCTAGTTTAGCGAGTCACATAATCTCCCAGGCTCTTGTGTCATACTGTTGTTACATGATCATGTCATATATTCCGGAAGGCTTTTTTATACAAAAAATTGCTAATGGTCTGCCAGATCTGATCCGTGTGTAATAATAGATATACATTTTTAAAGAAAAATAACCAGGGCTGCATTTATGTTATTAACCCTCAGGGAAGGGGGGTGTTTACCAGCAATGTTTTGAACACGGCTTTTATGGAAGCTCCATTTAGAAAAAATTGCCTTATATATTCACCTTTTAACACATTTTATACGGCAATTCGTATGCACGGAGGCAGCCCAGGTGTATGTACAAATCTTGTAGCTTTTTAGATCATTTCCCCCGTGTGTACATCACACACTGACCGTTAAGAACATTGTGAAGGGACAGTGTTCAGAATCACTCATTACAATTGACATGATCAGGCGCTGACAAGTGCAAATCTGAACTTTTCACAAACTCAATTTGCCTTATCGTATCTGCACTTCCGATCTGTTTAAGATCGGTCGCATGCTCAGAGCGGTGTGAACAAAATTGGGTGCTTCACTACGCCGGGCAGAGTGCCACGGTCTCGGGCACGGCGTATAGTCTGTAGAAGTGCACACTCTTATAAACCCGTTTTATATACTGCTCTTCAACTTGTCATGTCCCGGCGTAAGTGCACTTTGGAGGTGCTGGGTGCCTCCAAGATTTCACACTCTGTTTCTCGGTCCAGCTCTCGTGTCAAAGTCTGCCTCCTCACAGGAGCCCCCCTTGCTCTCTCCCTCTCTCTCCTCTGGAAATCGTGTTGCTTATATCGAGCCAGCCGGCCCCGGACACCCTATTTTCAACAGTACCATTGATTTGAAATGCACTATATTTAACGCGCCAGTACGTAATGAGGTGGAATTTATTGGGCTTTATTTCGGATTGGATGACCATGTCAGTCTTATGTTCTAACAGTGAATGAATTAAGACGCAGTCTTGCGTTCCTTCCCAGAGCTTTACCTTTTTTGCTGGTGATTTGATCTTTTTGCCATTTCATTCATATTTTTATCTCAAATTCTTTCCCACACTGTAAAGGTTGTATCTTCAGTGTCAACTTCAGAATTATACACAAATTGAATATGCATTATGGATTTAATTTTTTAAAGAATATTTTGAGACAATGCAGCTTTGTTTGGACATTATTTTAAGTTGGTTTGTATTAGATTAAGTCATCGCCCAGTGCTATAGGGTCCTCAATTGCAACTTCATATTCATGCTAATAATAAGAGAGTTCATGGTAGGGTGGTAAACATAATGGCCATACAAAACTTACTTGGTAAGAAGCACTGCAGCTGTTGACAGTATAAACTATTTTGAGAAAAGGATTCCCTTCGAAGTAATATGGTTTAATTGGATAATTTTTCACCCCAAAGCATTTGAATCAGAGCACCGATTCATGCATGGATCGTTTCTCAGATTTCTGAGGATTGACTGAAAACTCTCATTTCCGTGGTGTCCGTTAGCGAATGCTGCAGCCGGAGGTGCGGTTGGTACCCGCTGCCACCTCGCTAAACGTGGATGAATTCGAAGTTCTTGATGTAAATACTGTAACAGTTTTTTCGCTGTTTTCTCAG
Source organism: Pycnopodia helianthoides (assembly GCA_032158295.1). NCBI lineage: Eukaryota > Metazoa > Echinodermata > Asteroidea > Forcipulatida > Asteriidae > Pycnopodia > Pycnopodia helianthoides. The sequence goes on along the minus strand of CM063246.1, from coordinate 21,064,982 downwards.
CAAGTAGACACTGTATTCAGCTGAAACTTTCACAGGTGACTTTTATTGTATTTTGTTGTTGTTGTTTTTTGCCTATAAAATCAGCATTACGTTGACCTCCGGGATAAAGAATGGTATTTTGGTTTTTACCCTTCACTGATGTGTCGCGGCCGAGCGGTCTGCAACGAGCTCAAGTTATCGTCGAAGTGTGTGTTCGATTCCCGGTCTTGACACTTGTGTCCTCGAGTAAGACACTTAACCATAATTACTTCTCTTAACCCAGGTGTATAAATGGGAACATGAGAGGGCATGGGACAGTGTTGTGTTGGATTAAACCCCTCATCGCTATATTTAAGCAGCTTGTATGCTCCCAGGAAGTTGGGAAAAAGTTAGAAGGAATGGTCAAAACTTTGCCCGATGTACAGGGATAATAATGTTGTAATAGGGCCTTGATCTTGCTGCTTGGATATGTGCGCTGTAACTATAATGAACCAATTATTATTATTATTCATATTTCATTTGATCACAGAATGCAAAAGAAAGACATTTCCTTTGTGACGGTAACTCCTCGAGTCCTTCGGGAAATTTGAAGTAGTCGAAAAAGGATTGCATATCATGACTTTCAATACGAATCAAAAGAAGTATATTTCTCTTAAAAATATAGTTTTCACAATTTGATGAGATGCAGCTTAGATAGAGTGTATTGACATTTTTACGCAGACATTACTCTCTTTTTTTTCTCTTCAGCCGTCGGCCTCGGTGGAATATGCTTTTATGATGTATTTTGTTTTGAATCTACCAATTTCAATAATCCTTCATCCAGTCTCATCATTCATAATTCATTAATTTGAAAATGTGGTCTCGTGTTTTGAATAATGGATGTCAACAGCGTGTGTACTTTCTCAAGGTTTCAGGCTTTAATGGAAAACGAGTTTGTCGGTGGATTACGGACGTTTTGTTAACGAAAATGAAACCATGTTTTATTGACAGAAACTCCCGGTTTCGCGGAGAAGCTCCAAGTTCGCCTCGCGGGGGGTCTCAACCCATGGAGGGAAGGGTCCTGGTCCACTCAGAGGGTCGATGGAGGGCCGTGTGTGACAGAGAGTGGGGAATCCCCGAGGCTGACGTCATCTGTAGACAGCTGGGCTTCGGGTACTCGTCCATGGCTTGGAGGGGTGCCCACCTTGGGGAGGAGCCAAGTGGGGCGGTTGACGACTTCCGGATTATTCTGTCTTGCCTCGGGAAGGAGGCGGACTTTTCAGAGTGTTCAGTTCGCAAAATACCGGCCGTCTCCTGCGGTAAATTCAAAACAGCTGGCGTTCGATGCAGTAATATCTCCTTACAAAAAGGTAATATTTTATCCCCAAAACGTTTTCCTCCCGATTGCCTCTTTCTTTTACTTTTGAGTTTTGAGCACGGAACTTAACTAAACACTTTTTTGTATTTATTTAATTATTCTATTATTATTTTTTCAAACATTATTTTTCTGATTCTTGGTTGACTCTTGGGGTGCACCGTATTCGGATTTGTATAATGGCCGTTTTCGAAACCATCGCTTATAGGCTCCGGCTCCGGCCGAGACACCGTCTATCTAGTTGAAACCCGCGTACCGAAAGTATAAGTTTTCAAAATTACTGACGGAGCCCAAGTCAGAGCCCAAGCCGTAGCCCTGGTTTCGAAAATGGCCCGTGGCAGTCTGTGTTCGAATGAATGGCTTTGGCAGTGCATGGCTGTGACCAGATCGTTGAAGGGGCATTTTCTTCAACGTTGTTGCAGCTGCCAAAGGCCATAGCCGTAGCCATACTTGCTTGATCTGGTCACGGCCTTGCTGCGAAAACTAACTGATATATTCTTATTACGTTATACGTGGGCATTATGTCACAGAACCAACAACCAAAACAGACACTTCCCACTCTTTTTTTTGTTTTAATGTTTCGTATGTTCCTTAATGTTTCGTATGTTCCTTAATGTTCACAGATAATCAAATCCGCCTCGTCGGGGGTCTCACTCCCAACTCGGGTCAGGTACAACTTTACCACAACAGAACGTGGAGCGTCATCTGTGACGAATCATGGGATATGATCAAGGCCGCCGTGGCATGCCGGGAGCTGGGCTACCCCAGCGTCACCGCAGACTGGGGTAAAACTCTGCTCCACGTCGACGGGGACGACGACCCACAGCGGGCCGTCCAATTGGTATCGTGCACCGGAGCTGAGAACAAGGTTTCCGAGTGTAAAGTTGGTGCTCTTCGGGGTTCCGGATGTCGGAACCCCGTATCTGTGACGTGTGTGACTGCTGAGCGAAACGGTAAAAACAACAGGTTTCTTGTTTGTCATGTCTTCCGTCGCTATCTTCAGTTTTTCAAAACTCTCGGTTCTCTGGTCATTAAATTGCTATTTCTGTGTCCAGTCACTGTTACCTTTATATGTAATATTTCAAAATAAGGTTGGGAATTCTCCTTGCTCTATGCTTGAACTGAATTGAAATGGTCAGTGTTTTAAATGGCGTCTAGGTTTTGATAATATTTGCCGACGTTGTCACAACAATTGTACCTCAATATGCAGAGCGTCATGTCATACTATTTTGAAACGTGACTCTGAAAATGCCATTTGCAAAATGCCCCATGCATCCTCACTGCCATACCATTTCAGTTTATTGACTTTTTTATTGCGCGTCATTCCAAATTTTTCCTCGTAAAAAAAACCAGCAGCTAAAAAGAGGAAGAAAAAAAAACACAAAAAAGAAGCCCGCACAAACATAATTTGATCTGATACATTTTCGTAAAGGTTTAAATTAAACCGTTTTGATTCGATTCACTAAGCACAGCACGCGCTGTAAAACGCCCCCCGGCGATGCATTTTGATTGTATTTTCGCACTCATTGACCGGATCCGAAGAACAGGATAAGATTTGACTGCTGTTGCTTATAATTGGATTCCTGATCCACACAAATTTGCGAATATATAAAGATGCGCACAACGCAAGGAATTCACGCTGTGGATTCGCCGAAGCGTGGCAGCGGTGAGATACTCCAATTGTAACGGCTTGCCGAGTTCAATTAGCCCGCTTCGCAATAAACAACGGTAGACAAGGAGTGTGTGTGTGGGGGGGGGGTCCAAATATTGAGCGGCATGTAGGATAGCAGAATTTGGGGGGCTTTAAAGGTGCTTGGTGCCGGCAAGAACTCCATTCCAGGTTTATGATTGAAAATGAATTGAGTAAAATATCGTCTTATTGATTATTTTTTACTTCTACGTGCATTGTAAATCCTTTTGTAAAACCCTGTGTAAATCTCACACGCGGTTGTGATATAGCAGCTAGGGTCATGAAGCGAGCTTTATAAAGTGGAGATGACGAAGGATACGAATTAGGTTGTGGAAGGAATGACAAAGATGGAGATAAATCCACATTATGAACTAGAACTAGAACATACTTGCCGAGGCCCTTTTGTTCAATACCTCGGCTTGGGCTCTGTCTTCGGCTAAGTCATTCATTTTGGAGGAGTGTTCATTTTGTACGGCGTTTCCAACATCAAACCATAGAGCTATAATCAAACGGAGCCCGGAGTACGAAGACGGACCATAATAAGCCGAGGTTTGGAAAAAAGCTCCAGGTTTCGATCCAAGATTGGATTCGAGCCTTGGTGCCCAGACGGGACGGGAAAGGAGCAGGTGCTGTGTTTATTTTTTAAGACAACCACATCCACAGGGTGCTCTTTCACATCGAAGGTACGACATTGCCCGTTTCACACTACAGAGCCAATTCCCAGGTAAATTAAACCCGGGAAATTCATGGGGGAGTTCCAACCCCACCGCCAACCCCGATCTTCGTTTCACACTTGATGCAATTTTCTTGGGAAAAACGAACACTCAGCATGCTAAACCCCGGGGGTTATCTCATTTTATCCCTACTCCCAAGCAAGCGTTTCCTGGGAAATGGCTATAGTATTCCCCCAGGAAGTTTGCCCGGGTAAGCAAGTTCAAGGTGTGAACAGGTCAACGAAATTGTCCCGTAAATTTGCTGGTGAATTCGTGTAGTGTGCAAGGGGGACTTAGGTCTGCTTGTTTTGGCAGTGTGTCTTTAAAAAAAACCTGTGTTCGCAAAACTGATGCAACGTATAAGACGTGTACTCTTATTAATATCAAGTAATAAACCACAAGGGTAATTGACGAGGTAGATTTTTAATAATTTTGGGTCGAACAGACTGGTTCGAGTCCCGCTCTAGGCAATTTCTCTTTGTTCAGCCCAAGCTTATTTATTAATGTGAGGTTGCATCACAGGTGCGGCATTTTTGTCGAATGGCAAGACACACAGTCCTTGGTCTTCTTGATATCATCAGCGGTCGGTCCTTTAAACTGAACTGCACAGCTTCAGTGGCTGTGCATTTACATTGTGTCAGCGGTGTTGGAAACAATTGGCTCGTTAGTAATGCCGACTGATTGGTGGTGAATGTTACAGTAGAGAGAGCGCGAAGCAGCAGTTGTCAATAATAATGACCTTGGGGAAAAGAACGTGTTTCCTGCTCGTTTTAATTAAGTATTGGTGATTTGTTGTTAACTTTAAAGGTAGGGTCGTCATTTTGATTGTTGTCAACGTGATGCTTATTTGTAGTCAAAACTAGAAAGAAAGATACAAAACTGTCACGGCATTTTCGGACGAACGTCGAATCCATCCACGCTGAGCAAGGTGGCAGCGGGTACCAACCGCATCTCTGGCCGCAGCATTCGCGGACACTAACCCTCTGAAATCTGAGGAACGATTCATGCCTGAATCGTTTCTCAGATTCAAATGTTTTTTTGTTGGTTTCTAATCAACGGGAGGAGGGGGCGGGGCACTTCAGACGAAATTATTTCGTAGGATGCTTAATACTTCCATTACTATCTTTATAACAATATACGCTTTAGAAATATAAATTACACGATGGGCGGGGGGGGGGATTTCCTAACGACGACCGTGCCTTTAAAGGAACATCACGTACGTAACTGTAGGTAGCCTCCTCCCTCTGGTTGGTGGCGCCATTCAAGAAAAATCACAACACTATTGCATTGGCGAGTCTGCTAAAAGATTCCGACCCCCACAGTAAAATAGTGTCCTGTCTTTTGGTGACCGCATTAGTTTGATTTTGAAAAAAAAAACATGCTCTGTTGCTTGTGCCGATGTGCACCTCTTATCGTATTAAGAGACAAACTGCCTCGCTTCTTATCCTACTCTTGTTGATTGGTGCTGGGGTCTGCAGGGCAGGCATGATCTGGAACGGAATGCATTATGGTCAAACTTGCCTCAACGCAAATACTCCACTCTCTCAAGATTTTAGAAGCCTATACGTTAAAACTGGAGGAAGTCTTGTTCATCGTTTTAGGAGAAGAGGGTTGAACGTTAATTTTATTCTGATGATAGAAGTTCCAATTACAGCCTGTAGTCAAGGAATGCTTTAAAGGCACTGGACACTATTGGTAATTTCTCAAAATAATTGTTAGCATAAAAACTTACTTGGTAACGAGCAATGGAGAGCTGTTGATAGTTTAAAACATTGTGAGAAACAGCAGTAACGTATTTTTTAAGAAAGGGTAATTTCTCAGTAAAATATTTGAATTGATTTTGAGACCTCACGCGTGAGGTCTCGAAATCAAGCATCTGAAAGCACACAACTTCGTGTGACAAGGGTGTTTTTTCTTCCATTATTATCTCGCAACTCCGATGACCAATTGAGTTCAAATTTTCACAGGTTTGTTATTTTGTGCATATGTTGAGATACACCAAGTGAGAAGACTGGTCTTTGACAATTACCAAAGGTGTCCAGTGTCTTTAATGACTCGAACAAACTCGAGATGTTCGTCATTATCGTTTGTTGGGGAAAAAGTGGGGATGCATTCAGAGTCGTGTTTTTAAACATTCGAACTCTACACGGAGGATCACATTGTCAGTTATGTACCTTCTCTTGATTCCTTGATTCAACAAGAATACAGCATACCAGTAGCATGATTTGTCGCCATTAAAATGATGTACCTTATCTTGATTCAACAAGACCGAAGCATACAAGTTAAGCATCATCTGTTTTGGTACATACAGTATAATCATTATTCAAAAACAGGACATCAATCCCGCAACCAAAGTTTAGATGTAGTAACACCTCACATTGGTTCATTGTTAGGAATGTCATTTACGGTGAGGAAAAAGTTGTATCTTGTCTTGGAACGTAAGAGAGTATGCGTTAAAAAAAGACAAAGTTTGTGCTTGCCCTAAAAAACATATGTAGTAAAGTACCGGTAATACCAACAGTGGTGGCTTATTAAGCTTGCCCTACCATAATTTGTCGTGACTTCGAAGCAGCCGAAGTAAAATCAGCTATTTTGCAAACATTTACGACACTTGTATACATAATTTCTACCTTGTATTGTGTAATATGTTTTTTTCTTAAAATTACTTCTTCCAGGTCTTCAAATTATCGAAAAAGTACATTGCAGAGAGGGGAAAAAAAACATCAGTGTCTAGACTGGGGGGAATAATCGGTGCTAACAAAATTAGGAAACTGAAAAATAATGCCTGGACGGCTTCTCCTCGAGGCAGTAGTTGCTGCCAATAACGAAAATGATACGCGTCAGGGTAGAAGTGGATACATTTAGAAAATTAAACTTTGATTCGATTTCTGGAAAAAAATGATTTAATTTTGACAGGGTCTCCCCGGGATCGGTTACGTCTCACCGGGGGTACTCACCCTAATTTGGGCCGGGTAGAGGTGAATATCGATGGAAACTGGGGAACGATATGCGACGAGGACTGGGATTTGAAAGACGCCAGAGTCGTGTGCAAAGAGCTCGGCTATCACTATGCAACAGCAGCACCCGGGGGTGCCCACTTCGGAGAAGGTACGGGTGCTGTTCTTTTTGGCCGGGTGGACTGCACGGGACACGAGAGGCATTTGTTGGAGTGTGCAAGGAGTGGTTTCGAGGCAACAAACTGTCAACATGGACATGACGCTGGCGTGGTGTGTAGTTTGGACCCCACGGCAGAGCCAGCAGGTAGGCACCCCGTCCGCTTTTTCATTAGTTTTGAAAAACGATCACTGTTTTACTGCATAGTTTCTCCTCCCTCAATGCACGAGCATTTTTTTTTTCGATTGTGATCGATTTTCCCTTCGTCAATGACAAGATTTTTTAATGAAATTGTGTTAATTTGTTTTCTGGAAATGTGGTTTAATCGGGCAAGCAATGAATGCCGCCCCTTATTGCTCGCTTATTTTTGATTTTACTAAAACCTCCATTTTGTAATTGTTGTCAATTTCTGTGGACAGTTCCTTTAAATTTGCTTTTACGGAAAGGGATTAAAGCGGCAATTACAATCGACAAACTCGTCTTGTCAGATTTCTTAAACGCCTCTTGTTTGACACTTTGGTCGATGTTTTTTTTTCTCTCCCGCTTTGACAGGGAACTTAATGCGTCTTTCCGACAGCAGCTCCGGGTTCGTCGAAGTCTTTCACGACGGGCAGTGGTGGCGTGTCTGCGGTCAGGGCTGGGACCCCAACGACGCCTCTGTGGCCTGCCGACAGCTCGGCTATCGGCACCCCTCCAAGAGCGTCTCCCCCGTCCTGACGACGGCCACCTCACCTGTTGGATCGATGGACGCCCGGGGGGACATCGGCGTGCTCCTGAACAAGATGCGTTGCCATGGTAACGAGACGAACTTGGCGTTCTGCCAGCACGGCGGTCCGGGGCCTCAGGTGTGCGCCGACCGTAGTGGGCATGCCACAGTCGACTGCAATGGAAACATGCCCCGCAGATCAAATGAGATAGGTATGTGTGTGTGAGAACTCAACCCTCGGGGGAGTGTATGTTTAGGGAATTAATATAAATGTCAAATCCTTTAAGACCCTCAAACGAGGCACTTGTTTTGGGGACTAACGTATACCTGCGTTACGTCGTCAGTACGTGCTGACAATCATTTTCTGTAGAGTGTTTGTTTTGCATTTTCTCGACGGTTTCTTTATCTATTAAGTGTGTTGTTTACAATGTTCAGGTATTGCCTGGGTTATTTTAAGCTAATTTGTTTGCCTAATACAGATCAAGTTTTATAATTTGGTTTCATCTACCATTATTAATTGACAGACCGATTTTGCACACAAAGGGTGCTCGCAGAGTTTTGTCCTGCCCCTTCCAATCAAATCACTGTCCTGTGTTGATTGAGAACCCTTCTAGGAACATGTTGCATGGTCCTGCTCATTGCATTTGCGCTGATCAGTGTGTACGGTGTGGTTTAAGACAATGGGAATATTAAAATATGTCAGCATGACTTGTGCTGACAGTGTACTCCTCTTTTTTACCATCCTTTTCCTTTTTGGCCATTCCATTCTGTTATTAAAATAGTTTTTGATACGGTGTTTACATCAAACATATTTTATTTGATTGCAAATGTTGATGTATTCTTCTGTTGTTTCTGTTCAATGTTGTGTGTATGTCTCAGTGTCTCTATGTTCTATTGTCGTTCTGAGGTGGTATTAACTTAGACTGGTACGCTGTCCTTATCCGCAAGGATAAGGACAGGCACCGGTCTATTAGTCAAAGAGATGGTCACTGCTACTGGTCCCCTGTCCAACTGGTCCCCCTATCTGCAAGACCGCAATGGGATGCGAGGTCAAAGGTGCGTTTGTCAGGATTCCTCCAAACGCTCAAAGCCGGTCTCTGGCGTAAAAACATGAGCCTCGAAGTGTGACGTCAGATGTTCGGGCTAGTGTTAACTTTAGATCGGTATACCTTTATTTCAGAAGGCAAGGTTCGACTTGCGAGTGGCAAAAGTAACGTCGAAGGCCGAGTCGAGATCTTCTTGGACGGGGCATGGGCGACCGTTTGTGCCGACCGCTGGGATATGGCAGACGCCAAGGTGGTCTGCCGTCAGCTAGGCTTCACCCACGCCACCTCGGCGTTGGTCAGCGCGGCGCACTTTGGGACCGGCTCTGGGCCGATCGTGCTGGACGAGGTTGAATGCGCCGGGGACGAGGACAACTTACTGGACTGCCGGGCAGAGAGGTTGTACCAGCATGACTGCCAGCACAGGCAAGACGCGGGAGTGAGGTGCGACAATCGGACGGTATCTTATGGTACGTACTTAGTTTGTTTACTGTACAATAATGTTCTTGATAGTACTATAGTGCGTCACCGTGAGTTTTCCCAGGGCAAGTAGTTTAAAGGAGGCGCATTGGCTTTCAGTAATCAAAATGCACGCTGAAATTTGAGTCTCGTTTCAAGCAAAGCAATTTTAAACATCCCTTAAAACTTACAAACATGTTCAGTGGAGCGACATTGTGGGCTTTCCCCATGTCTTTTCTATTGTCCCTTTTCTTTAATCTTTCCTATTGAAAACATTGTGGGGGTTAACCCCACAGTGTCAAAACACCCCATTAGTACAGTTCTTACCTAAAAAAAATCATCCCACAATGTCTATCTTGTAAGCACACTGTGTACCCACACTTTACAGACTACTCTATCCGTCTTACCGGGGGATCCACTCCTAACTCGGGCCGTCTGGAGATACTTCTGAACAGCATATGGCACACCGTCTGCGATGCCGCGGACACGTGGAACATCAGAGGAGCAAACGTGGTATGTCGCGAGCTAGGATTCCCCCGTGCCTCACAGCCTTGGGCTAAGATCTCCGGAGCTCTAGAGAAGGGGACCCGGAGCTTCGCGACCGTGAACTGCCTGGGCAACGAGACGACGATCGCGGGGTGCCAGTTCGGCCGAGTCGGCGACGACGTGGAGTGCGGGGGAGTGCAGCACGAGGCACGGGTACTCTGTGAACACCGCCCAAAAGGTACGTCATCAGTTGCGTGGTCTCGTGGTTGTACAAATTCAAATATTGTAAAGTTTTCACACAAATGGATTTCCACACGAACCTTTTTTGAATAGCCGTGTTGCGGAATTGTTGATGTAAAGCAGAAGTGTTTTTTTCTTCAAATTAGTCTGCTGTTTCAAATGAATTACGCTTTGAACAAAAAAAGCTTTGAACAAAAACTTATACAGTTTGGCAATAATAAAGGAAGTTGCTTTTCCCTCTTGTTTTTGTACGTATCAGAACCTCCATACCGCATCAGACTAGACGGGGGAACAACCCCAAGAGAAGGCATCGTGCAGATTCTCCAAGACGAACACTGGTTTCCCGTCTGTGGCGATGGCTGGGACATTGCCGACGCGTTGGTAGTCTGCAAGCAGCGCGGTTACCAGTTCGCCAAAAGCGCCGCCTCAATTCAAGAGAGACGGGGCGTGGCCGAGGCACAGCTGGTGATGACCAACCGCGCCCACCAATTCAAAATGGTGCTGGAGCAAGTGCGGGGTTGGTCCGGGTTCCGGTGCACGGGGCACGAGGATCACCTTCTGGAGTGCGATCATGTGGAGAGTCGGACAGTTGGGTGTGGTCGAGGTGAGATCATTGCGGTTGCCCACGTGGAGTGCAGTGAGAAACCATCCATACCTGCTGGTATGTACTTTTAAATATTAAATTTACATATTTTATAAACAAAGAATAATGTTTATGAATTGTGTGCTGTGACTCGAATCAATGTTCAGAAATGGAGCGGCACTGTGGCGGCAGACATAATTACTATTGTGTTTCTTGTTCTTAAAGTGGTTCTGAATTTGCACATCCAAGAACAAAATAATTACGTGCTAAGTCTGCTGCCACCTATAGCGTCACCCAAAGTCTCCAAATTGATGAAACTATGGTTTTGCGTGGCCTTTAATTAAGGGACACCCCTCTTACATTTCCCTCATTTATAATTTGTGTGTGACCAAACCGAGGTTTGAAGGGCGAATAGTCTGGTGCATTCTTGGTAAATATTTGAATCAGTTTGCATTATTAGTATTTTACACAGGGTATGGGTACTCAACAAAGATGGTGTCAGCATGATAAAGGTTTATTCCATCGCACTTTGTGTGTGTCTTTAGAACACATGCATGTGTAAAGGGCAGGTGAAGGGGATTATTTGTTGTTAAGTATTTTGTATAACCATTACTTTAAGTATACGAGAGCTACATTAATGAGTGTACATTTTTTTGTAAAGGTGAACGAGTACGCCTGGGCGGGAATTCCAAGGAAAACGAGGGCCGTGTTGAGGTGTACTATGAAGGCATGTGGTGGAAGGTCTGCGCTGACGACTGGGACATGCCTGACGCCACCGTGGTCTGCCGTCAGATCGGGTATCCGTCGGCTCTGGTGCCTTACAAGCTCTCCAATGATTCCGCCAAAGGTGACATCTGCGAGAGGGATCTTAGTGGCGTCGATGCTGAATATTCCAACTGCAGATTGGACTATCTGATGGGGGATCTCCAGTGCACGGGGACAGAGGGTAGTGTGTCTGACTGCAGACATGCTGGATTCGGACGGCAGTACTGCAGCCAGAACCACGACGCAGGCGTGGTGTGCGATGGGAAGAGAATAAAACCAAGTGAGTACAGCACAATGCAATGGTTCAACATTGAAGTTTGGTCTTTGGGTATTTGAGCTAATGGGGGACTTGAGAACGCTAGGTGGCAGCAGATTTACCAGGTAAAATTCCATTGTTTACGTAGTTCTGAGCATGTGTAAACTTCCAAGAACAACGAATAAACCTGGTAGGTCCGCTGCCATCTTGTGACCACAAAAGTTGTATTTTCAAAATCTATCTTAATGACCCCCTGCACTAACGTCACACGCGTCCACGGTCTGCCAAGCTAGCCACTTTGGTAGTCAAAATGCACGTAGAAATTAAGGGACAAGCTTTTAAACGCCACGTCGCCTAAAATGCGCTTTACACTGTATAACACACGGGGACATTGACTGCCAAAATGGCGCAACCAAGATGATGACGTCAGGTGAATTGGGTCAGGTCAAGGTTCCCTGTTGAACTTTTTTCCTTCCTGTTATCTTGTGGTACCAATTATAAGCATACATCAAGGACAAAGCTTAAAGATTATTCCGTTTAAGATATTGACCATTTCAAATGTTGTCACTGATCTGTTGACTATTGGACATCGACCTTACTGAATATACCAGTAAAACTAAGTTTAGAATTTCATCACAAGTGGTCAGATTTGACACAGATATATCTCTCTGTAAATTCATTGCAACTTCGTGAACTTCCAACAGCCTTCGAAGCCCGTTTAGGTGGCAGCGACCCCAGCCATCCGTATGAGGGTCGAGTGGAGCTCCAGCACGGCGGCCGGTGGTGGCTCGTCTGCAACGAGGGGTGGGATTCTACCGACGCCCAGGTGCTATGCAGACAGCTGGGCTTTCCCGGGGCTGACGTTGACCCGACCCTGCAGACGTTCTACAAGGGCAGACGAACTGGCGAGATGGGGTTCCTGCTGGAGGACGTCGACTGTCTGGGGACTGAGGACAACCTGGCCGAGTGTCTGAACGGAGGGGTTGGGAAAGCCACTTGCCAGACTCAGGTTGCTGTAGGAGTGAGATGTTCCACTGACTTGCTCATGATTGAAGGTAAAAATGCTTTTAAAAATATAATTTCTGTCATAATTTGGGATGGTTCTAAAAAATTATGTGACGATGACTACTACAGTTCCTTACAGAGGTAACAAAACCCCCAATTGATTCATATTGACCCTTATACAGTGACGCACACGCGTCTACCCACTGCCTATCATAGTCTGCCATATTGGAAGTCAAAATGCAAATAAATAATATTATGATAACTCCCCGTGATGAAGAAGGTCTGTCCCAAGAGCGCCCCCTTTTGTTTTATACAGTCGTTGTATTTTCATCATGTTTTTTTTTCCGTTCCTGTTTTCAGGCCCGGATATCCGCTTGATTGGCGGGGAATCGTTACAAGAAGGCAGGGTGGAACTGTACCATGACAATCGCTGGTGGACCATCTGTGACGACAACTGGGACATTAGCGCTGCCGAAGTGGCCTGCAAACAGCTCGGCTTCCCGTCGGCCGAGTCCGCTGTCCTCGGTGCGTACTTCGGCAAAGGACGAGAAGACATGGGTAGGTGATCTCTATAAACGCACAAACCTGAAGGAAAGTAATTGTTATGTGTTGGGGTGGTTTTTTTGTTTTTTAAAGTACGTTTGCTTAATGTTTACATGTTGTTTTAAACAAGTAAGAGCCTCACTGCTGTTGGAGATAAAAACGTCTGCTTCTGGTTATTTTATATAGTTAACCGTCTCTGTACTAAATAAGACACAGTCACATAAATACACTTATCTACTGGCACTGGTATCGTGTGTTTACCCTCTTTGAATCAATATAAGGTACATTGTGTACTACTAGCTCTTCAGGAATATCTTTAGCTGGGACGGGCAAACCGTTGCTAATTTGATTAGTGCTTTCTGTCGATCGAAGGTTGCACTCAACCAACTGTTATTTTGTTTCAAAGTGTGGTATGTCATCTTGGTTCTCTGACGAAAAAACCACTTTGCCTGGTTATAAAGACGTCGAGTTTCTGGTTTGTTTTTTTCAACAGGGATACTCCTCGATGAAGTCAACTGCAGGGGATCCGAGGACAACCTGCTGGTCTGCTCTCACCATACGGTGGGGGAGCACGACTGCAAACATACCCAGGATGCTGGCGTTCGGTGCGCCAAACCGACCGTGCAACACTCCATGAAACTCCCCAAGTCGAGTAAGGGAAATAATACACCATTAAAGTGCAATAGAATATAAATGGAAAAGGGGACCGGGTAGACACATCGTTAGGAATCGTTTGCCTTAAAAGATCTGAAATGAGGCGAGTATGTACAGGGACGAGAATTCCGTCAGAACCAATAGCCCATACACCCAAGCGCCATCTTGAAAATATACCGCAATGCATCTTGGGAAACTGAGTACAGTTAAACAATAAATCAAGCTGCCAAGATATACGCCATGCTGTAGTTTACATGTAAATATGCCAGGTTTTATAGTCGTGTACCGCATTGCTACAAAATCAGTGTGCCATGATGGCTGCCGGTTTTTCTTGGACTAGGCTTTCACCCAGAATCCTTTGCGCGCCGATCATGCGCATTGGGACATGCATAATGGGCTATTGGAGTTGTCTAGATTTTGAATACAGGGCCCAACTTCATAGAGTTGCTTTAGCTGCAATTAGTGCTTATCAATTTTCTGCTAAAAATGAGCAGGATACTGGTCACAAATGATACATGTGGAATGGTATTTTGGCTGGTAACCTTATTCTGGTATTAAGGATCATTAAGCTACTTTGTGCTTCAGCAGCTCTATGAAATTGGGTCCTGGTATTAGACTAGTCAGTGGGTTTTGTGGGGAGCCAATTTAACGATGTCGTCGGATTCTGATAGGTTCAAGAGTAGTTGCTATTAGCATCATCTACGTTGTTTGCGTTGAATGATTTTTTTGCAGTATTCTTCGTTCAGATGCCTGCATTTATCTACATAAGGCCGTTAGCTTTAGTTCTGTTGTGCCCCCTTGGCATTCGACGCATACAGTTGGCTAAGGCCATATCCGAATCTACGGCTACGGCTACGACTAGATTTCCGCGTCATCATGCGTTGAAGTAGAGTACGTCCGTAGCAACACCCTTAGCAACAGTCGTAGCCGTAGCCCATTGTTGTAGCCACCAATTCGGACACGGCCTAAGGTCAAAGCTATTTGGCACCAGTATGTCGGCCATTTTTAATCATGATGAATTTTGTGTTTTTGTCCAGTACGCCTCTCAGGTGGTAACACGACATCGGAAGGTGTGGTGGAGTTATATCACAGCTATCGGTGGTGGACAGTCTGCCGGACCGGCAACCTCTCCGACGACCTGAACAGCGCCATCATCGTCTGCCGGCAGCTGGATTTCTCCACCGCGCAGGGCGTCGTTCCCGCGGGGAATTTCACACTGGCGCCCCGGTACACCCGAGCGTTGCTGTCGGGGCCGAGGTGCGAGGGCACGGAGAGAAACCTTACCCTGTGCCGTCACGACGGGCTGGAGGTTGCCGTCGGGAAGCAGTGCGACCGTACCCAGAATCTGGCTGTGAGATGCACACCGTCTAAACCTCTAAACTCACCGGGTTCCTCTCCTTCGAGAAGGCGAAAAAGAACGGGTTTGTATTTTTTCTACTGTTGAATCATTTCACAAAGAGACTTTGTAGTCACACCGAAGAAGGCTGTGTTTAAAAAAAGAGTAATTTAAATCTTTGTGTTTTATATTTCCGAAGGTCCAACGACACCCGTTCTTGCAGTAATTATAGCAACAGTGTTCGTGACGGGATTTCTCATCGGCAGTCTAATTCTCTACCACGTTTACCAGGCGTGTGATCGGTTTTTATCCCGTCAACGCACGACAAGCAGCGACAACAGCCCTCCGGCTACCAACGTCACGAGCAACACAGACGGCGGTGGACGGGGAAATCAAGGGAGGGGTCGATCGAGATCGAAGGGGGACAGCGAGTCAACACGAAATAAAGACATGTTTATTGAGTTGTACCCTCTTCCTCCGGCTCCCGACCCGGGGGAGGACTCGGAGACAGAGGCTGATGGGGATGGGGATGAGTACGGTGATTGGACTGGAGCCCCTGTTGTGCAAAGGGAGAACAGTATCCCTCCGCCAAACACACCTGATGCAGCTTTTGATGGGACGCTAGTATAGTTTAGCCACCGTTTCCTTCCCCGGTCCATAAAAAATAGTCCAGCGTTTCAGTATGATTCCATAGTCTCTTTACATTCCAGCGGATCTGATTGGAGGATGGAGACGAAAAATGAATGGACCCCCCCCCCTCATCAAGCGAGTACAAGGATGGGACCCAACGCCTGAAAATATTGAGCTGCATAAAAACAAAAACGAACCTTGACAAACATCTGACAAGGATGCTCGCGTTGTGCTCCTGTAAAATCAGCCGAACATTCGGGATTTGAGCCCTTCGATGTGAAATCCAGTTCGACCACTTGAACAAGATTTCGGAGACCACAGAAAGTAATGAGAATTCCGACACCAGACGAAATACTACACACTCAAAGAGCATACAATGGAACTATCGGTTACACGTTTGCCATAGTGTGCAAGATGTGCATCTGTCTGTGTTTATTTCGCTGGCTTGCGGTGATTTTAAAATTCAACATGGTGCTTTGGGAAAAAGAGGCAAAGAATAAAAAAAATCCACATCTCATCTGCTTCTTTTTTGTCTGCCTCCACGCAGTGACTATAATGTGACAAGTTTAGATGGATCACTGAAAGTTGAAACAATGGCAGATAATTATATGCAGTGACAATATGCCAAAGTGGTTTTGGGGGGGGGGCACGGTCCCCGTGCGAAGCCCTGAAACTGCGACTAGTTCTGTTTATCATCGAAAAAAAAGTATATTTTAAAATGGAAGTGAGATAACCAAAAGAGGGAAGCCTTCGTGGTTTTAGAACAACTACCGGGTACCAGTACGGGCACAAGCGCGCACAAATATATCTGTCTGTGGATGGAATCTGCAATTGGCCCACGGATATTATCTAGCAATACAAGTACATGGGACACATTAGTAGTTGACAACACATCACACACTAATGTTTATTTTAGAGCAACTTTTAAATGAAAAAGAAATGTAAATAATAATAAGCTCATACTAATTCCTTTGTTTCTATAAGAAGTGAAGGACGCTATAGATTTGAGGCTGACGTGCACTGAGGGTTATGCCTAATGAATTGATTGAATAATTTTGAATTCATTTTTCATAGCCGAGCATTCTAGTGCTTGTTGGATCTAGAAATCGCCACTTATAGTAATTTTAATAGCAATGTTGTCTATGATCCCATATAGCTGAGCTATTCCCAACTGTGTTCCCAATTGTAGTTATGTCCGGCCCATTGGGAGTGCCCAAGTTGGAACTGGCCCAACTGTAGATGGGACAGGGTTTTTTTTTTTTTTTTTTTTTTCTCGAAACCGGCAGACAGTGCCATGGTATCAGGTCTTAATTGAGCTATTCCTAACCGTAGTTGAGGCATTCCCAGTTGTAGCTGGGCCCGGTGTCATATAGGGGATTTTGTCACCTGGTGTGTGTGTCCCCTAAACGGTCAATTAACATGGGTAGAAGGAAATTGATTTAAAAAGGGCGCCATCAGACGAAATGTCTGTACAACTCGCTATTGTGGACATAATCTAGGGGGAGGGGGGGGGGGTGACAGTCTCCTGCCACACCGCCCCATTGGGAGTGCCCAAGTTTAAGCTGGCCCAACTCTAGCTGGGACAGTTGTTTCGAAATCGGTCGACGGTGCCATCATACCTGGTCGTTAACATCGAATACACCTTAGAATAGTCATCTTTTTTGTTCACGTTGCCGCCGCATGACATAATAACAAGTATGATTTGCACACATCCATTAGGGATGAGAATTTTAAACACATTATTTGTTGTTGTCACAAAGTGAACTTGAAGGGACAGGCGTTCAGACTTTCAAGGTCACAAAGTTCAGCTAAGAAAGAAATCAACTTTTGTTGCAAAGGAAATTTGAGAGAAGCTTAGATACGGAACAAAATCTAACTATATTGTAACTCATTTAAGACATTATTCTGATCAAAGACTTTAATTAAGTATTGGTTAATTCAAAAGTGCAATAAAATGTTGTGTCAATTTTTAATAGTTCAGTTAAAACAGTATGAGTGAGGTTATAGTCAATGGAGGATATTTGGAAGTTCGTCAGAATAAAAAAGTACTTGATTATTTTTAAGTTGATAGTCGTCGAGTCAATTTAAATTTAGAAAAAGTCTACCTCGTTCATGTTGCTCCTGAATTGGTGTTTCTTGACGCTTAAGTTTTTTGACTATGCGTTTTGTGATGTGGTCTTTTACTTGAAAAGATTTGGGACATCAAAAGGCCCTAAATCGATATTTTTATCCTCAATATTTTCCCACGATTCTGAGAAATGGTTTAGGTCTCTTCACGAGGGCAAACTCTTGGTGGCGCACTGCCTGGGCACGTGGGGGGGGGGGCGGGAACCCCACCCCCTTCCCGCACCCGCGCCCCTTTGGGGTGGCTGCATTTCTTTAACCCTTTGTAGTTTCCAGTCTACATCACACATTAAAGCTTAAGAAATTTAAAAGACGGAAATTTGGAGAATGGCAACTGGTTCAAAGAAACGGACGATGACGGTTGGGTTGGTCTAGCCATAGAGCGAGGACGGCTTCCGGCTGGCTTCAAACAACAAAATGCCCCGCCTCCCCCTCCCCCTCCCAGAGAAAGAGGTCAATAACGTTTACAGTGATCTGAAGGTAAGTCGATGATGCAATACCACTGTCACATTATTTTGACTGCCAAATCGAAGGACCTTATGGCTAGAACATTGTGCTTAATCTATTTCGTGAACATTTTGACTCGTATACCCCTTCCACGCAGGTTGGCCTATATAGTTAATATTTTTCACAACAAATGCACAAAAAATATATAAACGAGTACGGTGTTTACCCATCAGACTTATTCTTAGCCGAACTCTCGGCTTCATCAGTGGGCGCATCGGTGCGTCCCACAAGAGGGCGCAAGTACAGCAGTTCGGCAGTTCCCGGACAATTTCAGCAAAAATTCATTCAGTTTCATTAACACGCATTCAAATTCACGCATTTTCCCCTAATTCACTCGAACTAGGATTTCTGTTTAGTTTTCGTTTTCGTTTTCGTGCACACATGACTTCGTTTCAGTCATTCTATTTCATTTAAGACTTAATAGACATTCAAGACTACATTATTGACCATTCTTAAGTTGATTTTCTACTACCTATTTACAATTGATGAAATCAAATTAAGACTCATCGAAGCGCACATGAATTTATTGCTATCTGGCGTTTTTCATTTTCGTTTATGGGCAATGAATTTCAACTTGTGTGCGTTCAAATTAAACACAAGTTGTGGCTCTCTGAGTAAGCTGACAAGGGCTGCTCTTTACTGTCGGACACTTCAGTTGTAAGAAGCGTTTCCGTGATCCTTAGTCCGTGCACCGCCCGAGTTTGCTGAAACTTTTTAATTTTCAAGACTCTTGCAGTAAACTATAATCATGGTTCAAAATATTTTAAAAGATACCAAGGCTTGTTATTTACGTTCAATTTTTGTCCTTTTCGTTAATATAGATGGATTGCTATACGCGTCATTGACCGCCATCTTTGATGTAAAACAACGGTAAAGTGCACGCGTGTATACATAACTCTATGGCTATGCACGACTCTCAGCCATTGATAGCTCTTTAAGCGTGCACCATCAAAACTGGTTGTCAATGGCGCGTATTGCAATCCATGTATTGTCGATGATTAACATATTTTTTTCAATTTTGGAGGCGATAGTCCCAGGGGAACAATAAATGCCTCCCGTTAACGTCTACCGCTTATTATGTATGGATGTTATTTTTTCGTAAGGTTGAAATGAACACAATCGTTTTGAAGGCTGTTACCTGGCATCGATTGCTCATACTGATTAATTGCTATGTCATTTTAATTAGTTTTTGACAGTATCATCATGATGAAAGAAAAGGTAATTGTTTTGTTAAAAGTGATCGCGGTGTTGGTAAGAGCTACGGAATATTTCATCATCATTAGCGTTCCAAATTTTGGATTGGGTTTTCATTGGGTTATACCTGACTGCACTATAGTAGGTTTGTCCCCATTCGGAGGTTTTCCTCCCACATCTAAAACTGATGAACATTTCTTCTTGTTTCCCATTCATCCTGTTATTACCGCTAATTAGATGTGTAACAAATAAATAAATAAATACATAAATAAAACGAAATAGATCAAGGCGCCTGACTATAAGGAAACAGACAGTTAAAGACAAATTTTTGTGTGTTCGGGAGTTGAAAACGAACATTATAATTATTATAGCAATACAGTGAAAATGAAAACAAGAACGAGCCGCAATTGTGTCTATCTCCCCACCACCCTCCTTTCTCTCTCTCTCTATACAAAATTGCGGCACCACACTATCTCAAAGACCCTAACTTCCGGGTAAATTGAGTCCAATTAAAGTGCTGGGGCCCACTCGCCACCCTTAACAGGTTACAGACAAAATATAATAATCATATACCAGTTCCAGGTTGCTCTTTGAAGACCCTGCAGAATAAAAATAACCCGAAATTATTGTGTGAAAAAACACATAACCCATATTTTTGTTTGGTGTTCTTTATTGAACAAAAATTAACAGAGGCCGGAATTTAATAATGCCCTACTTGGCTGAACAATGGGCTGTTAAGCAAGCGTGGTTGTTAAATCGGCCAATATTCTGCAATTGGGGCGTTAAAGGGGAGGTATTGTCCTATAATTGTATTTAAAGAATTGAGACGTGGCATGGCACCATATTTATTGAGTCATTGTTATGGTTTACCAAACACAGACGTGTTACGCTCATCAATGAAGACTGTTTCACATTATATGACTTATCTTATTAATACGGAGTTTTTTAATGGTGGATTTCATCACTGAAAGAATAAATGAATTTCCATTCTTTAGTTCAGTAATTACAACCATGGTCACGATATAGTGAAAAACATAGAAAATTGATGGTTTGTGTTTTGTTAATTGCCATTTTTCGATTTGATTTTTGACCCAACCACCCACACCCAAATTGCAACATTTAAATATTGACAGACTATTAAGTACAAAGTAATGCCCAAAGAGAAGCCAATAATGAGATCGATGTTCTCCCAGCTTGTAGTTTATGGCTTTTCCTGGCTTCCAGCTTGCAAACTTTGTAGTTGAGGACATTTTTGCCATCTCCCCATCCAGGCACGGAGGTCGGCTATACCGAAACAAGGTTGACCAATAGCAATAGACAGCACGGACATGACAGACGATCTGGAAGTGACTTTCCCCTTAAATTTATTGCGTTTTCTCTTATAATGTTTTAATTGTAAACTGAATTTCGATTTTCAGCTATTGCTTTTAAACCACCCGCCCACAATTTCGATTATTTTTAAAACATTTATTATTCTGAATGGCGCCCGAGGGATGTCCGTTTTCTTTTATACCACGTTCCTATTTCGATTGCAGCAATTAGAATAAAAACAATACTGATTCTTGGGGTCTTCAAATGCTAATTTCTCGACAAAAAACAACAACATAACCGAACAAAAAACAAAGTCCAAACAATAAGATTTAAAAAGGCCTTTTTTGCTCATTATGCAGGGGCCCTAAAGTTTGTCTTTTGTTCAAATTGGACCCCAAGGAACAACAAAATCAGGACCCCAAAAGCCCGTCCTCGATTCGCTTTCAGTGGGGACGTCTAAAATAGAAGTTCAAACATTGGTAGAAACAAAGAGAAGTCCTCGGTTTACTGGGATTAACAAACATGGGTGTGTGTGTCCCGTAAACTCGTCTGTCTTCTCGTGGGTATTAAATCGAAAATCACATCAACTCTGATCAGAGCGAACAGCCGGCCGCTCTTTTGCAACGCACAGCCCAAGTTTTCTGCCGCCAAGGTTGGAAAACTATGGGAAGCCATTAATGCAAAAGTAAAAACGGATAGCCACAGTTTGTAACGTTGCTACACAATTTAATATTCAAAAATAGTATTGAATTTGTTGGAAACAAAGCAACCAATCATAAGATCTATATATTCTGTTTTGATAAAGTTTGCAGAAATGTTGAATTTGGTCACAAAATTTGTATCTGCGATTGAATGTTTTGCTAACGTTCGGCCCTCCATGCCAACCAGCGCGGTTTGTTGATCAACAAACGAAAGGTCTATGGTGCAAGAAAGCAGACGACACTTGTTTCTTTGGAAAAGGTCGTCTGGGTGCCCTTCCCCACAAAATGTTCAATACCGTACACAAGTCTATTGTGAACCACGATGCATGTCACAGGGTTCCAGACAATCACTTACCTAAACCATTTATCGCAGTACTTACATGTCACGTAATGCGATTGGTCAAAATTAGCTCCATAGAAAAGCCTATCCAATGGGAGTGACCGTTATATGCGATTTAGAAACGGGTTGCTTGACAACACGATCATCCAAAAACAAGATGGCGATTTGTTTAGGATGAAGTTTTTAAACTCCCGACGATGAAAACATCCATAGAAGTATGATTTAACTTTGTTTTCAGTAAAGGTGAGTTTTGTATTTTATTGCGTAATTAATACGGCATTCACTTGGATTGTCAGCACCCAGACACATCAAAGGAAAGGGTTTTCTGGGTGCTGTGAGAAATGGGGTCCTGATTTCCGAGTCGAATCGCACGATCGAGTGGTGAGTGACTGACTGTGTGTGTGTGTGTCGTTAGTGCGTGAGGGTGCAGTGTGCGTTTGCTTAATGTAAAATGTAAAAACGTAAGATCGTATTGTCATTTACGTGTCTTTTGACATACGGTTCGTGGTTGAAATACTCTGAAATGAAATAGTCTGAAATCAGCTTCATACACTGCATGCCAAATGTTAATCAAGGGCTGGAATTTTGGGTAAACTTCCAAACAGGCAACAAGTCAAGACTGCAGGGAGTGCAGCGGAGCAGCGCAGGGCCAGAATTTATTTTACAAGACCTGAATCTAAAAGAGAAAGAACTTTCTACGAAGTTAATATGTAAACTGTTTTCATTTGAACAATCACCGGGAGAAGATTAACCTGGGAATTCTGCGCTCAAGGCGCCCTGCCCCTGTAAAGCACATAATTCTTTGGTAGGCCCAGAATTCTACGGTAAGCAGAGGCCAGAGCCATGAAAATGGGTCCAGATCTTTCACAAATTCTTGTGGATAAGTATACTTTGATTTGATGGTCAACACATAACTGAAAGATTGTACCACACCCAAATTCAAAGTCAACAATTTACCATCATTTTTAAGATTAAAGATATTTACACAGTGAGGTAGGCCTATTATTATTATTCAATTAAACAACACAAGCTAGTCGGACTTGTCCGGTCCTGAGTTTACTGGCCCGATGCTAACCTAAATTCACTGGCCATGGGCCTGTGGTCCAGTGTAAAATTTGAGCCCTGTAAACCAGGAAACACTTTTTATCATTCGGAATATAAACAACTTTATTTACAATGTTTTCAACAGAAAAAAAAGCAGCAACATGCCTACAGGTCTTGAGAAGCAGACAGCCCAACGGGCCACCGACTGCGGTGAGACCCCCCTCTATGCCAGCAAGGTCACTGCTCCAAGAAACCCCAAGCTCCTGAGGGGACCTGTTGAAGAACCAAAGGTACAAAGTGGAAAACCTACCATCGAAAGGAAATTTTTTAAACACATTGGAAGGAACCCATCCCCTGCTTCTCCCTATGCAATGTTGAGTTCATAATAAGTGTTGTTTGAAGATTTCCATGGTGTGGATCCAAAAAAAAAAATATAGTACTAGTAACAGTAAACTTGTGGGTACAACCATGCATAAAACTTTTTGGGGAGAAGTGTGTTGGCTCCGCGAAGAACCGATATGGTCTCGACATTGCAAACAGTATACTCTGCTCATCTTCAGGAGAAAGCTTTTCAGTCTCGTCGTCAGTCTTTCTTCTCAAGACGAGCAGTGCTGTTTGAAAACTCGAGACTACACCAGTTTTTCTCAGAGCCAACACTTCTCCCAAAAGAGTTTTATTCATGGTTGTACCCGTAAGTTTACTACTAAAGTTTTTACTTAATTTCGAGTTCGTAAAAACGACTACAGGATTGGTTATTAAAAAAAGATAAATTGTTAAAATGTGAGTAGTTTCAATCTGAAAGCTAACTCATAAGTTAAACTAATAAGTTTACTATTACTACTATAGTTTTTTGAATACGTAATACTTGCCATGGCCATGGTCCTTCAAGTTATGTTTTGTGAGCTTTTTCGTCAACATTATTCCAGAGAGTGGGGTTGTGACAGTAACCTTTTGCGCAAGGTTGTTGTTCACTGTAACAATGTTGAACAGTTCAGTAAGATTTTGATAGCGTAATAATCTTGAGTATCCATCATGTCTGAAGCTGCTATGACAACGCAGATTTGAGCAGCTTCCTACCGTTGCTGGTGGAATAATTTAATCCAACAAATTAACATGGCAAAATATTTAGACTAAACATGTTTTTACTGAATGCTAATATTGAGTTAGCAACTCGTCGGCTCGGGACTGTAAAGTTAAGGTCGTTAGTATGGATTTCATGAAGTTGTTTTCGCTTGTCTGTAATGGCTGCAAGTCCTGAAAATTTGAACTTGACTTAAGGTGTCGTGATATTTTGTTAACAGTCTTTCTGTGTCCCCCCTCTCTCTCTTTGTAGCTGACCCCGTCGTTATTCATGAAGGAAATGGGGCAATCCACACATGAGAAACTCGCCAACACACATGACATGAGAGTTCCTCAGGTCGTTGAACTCCTGGACATGGGTGATACTACACATCAAAAGGTAAGTTTGAAAAAAATCAACTATTACAATTTCCCAATATCTCACTCAAACGATTTTGTGTATGACCTTTGTAAAAAGCTATGTAGAGAAATAATTCATTAAAAAAAAGTTTTCAAAGTAGACAGACCCTTAGATTGGGTAGGAGAGCAAGTATCCTTAGGGCGAGGTTTTTAGTTTTTTCTTTTCTTGATGTTCAAAAAATAAAAACGTGAATGTCAATTTTGTTTTGAACCTCTAAAGCTCTTGATCAAACCAAAGCATGAAAGATTTGAACCCAAAGAGTTTTGTTGTTTGTTGTTTGTTTGTTTAACGATCTTCCTATCAAGGGAACTCTGGCAAAGCTCCCACAAGGGGATATAAATGTCGAGCTGGCAGCAGCCATTCTCTCTCATATAAACATTGGTTTAAAGTCTATGATTTATGAATTGCTCAAATCAATAAGTTGTGATTCAGTAACTAGACAACAATACTTATTCTGGTCATTGTGAAGTCAGCGGTTAGCTTGAAACTTGTTTTATTCATTGAATAATTGATGATTGAATGTGGTTGGAAAGATGTTTTAAAAGTAGAATATAATGATTACACAAATATGCCTCAAAATTGTGTGGTTTTCCTTTTACCTTGTGAACTGATACGGTCCGCCGTTTTTAGAACCAAATTTTTGACTCCACAAAATGGAGGACCGTATTAGTCACAGAAAACCACACAATTTTAGGCATTTTTTTGTGGATCATTAGATTCTATTTTTTAAAACATCTTTCCAAACATATCATTTCATAACAAATGCTTTAAATAGCCTAAATCGCCCAACAAGGCAACGTATCCCTTTAATTGTTTTCATCTGTAGTTCAATTAAGATTACCATCTCACATTTTAACAATGTTTGTTATTGTGTAGTCTTTACATCCGCAGTTCTCTGTGGTAGACATTGATGAGCCCATGTTCCAGCCCTTCCCATCGGAGATTGTCTTCAACAGTTTGAGCCGCACGAAATCTTTGAAGTACCGCTGCTGCTCAGAAACAACGATAAAGTAAGATTTGAGAAGTTGCTGATGGACATTGATGCCATTTGTGTAGGGCGCCCTCGCGTAGAGGTCAAAATAAGGTTGCTATTGGCCCATCCTGTTTCACTGTTTCATCATCAAATTTTTCTCTGAGATGACATCGGTCCATAAGGTCTATTTGCTGCTTTAAAAAAAAACTCTTTTTAAATGCATTTTGTTTTCAGGATCCCAGACCTGTGTTTGAATTCAGATATCTTTAAGTCAGCCTGGTAGAAAAAAAGTAGCTGCTTTCGTCTTCAGATACAAAAAATATCCTGCTCTTTTGATCTACTCTCCTAATTGTTGAGGAATACTGCTCCCTAAAAGCTTATTGAAATCTGAACCCATGTGTATTCCAAGTGCCATCATTTCAACTCAACTTCTTAAGATCTGGATCCTAGTTTGAGACCAATTTGTCTTCGATGACTCTCTTCTCATAAATTCTTTTTATCATTTGAATGCATTTTATTTCTTCTATCATTTTCTGACTGCAATTATTAATGAAAAATAAAATAATGAACTAAGGAATCATGACAATTTCTAACTGTATTCCATTTTATCTAACAGGTGTCTCGATTGGTCAAAGTGTCCCAAGCCGACTCCCCATACTTCAAGATTGTTAGTCCTCCAGACATTGGGAACAAGGTTGCTCCTGGTATGGCCGTTGTGTTCAGAATACAGTTTATGCCTGCTGAGAAGAAGGTTAGTTTCCACCCCTTTTCCCCCCGCCCCCCCTCCCACCACCATAAAAAGGAAAAAACCAAACCCATCTCATCCTTGAAAAAAAAAAGAACCCATTTTGTTCGTTCTTTTTGGCCTTCTTGGAACTTTTAGAACAATACAAACTGATGATTTTCTTTGTAGTTCATGTGCATTTATGTTCTCATAACGCTGCATTATAATGTTCTGACATGGACTGCATGTAAATCTCTTTGTTTTTACTTTTTGGCGGGAAAATGAAATTTAAAAGTGAGAAAATCTAAACTATGTTTTACTTTCAACTCTCTTGTTGATTCCAGGACTAGTGCATGAGCTGATCTGCATGACCGAACGAGAGAAGTTCGTAGTACCAGTCAAGGCCATTGGCGCCCGAGCCTTGCTGGATTTCCCCGATCAGGTCAACTTCTCGACCTGCCCCGTCAAGTACTCCTCCACGAAGACGTTGCTGGTCAGAAATGTGGGCAACCGGGAGGCCAGATTTTCTCTATATGTGTCAGAGTAAGTCACAGCATTTCTTCTGAATCAACTAAATAGGGAAAGAAGAAATTTTTCAGAATTTTGAAATGGAAACTTTCGCTAATGGTCGCTCCGTAAGCAGGAAACATCAGCTTACAGAAATTGGGCCCAGTACGTTAAAAAGACTTGAGGATTATTTCAGATTGTTATTGATTCAAATTTCTCATTATTTCAGACCCTTTTCAGTTCAGCCGGACTGCGGCGTTCTAGCAGTCAATGAGAGCCTACAGGTGGAGGTGTTGTTCAAACCCGAGACAGTCGGTGATCACAATGAGGAGCTAGTCGTCTCTTACGATACAGGTCAGTATGGCGGACAAGTACCGCGTCTGTACTTTTGTGGTTTTCATTCTTTTTATCTCTACCAGTCCAAAGTCCTTTCCTTTTGGGTTGAATAAAGAATAATCGACCGGAGCAGAACTTGAACATGTGAACTCCAGATTAACGTGCCGGCGCTCTACCAACTCAGCTATCTAGCCCTATGTTGGCGGTCTCCCTATTATGTAAATACCTTTGTTCGGGTGCCAGTTAGCTAGGGATCACACCCAAGGTTTTCTGACATCATAGGATATACTGCCAGCCCAAACAACAATATGGTCCAATATCACGGCACTGTTTACTGCAGGATTCTGTCCAGACAGCCCATCAATCAACGCACTTTACAGAGCGCTGGAAGTGCAGAATTCTGTAGTAAGCTACACCATGAAAATTCGGGCCCTGCTTGTCTATGTAACAAGCACACACACAATCTGATCTAAGTCCTCGGTTGTTGAGTACCATTGAGTGGAGGAATTTTGGAGTATACAGACAATCTCTAGCCTAAAGACACTATGGGGGTTAGGGTTTGATGTTTAAACGGCAAACTGAACCAACAGAATCGTATTGCTGAGGGAGCATCTGAAAAGTCGGAACGTTGTAATTGGATTGGATAAGTATGATTTGATAAGATGCGGACGATGTCTGGCAGTCCAATGGATTGTGGGCATGTGCCATGGAACGTTCTTTCAAGACGCTCCTTTAAAAGATTTCCATGTTTAGCAGTATAGCTGGGAGCCGCTCACAAGCAATATATACTTCACATTACTTTTTGGTCGGT
This sequence comes from Pycnopodia helianthoides, assembly GCA_032158295.1. Taxonomy (NCBI): domain Eukaryota; kingdom Metazoa; phylum Echinodermata; class Asteroidea; order Forcipulatida; family Asteriidae; genus Pycnopodia; species Pycnopodia helianthoides. The sequence goes on along the minus strand of CM063246.1, from coordinate 21,037,374 downwards.
AATCTAGATCTTTAATATTTTTTTATGATTGAATTTTTCCGTAACTGAAACAGCGGAAGACGTCTTTGTCGCGTTGTACGGTGCGGCGGTAGATGCAAACGTCCGATTGGACAAGAACACAGTCCGCATAGAGAACACCTTCATCACCATGGCCAATCAGAGATCCCTTACCATCAATAATCGGAGCGACGTCATTGCACACTTCCAGTGGAAACCCTTTGCAACAGCAGAAGAGGAAAACCAACAGAAAGACAGGTATTGTATTTATTATTTACCTTTACACGGATGTGAGTTAATCACCGTACACTCAGTATTTTCCCCAGTACTGTAAAAAAAAAAAATTGACTAGAGCGTGATTTGAACCAAGTAGATAACTCGGTTGATAGAGTCCGGAGGTCGTTGGTTCAAATCTCACTCTAGTAAATTTCTTTTTGTTGACCCCAAACTATTTTTAATCTGATTACATATTGTAAAGAAAGCCCATTGGACCGAAGAAGTCTATCGCAGTTTCATTGGAATCACAACCTGAAATCCAATCTTCAAGGTTTCACTTATTTTTACTGTATCAAATCAAAGGCGAGTGTTTCAAACAAATGTTGCACAAATTCAAGTTTTTTGATATATGGGTGTATTTTTCTGGTAGATTTTGTACAAGTCTAGCGGATGAGGAGCAGGCAGAAAATGATCGCTTCCTGGAGGAGTGCATGGTGGACAACACTCTACGAGACAAAATGGCCATCCTAACTAGGACTTTTCACAACAGAAGAAAGGTACAGATTTTTTGTTATTCATCAAGTACTTAAAGGTAGGGTCATAGATTGGTTTTGGTGACTGAAATGCTGAATTATTGGCAAAATTATAAAGAAAGATACAATACAAGCCACATGTGAAAAGTTTCAGCTGAATACCGTGTCTACTTGCTGAGAAATCAGCACACAAAACCTTCACAGTATTTTCACACGAATGTTGAATCCATCCACGTTTAGCGAGGTGACAACGGGTACCAACCGCATCTCTGGCCGCAGCATTTGCAAACGGATACCATCCCTCAGAAATCTGAGAGACGATTCATGCGTGATTTGTTTCTCTGGTTCAAATGTTTTTGGGTGAAAAATTATCCAAATCACATTACTTCGAAGTGAAACCTTTCTCTAATTAGTTTATACTGTCAACAGCTGCAGTGCTGCTTACCAAGTAAGTTTTTTATGGTAATTAATTTTTGGAGTATTTACCAATCTATGACCCTACTTTAAGTTTTTTTGGCTCCGACGCTGAAGGCTTTTTCATAAGTGATGAGATAAAGTACTTTGCTAACCATGACTTTTCAAACCTCTTGCAGATGGTAGAAGGTGACAGCATGTTGTACTCCGACAGCGCTTTCTCGATAGAGCCGCTAGAGGGCGACATCTGGCCCAATTCCGTCGCCGAGATCAACGTGATCTTCAAGCCGGAGGAGGCCCGCACCTACTGGAGTACCGCCTACTGCGACATCACCGGCCGGGAGACACGCCTACCCCTGAGGATGCGAGGCGACGGCGTGGGACCCAAGGTGGTGTTCTCGTTCGACACTCTGGACATGGGGCACATCTTTGTCCGCTCTACGCACACGTACGAGGTATGAATCCGTTCTGTTTCTGTACCTTTGAAAGATTCAAACTCTTCCATTTGAGCAAGGAAAACAGTTATATTCCAAGAAGACGATTACAACCACCCGGGATCGATTTCATAGAGCATTTAACAAAGCAGAAACATTCTCAAATTTGGGTAGGTTAATAAGAAGTAACTATAAATTAGTAAACTTGCGGGTACAAACTAGTGTAAAATCTCTTTTGGAGGGGTGTTGGCTCTGAAATACAGGTTAGGTTAAGTATTCCAGCGAACGTGCATGAACCTGTCCGTTGGACCGCCGGAACATTTCATTGGAACATTCAAAATTGGCAACGTGCATGAAAGTATCTGCCAGGAAGGGCAGGTCAGCGGTGCCGCACAATCTGGCCGAGATCGTAAACTGAATGCACTGTACAAAGTTAAGAAAAAGTAAACAATTACTGATTATTACTTATTGGTTTTCTAATCTGACCATTTTGTGATACCATTACAAACTTGCCTCGTACATTCGCAGGTGATTCTTAGCAACCAGGGAGACATCGATGCCACCTTCAACCTCCTACCCAACCACTCCACCTTTGGCCCCCGCTTCCACTTCAGCCCCAGCGAGGGCATCGTGGTCCCCAGCGGACACCAGGCCATCAAGATCTCCTTCTCCTCCCCGATGCTGGGGGACTTCGACGAGGAGTTCGTCTGCTCGGTCAAGGGACTGCCGGAGATGCTCAAGCTCCACTTCAAGGGCAACGTCATCGGGCCGACGTTCCACTTTGACCAGCCCAAGCTCAAGTTTGGAACCGTGTCCTATGGTAAGAATTAAACATATCGTGTGGGTCATTTAGGGCTTTGGGTTACTGGCCTGGGCCGCATTTCATAGAGCTGCTCAAGCAGAAATTATTGCTTAACGATGTCCTGCTTAGCAGAGATGAGCAGTCACAAATTGTACATATGGCATGGTAGTTTTGGCTGGTAACTTTATTCTTGTAAGCATAGTTTTGTTGTGCTTAGCTGCTTTTTGTGCTAAAGCAGCTCTATGAAATTGGGCCCAGGGGGGCCAGTCCTTTCAGCATCAGGCCAGTTACTCCACGACCAAACAAGTCCTGCATTGTAGTGTTTTTTCAAAACAAACCTTTGAGATTTACTGATATACTTGAGCTTTTTACGTCAAAACTTACTCGTAAGTAACAGTTCAGCAAATAATAAAAACAGAAAAGGAAGGGTGTTATAATATTGAGCAGTAAATAATAGAAAAAGTGCAGGATCTGAACTGAAACACCCAGTGATGACATTTTTGTAAATCTTCACAAATAACGTCTTGAAAATAAGTTTTTTCTTCTTACATTTTAGATAAAAAATAAGTAAACATTCAATCAAGATTTTAGTGGTTTAAGTTGCTCATAAAGTAATCTGTAATATTTGTCTTGTAGGATTCAAGAGCACAAGGGTCGTGACCCTTGCCAATACTGCCCTCGTTCCCATGACCTATAACCTCCGAGTCCCCGGTGATGGCGGAGGTGAGGTCGTGTCGGCAACTAGCGGCGAAGCGACGCTGAACAGGACCAATCTAAGCGTCCCACCGAAGGAGTTCTACATCACACCAGAGAGTGGGACGATTCCTTCGCAGAGTGAGGTCAAAGTTCAGGTAATTTACAGTTCTTTTTTCTTGTTTTATCCCCACATCATCAGGCTTCAGCTATACATATTAAACCCCTGATTGTCGTACAACTTGGGCCTCCACGGATATAATAATAATAATATCAATAATGATCATTTGGGAGTCCTACATGCAGCTGGGTAGCTGAATTGCAAAGGACACAGCCTGAAGATATATGGAGAACCCTTCAAAAATCTCTGTTGAGCACGAGATGACGGAATTGTTGCGTGATGATTTTGGTTTTCGATATTTCTCAGGTTGAGCTGACTTCAAACACCGTCAAGAAGTACGACATGTCTCTGGTTGTGGACGTGGAAGGAGTCGGGACAGAGCTGCTGGCGTTACCCATCACAGCTAAGTAAGTACTAAAACAATTTCCAACACGGGTGGTATAGAAATATTTATAATTTTGCATAATGTTGATCTTAATTGTGTATTTAATCATTCATGTAAACTGAACTGTTTTAGTCCATGGAATTTTTTATCAGTCTTTGATATACCGGAATAAATTTTAAAAAAATTAGAAAAAATACTTGCACCTTTAAAAAAAATTATATAAATAAATATTCTCTTCATACGAATAATGACTTGTTACTTCTTCCAGGAGCACATTTTTCATTGAAATGTTCACAAAATTGTTTTAAGAGGAGTATCAATTCTTACCTTTAGCTCCCCTGCGTTATTTTTATCTTTGTTATTTTTCTTCTTGTAGTCCCTTACCAAGAGTGGCGTTTAGCTTTCTTTGGGGCGTACTTGCAGAAAAATTGAAATGAAAAGAAAAATTGTTGGAAACATCGTCATCCACTTCTTTAAAATTAGTAACATCAAAGCCCATGAGCTAGGGATTAGGTTTACCTAGCTGTATTTTCCCCTGCCTTTCATCTAAGTGGACCCGGTTCGAATCCAGTCTGGGCGTACGGTTTTATGGCTTAATGTAAGTGATACCCAACAAAAATCATCGCTGGCGGCATATGAACCGAGGTACTAAAACCGTTTTCTGTTGACGCTATTTCTAGGTGTGTTGTGCCAGCCATTGTGGTAGTCACACCCATCATGGACTACACAAGATGCTTCCTGAGTCATCCCTATGAGCTGAATACAAGACTCTTCAATGACTCGGACCTGCCTGCCAAGTACGACTTGGTGCCACAGGTAACCAAGATCTTCCATCGAAAAGAAAATGGCAAAGGATTCCCCATTTTAGTTTTTGTGTATTCTTATTTTTAAGAGAACCATCAATAGACAAAATAATTGTTATTAGTTAAAACGGTTGAATCATAATTGTAATTAAATTTGGTAATAGTGCCGTGCCGTGGGTCCAGTGGTCTAATGCACCGGACTCAAGCTCAGGGGGTCGATTTCACAAAACACTTCCTAACTTAACTGATGTCAGGCCTATTTTATCAACTTCTTAAAACAGTAAACCAAATCTTGCTCAGCAACACAAGTGTCAAGACTGAGACTCTAACCCACACTCTGCTGATCAGAAACACCAGGGTCGATTTCACAAAACTCTTCCTAACTTAGTACTAGTCCTAGGCAATGCTAAGACAGTAAGAGATAGGACTAGTCTTAAGTTAGGACCAGTAAGTCCTATCTCTTAGCATTGCCTAGGACTAGTACTAAGTTAGGAAGAGTTTTGTGAAATCGACCCCTGGTGTTTCTGATCAGCAGAGTGTGGGTTAGAGTCTCAGTCTTGACACTTGTGTTGCTGAGCAAGATTTGGTTTACTGTTTTAAGAAATTGATAAAATAGGCCTGACATCAGTTAATATAGAGGGTTGATACTTCAGGGAGGCAATCGCCTCCACGCGCTGGGCCCAAATATCATAGAGCTGCAAACATTTCCTGCTAAGCAAAAATGAGCAGGACACCGGTCACAAATGGTTCACGAGGAATGGTATTTTGGATGGTAACCTTATTCTACTAAGCATAACTTTGTGTCGCTTAGCTACTTTTTGTGTAGCTATGAAATTGGGTCCTGCAGCCAATTTCACGAAGCGCTAGGATTAGTCCTATCTCTAGTTAGGATGAGTAACTCGTCCTAACCTAGGATGGGTTCAATGCGTCCTAACGTCTATGGATACGGAACTAAACTTGTCCTAAGTCCTAAGATTAATCCCAAGTTAGGAAGAGTTTGGTGAAATCGACGGCTGGTCATTGCCTTGGTGCCCCTTAAAATGTTCAGTAGAAGTTAAAACTTCACTCATAAAGGTGTTCTTTACACGGAAAAAAAACCACCTTGCCCTCACAAGAACGGAAGTTTCCGGTGTAATAATTTCTGAAATCAATTTTGTTTGCATGGATTAGGAAGTGGAGGAGATGAGCCCGATGCTTTACACCAGCCCAGAGGCAACCGGGATCATCCAGCCCCACTCTACGGCTGAGATCCCCTTGGTCATCATGCCCAAGGCGCTGGAAGAGATCGAGTCCGTGGCCGAGTTCAGCATCTTCGGAAGCAATGAGCCACCTCTGGTAAGCATTTGTACAGAGGAGAATTTTGTAAGAAGTTGGAATTTGTTTTAATAGTTTTTATTATCAAGTAATAAACCACAAAGGAAACCGACTTGGTAAATTTGTGAACAATTTTTGGTTGAACAAAGAAAAATTTACTAGAGCAGGATTTGAACCTGAGACCTCTAGATTAACAAACTGACGCTCTAACAACTGAGGTAACGTTAGCGGTCTCCTTGTTTGTCAATATCTTTGTTTGGGGGGTGCCATTCAGAAACCATTCAACCAGTAACTCTGCTCTATAGTCAGTGATCAGAGCATACTGATTGAAACGTTGAGTTGTTAAATCACCTGTTCTTTTCAGGGACCACTAAAGACTCAGAGGAAATAATTATATAGTGTTACTGTCAACCTTTCTAGATTGTAACAAAATTACTACAGGATGGTAATCATGGCTCTGCTTACCGCCGAATTCTGCGCTTGCGATCTCCATTCTTTGTTTACAGGGCAATTGCTGAATTTGTGCACTAGCTGTGTAAGCAAAGAATGCCTAGTAACGTGGAGTACGCACAAAAAAAAAATCCCTGCTAACTTGTGCAGTACGCTTGGCGTAAGCGCGGAATTCTCTGCTTCCGTAAGCGCTGATATTTTGCTTACGGTAAGCAGAGCCATGAAACTGGGCCCTGTATTTGTTTAGTGAAAACTAGAGTGTTGGAATAAATTCACTCTGTCAGTTTAAATAAAACCAAACACACATTTATTTCCATACTTCATGAAAATTTCCAAACAATACATAACCAAAACAAATTATAAAACTGTAAGTGCATTTTTTACAAGGCAGAGAATTAAACAAGTATGGAGGCATCCTCTAGAAGCCTCCATACTTGTGGTGAGATGCCTGGTGGACAGACAAACAGAACGTTAACAGGAACAAGAACGTACGGACAGACAAGTTGAGCAAAGACAGAAAGAGAAGAAAAAATAACAGTAAACCTTAAGGTTTGATATATGTTGCTTCCCTCTCTGTGGCTTACAGCAAGTGCAACTGATGGCGATTGGAGAGGGTCCCGTGGTGCACGTGACGCCCACCGAGATCGACTGGGGTCAGACACCAGTACTGACCGATGTAACGAAGATTGTCACCCTGTCTAATGAGTCTCTCATCCCTGCACCGTTCTGCTGTACGCTGGTAAGAACAACTTTTATAAAATATCAAAAATATATCAGATTGAGTTACTTCTGTCTCTTATTCATTTGGTGGCTTGTCCTGGCTGGGCACCGGACTCAAGCTCCGTTTGTTTTTCTAATCAGCAGCGTGTGAGTTCTAGTTACGGTTGTGGCACTTTTGTCCTTGAGCAAGATGCTTTACCATGATTGCTTTGTCCTTCAAATGGGACATTAAGCTGTAGGTCCTGTGTATTAGGATTGGTAGTGCACTCAAAAGAATCCAGAACACTTATCGTGGAAGAGTAGGGTTTAATCCCGGCGTTTCTGGTTCACATAGCAAACACTCTTTTTCACAGGTTTCCTCAGGCTTGCGAGCTACAGTGATTAAGTTCACTTATGAGGCATCCTTGGTTTCGTTACCAGAAATATATAATAATAATAATAAAATACTACTACTAATAATAATAATCATAATAATAATAAGTTTTTAGGAAGGAACTATTTTTGATTGGTAGTGTCTCCCATTTCTAGCTCAGAGCCGTTTTGCTGACATATCAGTGAAGGTATTTGTATTCTAACGGATGAACTTTGCTATTTTTGTTTATCTATAGATGCGGCCCAACTCCCTGTGGTGTGTGGAACCAGTGGAGGCTGAGATCCCGCCAGAGGAGAGCCTGGAAGTTAAATTGACCGTCCACCTAGATGACTGTATCAGGTATGTACAGACCGTGCAAGTCTCGCGCATAATTTGTGGAAACTCTTTGGTTCCTGGTACATTGCTTTAACGCTTGAAGGAAACACACTCGCGCACTTTAACAGGTTCCAATGTTTGAATGCGCGGGAGACTTGCACAGTCTATTAAAGGGGCATTCAAATCGTTATGATGTCACGGTGAATGAAGACTGTAGACGTGTCAAAATTCATCAACGTACGCGCGTCAGTGTCCAAACTTTATGTTTATTTACGTGTACTGATGCGATGATCGCATCACAGCTAGTGGTAGAATGTTTGTCTGACCTACGGGTATTTTGTGCAAAAGTGACGTCATTCGTACGTAGTGCAATAGTTACATCGGTATAAAGAATATTTTGGGGTTTTACATGCTTCCACTTTTAACCTTACACCGTTTTTGTTTTCCACGGGATTTGGAAAGCATGGAGTATACGGTACTTATCACACACCGGTTCAATAGTAGAACTAAAATAATATTCTGAATCCTTGAAGCAACTGGTACATGAATTAAGGGAATAATTTGTATTTAAATCCGACTCTGCCCTCCGACAGGTTCCAAGACAAGCTGGCCATCAACTTTGAGAATAGCCAGACCCGGACCATCAAGCTCCAAGCTTATGGACACGGCACGACCATCGTCTCCTTTCCACCTATCACACCCAGTATTGAACTGGGGCATCATTTCAGGTGAGTTACATGTGTGAACACCGGATGAGACTCAGGCGGGTTTGAAGTGACGCAACACTGAAGCAAGGAATCACCTGGGCCCAATTTCATAGAGCTGCTAAGCACAACAATTTGCTTAGCATGAAATTTCTTCATTGATAAAAACAGGATTACCAACCAAATTTTCACGTGATTTTCAGGATAAGCAAACAACAGCTGAATACCAGTAACAAGCAATATGCAACACATGGAAATTTGGTTGGTAACCCTGTTTTTATCAAGGAAGAAATTTCATGCTAAGCAAATTGTTGTGCTTAGCAGCTCTATGAAATTGGGCCCTGGATGTAGCGACCTGAGTGATTATTTCTCAGTCTGCATGTTGAGCCTCTGTTTGGCAGCTGAAGCAGTGAATCAAGGCAGAAGAAGGGCAACCAGACATGAAGTTCATTCATTTCTTGCCCGTTGAGACTTTACATTTTCTTGGAAGGAGTAAATCAGTCACCGAAAAGGGGAGAAAGAAATAGTCCGCATTGTGTCCAAGCGTGTTGTTTTGTATTTCTGGTGATGCACAGAGTCCGTTAACCTCCTGAGCAGGGCCCGACTTTGGAGGGAAAATCCACAAGACCGCAGTGCTTGAGGCTCAAACTGTTTACTGGACCAGAATTGTTCTTACAAGACCAGAAACGAAATGAACAGGTATAAATAAATACCGCACAGATCAGCATTTGAACTGTTTTATTAACTAGAACTAGCGCTTTGAGAAGATCCAAATCTCATTTGTAAATTATGGGTAAGTAATCTTTAACACTCGACAGAATTGAAAGATATTTTTTAGCGGACTGAAAGTCAAAATTTGAAGACAGACTTTTCCAGTTGTGAGTTTACAGGCCTGACGCTAAAATCGCTGGCCTCTGCTGTCTGCAGTCCAGTGTAAATTCCAAGCCCTGCTGAGAGATTTGGGGTGAAGAATAACAGGGACCTAGACCCTCAAACCATTTTTCAGGATTGTTCACGTTCATCAAATCTCATCCCTTTTTATATTTGTTTTCTTTCCAACAAGCAGCAGTGGTCCTTGTCGTCGTATGTTCACACTGACCAACAAGGGGCGACGTCACCAGCAACTCTTCTGGAGCACTGAGGGATTCAATCCCATTAAACTCAAGAACAAGGACCCGTACTACAACCCGCTGGATGTCAAGTATCAGGTAACAATCTGCTTAAGCAAGAACACCCTTCGCTTAGCACAGTTAAATCGTGCTAAACAGAAATAGGTGACCAGCCTGACGGTTTGTCCGAACCGTAAAAAATGGTAAATGTGTAACCGGACAATCGATCGGTTAACGATGTTTCCGGCACAAGTTAAGTTGAAACCAGGGCCCAGTTTCAATAAAACATAAAACATGTAAGCATACTTTTTCTGCTCGTAAGCAGAATTTCTATTTCATAACCACTGCTTACCATAAGCAAAGTGAAAGGCGCGCTAACTTGCTGGTGGTTCTTGTTAATAGCAGATGATTGACGCAAAACTGCAAAATCCGCTGTGAGCGCGCACACGGGCAGTCGAATCTTCTCAACCATTTATGCAAAATACTTCTGCCTACGCATATTTTTCTGCTATAGTAAGCAAACCAGTTTCCTTAACAATAGTTCATTATTATTATTAATAGACTTCTTCTCCCTGTTCCTTAATAGAAACTTAACTCATACAGCCATGATGCATTTTCCAGTTTGGCACCAATGTTACGGAACAATCTCCCTAAAGACATCAAAACTTCCCCAAATGTGAACATTTTCATGAAAAGACTCAAAACTAATTTGTACTCAAAGTGTCTTTGAACAAATATATTTTTTAATGGCTACCGGCGCTACACAAACTGTTTTGATTGATTGATTTGATTGGTTATTTATTGTATTCTATGTACCGTTTCTTGCAGAGGATGCCACCCCCACCTCCGCCCCCAAAGCCAGTTTTCAGTATCACCCCCTCCCGCTTTGAACTGGAACCCGGAGAGAGTATCGACGTAGTTGTAGAAGGCCAGTCTGACACGTAAGTAGAAACAACATGTACTTCCATGAAACTTCTTGTATTGGAGACCAATTCCTACTTGTTGGGTACACACCCAACGGTAAATCCATTGTTCTCGGTAACGTGTGAATGCTTAGAACTACGTAAACAATGGAAATTTACCTGGAACGTCTGCTGCCCCCTAGCGATCAAAAGTCTCCCATTGTTCCTTTGCACGATTTGTATTAAGAAGCATTATTTTTCTTTGACAGGCCCAAGACTGTGAAGGAGAGAATGCTCTGCCATGCCATCATCGGCAAAGCCAGCGGCAAGGAGAAAGTGATGAAGACCGACATCAGCATCGAGTTCATCAGTCCACTGCTGGACTTCTCCTCCAAGCAGGTCATGTTCAGAGTAGACAAGGTAAAGATCAGGGCCAAATTAACAAAAACCTGCTAAGCACAGAAAATCATGCTTAGCAGAAACAGGCCCCAATTTCATAAAACCTTTAAGCAGAAAACCATGTATACCCGTTATAACTGAGGATTTTAAAACACTTGATAATGCCACATGGTACTGTTTTAGACAGTCTGTCTGTAAACAAATTTTGTGTACTCCCTAAAAAAATCTCAAACCTTCTGACCTTTCTTTATTGTACAGAGACCCGATGACGTCCTTGTAACCAGCTGGAGAAGTTGACCCTGACTAACGTGTCCTCCTTGCCTCTCCACACCAGAGTAGATCTTGAGGATCCATTCGTTATCCTCACCAAGGAGGAAGATGAAGACAAGGAAGTCTCATTTATGGTAGACATTTTTTCAACTTGTCTCTTTCAAGCGTTTGGGTATTTTCCAGTCCAATGGGTGAGAATGGTCATCAATTGTCACGCTATGGGCAACAAGATGGTATAATAAGTCTGTTGCAAATAGGTTTGTTCTTTTGGAGATGGACTCCAAGACGACGCTGTCACAGTGAGGAGGGCCGCCTCGTAGTACTTGGCGAGAGTGATCGCTGTGGAGGTTTTTCCACTAGTGAGAAGCAAGAGTTACAGATTATTCATAAAGCCCTCGTGGATCAAGTGCCCACACCGTTAACAATTTGCCTAAAACAATTGTTTCTTTCTTTAAATTACTGTTTTGCTGATCACCTCACTACCCTGTCATGTCAGTGCAGCAAGGTCGTATTAGGATTACATGACCTTGTTGCAGACACAACTTGTTGTAGTACAACATGGTCGTATCTTGTGGGGAAGGATGTGTGCTGTGCCGTACTACGTTGTCCATCAGCTGACAATATACATTATCCCCTTTTTATATTTATGACAATGTATTTCATTTACAATATTTCCTATTTTGTCTAAAGATGTGGACAAATAGGGAGACCATCATCATAGGGCTAGATAGCTCAGTTGGTAGAGCGCCGGCACATTAATCCGGAGGTCATTGGTTCAAATACAGTTCTATTCATTTTTGACTCTTTCTACCCTAAATTACTTGTTTAGTTGTAATATTTGTATAATTAATAATAATTATAACAAAAGCGAGTTACGACTTGTTGCACTGATGCGACAACATAATAATGGACATTTATTTCACACTAGTATGATGCTCATCTTATGAGATCTTGGCTCAGTTTCACAAAGCACTTAGATTCATCTTAAGACGAATTGGCAATATTGCCATAGTTATTTGTATTATGACATCACACTTTGCATAGCAGTTGAGATTGATTCGCAGTTAAGATCAATCATAGTTCCTTTGTGCAATCGAACCCTGGCCCTACTCACCAAGTGTATTTGTTTTGTTCCTCAGGATATACCCCTTGAGGTGGGCGAGTCTCGCTCCTTGATCATTCAATTTGATCCGGCCTACCTGGATGACTCCAACTCGAGAGTGGCTGAGAAGGTGCTGACCTTCCGCTACCAGGAACACCCTCACATTGTAAGTACTCAAAGCTCTGGGTGTTTGCCGGGACTCTTGTCTCTCCAAATTGCCCTTCATGTACAGAAATGCAATGTTATGCTCAAGGGCAATTTGGGGGACTACGTCACTGCAGAAACTAAACAGATCCCTGTAGCGGAGGGCATGCCTATAAAAGAAAACACATCACCCACAGCAATTTCCATGGATTTCCCTTGCTTTGGCCCTTGCGTTTACTTGTCATAGCCCTTTGCCGACGGAAAATTGGCTTGCCGTTTCAAGACTGAAGTTCAAAGCCTAAAAGGGCTCTACAGGTACTCTATTCCTGAAGGGCAAGGCAGTTTTTTTCTTACGGTTAGGGCATCCCTATGAGGAACATTTAAGTTTCTATCGGAACATTTCATTGGGCACCAAGGCAATGACTAGGTGGCATGGAGGCAACTGCCTCCATGAAGTATCAGATCTGGGACTAAGTTTTCTATTCCTTGAAGGCAAGCAGTTTTTCTTACGGTTAGGGCGTCCCTATGAGGACAAATTTTTAAGCCATCAAACATTTCATCGGGCACCAAGGCAATGACTAGTATCAGATCTTCTATAGATACAATTTTCTATTCCTAGTGATGATTTTTTGTATGTGTATTCGTTTCCACCACTCAGGACTATGTAGGTCTCCGTGGTGAGGTCTACTTCCCCAACCTGACCTTTGAGAAGATGGACGTGGACTTCGGCTGCATCCTCAACGACACCGAGGTCACGCGCTACGTCAACATCACCAACAACAGCCCCATGCCGGTTAGGTATCGCTGGTCCTTCCTGGAGCCCCCGAACCCCATCGTTGTCTACCCTCAGCCCCTCCCCGAGGCTCTGATGGGAGGAGAGGGGAGCGGCGGGGAAGGGGATCAGCATGTTGCCTTCGAGGAGCCGTGCGAAGAGGCGGAGGCCGAGAAGGATGGAGCAGAGAAAGGGATGGAAACCGAAGAGCAGGAAAAAGAGGTCAGTTTGTTTTGAAATTGAGATTCTAAGAAGAACATCATTTATTTTCAGAAAATGGGAACAGACCAACCCATTATCACTCCGTAATGTATTAACCAATCACAACACCCAGCACAAACCAGAAACTCTGGCTAAAGTCTAACACAGTGAAATCTCATTACAACATGTCAACAAGTTTCTGCCACTTGGATTGCTATGTCTTGATTCCTGAAGCGGGCAGAGCATGCGTGCGCTACTTGTATTGTGGCACGTCATGGCTTAGTGATCTAGTGCAAGGGACTCGAGTTCTGATGGCCTGGTCATTGATTCCCAGTTGTGACACTTGTTTCCCTGAGCACCGCACCTCACCATAATTGCTTCTCTTAACCCGGGTGTATAAAGGGGAACCTGCGAAGGCTGAGATAATGGTTGGATTAAAACCTTAGCACTTATGTAAGCAGCTTGGGGTTGTATGCTCCCCAGGGAGTTGATAAAGTTTAAGGAGTGGTCTAAGTATGCCTGATGAACAGGGATAATAATGTTGTAAAGCGCCTTGATCTAGCTCCTAAGATCAGTTCGCCATATAAGAACCGCATATTTTTATTAACATTTCCATACTTTCTGTGTGTTTTTGCTCACAGAAACCCGCCGAGACCGTCTTGGAGGAAATCCCAACCACCGTCAACATCAAACTCCCCGAGGAGAGCGTGAAGGACACCCAGTCAGTCAAACTGGTCACCGAGGACACCAAGGACTCCCTCATCCACGAGGAGAAACACGAGGAGAAATCCAAGAAGTCTCCCAGGAAGACACCCAGGAAGTCGACAGGGAAGAGCCAGGGGAAGTCCTCTCGGTCAGGGAAGACCTCGGTGAGTGAGGACAGCAAGAAGAGGAAGGAGGACAAGGCGGAGAGGGGAGAAGTGGAGACCCCTGGGGAGCAGGTAACCATCTCAAGATTTTATCTTTCTCAAAAAGTGGTAATGGCCTGACGATTTTGACCCGAACGGAGTCTTTCTCAAAGGTTCAAGACTCTGCAAGGGTCAAAACATCAGACCGTTACAACATGTTTAAAAAATAAATTGTTTTTATGAGATGCTGCATAACTCACAAGGCCAAATGGCCACTTGAAGGTGAGGGCTACACTTAACTGATTTAGGCTGTGACCCAAATCAACTGTCACCAGGGGCACGTTGCCATCTACTCCTGGGGGTTAGATAGGGTTCGCCCCTTCACAGTCCGTATAGCATGTAGGCATGGGTATCGTCACTAGGAGCCTGGCTGGTAGAGCAGAATGCACTACCTTCCCAACTTTTTACGAATTAATTATGGTTAAGTACCTTACTCAAGGGCACATGTTGCAGATTTTGGTTGGTAAGCAGTTTGTAGCAGCACCTTGTAAACCATTACATGTGCTATGCAAAGGAAAGGAAGGTATCATACTTCAAAACGTAGCCTCGCTTACCTTGCAGGAAAAATACTGAACACTTTGAGACGCCCATCGGGTGTGGTAGAGCGATATAATTTTGTTGGAGCGCTACAAGAAATCACTGAGTGACGGATTTGAGTGCAATATAAGAAGCCACTGTTATATTTGTTCAAGAAGGTTTATTGTTGCCCATCAATAAGTTGTCTTACTTCACACACGTTTATTACCAACCCAGATACTCAGCATAGTGGACATGTCGTCAGTGGTCCCTGACGACCACCTGCCAGATGACAGGCAGAGCATGGGTAGTCGGACCTCCCTCGCCCTGCCAGCGCCAGGCGCAGACGACAGGCTAAGCTTGCCTACTTCCAAGCCATCACTGAGCCCACTGTGGTCGGAATTGAAGAGGTTAGTCATACTTTCTGATTTCATTCCTGTCTTGGCAAAACGTTTATCTGTGTAAAATTTCAGTTCGAAATGTGGAAGCGTTTTTAGTTAGACATCGCCAAAATCTAGGAGCGGTTATGTCCATGGCAGAAAAGAATAACCCGTAATTTGGAATACCAAATCTGAGAAACTTTCCTTTCACAGAAGTTTCTCAGAATTAATTTATTGAAATTCCTTCTTTCAAAACCACATTCCTTGAAGGGATTGTTTCTGACAAATTTATACTTATCAACAGCTATATGCTCGTTACCAAGTAAGTTTTTATGGTAATAATTTTTTGAGTAATTACCAAATGTAACCATGCCTTAAAGAATGCTCTGTCTGTTTTTTTGTCGATTGTACCCCCAATATTCATTGGATTGGAAAAATCCACCAGTGAAAAGTGGTAGTTAATTCAAAACTGAATGAATTTAATTGTCGGAGCCCGACATATCCATGTATGAACAATTTTGCATGTGGCATGTATTTTGTTCAGCCGTGGCAATGTCAAAATTTTGTATGTTTTTGTTTTGAAACGCATCACCTGTAAAAAATTTTCAGAGGAAATTTTTTCTAAAGTTCTTTTCGGCAAAAAAACCCCGGCCATGCAACTTGAAAGTGTTGGATTTTTTCTTGTTGGAACCTAACATTCCCAAAATGTTTAGGATCACACAAGAGTTGCTACGGTTTTTTTTCTCTTTTCCAATTGTATTTTTGTTATTCAAAATAAAGTTTCTCTGTTCTCTTCTACGTTGGAACTTTAAATCTTCTTTACTTTCTAAATCAAATAACGGATGTCATTTACCCAATTAAAAAATTTTTTTGATTGATTCCCAGGTCTTTGATATTCTACCCCTTACGGCATTCTAATGCCCGGCGAGTCAGATACCACGACCTTCACCTTCTATGGCCATACCGATATAGGGAGTGAAGCCAAGGCGCTGTGCCACGTTGAGGGAGGACCGTGCTACGAGTTGTCCCTACGAGGCGAGGCCTCCATCGTGCAGTACGAGTTTGACACCAAACAGATCGACTACGGAAAACGGGTAAGTGCAGAGATGTGAAACCATGCTAGCTTGTTTTGTATTTTTTTCTCTTGATATTGGTCGTAAGTTTTGACTGAGGCTTTGGGGGGCTTGCAATAAAATTTGGACCAGTGGCCTGAGTCCAGTGGTTTAGCATTGGTCCAGTAACCTCACATCTACACAAGTCCAGTGATCCACCGTTTTCCTTTCAAAGTACAAACACTCTCAGTATCTCTTGAAGGTAGGGGCATAGATTGTTTTTCTTTGTCAACATAATGCTAATTTAAAGGCAAAATTATAAAGAAAGATACAATAAAAGTCACGTGTAAAAATGTTTCATCTGAATACAATGTCTACTTGCTGAGAAAACAGAAACAAAACTGTGAAGGTATTTTCACAAGAACGTTGAATCCATCCAGGTGACAGCATGTACCAACCGCATCTCTGGCCACAGCATTCATAAATGGTCACCAACCGTCACAAATCTGAGAAACGATTCGGGCATGAATTGTTTCTCAGATTCAAATGTTTTTTGGGGAAAAATTATCCAAACCATATTACTTCGAAGGTAATCCTTTTATCAAAACAGTTTATACTAAAATGTGTTAAGATGGGACACTTTTTCACAGAGCATCTCTCTTGTATCAAGATACAATTTTTGTTTGCTCACAGTTTCAAACTCACAGTAAGAATTAGACATTTAAACATTCACATTTTTTCATAACAATAAAGACGTATTTAAACATAACAGTTTATTTCCAATTTTGAAATTTCTTTCAGATGTTTGACCAAGTTGCCGAGGCAGAGATTGTCCTTCGCAACACCGGCAAGGTTGGCTTTGACTTCCAGGCCATCAACATGGACCCGAGCACAGGCAGGCGGCCAGTGCCAGGCCTCCCAGTCATGATCCCGCACGTGGGTCACATCGAGGCCGTCCAGGAGCTTAAACTACTCGTCAAGTTCCTTCCAGGAGTCCCCGAGAAGTTCCACAAGAGTTTCGATGTGAGTTGTTGCTCTGCCTCTTGTTCCTTGGTGGCCGGACAGCCTCATTTAAATTTTGTTTTGATCTTTACTGTTGGATTATGCTCTATGCGCTGTCTTGACAACCTGGATTATTAGAAGAAGACAAAACTATGTTTTTTCCAAAAGAGTTGTGGTACAATTACGTGCAGTGCACTTTTGGCATAAAAATATACTTCTGAATTTGTTTTGTTTATCTACAAGAGGCTCATGTTTTGTTTTTCGCGTGCATTTTGTTTTTCATGCCTAATAACAAAGACAGTGTTCGGAGAAAGTAAGACAAAGCCTGAGACTTTTTGTACTTTCCTCCGGTAGAACTTTCCTGTTTTTTTTTATTTCTGAAAAATTTTCTCATAAAGTTTTCAATAAATTTCTACAAGTGACTCCTAAGATGGGAAATTAACTTTCCCGTCAAACCTTGTTCCTTGCCAATGAATAGATTCAAGTGGCTCATTTCGAGCCAGACACCATCAACCTCTGCGGGGAGGGAGTGTTCCCCCGGATCTCCCTGGACCTCCCGGTACGGTGACGAGGAGGGTCTGTACACCTCCCTCCTGAAAGAGGCCAAGGAGACCCTCGGCAGAGACACCCGCAAGGGCGGCAAGTCGCTCTTTGGAGGGACGACCACGGGGTCACCGATGCCCTCCCTGACGCCCAGGGACCCGTCCCACGAAGATGCCAAGTCTATCCTATCCATGCAGGTAAGTTGTGGTGTTTTTAGTTTTACCCATAACCCGATTGTGTGATAAGCAACTTATAACTTAGTATCCCGACATGGTATTTTTGCTGGTCACCTTTTAAAGTGTCTTGTGCTCAGCTTAATTGTGTGCTGAAGTGGCTCTGAGAAACCGGGGTCAGGGGTTATGGGCCAACAGAAAGCTCTTTCTTGATACAGAAATGCATAAAATCTCATTCTTCTCAAAAGAGAAAGACAATCTTAAGAGAAAAACAACTTATTTTTTGAATCATTTCAATTATTTGTTTGTACCTTCATAGAACGAGTTCCCGTCAGAACTGGAACTGCAGATGGAAGTCGAGCGTCTCGTCGTGAAGGAGTTCGCCTTGGACATGCAACAGAATAATAACAGCTCCTCCAACCATGAGTCCAACGTGAACAGTGTGCCGTCCAGACCTACCTACAGCAAGACGCCCAGGACATCCAGGGGAAAGAAGAGTACCAAAATCAAGTAAGAATCAGGAACAACTTTGAACTGAAACGCTCATTTATTTCTATAAGAACAATGCAAAAAACAACCTTTGTAGGAATTGAAACTTTGGGATCTCGTCTTATGCAGGTATATGCAGGTATAAACAAAAAACTGATGCCATTGAATAGTTTTCAAAGAATGCCACGGATATTTGTCAGGAGTTTCCTGATTTCAGAATTTTTACAGAAGTCTCCCTTGTCCTTCAAACTTGCTCTTAAGATCATACAACCAAGGAAAAGAGAGCGAAAGCACACTTGTGTCCAGGACCACAAGTCTTCCATTATTAAGGATGCAGAGATCTGTACCTTATCTAAAATGAAACACCCTGGAGGTTCAGTGGGTATTATCTCTTCACCAAAAAGAGACCACTGCCCATTTTGGGGGATTTTTCATTTTTTTAACAGTCTGCCAGTGAAACAAATTGGAATAGAATAAATATTTTAATATTATTACAATTTTTATGTGCAGGGCCCGCTTAACAGACTACCTTTTGGACTTCGGCTACGTCGTCCTGGGCACAGTGCGTACCCACATCGTCAGAGCCACAAACACGGGCTACTTCGCGGCCTCGTTCTCCGTGGACCGTGCCAGCTTGACGGGGTCCGGTTTCAACGTGGAGCTAGACCGTGTGCGCCAGCTCCCAGGTTACCCCGAGCACGAGACGGTGGACTTCAGGGTCAGCTTCGATCCCCGCGGGGCCAACCTGGGGCTCGGTGACGTTCAGGCCATCGTTCCAATAAACGTAAGTATCCTTTGGTGTATTCTAAATATCTTCAAACTCATAATAAAACAAAATACGGGCAATCATCCTCGATGAAAACAGTTAGATTATAACACCGGAGTTTTATAGCGCAGGTATCTACCAGTAAGGTACGCAAGGCGCTTGAACAAACAGAAACATTTAAAGACAGGTTTATGAAACTTTTTGAATCATGAGACTAAATTTTGTAGAATCTTATAAGGGTTTACCAACATTTATTTCCGAATTTCTTCTAATACAAATTTCCCTTTTTTTGAATCACGCCCTTAAGATTGTGAACGGTCCGTGTGCCTCCCTGAGGCTGAGGGCCAGCGTGACCATGCCGGACATGCAGATCTCTACGGACGCCATGGACTTCGGCCCTGTCCAGTGTGGCCAGTGTAAGGTCATCACGATACAGCTCCATAACAACCAGCATGTCAAGTGTGAGTGGACTTCCCTGCCGACGGACAAGGAGAGGAAACTGGTAACCGAGCATTTCTCGTTTCACTTCATTGTTGTATCAGTTAAGCCCGGTTCATACTTTACGCTAAAAACGATTGGAAGCGAATTACATAGCGCGAACAATCTAATTTTGGCGCTGTTTTCCAATTGTGACGCTGGGATATTCACTTTCGCAATTCCCGTGATGTATGAACCGAGCCTTACCCTCAATATAGTGTTTTCCTGAATAACTTTCTTCTCAGTATGGCGGAATGCTATCAACGAATCCAGTTCTGCCCAACTATCTTTTTGCTAATTTGTAAAAGAGTTCTTATGGACAGTATTTGAGGCCTTGAATTAACCCTCAACACCCACAGCGATTACCGTGGCGTCCTTGGTTTTGCTGTTGTGCCCTTAGCAAAGTTCCAACACAAAGTTTCTCATAGAAGTGCCTCTTACCAAAGGAAATTGCTGTGCCCCGTTGAGAGGGAAGTACAAGGCACTACTTGACTTAAGATTCTCAAGTCTAAATGGTGTTTGAAGCTTTGCATGGTGTGGAGAATAAGGGCAACTATAAATATAAATATGAATAGAAAACTTGCGGGTACAACCATGTGTAAAATCTCTTTTGTGTGAGTGTTGGCTCTGAAAAGAGCCGGTTTGGTCTCGACGTTTCGAACGGTATACTCCCCTGAAGACGAGCAGAGTATACCGTTCGAAACGTCGAGACCAAACCGGCTCTTCTCAGAGCCAACACTCCCGCAAGTACATGGTTGTACCCGAAAGTTTTCTATTCATATTTATATTTATAGTTGCCCATATTCTCAAGTCTGTTAAGGTTAATTTTTCAAAACCCTTCTGTGAGGAAAATGTAAAATTTGTTTTGGAACTTTGCAAATGGCACCACAGCAAACCGAGGGTTAACTTCAAGGCACTATTTGACATAATATTCTCAAGTTTGTTTGTTTTGGTTGAAATTCTTCAAAACAACATTTTTTTTCCTGCCGGTATCGTTTATTTTGGGGTGTCTTTTACTTATATTGTTCAACCTGTTCTTGTGTTTATTTTTGTTAAGTGTTTGTGTTTATTTGAGGCCATAAGATGTAGTTTTCAACAAGATGCCTCCATTTAATATCACCACAGCCTTTTACAACCATTCATTTCTCCAAGTTGAGGTTCACACACATGGCTCATTAATCATGAACTTTAAAAACATTTTCTCTCCTATAAACTGCCTCCATTAAATTCCTTTTTAACATTGTTTCCTTCCCTGTCATTTTAAACTGCCTTTCCTTCTAACAGGAGATGATGAGGATTCTGAAGGTAGTGTGTAGACTGATGTGTGTGTTTTTCTTATGTTTGCCAAGATTGGACCTGAATTTTTGATTGCACTAGTATCACAGCCAAACTAACGTGAGGTGTCAACTAACTTGCAAACTTCACCCAAATTTGTCTTTGATTTAAAAAAAAACACTTGACTAATTTTCTGATAACCGTTGAGTGGTTTTTACCTTTTGTGGGTTTTAAAAGACCAGCCTGAACGAAAATGACAACAAGTGATCTTTGCTGAAATTCATCAATAGAAATAGAAGTTCAATAAGGAAATTGAGTTCACATGAGAGTAAAAAGATTTCAACTGTATAGCCTTCTCCGGTGCTTTTCAGAAAGATTCGCGAAAAAGCCGCGTTATGTCATAACTCTGTTACGTCATTTGTGGGAGCTCCTTTATGTATAGCCGCTTTGTTGCAACATGGAGCAAAGCAACCTCCTACAAATGATGTCAAAGTATCATTATTCTGACGCACGCCGTCCGCTGCAGATCCACTGCAGAAGTGTAGCTCATTTTTAAAAACCCTCAGGTCGGGGCCTAATTTTGTGATGAATAATTACAAAAAAATCCAGAATATCAAAATTACAATTAAATGATAAGCATTCCTGTTAAACAATTTTTTCGCTGAAGTAGCTGTTTAGCAACCTTCAAGCTAAAAGAAAAAAAATGTAAAAAAAGTGTTTAGCTTTTTAGGTATTTTTTTAAAGTTACGGGGGAAACACATTCTGTTTTTGTCTTTCTAAACTTTGAGCTGACGTTTTAATTGTCACTTGTGTATAATGAGGTGTAACCATTTAACCCATATCTGCCTGACTGGTCATAGCGCATAAACACTGTTCCTGCCTTGGCCCATGTAAGGCATAGTGGTGCATTACAACAAACATTAATTATTTACTGCCTTGCAAATAAACGTATCCCAGCGAACTGTATACCATTGGAAAGAGCTCATAATTCTCTTTAATGTGATATATATATATTGGCATGTTTCTCGTCTCGTATCACAAGAAATGCAAGTGCAAGAAAAGACAGTCACTTCTTGTTCATCTGTGGGTTTTTCCGTAGCTAGGCGCAAACAGCGTTTGTCTGTACTACGGGAAATCCAGTATCGAGGCAGATATGGGTTGAAATAAAAATTGCACTTACATGAAAATGATTGTCTCTGAATTAACAAATTTAATTTTTCCTTTGTTTTGCCCTTGTACATCAAATCTTGTTTCGCCCATACTTGAAAAACATTTTCGAAGGCACTTTAAAAAAAACCTCATTGAGCATGGTTTCCCCCCCTCACTCCACAGATTGACAAACACATGCCGATGCATCTCCGCCGTAAGCTGCGGCCAGAGAAAGCACGGCCAAGGAACTTTGAGATGATGCCCCCAGTAGGCATGCTGCTGCCTGGCCAGAGAGTCAACGTCCAGGTCAAGTTCATGCCCACCGAAGAGGTTGGTGATACTATTCAGTCGTATCAAAACTGGGGGAAAAAAATTTAAACAGTGTTTAATCAGTTGAAAAAAAAAAGCTTGTAAGAATCTTTAAATTCCCTGAGTCAGCCAGCCCCTGGTCCTTTGCTGCTTTATCTTCTTTCTCTTTTCTGCGATTTTTTTTTCATTTAATATTTGGTTTAAAAATCCAGATTGTACAATTTGTATTGACCAAACTCACCTGGCGTTATCACCACAATAAACGTTGGCTGCGCCAATTTTGCAAGTCAGTTTCCCCTCATGTTATACAGTGTCGTGCGAATTTTAGTCGATGCGCGTCGTTTACACAAATGGTGAGCGAGGCACAGTCACCGCGTGTGACATGTATGTAGGGGGTCAATAGATATGAGATTAAAATTAGTCTAAAAATATTCTTTATAAATAGTGTGCACAACATAAGATTGAAAATATAAACGTTCACAGATTTACACATAAATTACATGGTTTAAAGACGGTCATGGTAAAGAAATTCTCTGGAAATATTTTTGGCCTAAAATGCTTTTAGTTTTTGAGAAATCTGATGTTTGAAAACACTGAAAATAGTGATTTTTTTTTTTCACTATTTATCGTGACTTGATTGAGCAGAAAATTTAACAGGTTTGTTATTGGGTTATGTTGGGTCACATAAAGTGTAAATACTGGTGGTTGACAAATGCCAATGTTGGCTGCGTGCCTTATAAACTTGCTACAATCGCAGTGAAATTTACTTTTAAAATGGTGAGAAACTATTCATTTACAACCAACCCTCTACAGCCAGTCCCCAGTTTCTTATTTTTTTACATTCTATTGAAGGCTTTTTAAAAGCATCCACTATTGAAAATTTAAAGTAATTTCTTTGGCATTGTTTAATATACAAAAATCCTTAATACAGTAACAGACTTTTAAAGTGAGGTTATGGACAACAAACCACATTCAACCTCCGATTTATCCGTGTCACAAAATACCTCTCCAGAAAGTCTACGCTGACCGCATTACCATCCGCCTGGGCCAGAGCAGCCAGCGCCTGACCCTGATGGCGCACGGCACCGGCCTGGAGCCCCGCATAGAGTTCAGCCAGTCCCTCCTGGAGTTTGATCCCATCCTCCCGCACAGCTTCGGGGACGAGGTGGACTTGGTGGTCAAGAACCCCTGCTCCTTCCCGTTGGAGTTCTACTCGCTGGAGTTTGACGACCAGTACCTGGAGGAGGAAAAGGTACGCAGAGAGTCATCTCAAAAAAAAGGATTGAAATTGTTAAGACCTGGAAGAATTGTAGAGTGTCAAGGCCGAGCGGTTTAGAGCGTCGGTTTTCAAGTTCTGGCTGTTGAGTCATCGGGGTGTGGGTTCGAATCCCGGTCATGACACTTGTAACCTTGAGCAAGATGCTTGACTATAATTGCTTCTCTTCACCCAGGGGTATAAATGGGTACCTGCGAGGGTAGAGATTTTTATTGTGTTTGGAAAAAACCTTCGGAGCACCACGGCAGCCCAGGGCTGTATACTCCCCAGGGAGCTGAGAAAGATTACAGGAATGCTATTGGGCCAATGACCAGGGCACTATTGTAAAGCGCATTGATACGTTATTGTAAAATGTGCTATATAAGAACTAGCTATTATTATCATTAATTGTTTGTAAACTCTGGGGAGAAATTGTTGTGAAGAGGCCTTCCCACCACTTACCAGAGTTCACATGCTGCCCTTCTTCTCTTTGAGGGTAAGGTAGAAATGCAGAATTGACAATATGTAACTCAAGGTAACTCTATGTCAAACCCTGGATAACCCCAGAAAACCTCAAAAAACCTTGAGGCTAACCTTGAGTTACTGCCTGTTTTATTTTACATCCCTCCCAAAAGAGGTTGATTATGGAAGACAAGAATTCTCAGTTTGAAGGAGATGCATGTGATGTTAATTGTTTTCTTCTTCTGCCAGGTGCTCCGGAGTGTGAAGGGTTACGACGAGCACGGCACCATCTTACTCCCGCCTCGCGTCCCAGGGGAGAAGCTCGCCCCCGAGCTCCTGGAGCATTATGACGAGCTGAAGAAGGCTGCCGAGGAGGAGGAGAAAGTCAAGGCTGAGGCTGCTGCAGCTGCTGCTGAAGCTGCTGCTGCTGCTCAGGATGCTGCTGAAGGTACAAGAAAAGTGCTGTCAGATTCTTTTTAAAACAAAATGGTCGTAGAAGAGTTTGATCAGTGCTTAAGATATAAATATCATTTTAAATCAATGAGTCACTTTAAAGGTATTGTACACTTTTGGTAACAGATCAAAATCAGTGTCCACATTTTGTGTGATTAAACATATGCATGAACAAACAAACCTGTGAAAGTTTGAGCTCAATTGGTCATCAAAGTCACAAGAAAATAGTGAAAAGAGATCTTATGTGTTTTCTGTTTTTTCAAATTATCGCGCGCGATAATTACTATTGTTTTACTCGTTTCTCAGAAACGATAGCATTTTAGGCAGAAATATTTTAAGGAACCCTTTCTACCATTACTTACTTTAAATCATGTAAGTTATGTGAGAATCTGTGAACAAATTGTGTTTTTCGATCTACCAATAGTGTACAGGGCCTTTAAAGGGAGGGTATACATTTGGTAAAAAAATGAATGACCATAAAAGCTTACTTGGTAAAGAAGCACCACAGCTGTTGATAATGTATAACATGTTGAGAAACAATTCCCTTCTAAGGAATGTGGTTTGAGAGAGATTCAAAACCACTTCAATCTGAGAAACGCTTCTGCACCAAACGTTTCTCAGATTGTGTATTTCAATTAAGGATTATTCTTCCTGCGTGGACATAACTGCTTCGGATTTTTGGCGATATCTTGAAAACGCTACCACCTTTTGAAATTGAATTTGTACAGGTTATTTTTATTGTATGTGTCTATATTAATACATGATTAAAACAATCAAACGGTTCAAAAAACCAAAGGTATACTCTACCTTTAAAGATTCCAGCCCAACATTCTATTTTTATTATTTTTTTTCCCCTCAGGAGCTGAAGGTGCCACAGGGGTTGACGTGACTGCACCAGGCAGCTCCACGGAGGACGTTCAGACTCACAAAGGGAGTTCCATCCCTGTGGTCAGGGGTCCACCATCCTCTCCCGCTGCCAGTCAAGAAGGTGACAAGAAGGCTGAGAAACCTGCCCCGGAGGGTGCGGAGGAAAGCAACAAACTGCAGCTGCCCAAGAATGAGGACGAACCCCAAGGTTTGCGAGCAAGTTGGCGTAGAACTTAGAAAGTGATTTTTCGGATAGATTATTTTTGCTTTGCGTTTGAACAATGTATGTTTTTTTGCAAACTCGCAGTTAAAAGTGCCATCTTGTCACAAATTTTCCTAAACATTCCACCACATCACATTTTAACTTTTGACCCCTTTTGTGGCTCGAAAGGCTAGCAGTGCTGATGATTTATGCAGCTAGTTCTTGAGCTTGTGAAAAGAAAAAAATGCTGCACCACAGTTTTCTTTGAAAACATCTCAACAAAGAAATTCTCTTCTAGGCAAAACTATGTGTTTTTCTTAAGAATGAAAAACAGGAGTAAATGTCACTGCCATTTCCCCAAAACGGATATGAAATCCCTGAAAATCATTTTTGACTCTTACTCCACAGATAAGAAGGATTCAGCCAGTAGCGTAGGGGTAGGAGAGCTGCTTGAGATCACACCGGTGTCTGCTGCCATCGCTAGACACCTAGGCATCGACCTCTCACCAGAAGGCAAAGCCTCCATGAGGCGTAGAGGGGTGTCTATAGTGGTCCATGGTGCACCCATGTCGGGTAAGTTGACCTATGACTTCTCAACTGGTACCTAGCCCCTATCTCGTTGCAAGCGATAATAATAATGAGCACTCGTAATGCGCTGGTATCCATCTTAAGATGCTCATGGCGCAGCGACGCATCAATAGATAGGGAATGTGTCTTGAGGAAAGATTTGAACGAAGCGTGTGATGGAAAAAGTTTAATATGGTCCGATAAATTGTTCCACAATGTAGAAGCAGAGGAAGTAAACGATCTTTAACCCCATAATGTTTCGGTCAGGGATTTCCTTACAATATATAATTCTGTTTTTGATTTGATTTAAATTGAAGTGATCATCAACATGGCAGTATTCAATAAAGGAAGTTGGTGATGAAGTTGCACAAGGTTTTTTTCAGGTAAACTCTTGCAGTGCAGGCGCTTGATAAACAAGGGCTTTGAGAAATTACTGTTTTTCTTTTTTGGCATCTCACCCATGCACTACAGGAAAAACCTCCACAGCGATCTCTCTCGCCAAGTACTACGAGGCGGCCCTCCTCACCGTGGACAGCGTCGTCTTGGAGTCCATCTCCAACGGGAATACTCCAGCGGGCCTACGAGCCAGAGAGCTCTGTGCCCAGGCAGCCAAGGCCCAGCTGATGAGGGAAGGGGAAGGCAGTGAGGTAGCTGGGGGAGCGGCGGCGGGAGCTGGGGGTCTGAGTGTGGAAGCCGTGGCGGCTCATGCCATGGGTCTTGGAGCTGGCTCAGGTAATATTTCTCTTCTTGTGTAGATTGTAAACAAATTTGTAGGTTTGCAGAGGTCTCTTAACCAGTTACTGCCAGGGATCTTCCGATTTGTTTCCTTTCCAACCTTCCAATCATTGGTCTTTGAGAGTACCGCTGGCACAAAGAAACCATGACTTAATGAAGCCAAGAGCACCTGGATTTGTTGTTTCTGTTTCAAAAAATATTAAAGAGTGTTCTACACTTATTGTATTATTTTTGTTCCTTAAATTTGTTCTAAGGTACACATTTTGTGACTCTTGAAGTTTTTAAGGAGCTTTCAGGAACTTCCTATTTATGCCGAGATTCAAAATTCCTTCTTTGATTTAACATATGAAATGCTAACAGCTAAACAAAATTTTGAAATCAGGTTCAGTCAGCATGGCTGGTGGTGGCGCCCACTCCGTCATCAGCAACCGCAAGACCAGCACAATCTCCGGCCACAAGCCGGCCCACAGCACCGTGGGCGGCGAGGCGGCTCCGGGCCCCCCGGACAAGAAGGACAAGAAAGAGAAGAAGCAGGACGGGGACAACGCCACCCAGCTGTCGGGAAGCCCCCCGCCGGCCGCTCCCATCGCGAGGAGGCTGAGCGTGAGTGCGAGCGTGGCCGGGGAGGAAGGCTTAATGAGTTGCCTGTTCCCTGAGGACTTGCTGGTGGAGATACTGGCCGAGAGGTTACAGGTAAGAAAAGCAACGAACACAATAATTGGTATGGTGCCTCATCACCATAGAGATGCAATAACCAAACATGGGATGAGAGAAAAATCCAATGGTCCGCATTGGGATTTGAGCCCAAGACCCCCTGACACTCCGGGCAGATGCTCTACCAACTGAGCTATGAGGCACAGTGGTATACTCCCTCAGGTTTTCCCTAAGAACCACATTTTTCTCTCGATGTTGCATGGATGCGCAACTGGGCAAAGTAACGAATACAATAATTGGTAAGAATGCCAAAGTGTTGGAATTGTAAAAGTACCAGAGGTTCATTTGAGAGATTTTCCTTTAAGGTACGACACATTATTGTAATGATCAACATGAAATAAAGAGATGAAATTTTATGGCTTTGTTTTTAAAGTATAATCCAGGATTTTTGATGATTAAAATACATTATTAACAACAAATTATTAACTGTCCTCAGAAACATTCAGATTCAAAGTACTGTGGCATGCAAGAAACTTTCCCCGAAACACATTTTGTATTAAATCTTGTTCGTTCAATATCAAAGGCCTTCAGAAAAAGAGAAGCATTTCAAACAAACTTCTGGAATCATTCTGTCAGAATTTTCGGTTGAATGTGTGTTTTTTTAATAATTGTTTTTAGCATTAATCGGAACTCATGTACTGAAGACACTTGACCATAATTGCTCCGTCCTTCAGATGATAGGTCCCACGCGATGCACGTAAAAGAACCCAGTGCACTTATCGTTAAGAGGAGGGGTTTTGCCCCAGTGTTTTCTGGCAGTGGCTGCTGAATGCACCACATCACCTTGCAAACCCTTAAAGCTCTGCATACCTGTCAAAAAATATTGAATGCTTTGAGACGCCCGTCGGCTGTGATAAAAGCACTCTATAAGAACTTGTCTAGTATGTATCATTACAAAATGAAGAAACTTGAAATCTTGTATACTTTTCTTGTCTGCTTCGTTCTAGCTAAATGACTGTCACCGTGGGGTTGTCTTCGATAGCCTGGAGACCATCTTCAGTCCCAACCACACAGCCACAGCTAACGCCCTACTGAAGGCTTTTAACAACCGGAAATACATCTACTTTGTGACCATGAAACTGGAGCAGTCTGTCTTCCAGGCTAGGGAGAAGAGACTACTGGAGGAAAAAGGTTAGTGGGATTACAGCTGCTGGTCATACTTTGGAGTATCATTTCTATTCAACTTAGTTTGACATTTGACAAAAGGACTCTAACAATTATAGGAAGTTGAAGTAACTATTACCGAAGCTGCCAACTCTCCATGATTCTAAAGAAAGTTCCTTGAAAATAAACCAAGCTTTCCATGCTCTAGTGAACAAATTTGAAAATCTCCCTGATTATGGAAGCTTTTTTCCCGATTATGTTGAATGCAATTCTAAAAATCTCCCTGATTACAAGATGCATATGTTGGCAGCTCTGCTGTTACAGGTCAACTTGCGGGTACAACCATGAGTAAATCTCTTGTGGGAGGACTATTGGCTCTGAAAAGAGCTGAGACGTTGTTGTGATCTTGGCGTTTCAAACAGTACCCTCTGCTCATTCTCCTGATGACGGGCAAAGTATACTGATCAAAACATCGAGCCAGCACTCCTCCCTTGGTTGTACCTGCAATTTTGTACAAGTAATAGTTACTTCCTATTATCCACACCATGCAAAGCTTCAACTTTATACTGGAAGTTGGTTGACATAAAAAACGAGCAGTAAGCCTTCCAAACTTTATAACATCGGTTGAGAAAGTTGGGTTGCGTACCTAGAAATGAAGAACAATGAAGTGTACTGCAACAACTTCTTGAATCACTATTAAAACATTTATATCTGTCAAAATTTGTTTATGAGATAAAAAATAGTTAGTAAGTGCTTTCTGGGATCTGTTAAAAAAAAAAAAAGTGCAAAAATGCTGTCATGTTGTACACTTTAGAGGACGCTACCACAAAGTTTCAAAAAGTTTAAGAACTCCTTGATGGTGTAGGCCATGACCAAACTTAGGCTCAGGCACCGGCTATGGCTCTGGCTCCGGGCTCCATTTGATATTGAAGCACCGTGCAAAAGCCACACGGCTTTCAAAATGGACAACGGAGCCTTAGCCGGAGCAGGAGCCCAAGACTAGGTTTGGAAAAGGCCCTAAGTTTCCTTGAGATTGAGATGAGAAATGTCTGTGTTGATAGAACGTGAGGATAAGGAACGTGAAGAGGACGAGAAGCGCCGTCTGGAAGAGATGTCAGAAGACGAGTATGACGAGCTTACCGAAGAAGGGAAAGCCGACGTCGACCGCAAACGTCTCAAGGCCAAGAAGGAACGACTCCTGAAGAAGTAAGTTCAAATTGGTGTCCCTTATTCCTTGGTATCTATGGTCTCCATATCCTTTGCGAAGTGTTTGATTGTTTCCTGTTTATTGGAGTATTTCCACAGGCGTCCTTTCAAATGTTTTATCAAACTATTTTTATTCAAACAATCATGTGAATCGTCAGTACATCAACTGCTCATAGATCTACTGATTGTGCAAAGTTTTCACTACTTCTGGCTCCAAAGCTGGTATCCATTGTGCAAAATGTTAACCAAAGAAAAAAAAAAAAGTCAGTTGAAGGCGTTTCTTATGAGAGAACATGATAATTGTCAGAGAACCCTGAGTCTTTGCAAGCATTGGAAAGTCCATAAATTGTTTTTCTTTCTTACATAAATTCTCAAAGGAAAGCTAGTTCATTGTGGACTTTGATAATCTTTGCAGCCAGTTTGTGGGTGTGTGGCTCACTTAAGGAACGGGAGAGTGTAAGAAGTTGTCAAAATGCTGTATTTCTCTTAAAATAGCCCGGATGTACACAAAAAACCAAGTACGTGCTGAGATGCAACGTTTTTGCATGGAACAATTTCGTGCAAGATCTGATGTTTTTGCAAAACCGAGATACAATATATATTTATTAAACCTGAAAGGAGAGTTGCAGAATTCAACAATGCGGTAACTCAAGGTAACTAGAGGTTGAACCCCCGGGTAACCCCAGAAAACCTCAGAAAACCTTGAGGCAACCTTGAGGCTAACCTCCAGTTACCGTCTGTTGCATTCCTCCCTTATTTGTCTGGACCATCTGACTCTACCTGGGATAGAAGTTTTAACAGTACAATCTTTGGTTTTTGTTTCTGTTACCACAGAGAAATGGAAGAGCGCCTGGAAAGAGAGCGTAAGGAACGTGAACTTGCCGCTCTGCTCGAGGAGAAGAAAGTGGAGGATGACAAGTAAGTTTCTGATCTGAACTATAATTATTTATAACACCCCTACAAGGATTCTGCCTTTTGATTGGTTTAGAGTGCCTCACATGATACGTCTTATTTTTACTAGAAAGTGACACGCTATACACACACAAAACAATGTGCTATGCCCTTGAAATTCCACCACCTATTCACAATTGATGAAATTGAGTCGTTGACCAGCCTATGCTGTTGGCTTACACAAAATTGAATTATCTTTGCGACCTAATGAATTTGACCGATGTTATTTGACGAGTGAATGCTAAACTGGTGAAATTGAATTACTCCTTTTGACTGCAGCAGAGCATTCGTTTTTCAAATGAAATTGAATGAGACGGGCTGTTTAATTGAACCAAGTTTGTATTGAAATTGGCCGGGAAAAATCTATGTTATCCCAAGTGTTAAAACCACTTTTTGTGGTGAAGTGTAGTCCGGGAAACCAATCATGAGTACATTTTTTGTCGTCCCCAGGAAAGGAAAAAAGAAAGGTGCCAAGGGCCAGGAGAAAGACGGCAAGGGAGCTCCCCTGAAGAAATCCCAGGAGGGTGGTGCCAAGGCCGGCCCCACGGCCAGCCAAGCCGGCATGAAGAAACCGCCCAGCGAGCAAGGCAGGCACGATCAGCCGTTGCTGCCCTCTGAGCATGGCTTGAAGGCGGGGGCATCGTCCGTCATGGAGCGGCCGGAGTCCCACGGCACTGCCGGCAGTGAGTCTCAAGAAGAAGGTGGAAAGTAAGACATGATCATAGCTTTTGAAATTCACAATTCGACAGCGGAGCTAGAAGCTCTGTATTTCTGAAAAATTGTTATTTGTATATTCAGTTTGGGGTAACACCATATGTATGTACCTACTTTGCTGTGTAGATTTGTTCTTTGAGAACTGATCTTGCTATTTATTTTACTGCCGCAGACTATATTTCGGAATTTAGGAGACTACTTTGTTCTGAAAAGAACTGTGACTTTTACCTGAGGGGGAGGTAAAAAATTGGCCAGATTTTATTTGGTTTTTAGGCTTCTGATTTTTTTAAAGCTTCGTCCTTATTTTGGGATTTATTCCCAGCAAGATGCGTGTGTTGTGCCTACTACCAATGTTGAGGCCGTTGATTGACTGTGGTTATGGTGGGTGAGGCTTATTGTGTCATTTTAATTTTTCAAGTATTTACCAATTTATGACCCTACCTTTAATGGATTGGCCTGTTAAAGAATGAAACAACAAGAACAGACAAAATATGGACGGCACCGGGCTTTACTCTCTATCTCAAAACACTTAACTGTCATGTTTGACCATTGCTCGTTGCTCTGCAGGAAACGCAAGAAAGAGAAAGGCCGACCGATCTCCAACGAGGTCGCCACGGAGCCAGAACCAGAGAAGGATCCGGCCAGAGAAGCGGAGCTCCTGCTGACTTCTCGCTTCAAGGCCTTCGATCACGGTCTGAGAGAGATTGAGAAGATCCTGGACCGCTGGGACCGGACCATCGGTGAGAAGTCAAATCCATGAGGCCAAACTGATGCTTTGAAGGGATAGACTGGTTTCTTGCTGGTTGGGTTATGAAAGGGGGGGCTAGGCAACCTCGTTCCCAGGGATGATCGATCTCCTCGTGCCATTTTTGTTTTCCTAGCACACGCTACTCGCTCATAGCCCCTGGTATTGGTTAAATAAAAATGTATCAGTATATGGCCTTTGGCTGATCCACTCTACGCACGAGCTCAAGTATGTAGCCCGCAAAAAAAGGCATCAAGTCAAAGAGCAACTGGTCCCCTCTCGTTTTTCGTTGATCTTGTGACGTGTCAAACTGTATGCAGTTTAGGGTGACCGTGTAAAAACACGATTTATTTTAAATGGAATCGCGTCAAAATACTTGCATTTTGACACTCGCTTCCCAGAGTCTTTAGATTGATTTGTGAATTTTTAAGAGCAAAATTTCCGGTGGTATTTTGCCTCATTTAAAACACAGCATGTGTAAAAAAATTCCAGAATGCAACAAAAGTGGGAGATGACAAAACGGAAGTGTACAAACTTTTGAAGAAACTCTGTTCACTCCGAATTTTCATTTCTGTATTTTAGGGCAAGTTGTCATCGACCCGCTGGCCGATGAAATGGAGGCTGAGGAACTACCCGCCCACCCTCCCTCTGGAAGGAAGGGTAAAAGCAAGGCAGAAAAGGAGAAGGAGAAGGAGCGAGAGAAAGAAAGGGAACGGCTTGAGAAGGAACGCCTGGAGAAGGAGAAAGCAGAGAAGGTAGGCGGTATTTTTTTTGGCCGAGTAACTGAGAAAAAAATTGAAGAGAGTTTTGCCTTTTGTCAATAGATGTAATCCTTTTTATATGCTTTGAACAGAAATTCATGAGCAAGAAAAGTTTCTCTGAGTAATTTGCTCTGAAAAACTGTCGGGCATGTTCTAGGCCCGACGGAACATTCCCTTAGGCATACGCCTGCATTCTAGTGGACCGCCAGAACGTTGTGGTGGACTGCGACAGTGTGCTGAACTACGTGAACATTACTACACGAGAAGAATATGCGCGTTTGCATTTTGAACATTCCAATGCTTGTCCACTGGGGAACTTATCAGATCCAATCGGACTGTTCCTACCGTTCTTACTTTTAAGAAGTTCCCTTAAAAATTGGGGCTCCAAAGAGAGGTGTGCTGTTGCATAAGAATGTGTGCAACCATGCTTGAGTGAGCAAAAAATTGGTCATCAGGGTATTTTTTTTTATGTCAAAAATTAATAACTTGAGGTTTAAATTAAGTTTAATCCAATCCCAACAGGCTGCAGCGGAGAGCGGCGAAGAGGGTGACGACGAGAAAGATGGCAGCAAGAAGGAGGAGACGGGCGTACCTCACATCCTCATGGATGCCAGCGAGCCCGATACCCAGATGGGCGACAAGGTGCTCACCCTGGGGCGTCTCCCCACGGCCGCCGAGGTCTTGGATGGTTTAGGACTCGGCCCCAACGGGCCGCCCATACCCCCATCGGCAGCATTCTCAGTCGTCCCTTACCCTGTGAAGAGGAAGGCACCACTTGGCTCTGATCCTGCCGGTCACTACATCTTCGTAGCGTCTTCTCCTGATGACCCGTAAGTACAATCAGGGATGAGAAGTGTCAGACTTCTATCTGAACTCGGACCTTTTTGGTGTCTGTTCGGTGAAAAAAAGGAGCTGGTATTTTTTTCAGATGTAAAGAAATCCTGCTCCTTGAGGTACTTCTCTAGTACTGAGGATACTGTTCCCAAAAGCTCCTTGGAATCTGTAACTCCAGGGGTTACCAAAAGATGATAATACCATCATTTCAACCTACCTGCTAAGTGCTAAAATTGAGATCCTTGTTTCAGATCTTTCTGTCAGCAATGAGGCTCATCCTCACAATACAATTCACTTTGGTGATAAATCATAGTTCTATACAGCTGGATTGCACAGGAGAACAATCCCAGGATTGGAGTTTTCATGGCATTTTTGTTTGTTTTTTCTACAGGAATGTTATCCCAGAAGAGAAGGCTAAGGAAGTTGAAGTGGAACCAGATTCGGCAACTCCCGACAAGGGCAGAGAAAAGGTAGAGCTGTAGTTTTAACAAGCACCTGATGCGCTCTCTAGTTTATTGTAAACCACTGTGTATTTATTGTAAGTCTGCACTCCATGCAACATTAGGGCGGTTGGGTTGGCGTAGTGGTATCTTTCCTCGCCTGTTATTGTCAAGACTTAAAAGTGGCCTGTTGATTTATTAAAAATCTCTTGGCCGAGCAGTCTACTGCATCGGACTCAAGTTCTGATAGTTGAATCATGGGAGTGTGGTGTTGACTCTTGTGTCCTTGAGTAAGGGACTTAGCCATAATTGCTTCTCTTAACCCAGGAGTATAAATGGGAACCTGAGAGGGCTGAGACAGTATTGTGTTGGATTAACCCCTTAGTGCTAATTTAAGCAGCTTGGGGCTTGTATGCTCCCCAGGGAGTTGAGAAAGTTAGATGAATAGTCTAAAAGTATGCCCGATGGACAGGGATAATAATGTTGTAAAGCGCCTTGATCTAGCTACTAGGATGTGTGCGCTTTATAAAAGAACTAAGTGTTATTGTTCAATACGCACACATGGTGAGATATACACTGACTCACCGACAGGATTCTCTGCTGGTCTTCATATTCTTTTGTTGATGTCTCTTTGTGATTTCAGGACGACCATACAACCCCGACAGGCAAGGGAAAGGGCAAAGACAAATCCCGTTCGGGAGCGGAGAGCGTAAGCTCAAGACGTCGCTCCGCCAAGGGCTCCCGCAATCGCAAGGGGTCCTTAGTGGTCACCTCTCCACCCCCCGGCACCACCACACCAGGGTCGGACTTCGACGGTCAGAGTAGCACAGCTGGGGATATGTCGGCCATGCAGGAACCGAAGAATGCCAAGTAAGTACCAGAGACAATGGGGGGGGGAGGGGTGGGGGTCAAAGTAACTAAACTTTATTGAGCTAGATGCTAATTTTTTTTTGAGAGAGAGAACAAGATATAAGTTAATTAAACTAAAGAAAAAGTTGGGATTGTTTGGGATGAAAAGGTCAAGAGCACAGTGGTGAGCTTAGGGAAGTGGATTCTGGATCGTAACTCCAGTTTAAAGAGCCCTTTGAATATGTAACTTGGATGAGGGTTGCCTTTGGGGAAAGAAAGGGATTGTTTTTTTGGGAAAAGGTCAAAGGTGAAGGTCTCCAATCCAATCCAAAATATTTTCAAACACTTCTCTTTTAAAAAATGTGTAAAATAACTGAGTATTCATTTTTTTTCTTTCATTGTTTGTTTTCTCCCCCTCTCTTGAGGCTTGGGATCTTTCGCTGGAGCATCCCAGCTGAATCAGAGATTCTCCTCAGACTGCGCTTCCAGTCGGACGAGCTGGGACAATTTGACCAGACCCTTAATTTTGAGATCATTGGGACGCGCCGGCGATACCAGCTGTACTGCCGCGGTGTGTGTTCCTTCCCAAACATCAGCCGTGAACCAAGGTAAATTTATTTTTATTTTTTTATTTATTTCATTTCTCGGGCAGATGAAAAGCAAACAAAAAATGCACATTGGTAAAAAACATTAAAGGATACAGCAAGAGCAGTTAAAAATACAGAGGAAGGAAAGAGAACCAGTTGGGACCCGCTTTTAGAGTTTCTTGAAATAGACGAAATGCCATCACAAAGATGTAAGACTAAGCCCTTTCTCCATGTTTTGACCAAACCTTCAAGTATCTATTTGAAATGATGTAGAGGGTCTGTAAACCTCTAAAATGTAACGTCCAGTAAATTCAGTGGGCTTCATCTGCAATCCAAGAAGGAAACAATTTATTTAAGGATTTTTCATGTTCACACTTGTTGAATTGCTGAACAGAGTTGCAAGTGAGATTGTTTAGAGACCGTAGCAAGTTCCATCGTCTAGATCCAGCTACAGAGAAGGCCAAGTCAACTGCATGTTTTGATTGTGCGATGTGTTTTTAAGTGTGCTTTTGAGTTGAGTCCATATAGGAAGATTTCTTCAGAATGCAGTGGGTCCTGGGTTCGAATCCTGCATGAGGTGTCGGTCAAAACCAAATCGGATGGTTCCACTCTTTTCCCTTGGAACGTCTTTACGTCTAAGGACTTTTAACAAATCCATACATCAATCCTTCAAAAAGAAACAAACCTTGGATGGTAACAATGCCATAAACCAAAGAAACCTAAGTTTATAAATCTGCTCTTGTCTCCGCCTTCAGAATTGTCTTCCCCCATCGTAAGAAGAGCAAACGAGCCGACGAGATCGTCCACAAGAAGTACATCCTGAGCTCGGAGACCCTCCAGATGGGTCCCCTGCTGGGGGGCAAGTCCAGGGACCGCTACAAGGAGTGCAAGTACCCGGAGAACATGGAGAAGCTGACCATCCAGAACTCCTC
The DNA here is from genome assembly GCA_032158295.1 of Pycnopodia helianthoides. Lineage (NCBI taxonomy): Eukaryota > Metazoa > Echinodermata > Asteroidea > Forcipulatida > Asteriidae > Pycnopodia > Pycnopodia helianthoides. Next base: position 21,000,784 of record CM063246.1, on the reverse strand, counting down.
CCCGCTGGACGCTGAGGTGACGTTCTGCTTCCAGCACGACGGCAACGCTACCACCTTCCTGATGGACCCGCCGGCGATGTCGCTCAAACCTGGAGAATCTCACGTGAGTGAACTCCTTTAAGAGTCCTTGCCTCCTTTTTCACAAGAATCTGTTGAATTTTCAAGCTTTATCACTGTTATTCTCATATGGGCTCCAGATTGAAGTGGGAAAAAAAACAGTTAACAACTTGCTATTTTATGGGATTTGAGGCGTTGTATGGTGAGGTCTCAATGTATATTCAGTTTGCGGTAACACCATGTGTATTTATCTACTATATATATTATCCTTCCGTCAAGGTAGTACTTAAACTAAGTAGTCTCCCGAATTCCAAAATCTACTCTGCGGCAGTAGAAAAAATAGCAAGACAGGTTCTCAAAGAACAATATCTACAGGGCATTGTAGATAAATACACATGGTGTTACCGCAAACTGAATATAAATTGCTATTTAATAATATATGAAATACCAATGTGCAAAGAAGTTGCAGAAAGTTCATGAAAGAATTTCTAGACCAACCAGCTAGAGAGAAAAGGCTACAGTTACATGAAAATGTACACCTTAGATTTTGAGCCTTGAATATTGACGGGGGGCACTAAAAAGCCAATAAATGGTTGAAAAATGTAATTTTTGGCATTTTTTTCCGCTGCCTTTCTATTGCAGGAGTTGACCCTGTGGGCCTACCCTAAGAACCAGGGCTTCTTCGAGGACAGCATCGTCTGCTGCGTCAAGGAGAATCCAGAACCGATTCTCTTCAAGATTAGCTGCTACGGAGTGCGACCCGAGGTGGAGCTGGACAAGAAGCAACTTCATTTCGAGAAAGTTCTTCTGCACCGGTAGGTTATGTTTCCAGTCAAAGCTTTGTTTTTAACTGTCAAGTTAATTAATAATAACAATAATAATAGTAATAATAATCGGCATTTATTAGGCACTTTTCAATTCGTCTTCTACTACTACTACTACCCCTGTTCATTCCTGAAGCCATCTCCTTTGGAGTATGCAGCACCGGCAGCCAAACCGGCGCACAGCTCACTAATCATTCACATCAACAATCTGTACCCTCACAGGTACTCATTTATTCTTGGGTGATGAGAAGCGATTATAGTCTAGCGTCTTGCCCAAGTCAAGCCAGGGGTTGGAACCGACACTCTGGTGACTCAGTTATCAGTACTTGAGTTCGATGCTGTAGGTCGCTCGGCCATGACCCATTACAATTCTGAAATTTTTAACAATCAAGTAGAGATAGTTTTAGTGTACTCAAATAATTACAAATAAGACAACTAGTAAACACTCTGAATAAGGTTTCATAAATGTTGGAGCATTTTTGTTTTGGGAGGTGTTTGTTTTTTCAGATCTTAATCTGTGAGAGGGACTTATTTTTATTATCTTGTCCTTGTTTTTCCTAAATCCATGCGAAAATCAAGTCGCTGTGCCCATTATGCCTTGCTGACAATGTTGATAATGTGTTTGTGGGTTTTGATTTTTCCTCGACTGCCGTTCAGGAAGGACACCAAGACCATCTACCTCCGCAACAGCACCCTCCTTCCCGTGGCCTGGCGCATCAGCGGGCTGGAGAACCTCGGGGATGACTTCTCGGTGACGACAGACACCGGGGTCATTGATCCCAAGTCTGAGTTTGCCCTGAATGCTCACTTCAGAGCCATGAGACCCACAAACCTCAAGAAGATGATCAGACTGGAGGTAAGAAAACACTTTTCTTTTTAACCACCTCACTAAGGTACTGTAAAAAAAATAAATAAAAAAAAATTGATGGCCTCTGCTTGGTGTTATTTTTTCGGAATGTCCGGAATAATTTAGTTTTGAGAATATTGGTGTCAAATATCGTGGTCACAATGAAACCCTGACTATAACAAAGGTTATAGTAAAAAAGTTAACAAAGGTTCTAGTAAAAAGAGCCATGGTTTGTTGTTCTCTTTCAAGAAAATTTGGATTGTCTTCACCGTGTGTCGGCTAAACCTTGGCCATAAGCCACGGCCGGTAAGCCACGGCCATGGTATGCTGGCTGCCCTTAGATCGAATACAATGATAAACAATGGTGGTAGCCTATCGATCTCTCATAATCCTCGTTAGTACAACAAAAGAAGAACGGTCTGGAATCAGGCATTACACAATAACTTCCGGAAAAGGGGAGATTTGGAGCATGAATTCCAACACCCTAAGTCCCTCTTTGCACAGGGAAAACGAAGTGTAGGACAGTCAGTGCAGTTCTGTGCACGGGAATATCGGGAAGCAAATATATATCAACTGACATGACCTACCCAACCAAAAGAAGACGTTCAGAAACTGTTCAGAAACGTATATAAACTTCCACCGTGTCTCAGTTTTGAAAAGTTTTGCATATTAAGATGTTAAGTTGTTGAGGGAGAATCCACCCTTGTGCCGTTGAAAAACCCAGTGTTACATGAAGTTCAACCTCTAATAGCTGCTGCTTGTATAGTTTTGCATTCGTCCCTTCACTTACGAAATGAATACAAAAAAAACCTTGCCCCAGTCCAGTAGGATTGAAATTCCCTGATTATTCTTTGGTTATTTATATATTTAAACAAATAAAATCTCACCCGTTTTTTCTTCTTGGCTACAGGTATCCGACGTGGAGAACATCATGGGTCTCCTGCAGACAGAGAACATTCAGGTGTTGGCCGAGGCCTACGATGTGGCCCTGGATATGAGCTTTCCCAAGGGGGCCGACGGGGGACTGGACTTTGGCACCATCAGGGTGATGGATGAGACCAAGCAGACCTGCTCCCTCAAGAACAAGGGACGATATGAAATCGCCTTCAGGTATGAGAGACCAATCAATTAGGCCTAGCCCTCCATTTAGCTGGCAGCACAGTACTTATGTTGGGAGAACAAGTCGTCGCGTGAGAACTATAAGGTCCTTAACAAACGTGATGGACAAAAGGTCGTTAAAAAAATTTTTTTTAAAGCCTATAAAATAAAATAATAAAATACAACTATCAGAAATTAATGTTTCCTTATGAAAATCAATTTTCAGATTTTCATAAGGAAACATTAATTTCTGATAGTTGTATTTTATTATTCTGTTTTATAGGCTTTGAAAATTTTTTTTTTAACGACCTTTTGTCCATCACGTTTGTTAAGGACCTTATAGTACTGAGCCGACGAAGTGTATCTCCACCCCCTCAATCATCAAGCAAAGTGCACTGCACCACACTCGAATATAGCACAACATAGCTATGATCCAAATGAAAATAGAACAAAAAACTATTGATGAGACCGTCTTGAACAGCTAATTTTATTTTCAATCTTTTCTGTGAAGTTTGTGTGCATTCATATTTAGGCAAACTCTTGTGAAGCTGTGAGCTCGAGTTTTATTTAGCTTCCCTGGAGTTGCTTGAAGATGCACTCCATGTGAGCTCGAACTGAAATGCCTTAAAATCCTGCTGTTATTTATTAACAATAATATTAATAATGTACATTTGTATGACGCACACAACCATAACAAAATGCTCCAGACGCCCTACAAGAAATCCTGACAATAAAACAAATAGTTTTGGGTTGAACAAAGACAAATTGACTAGAGCGGGATTTGAACCAACGACCTACGGATTAACGTGCCGGCGCTCTACCAACTGAGCTATCTAGCCCTATGTTGGCGGTCTCCCCATATTTTGTCAATATCTTTGTTCTGGGGTGCCAAAATAAAACAAATAAGTAACTAATTAGATGCTATGGCCATCAGATGTGTGTCTCGTTAATGTTGATATGCTGGAGCATAACCTCAAGAATTCCTAAGATGAGGGGCTGCTGATGCAAAAGGCCCTGTCCCCCCACGATCTGTTAGTTCCTAACTCCGTAAGTTTCATCTCTGTTTACGATCGATGGCCGAAGAAAATTTTTAATACGAAATGTTAGATGGGCTTGTTGATGGGCAGCCAGTGTAGTTCTTTTAGTATATTGGAGTGATGGAGGCTGCACAACAAGACACGCAGCATAGTTTCGAGTCTTCTGTTGCCCACGGAGCAGCTTTACACTTTACCCGTTTAACTGATATTTTCCTCGATCACAGTTTCAACTTTGAGACGACCGAGGTGAGCGGACCGGAGATCATCAACCTGTTCTCTGTGATCCCACAGAAGGGTGTCCTGGTACCCAACGACAGACCCACACAGGTCCAGGTTATCTTCAAGTCGCGCAAGGAAGTCACCATCAGGGACCAGCCTATCCTCAAGTGTCAAGTGAGTTTCTTTGTTTAGCGCTGTCCGAACCGAAGACCAAGTTGCTGAGGTTCTCAGGCAAGGCTTAAAGTGAGGGTAGAAGCAAAACACGGGTTTTTGTCAATTTTAACTCTGCTTTGTAGTCTGTTAAAAAGAAATTAGTGTTTGTCATTCCTACATATCGGGCATTTCTTACAATACTTATGTTTTTTTACACTTTATAATTTTGGTTTTCCCTTCAAAAGAAAGCAGCATTTGAGCAGCAATAATCTTGAAGGATTTGAACTTGCCATTGAGGGTTGAAAAGAGATAGCTTTCTTGTGTCCAAACCTCTGTTTTTTTTCCTTTTGCAGTGATGCATAGAGTCTGTAAATTCTCTCAAATTAAACGTCTGTGAGTCCAGGAAGTTCCTTCTCCAGAACAAGACAAAAGATCGTCCCCCTTTTTCAGGTTTTTTTATTTTAAAGTAATAAACCACAAGGGAAACTCACTGACTGGGTAAATTTTATTAGATTTTGTGTTGGACAAAGAAAAGATGACAAGAGCGGGATTTGAACCTGCGACCTCAGGATTAATGAACCGGCGCTCTACCAACTGAGCTATCTAGCCCTAATGTTGGCGGTCTTCCAATTTTTTTAAATTTTGTGCAATCAGACACCTTTGACTGACGGGGGCCCAATTTCATAGAGCTGCTTAACGACTGATTTTGTGCTTACTGTGAGATTTTCATTTCAACGTAACCGTAATCACTGGAAAAGGCATGCTTAACCAGTGCTTCCTGTAAGCAAATGAATGACGAAACAGTGCAAATCCATGGTGAATGGGCAAGTAGGCCGCCCTTTTTTGTTTGCTAAACTGTTTAATGCTCTTGAGCAAAGCCTTCAGCTAAAGTAAGCAGGAAAAGTTGCTTAGCAGTAAGCAGCTTTATGAAATTGGCTTCGTTCATTGCAAATTTTCAGTAGAAATAATTTTAAAATGGGGTAAAACCAGGTGAATTTACTATCCCTTTGGAATTGTCTCTTCAGGTCATCGAGCCCAACCTCTCCGACAGCGGCGAGACTATCGCCAGCATTCCGGTCAAGCTCGGCGTACGCAGCATCTTCAGTAAGTACAACGTGTACCCGATCAGCGACATCAACTTCGGCGCGGTGCTGGTCGGCCATCGACGCACCCGCTCCTTCATCATCGAGAACAAGGGGGAGTTTGACTTCAAGTACACCGTCAATCGTATGAGCCGCGACTCCCAGCCTATGCAGCCGCTGCTCAGGGGAAGAGTGTAAGTCTACCTCGACTACTCTGAGCATTTCTAATTCTGAAATAGTCCTTACGAACGGAACTCAAGTTGTGCTTATGATATCTGTATCCATCTCGAAAACAAAAACTCTCCAAGATGGTTCTGCTCAGCGAACAGACCATGTGACCTGTGACATCACGTGTTTACAAAAGAGCCGCAGAGACTGGACTTCCTGCAGGCACACTTTGTATACAGGTCAATGAAATAAGACTAATAGTAACCTCACATGGATATTGCACAACAGGACTTCTATCAGCTTTTAAAATGAAGAAGGGGGGGGGAAGACACTCAAAACTTGTTCAGCTGTTGTCGCATTGCTTGATTATATGCCTTAATTATGGTACAAAAAGTCAAATTTCCTATGTGACTAGTGTTAGTATCTTGCCTGCCAGGAAACGCCCTGGAATGTGCGAGGTTACTCTTTTGTAGACAATTTGACAAGGGTTAGTCATTTATAAATGATCTCACCAAATGTTACTTTTTTTTCACAGTGGTTCAAATTTGTCACTGTCTTTTTTATTATTGTTTCTGCAACCATGACTGAGCAAAGTTTGTTTCTTGTTCATCTGTGTTTCCTTTTTTTTTTTAGTAAGCAGTCACATGTTAGACGATTCTGAATTACATTTTCTTAGCGTTTCATATTCTATTTTTTACAGATGACTCAAGTCATCTGTAAAAATAGAATATGTTTCTGATTTTAACTTCTGCTCAGCTAAGTTTTATCATCATTTCTTGCTTGCTCTTAAACAAAACTTCTTGCTTGACTTTCATTGCTCTCAGCGTTACCTTCACATGTTCTCGTTTCATTTTTCTTGTATGCTTTGCAAACTTTGTAGCATTTTAAGATGTACTTTTGTTTATCTTTGCTCCATCCTGATACTGTTTTCCATTTGCTTTTGACCGCTCCATCCCATAATGCTTGCTTACTATCATAGTGGATCTAGAGCATCAAAGCTTCTTTCCAGTTCCTGAGGTAAACATACAACGACAAAAATACCTGCACCTTAGTCGTCTTTTTTTCTCACACACTTACTAACCACCCCTCTCCTTCTTAGTGGAACTAACACCTCGGCTTCAAGAGGAAGGGAAATGTCAAATACAATTTTTTGTGATTATGCTCATTTCCAATGTGAGTAGTGGGGAAAAAATTACAAGTCTCTGACCTCATGTTAAATGGTGTAAACTGCCATTGCATTTGATACTCTTTCCAGTGCAAAATTCTGTCAACATTCCAAAACATCCGTTGACATCATTCTGAGAAAAATGGGTCAGCACATTTTTTACGGGGATGTTTTGGTTCATGCCTGACTTTTTTCAGAGCGAAATTTGAAACTTGACGTCTTGGATGTCAACAACTAATTCTAGGTCTTTACATTCCAAGGAGGAATTTTTCGTCAGTCAAAAAGTCAAAATCAAGGTAATTGAAAGTCAGGAGGAACCAAAACATTACCATTTTTCTCAGAATAATGTCATCGGATGTTTTGGATATTGACAGAGTTTTGCACTGGAAGGGAATCGAATATAATGGCAGCTTACACCATTTGAATTTGTTTAACTTGTAATTTTTTCCCCACACACATGAGGACTCTATCTATTGGAAAATGAGTACGTCACAAAAAATTGAATTTGACATTTCCAAACCCCTTGCGTAGGTAGCCATCGCTGAGTTTCAAATACTGGAAACATGCACCTGTGTTGCGCACCACGCACAAAACTCATTCACATAAATCAATTTTTTTTGTGGATAACTAATTCAAACTGACTATTTTAGACCCTCCCTACACAAGTGATATAGAATTTGATAAATAGTACAAGCACATCTGAAGAAGAAAAAAAGGCGTAAAGTAAAGAATTTATAATCCCTTTAAAGTAATAATAAATGACAGCCATAGAACCCCAACATTTTTTCAAATGCCGAGTACTGAGATTCACAACTTTGCACAACTCCTTACAGACTCAACTGGGCCCAATTTTACGGCGCTCCTTACCAAATAATTCTGCGCTTACAACACCCTGTAACCTGCATACGTCTATGGCTTCACAGCTGGGCCTAAGCAGAACTCCACGGTAAGCGGTGCCATGAAATTGGGCCCTGTTGACCGACCTTCAGACGTGCACCTTTTTTTTTGTGGAGCTAATCAGGTCAATTTCTTGTTTCTTTTTCGAAGTTGTTTGGAAAGCTGGAAGACACTTGCCAAGCAGCGTCCTTGCAGCTTCCTCCTTCAAAAGTTGCACGTCTGAACTCTATAACTAACGCTCTAATACCCACTTGTGATTTGACCATGCACACGACGTCTCACAATTTTTACTTGGAAGAAGTAAAATTTAAGAGTTGATTTTTTTTTGCACAACGACACTTCAGTGGCACTTTATCACCGAATATACCCTTTCTAGAAACACGTTCATTGCTAATCAAAGTGTGGTGTCACGAGGGCAGCGTTGACAACTCATCTTCAGATGAGTCTTACACTATGAAAATGTTCTTCTTGAAAATGGAGTGAAAATCCACTTTTCTCCTTGAAATTGTAAGTTCCCCCTTGTTCACCTTGTTTTCACTGAGTTCTTTTCTAACTAGCCAGAGCCAAAGTGTTTCACGATGTTTTTACTGTGCTGCACTGCTGAAAACATTATTCACCAATTAAAGAGTTCTAGACTTGGATGGAGAGCATTCCCTGAAATCACAGTGAAAGTCATTGAGGCCAGTAAATGGTTTGGAGACTCTTTTTTCAAGGTGATTTAAGGGAACTGCAATTCCCTTAAAGTATGGTGAAAGAGAAATAAATCCTTGAATTTCAGCCAAATCCTGCACTTCACTGAGATTTCACGGTGGTTTCACAGCAAAGATTTTCATAGTGTTAGTGTTTGGTGCAATCCAGCCCCGGGTTGTTTTGAAGGGACGGGACTATATCAGTTTTTTGTTAATGCACATTGAAACTCAACCACACAACACACAAAGTTTTCCAACTTTTTCAAAACTCACACCACACACACACACACAAAGTTTTCCAACTTTTTGATGTCAGCCTTTCTCTATGGTTTTAAGATTTTTTTAAATGTGGTCGTTTGTTGTGGCTGGAACATAACTTTACCACCTTCCCTATTGAATTCCTGGTGGCATTGTTTGAGTGTTTTGCCTGTACCTTCTGATGAACCATTTTAACGTTTTTGTATTATTGTAATATTCTAGTAATTTAGCCTGTTGGGTCACGAGTGGAATGTAATAATGAACCAATGCCAATACCATCATTGCCCGGTCTGTGCTCCAGCTGGGGTTAACAACATCTAGCGGGAAAAGGGTATATCTTTATTGTCAGTGGCCAAACAGTTGGCCAGGATTGCAGAATGAAGTGGCGTTATATAAAGGGTATATCTTTTTGTCACGTGGCCAGCAGTTTGGCCCAGGATTGCAGAATTGAAGTTGGCGTTATATAAAGGGTATATCTTTATTGTCACGTGGCCCAAGCAGTTTTGCCAGGATTGCAGAATTGAAGTTGGCGTTATATAAAGGGTATATCTTTATTGTCACGTGGCCCAAGCAGTTGGCCCAGGATTGCAGAATTGAAGTTGGCGTTATATAAAGGGTATATCTTTATTGTCACGTGGCCCAAGCAGTTTGGCCCAGGATTGCAGAATTGAAGTTGGCGTTATATAAAGGGTATATCTTTATTGTCACGTGGCCCAAGCAGTTTTGCCAGGATTGCAGAATTGAAGTTGGCGTTATATAAGAACTGTTTACTATTATTGTTATTATTATTTGATTTTGATGGCTCTTCTCAACAGGCCCGGTGGTAACAAACGCACTAAATCAAGGGACGGATCTAGCTCTGGCCGCTCAGTAGCTAAACCCAAGAGAGCTGACTCAATGAGGTAAACTAACCCCTCTTCAATTTGCAGTATTTTAAATCGCGTGAGGGCGAGGGTGGACCAAGTTTCGCGTCCGGGAAACAAAACAAAAAAACTTGTTTTTTTCATTGTTGTTATCAATATTATTATTTATTTGGCCTATGATACAAGAAAATAACAAGGCAGTCAAAAAAAGATAAAACTGTATTTATGGTGCTAAGAAATTCGCTGTTGAAAGCGCCCTTTTTTCTTTGTACTAGAAGGGATTTAGGACTCTGATATAGACATACAATTTAAGAAATTAGTTTTTTCAGAATAAATTGCTCCTTTTTATCAAGATTAACCATTTGAATATTTTTGAAAACCTTTTTTTTCCTGTGGTGCCATCTTCAAAAGGCTTTCTACCAGGTAAATTTTTGTGCACTGTGATAAGCACACACCAGTGTGAATATAAGGCAGTCTCTAAATCGGCGGCTACCGCTACGGCTAAGGCTAGATTTCAGCGCCATCATGCATTGAAGTATAGTAAATCCTCGGCAACACCCTTAGCAACAGCCGTAGCCGTAGCTGTAGCCGCCAATTCGGGATTGGCCTAACATTGTGAACACATTGTCTGTTGTATGAGGACTTACTCTTAAACCAATCCCTGACGGGTATGTGTGTGTTTTGTGCATACAACCAGAGCTGTACAAACGTTTGGGTAACTGGACTGGTTTCTCACCTTATTTTCCCTCTGTTCACGCAATCTGGATTGGACTAATTGAGTCAATCAACTGCTGTTGTTGTTGTTGTTGTTGTTGTCGATGTTGTTGTTGATGTTGTTGTTGTTGTTGTTGTTGTTGTTGATGTTGTTGTTGTTGTTGTTGTTGTTGTCGATGTTGTTGTTGTTGTTGTTGTTGTTGTCGATGTTGTTGTTGTTGATGTTGTTGTTGTTGTCGATGTTGTTGTTGTTGATGTTGTTGTTGTTGATGTTGTTGTTGTTGTTGTTGTTGTTGTTGTTGTTGTTGTTGTTGTTGATCACATCCATGGCGTTCCATGGTTCCCACGATGGAGTGTTTTAATGTGATCAATCTTGGTCAGTAGTACTTACTTTCATGAGTGGTATGCCAGTTTACTTCTTCACCTAATCCAACCATCTCAGCCTAGGTCATTTTGGCTTTTGTTTTCCTTCGGTACTTCCTTACAAGAACTGTCTCTCCAGACTTTTGCCTTTTCTCCTTGTTATATGGGTGTTGTGGGTGGCTAAAGCGCTGGCCCTGGTTCGATTCCCGGCTAGGGCCATATGTGAGTAGAGTCGTGCCATGGTTCTCTCCTGTGCCATGAGGTTTTTTTCTCTGGGTCCTCCATTTTTCCTTCCTCCGGAAAAATCAAACACTTTTGATCTCTGGCTGTGCTCCGTAGTGATATATGGGTTGGTGTAGCCGGCTGCCGAAGGCGCTCTCGCATGCCTGCAGCTCGACCACGTTGTAGTGGCGGCCTTTGCAATTCAGTTTCTCGGCTGCAAGTAAGGATGATTAGCTTGGATGAAGCCCACTTGCGCAATATTTATTGCGTAAGTTGTGCACCAACTAACACAAGAAATCTTGCACAAGCAGACTGAAGCAGTTTCGTGAAGTTTTTTGTGAAATTGGCTGCTGGGTTCCATTTCACGGTTCTGCTTACCGCAAAATTCTGCGCTTACGGCGCCCTGTAAAGCACATGATTCTATCGGCCGTAAGGGCAGAATTCCGCAGTAGGCAGAGCCATGAAATTGGACCCTGATTTGACAAACCAAGTGAATTCTCAGCACAACTGGGCTAGTCTACTCACTTGTGTGATGAACTATCAAGATGATTGCCTGTTTTCTTGAATCACTCTTTCAGTTTGTTTGACTTGGAACAGTGTGGCACCTTTACTTCTGTCTTTTTATAGCACACAGGTAAAACCAGTATAAATTAAAACTGAGTCCACGCAAAGAAAAATAGTCACAGTCCCAAGGTTTGATACAATCAAGCTATTATGAAGAACGCAGCACTTTTTTGACACGTTTCACAATTATAAGTTGCACAGGTACACATCTACTCCTGGGTGATGAGAAGGAGTTATGGTTAAGTGTCTATCTAGTGCTAAGAGCGGGATTTGGACAGATTTACCAGAGAAATTCATTTTGCACAAGAGCTTTAAAACAATATTCTGGTTTTTACCGTACACCTGTGTGTAATTTTTAAGCTCTGTATACTCCGTGCTTTCCCTAGTCCTACGGGGAAAAAAAATCCACTACTCGGGTGGGATTCGAACCCAAAACCCCCACCGTCTTAGTGCAGATGTCTTACCACTAGATGTACCCAGTGACAAGACGCCAGATTAAATCCTTCTTAATATACTGTCAAGTAATGAACCACAAGGGAAACTGACTGGGTAAATTTCAAATGGTTTGGGGTTGAACAAAGAAAAATTGACTAGAGCGGGATTTGAACCAACGACCTCCGGATTAACGTACCGGCGCTCTACCAACTGAGCTATCTAGCCCTATGTTGGCGGTTTCCCTATTTTGAAGCCATGCAACCGTTAACTGCCGTGTAGCCAGGGATCACACCCAAGTTTACGATACAACCTGGGAAGCGGCAGCCACGGGATCACCCTAAGGGGATGCAACTTTTTAAAATTTAAATGTCAAGTAATGAACCACAAGGGAAACTGACTGGGTAAATTTCAAATGGTTTGGGGTTGAACAAAGAAAAAAATGAACTGTTTACAAGTTCTTGGCGCTTTTCAGTGATTTCTATAACTTTTCTTTTGAACTGACCAGGCAAGACATCGGTGGTGGAGGCGGCGGCGGCGGTGGTGGGGGTAGCACCACAAGGCTTCAGCTGGGAATGTTCACCATCTACCCAGCATACGGCATTGTGTATCCTAACAACCCACAGGTCATACAGGTGGAGTGCCTACCAGAGATGACTGGCAAAGGAGATGAGGTAAAGAAAAGAGGGTGGTCTCAAAAATATTGTACTTTGATTTTTTTTTTATGGATGATTTTGTTACGACAATGTTACTTTAGCGAAAACCAAACCAGCCATAATAAAGTGTTGTGCTGGCTTAGCTTCTCTGCATAATAGACCAGGTTTTTGTTTAGAAAATCAAAATAAATGATAGTAATAATAATAATAGTGGCTTTATATGTAGCGCTCAAATACCATCACTCATTGACGTTCATGGCGCTGTAACATTATTACCCCTGGTCACTGGGCTAATGATTTCATTCCTTCAACCATCTCAGCTCCCTGAGGGGTATACAGCCTGTGCTGCCAAATATGTTGCACACCCAAGCTAAATCAATCACAAGAACCCTCTCTGCCCTCACAGGTAACCCATTTACCCCTGGGTGAAGAGATGTAATTACAGTTAAGTGTCTTGCTCAAGTGTTGCGACTGCGTGTTTCTTTTTGCCAAAACATTTATTTTGGAGACCACTCTCGGTCAATAAACTTCATTTACCAGGAGCTCCAAAACATGCAAAACCAATTTATGAAATCCATGCAAAGTGCACTGACGACTGTCTAGTCCTGAGCCGACAACTTGCATTTTATTTATTTATTTTTTTTTTTTTTTTTGGGGTGGGTGGGGTATTCTGTTCTTGTTTTTCAAGATTTTGTTATGGTAAGCCAACAAGGTAATCAATTTAAATTGACTGTCACGCCAATGTGTGATCAGCACTGATACCAACCAGTAAGGTTACCAGTTGGAGACTTTTAACCGCTAGATGGCAGCAGACATACCATTGTTTACGTAGTTCTAGTTTTAAGCATGCACACATTGCCGAGAACATTGGATTCACCTGGTAAGTCTGCTGCCACCTAGCAACCCCAAAAGTCCCCCATTGTTAAATGTTGTTTGTCCCGTCTTTCAGGATCTAGCGATTGAGATCACGGACCGCGACCCCGCCGACCATCCCCAGGGCATTCCCTACAAGATCCTAGCCGAGGCCTGCAGTCCAGGCATCAATCTGGTGGACCTGGCCTCCATCTTCGAGGAGCACCGCGTCGTCAAGAACCTCAGCGTGTTCCTCAACAGCCACCAGCTGGAGCTAGACGGAGGCGGGGTGTACGGAGAGGACGAGAACAAGTTCATCTTCGGCCACGTGCTGGTCGGACGCAAAGTGAAAGCCCGGTTCAAGATCTCTAATGCCAACAAGGTTAGAGTCTGTGACGTTTGAAGCTTTGCTTGGTGTGGAAAATAAGAAGTAACTTAGCAAACTTGCGGGTTGAACCATGTGTAAAATCTCTTCTCGAAGGATTGTTGGCTCTGAAAAGAGCCTGTGTGATCTCACTGTTTTGGACTGCTTACTCTGCTTGTTTTCAGCAGATCTTTGCAGGGTCACGAAGACGAGCAGAGTATACTGTTTGAAACCCTGCTTTCACGTGCAATACACTCGAGACTGAGTTTACACTGATCAAAACCGACAGAGACCTTTTTGTTTTTTTAGAGGGCTGGGTAAGATACCCTCAGCGTCTGCTGATCCAGTAACTGTTCACTCTGAGAACAAAACAATCTGATCCTTAAGTAATCTAAGACTAGTGATCCTCTTTGCGTTTTGTTTTTATCAGGTGTCTTGTGACGTTCTCTTTACGTGCAAGCTGGTCACGTCCAAGCCGTCCTCCAAACTGCAAGACATCTTTGAGGTGGAGCCCTCCAGGGCGTCCATCCCAGCCCACAGTCACGCCTACGCCATGGTCACCTTTGCTCCACCGTCCATGCAGGTTAGAAACAGCGTTCATGATGTGTGTTTGTCTGAAAGTTTCTAGATTATTTCTCGTCTTCATAATTTCTGAAATTTATGCAAATTGCAATAACGACCTTATAGTCCTTAAATGTTTAAGTATCAGAGGCCAATTACATCTTAGAGAGGGCAAGGCCACTTGCATTTTGCAAAGGGCACGTCCACTCGGAAGTCTTAAAGACTATGGAAAAAAAGTTAATTCAATGATTAGTTGCTTTGTTTCGAACAAAGGCAAGACTAAAATTTGTAACACTTATTTAACATTGTTACAAACTGTGGCTGTCTGATTTTGCTTTGCATTGATGGCTTCCCATAGGTTTTTCAACCTCGGTTGGCAAAAAACTCAGGCTGTGACAATGCAATAGAAAGGTTTATAACAAAACTCATGCTTATCCTTGCCAAACAAATACTTTGGGGAAGATATACCGTCAAACAACTTAATTTACGAGGCGATTCAAAATATGCTAAACCAGTTTGGTAAAAATTCAAATAAATGGGAGGCAATGTACAATCCAGCTTTCTTTGAAGTGTGCGCCAGCTCAGAGCTAAACAATGAAGATTCAGGGTTCTGTCCGGGATTTCTCTAGTGGCGGAAAAATGTTTCCCTGGAAACCATTGTGAGATGGATCAGGTACACGGTAGCTCATAAAAATAGACTCCAACCAAAGAAGTACTCAACATTTATGGCTTTGAATACCATTGTTTTACTGGTAAATACGCAATTTTACATTTTGTTAAAAACCTTTGAAAGGAAATTGCAAGATTGGTTAAACAAAATTGGAAAATGTGTGGTGATCGGAAACAGAGAAACTTCTACCAGTGGTGGTTGGGGAATCCTGGGCACCAGCCACTGTGGGCAGAACCCTGAAGATTTACCTGGCATGGCTGCTGCCACCTAGTGCTCCAAAGTGTCTCGTTGTGAGGACTTATAATACCAAGCCGATGATTCATTGTCACAAACTCCCCCCCATTTCCAGACCTACTCCGGTCAATTTGAAGTCATCTTGGACGGCGTGAGTGGAAACGTGGCCAAGCAGAAGAACCTCTCCTTCGAGGTCCAGGGCGAGGGAAACCTCCCCCGTGTGTCCATCCAGAAGCCGTCCATACGCAACAAGAAAGGGAGCCCTCTGTTGTTGTTCAAGAGATTGCTGCTGGGCGCAACACAGACGCTGCAGCTGTGCCTGCGGAACGACGGGACATTGCCTAGCAAGGTGGGTGTATCTTTTGTCTAGCACCTTGTGTGTATCATGAACAAAAAGTGCTGATTTTTGTTATACCAGAAGAGGAGACAGACTACAATTTGTCCTGTTAGCCTCTTTTGGTAAAGTAGATTTAAATGGATGGATAACGTGAGTCTCAACGAGATGATTTGATTCTGTAAATCATAATTTTTCTTTACAAGTTGTCTATTTTCTGTCTGTGATAAATAAGAGATCACAGTAACATACATTCATCAGTTTTAGATAAATCTTTTGAGTGCACCACTATGTAATCTCTCTATAGAAGATGCAGTGGCTTTTGAAACGGTCCGGATGGTGAAATTACTCTCAACATTTCAAATTGTGTGATCTAGGCGCCGTCAAACTTGCTGATCTAGGCGCCATCAAACCATGCTGATACCAGATTATTGCAAATAGTCAAACAGCAACTATTCTGCTGTATACCAGTACCGATACTGCAAACAGTCAAACAGCAACTATTCTGCTGTATACCAGTACGATACTGCAAATAGTCAAACAGCAACTATTCTGCTGTATACCAGTACTGATATTGCAAATAGTCAAACAGCAACTATTCTGCTGTATACCTAGTACTGATATTGCAAATAGTCAAACAGCAACTATTCTGCTGTATACCATACCTATACTGCAAATAGTCAAACAGAACTATTCTGCTGTATACCAGTACTGATTTGCAAATAGTCAAACAGCAACTATTCTGCTGTATACCAGTACTGATATTGCAAATAGTCAAACAGCAACTATTCTGCTGTATACCAGTACTGATATAGCAAATAGTCAAACAGCAACTATTCTGCTGTATACCAGTACCGATACTGCAAATAGTCAAACAGCAACTATTCTGCTGTATACCAGTACTGATATTGCAAATAGTCAAACAGCAACTATTCTGCTGTATACCAGTACCCATACTGCAAATAGTCAAACAGCAACTATTCTGCTGTATACCAGTACTGATATTGCAAACTGGACATGTTTCTCTATCTTTGTTTCCCCTTTTAGGTTGATATTGATCTGACTGATCTGAATGGAGTGTTCAGCCTACAGAGTTCACCAGAGACCAAACTCATCTATCCCATGCAGGGAAATATCCAGACCTATCTAGACGGTCAGTAACCTAAAACCAAGTGTCCTGACATTGTCCTTCAAATTGCTTTAACTCATGAGGGTCCAAATTGGCGGCTAGGCTACAGCTACGGCTGGATCGCGCGTCATCATGCGTTGGAGTATAGGACGTACTGAGCACACCCTGAGCAAAAGTCGTAGCTGTAGCCTAGCTTAATTCAGGATGAGGCCTTAACATATTTTGGGTGTGTGTTATTAATGAAGAAGTGTATAACCGCAATTCAAACCCGCACTCTGATGACTACGCCATCTGAGCTTGAGTCCGATGTGGTAGACTGCTAGGCCAAGAATTTCATCCCCCCTTCCCAATTAAATTGTTGAGTGGTAGTGTCTTCTCTAAATTTGAAATATTTAATTTCTGCTCCATTTTTTTTGCCCTTACAAAAAATCAGTTAAAATATCAGTTATCAAATTGCCCCAAGTGGTCATGAAAGTTGATCAACTTCACCCCAATTTTAGCCTGCACCCCAAATGGTCACCTTGATCCCAAATTGCTCAGCCCTTGTCCAAGTTGCTTAGCCCTTGTACCCCAAGTTGGTCAGCCCTTGCATCCCAAGTTGCTCAGCCCTTCTCCTTCCACCCCAAGTTGGTCAGCCCTTGCCCTCAATGTTGGTCAACCCTTGTAGTCAATAAAAATGTTCCTACTTTTAACCAAGAGTTAAATATCACTCTTAAATATGAATCTGTCTGGATTGTTACCTTAGATGAGGGAGAAGCACCCATCCGTCATCCACACACAGCCTCCATCATCGTCGGCGTCGGTGAGGAGTCGACCTTCCAGGCCCGTCTTCAAGCCGGACCTGGCCCGCCGCTTCGAGG
The DNA here is from genome assembly GCA_032158295.1 of Pycnopodia helianthoides. Classification (NCBI taxonomy): domain Eukaryota; kingdom Metazoa; phylum Echinodermata; class Asteroidea; order Forcipulatida; family Asteriidae; genus Pycnopodia; species Pycnopodia helianthoides. The sequence goes on along the minus strand of CM063246.1, from coordinate 20,983,472 downwards.
GGTCCATCCGAGTGACCGTCATGGACAATCAGTACGAGGACCGAGTCATTCAAATGGTCGGTGAAGGGTACCAGGACGAGATTACACTGGATAATATACACAGCATACCAGCCGAGGAGACTGTGGAGGCGCTGATGGAAAACGACAACCAGGTCTCAGGTAGGTCGTCAAGGTTCAAAGTTCACGATTCATTTCCTTCCGCTCAATCAAAACCAAATAATCGCACAATCTTCTCATGGAACAGCAACCTGTAGGCAATCACCACAGTGATTCAGTCTGGGACCCAATTTCATAAAGTAACCATTTTCTTTGTTATAAGTGAGGCACCGGTCACATCAGTGTTTTTTGCTGAGCAAGATTTGTTTGTGCTCAGCAAGTTTTTGTGCTTACAGGCTTTATAGAATTGGGGCCCAGGGTCCAATCTCATAAAGCCTGTAAGCAGAAGTTTTCTGCTTGCAGATCGGGCCATAAGCACTTGTTCAATTTCGTTCAATGTTGGCGTAAGCAAAGCAAAAGGCACACTACCCTAGCGTTTCGAGTAAGCAGTTACATGATGCAAAAATGCAAATCCATTGTCAACGCATACACACGCTGTCAAATCTTCTCGATCGCTTATGAAATATTCTTTTACTAACGCACATTTTGCTGCTATAGTGAGCACATAAATGAAGACGCCACTGAAAGGAATTCTGGAAATTGTTAAAAAATTTGTTTTACAAATCTTCCCCACAGCTGTACCATCCAATCATATCCATTTCGGCCACTGCCACATCGGGGAGTCCTACCAGCTGACCTTCACGATGACCAATCACAACACGGCGGACACGGTGCGCTTCCAGTGGCCGGAGCACCCCAGCTGAAGTTCTCACCGTCGGTGGGCCACCTCCACGGCGGCCTGGCCAAGGATATCGCCGTCACCTTCAAGACAGATTCGGCTGTCAGTCTGCAGGATGCCGTGATCAACTGTAAAGTCTGCAAGATCACGTTTGATAAGCCCGTGGATCAGGTAAATATGATGTGGTGTGCCAATGATTAGCAACCTGTGTGCCCATTGTAGGGTTCATCACTTAAAATGAAGTTCAGGGTTGGGACATCTGCACCCGAAGGCTTGTCATGGTCAAGTCTTAACCAAGTTGTCCGTGAATTTGTATTATTAACTAGTTATTATATAGCGCATTTTACAATAACGTATCAATGCGCTTTACATTAGTGCCCGGTGATTGGGCCAATAGCATTCCTGTAATCTTTCTCAGCTCTCTGGGGAGTATACAGCCCTGTGCTGCCGTGGCGCTCCGAAGGCTTTTTCAAACACAATATCAACCTCTACCTCGCAGGTACCCATTTATACCCCTGGGTGAAGAGAAGCGATTATAGTAAAGCATCTTGCTCAAGGACACAAGTGTCATGACCGGGATTTGAACCCACATCCCGATGACTCAACAACCAGAACTTGAATCTATTGCTCTAAACAGCTCGGCCATGACACCTTTTGGTTCACCATCAGAGCCAGAGATTACACAATATACAGCGTTTTTGTAACTTTGGTGAACTATGAATTCAAACTCACCCTCCTTCCTTAACCCAGGTACCTGACTGGGATGACAGATTGCGCACAGTCAAGTGGGTAGACATCCCTGTGGCTGCCCTGCGCCCGCCGACCTCGGGCGACACCCCGGGGACCCGCCCCAAGTCCAACCAGGATGCCAAGAAGGAGGAGAAGGAGGCCAAGAAAGAGCACAGGAAGGGCGGGGCCAAGGACAAGGAGGCGGCTAAGGAGGCGGCCATGGAGCAGATGGACAAGGAGAAGACGGAGGAGGAGTTGAGACGGAAGATAGCGGCGGGCGAGATAGTCGTGGAGGTCCCCAAGCCTGCCAAGAAGAAGGTAATAGACCCTTCCCATGAAATATGTAAATTGAACATCATGCGTGCCGACTCTCCCTACTGGTTGGAAAAATGAGTGAACATCGTGCCTCTTTGTATGGGGGCTGATGGTGGCGTGATGCACACCCGTTTGTGCGTCTGCCTAGTGCATAACTCTACGACCTTTGCCAACCGATAGTGTCTGTACGCGTACGTGAATGTAATTAGCATATTTCCTGGGAAAGGTCCATTGTGCTTTCCTTAAACTCAGGACACTTTGACTACTAATAACGTAGTAATTATTCTAATGAAGTCTGCGATAACAACGTGTACATGAAATCTCTCTTTTGAGTTATGTTGGTTCTGAAACGTAGGCAACTTTTCGAGCAGTACGCTTTGATCGTCTTCAGAAGAAAAGTGGATTCTTCACGCATCATATTGCGTCTACATTACTCTCCAGCATGCAGCATCAGAGTCCAGCATTCCCCAGATGACAATTGTATTGATCAAAACCGGTTCCTTCCATCAGAACCACCACAACTCCAAGAAAACTTCCATGTACCTGGTGTGACCGCAAACCTTACTAAAATCCTACTTAATGAATTGTTACATTTGTTGATGAATCACAACTTGATTGTCTTGTGTGAGGAAATCACTCATGACAACTGATCATAGTGAATTTTTAGCAGGTTCATTGAAAGACGCTTTTCTTGAAGCGTGATACTTTTGATGAATTTGATTTTTCCAAAACCCAACATTGTGTCAGCTGGGTGCTACATAATAAATGGGTCTCATAATTCGAAAAACTCAGCATACCTGCCTTGAAAGCATAATAAACTGCGCCAGGGCTCGATTTCACGATGCACTAAAATTCATCTTAAGATGAGTTGTCAATATTGCCCTTGTGATTTGTATTGTGACATCACATTTTGCTAAAAGCAATTAAAGGAACATTACAGAATTGGTAAGAAAAAAACTTGTAAAATATACTTTTTGATCACAGATTTACAAAAAACTTACACGGTCTAATGATGATGATAGTAGAAAACATCCCTTGAAATATTTCTGTCTAAAATGCCATATTTGATGAGAAATGAATAAACTTATTTACCGATTGGAGTTTATCGCTCAGTGAGCGTTTTATTCATTTGTTGAATCTATGCAAAATGTGTAATCGGTTTTTCACTATTTTCTCGTGACCCAGATGGCCGATCGATCTCAAAACTTCTACAGTTTTGTCAGTTTATGTATATGGTGGATTACATAAAGTGCTTACACTGCCAGCAACTGTTTTGTTAGCAAAAACCAATTCTGTAATGTTCCTTTAAGATTGATACACAGTTAAGGTCAATGTTAACTCCTGTGTAGTCGGCCCTCTGGAGTGTCAAATCTGACAGACATGGGGGGCACTGTAAATGTCCATTATTATTATTATTGTTATTATTACTATTTTTATTGTTTTTGAATCTAGATTGTTGAGACTGAACCGGAGCCGACCAACACCCCACTGGAAGACACGACACGTGATGTTGAACTCCGTGTCAGCGCCAATGCAGACTACGCCAAGTACAAATGCAAGACTGACGTCGTTCACTTCAAAGACACTCTCATGTTCCAGACAAGACAGTTTGTGTAAGTTTATTTTATTTTGTCAAGTAATAAACCACAAGGGAAACTGACTGGGTAAATTTCAAATAGTATGGGGTTGAACAAAGAAAAATGGACTAGAGCGGGATTTGAACCAACGACCTCCGGATTAACGTACCGGCGCTCTACCAACTGAGCTATCTAGCCCAATATTGGCGGTCTCCCTATTTTGTCAATATCTTTGTTCGGGGGTGCCAGTCAGAAGCCATACAACCGTTAACTGCCGTGTAGCCAGGGATCACACCCAAGTTTACGATACAACCTGGGAAGCAGCAGCCACGGGATCACCTTGAGGGGATGCGACTTTTTAAATTTAAATGTCAAGTAATAAACCACAAGGGAAACTGACTGGGTTTATTTTTTTATTCCTTTTAGGGGGGAAGGGGTTTGCTCTGGCAGATTCTTGTGTTTTAGGTAGTACTCACGCTACTAGTGATGTGAGATGTGAATCATGACAAAATAAATCACAATAAAGAGAATTTTGTACTCTTTCCACAATGTACAGTTTGTTGGAGTATGATTATTTGCAAGGCAGTCAATAACAAAGGTTTAATGTAATGAAGCACTGAGCACTACATGGGCTTAGGCAGAATTTATTCCTTACGTAGCTTTTTAATTCCTCTTAAAGGCCCTGTACACTATTGGTAAGATCGAAAAACACAATGTTCACAGATTCACACATAACTTACATGACTTAAAGTAAGTAATGGTAGAAAGGGTTCCTTTAAATATTTCTGCCTAAAATGCTATCGTTTCTGAGAAACGAGTAAAACAATAGTAATTATCGCGCGCGATAATTTGAAAAAAACAGAAAACACATAAGATCTCTTTTCACTATTTTCTCGTGACCTCGATGACCAATTGAGCTCAAACTTTCACAGGTTTGTTTGTTTATGCATATATGTTTAATCACACAAAATGTGGACACTGATTTTGAGCTGTTACCAAAAGTGTACAATACCTTTAACTCAACCTTACCTTCATTCTCCCTACAGCTTCCAGTTGACCAACAAGGGCACGGTGCAGCTCTCCTACAACTGGCAGGTGGTCATGGAAGACGAGATTCTGCGCCGTAAGTCAGTCAGCTTCGCCGACGAGGACCAGATGAGGCTGCCGTCACGCTGCAGCACGGCGGCCACAAGCTGGGACCTCGTGGACGTCTACCCGTTCACAGTGACGCCCGAGATGGGAACCGTCGCGGTCGGCAAGAAGCAGAACTTCACCGTCAAGTTTGCCCCGCTGGATATGCAAGACTATGAGGGACGTCTCATCTGCAGGTACGCAAGACGTCATTTTAAAAATGAATTGTCGAGAATAGATTAGGTAGCAATTTCATAGCACAACCTACCGCGGAATTTTACGCCCATAGAAATACACACATTACGGGGAGTGGTAAGCACAGAATTCTTTGGTAAGCAGCTACTTTTGTGCTGAAGCAGCTCTGTGAAATTGAGCCCAGCTGGTCAGTTGATTTCCTCTTTTTGAAAAAACACGGTTCAAAGTTTTCTTTGCTTGGCCATTTCCTCTGTTTCTTTTGTGGCAAATGCAAAGTTGTCTGCCTGACTTTAATGAACTTCAAAGCACCTTGAGAAAATATATGAGAATTAACTCTTATGATTGAATACTTATCCAGGGTCCCAAATCTTGAAGAGGGTAAACAGGGACCAGTGATCTCCCTCCGCGGCCGCAGCCTCATGCCCTACTGCCACTTTGAACTAGAGGACTCCGACTACATCACCGGTTCCCGTCGCAACCCGGAGCTCCGTGGTCCAGGCGGTGCCCCGCCAGGGGCTACCCTTGACCCCAACACCCGGGTGATCGAGTTCGCCTCGGTCGGCATCCAGGTGAAGAATCGGAGGAGTTTCTACATCATAAACCCGACCAACACTCAGTATTCCTTCATCTGGAACTGTGAGGACGAGGAAGATCCTAAGATAGTGAAGCAGTTTAGTTGTGTGACGACGAAAGGGTTTGTTGCGCCAGGTAAAAAGACTGAGGTAAGCATCCTTCTTCTTTTATAAGGCTTAAAAGGAATTTGTTTGTTTGGCATAACCCAATTGATCTTAAAAATGTGGCTGAACCCAGTTGTTTGGACTAATTTTAGATTTTAAAGGGAAAAGAAAAACTGAATTTCTTTAAAAAAAAATACTGTAAAAAGTTTTCAAATAATCTTAAATAGATGATCTTCATCTTCCTGTTTCCAGAGCTGAAGTTATTGTAGAAAGATGTAAGACTTTGATAACTAAGATGTGTACTTCTGATTTGGTGTGTCTGGTTTCCATGATCCAAGACCATATCATGGAAACATGATTCAACAAATCAGAAAGATATCTTTGTATGGTATAAGAACTCGGACAGACTTCTTAATTATCAAAGTTTTATGTATTTCTCTCTTTTAAGCTTCTTCATTGCCGCCACAATCCTCCCTGATAATGTTTTCTCTCCAACATGCAAAGTTTTCAAGTTCAATTTTTGACTTTCCTGTTCCCAGATCAGCTTTGACTTCACCCCGACACAGCTGGGCATCGTTGAATCCTTCTGGCGCTTCACCATCCCTGAGCAGAATATTCTAGTTCCGTTCCTCCTGGTGGGTGACGCTAAGGAACCCGCTGTAGCCACTGACCGATCACACATCAACTTCAAGTCATTACTGCTAGGTAAGAACCGAAAGGGTGTTCTTAATATCAATTTACTTTCTTTAACCTCTGAGAGACCAATCATGTCTGTAAAATCATGACAATACACCCATACATGGATATTCTTGATTTGTTTACTCAAGTATTTTCAGTAAAAGAAGTTTTAAAAAAAATATTATGAAACACTAATTTTTGTTTAGTTTTAGAAATTTCGATGCTATTTCTACAAGGGAAAAATTTGAAAGTGTAAATTCAGGACATGACCTTTACTTTGACCTTTTTGGTTGAGTGGACGTAGATCAAATGTTGCAGCCACTTTTCGATTGTAGCATTCTATTTTGACTTTTACCTTTCCAAACCAGGTAACCAAGCTAGTGAGAGGATTCAGCTGATCAACAATGAGAGTCGACCTTTCACCTTTGACATCTCTGAAGCCTCGTGTCACTCTGAGGCATTCTCATCCGAGTTAAACGTCACCCCTAAGGAGGGTGTCATCCCACCGTTTGGAAGGTGAGTTCACAAAGAAAAAAATGACCCCAAAGTGATGGAACAGGAACATTCAGAGCTTGTTTGTAAGACAATGCAGTGAAAGTCTGAAGAATGAAGTGATATTTCATAATGAAAATTTGGTGTGACTATGCCTGAACGTTGTCAAATCCTTCCCCTGAGTTTGATGGATTCAAGACTGTATTCCCAAACTAAGCAAAATGCAAAAGTAGATCTACGACAATGATGGAAAACAGCGTGACCTTATTGTCAACAATGCTACGTCGCCATTTCAAGCATTTGAACAGGAGTGTGTTTTGACGACCAAAACTTATCCAGCTCAGTGCTAATAGTGTACAGGGCACAGTTTCATAGCGTAAGCACCAAAGTTAGCAAAGCACAAAACAATTGGTTACCAGCCAAAGTACCTTGTCATATGTAACATTTGCAACTGGTTTCCTGCTCATTTTTGCTTAGTCAAATTTGTTTAAGCAATACTGTCCCCAGTAAGCAGCTCAATGAAATTTGGCCCAAGACCAGCAACCGAAATAGTATATATTCACGGCCGCCAAAAGGCAACCCTTTACAAACGAAACTGACCAAATATATAAACTCATTTTACCTTTCATTTCAAAAGAAACAATTTCTCTCCCTCTTCTCAGGATTCCGATCGACGTTTCCTTCACCCCTCATGAAGAGAAGGTGGTCAACTTCAACGTGGAGATCAACATCAAGAAGAAGACACTGCCGATCTACCTGAACGTCAAGGCGGAGGGGTATTCCATGAATGCAAAGGTCCTCTGCGAAGATTCCACCGGCAAAAACGTAGAGCTGTCTTGTCGTGGAGTCAACGAGATCAACTTTGGAGAGGTAAAACAAAACCTTCGGTCTTGTAGAAGGACAGATGACACAACACTTTGCAAGCCAAATCTGCTGGGGCTGTACTTTGTCTAAGACTTTAGAACAATCTCCCTATTTAACTCCACCTATCAACTTCAGGAAATGTCTTTAAAGGAGCATTACTGAATTGGTTTTTGCTAACAAAACAGTTGCTGGCAGTGTAAGCACTTTATGTAATCCACCATATACATTAACTGACAACCTGTAGAAGTTTGAGATCGATCGGCCATCTAGGTCACGAGAAAATAGTGAAAAACCGATTACACATTTGCATTAAATCATACAGATTCAACAAATGAATAAAACGCTCACTGAGCGATAAACTCCATACGGAAAATTAGTTTATTCATTTCTCATCAAAAATGGCGTTTCAGACAGAAATATTTCAAGGGATGTTTTCTACTATCATCATCATTAGACCGTGTAAGTTTTGTGTAAATCTGTGATCAAAAGTATATTTTACAAGTTTTTTTCTTACCAATTCTGTAATGTTCCTTCAAGAAACAACTCTCGAAACTATTTAGATCTGTGTAGAGCTTTGAATTGAATACTTGTTCATTTTGATTGCACAACGCCTTGATCCAGCTGCTAGGATATGTGTGCTCTATAAGAACTCAATAGTCAGGTTGGCTCAGTGGTTTCTTTCCCTGCCTTTCACCTCTGTGGGCCCCGGTTTGAATCCCGGACTGGAGCCTTGGGTTTTCAGTCCCTACCTGATTGTGTGGGTTTTTTCCTACTAGGGGTTTTCCTCCCACATCTAAAACTGACACTTCTTCATCGTCTTCTCCACACAGGAACCTTCAGGCCTACGGGTCACAGTGCTTGTCGCTTTTGAGGGTCCCTTGGTTTCATTACCACAAAGATATAATAATAATAATAATAATAATAATATGTTGATGACCATGAGGGGAAAAGTAGTGGTAATATTGGTTTATTAGTTTGCGTAATTTTTTTTATTCAGGTGGAAGTAAACGAGAAAGCCGTTCGTTCCATCTTCATCGTCAACGCCGGCAAATTCAACTTTGACTACGAGTGGTCGATGAAGGAGCGTTCAGGCAAGGCGATGAAGATGGTCAGCATCTCCCCAGAGACTGGGTCTGTTCCCTGCAGCGACCGCAAACGATGTGTCCTGGCGTTCAAGCCACCACACAAGACGTCAATACGGGGATGTGAATTTCAGCTTAAGGTACCTGAACATGTTGATCATTTTTAACAATTTCGTTGACAGACCAAAAGCGGAGATAAACAAGATTATGCAGAGATTCCGTGAAGTAACTTTGAAGAAAAACGAATGCGCAAGTTGCAAGTATGTATTGAGACCAATGATTACTCACATGGTGGCAATGAAAAAAATCACGAGAAGTCACCTTGATCCACTAAGCCAAGTAATTTCCAATCCCCTGGGTAGTACCTTTAAAAGTCAGAGTTGGCCCTCAACTTTCTTCCCAAATCTTCAAAAGTCCCTCTTTGACCAAGCCTCCGACTCACTTTCCATCACCCGATCCTGACTAGGTCACCAACGGTCCCAGCTACCAGATCACCCTAGCCGGTCAAGGAGTGGCCCCAGGACTTCACTTCTCCTTCACCAAGTTTGACTTTGGGCCGTGCTTCATCCATCGAGCTGGAATGCCAACCTTGTCCAACCTGCTGACAGTCACCAACAGGGATACCAAGGCCATCAGGTACAGCTTCTTCATCCACTTGTTTACTTCATCAGTTATAGTCTTCTCTCCACCTCTTCTCTAGCATCTAATCTAATCTGCAGTACAAACTAGCATCACTTGTAAACCACACATTGAGTTCAAGAAATGTACATTTTCATTTGTTATTTTAGCATTGATTGTCTGTATACGAGTACGTCCCATCTGGAGGTGCAGTTCTCGGCGTGTGTGTTGCAGCCAGGAGACAGCCGGGACGTCCACCTCACCTTCTACCCGCGGGAGGCCATCAAGTACAGAGAGCTGGTCATCTTCGAGCTCAACGGACTGTCTCGTACTCAGGTATGATAGTTTTATCAAAGAGATTTCCAGTTCGCTTGAACAAGACCAGCAGATTTTTCGATTTCACTGAGAGAGTGAAGTATGGCTGCTACAGCTCTACCAAGTTTCAAAACCTAATTTGTTTTTTGGATCAAAGCATACTGCCCAGAAGTCATGTTTGACTCCATTGGTTCCCAAATAAAAGCAAAAAAACCCAAAACTTTTTAATGTTGTCAACACTAACTCCATTTTTTCCTAAAAGCTTTTCAATTGATCACTTTGTTTTTTTGTGCAGGTGGAAATTCTCGGAGAGGGAACAGAGATGAGGGTGGAAGTAGCCAACCCCAAGGACAGACTGGTCAACTTTGGCGCCCTCCGCGTCGGCGAGTCGATCAAGCGCACCGTCCCGGTGATCAACAACAGCCCTGCCCCTCTCTCCTTCACCATGGTCATCACGCCGCTCAGCTCCATCCTGCAGCAGCTGCCTAACGTCCTCTCTCTGTCCCCTACCAAGGAGATCTATCTCAAGCCCAAGGGAGGCACTTGCAACCTGGATCTTGTCTTCACGCCAAAGTGCCGTATTCCACAGTTCACTGAGGAGGTAAAATTATGGGCTTTTCTTTTCGTTGAGTATGAATTTTAAAAACTATATTACTTCATATCATTTCAGTTTCACTTATCAGTGCTAGTTTCGTTCAAGTTTTTTCTTCTTCTTGTTTAAGGTTGGGATTTAGGGTTTCGTTTCGATTTTGTTTCAATTTATTGATGATGGGATGGTATCGATTGTTTAAATAAAAATAAGCAAATGAACGAAAGCAGGCAAATACATTAAGAAGGGAGAAAACCTAGCTTGAACTTTGAGCTTTGGGTCAATATTTTACTGGTGGCTTGAACAGTAAATCAGTTATAAAGTCCCTACACGATTATTCATATTTTCTCATCAAGGGTTTTCTTCTCAATTGTTTATTTTATTTTAGGAAACTAAACTTATTGGAACCAAAAACAGATAGAGACAAATATTACAGTATGTGGATATCAAAAGTAGTTCGCAAATTTACCTTTTTTAACAATTTCCCTTAGTGTTTCTTGCATGGTTAGTGGCTGCAGATTGTGCCGCTTCACCTTGTACACCCTTACAAGGTGCTTCATAAATGGGTCTCATAATTCAAACATAACTCGGCATGCTCGTCACAAAAAATAATGAGCTTTGTCGGGCAAAGATAAAGCACCAAGCAAGAACTGCGTACTGTTGTTATTTTGTATGAATCGATGTCAATAAGCTGTTGTTCTAAATGCAAGGAAATTAGTTCTATGTATTCAGCCTTTTCCGCCGTCTTGCTCTTGTTTCCAGGTGATGTTAGAATGTGCTGGCTTATCACAACCACTGTTTGTAGTGACCGGATCCTGTCAGGGGATTGACATCAGCCTTGATCAGGAGTCTATACCATTCGGTGCCGTGGTACAACGTAGCAGCACTACGCGCAAACTCCTCATGTATAACACAGGAGACATAGGAGCAGGGTAAGTTCACTTTCCTATCCAAAATTGTCCAGAAAAAGTCTTCTCAAATTTAAACTAGTACTCCAAGGTCCCCTGTTTTATGCATTGTTACAAATGTAACAAAATCTATCATTGAAATTGGGCATATCATAAAGAGGAAATTGGGAATTATGGCTCAACTCATTCACAATACAAGGTGGCATGGGTGGCTAGTGCATAAAGCGCTCACCTCTCATCACTGTGGCCCTGGTTTGATTCCCGGCTAGAGCCATATGTGAATAGAGTTGTGCATTGGTTCTTTCCTGTGCCGCAAGGGTTCGTCTCTGGGACTCCCTATTTTGTCCTCCCTCCGGAAAAAAAAACCCAAACACTTTTGATCTCTGCCTTTGCTCCGTTGTCAGATGTGGGTCCTGGCCGGCTGGCTGCCAAAGGCGCCCTCGCATGCCAGCGGCTCGAACACATTGGAGCTGCATCCAATTCAGCTTCTCAGCTGTGAGTAAGGATGATTAGCCTCTCAAGTTATTATTATTATTATTATTATTATTATTACAATTGACAAGGTTTGCCCTTAATTTTACAAAGTTAAGCCAGCGGGACCAGTCAGTTTGTCATTTCACTCATCCACCAGTTCTTCACGATAATTTTATAGAGTTCTTTCAACATTGTCACTTGTATGAGACTTGAACAGACTTCTGATTCATTGTATCTTCTGTTTTTGTAGTTTCAAGTGGAACAGTGATAAGTTTGGTCCAGACTTTGCAATCAGTCCAACAGAAGGTTACATCTCCCCCGGTATGACCGTACCGCTTGAAGTCACGTTCTTCCCCAAGGAGCTCAGTCAGGATATCCGATATGACGTAAGTCTTCTAGATTTTTTAAGTTTGGGGGTTTGTGCTACAGGGTTATTGTCGTAAGTAAAATTTGTCAGAGTCTGTCTGAAAACTCACTGATTTTTAAAGTTCTTTCCAGTTTGCACTTTCCACTTTCCATCTGCAATACAGTCAGGAAGTATCCGTGCACTAAACCTATCCACCATTTTTAATGTTGGATGCATTTGCTATTGATTTGCAAAATAATTGTTTTGGGGGTTTTCCTTCATAGAAACTACGCTGTCACATCGAAGGAGGGCGCCCTCTACGCCTGGTCCTGACGGGGATGTGCGTCGGCAGCCAGCCCCAGAAGGAGGTCCTCCACTTCAACACGCACGTCCGGGTGAAGGACACGCGCAGCCTGACGTTGCACAACCGCACCAACCTACGCTGGGAGCTTCGGCCGGTGATCGAGGGCGAGCACTGGGCCGGAGCGGACACCATAGTGCTGGAGCCGCAGCAGAGCAAGCCGTACGAGATGACCTACAGGCCTCTTATCATGACAGCTGAGAGCAAAAAGCATACGGTACAAGAACTCTCTTATCATTATCAGATATTGAAATTATTCTGTCGTTGTGTCAGTGCAAAGACGTACCTCAAAAAATAACCTTTACAGGTCATGTGTGTAGAAAAGTGCACCAACATCAAATATTGCTCAATCTATCAATGATCTAAACAAAAAACCACAGGGTGCCAAGATAAAATGTGTTTGCACAGAACCCCTCGTGCAAATGACTAAATTATTACAAAATCTAGAGGAAAAGTTTTTGCACTGATGAGACACTATTATATTGAGTCCATTAAGTTTGAGATCAACAGAAAATAAAGAAATATCCCCAGCAGTTCGTAGTTAAAGTGGGAAATACTTGTCTTGACACTGTGGGTGTTGCATTGTAAAGCACTGGGTGGCGAGAGAGTGCTACACTACTGCTAAAAGTAAGAAGGTAGTTTGGCCTTGTGTATTTCAAGTCGGTAAAGAGAAGACGTCTTATTTTCTTGATGTTCCTTTACAAAAGCTTCACAAGGCATCGGGGAAAAATGTAGATTTTGTGGTGTTTTATTTGTAGTTTCTGACAAACTTAGCAATGGGTTGCATTCAGCAGGGCTTTGGGAACAATTTCGTTTTTCTGTAACCCTCCTACTGTCTGACCATTCAATATCATCCAATGTGTTTTCAAAAGATAGATACTCTGTGCCAGCCAGCACTATGATAGATAGCATGTGGTGAATGCATCTACACAGTACACAGTCAACCCTTCTACTGTGTGACCATTCATTTCCATCCACTGTGGTTTTAAATATAGTTCTGTGCACAGTAGTGCCACCATACACAACCAATACAGCTGAATTGTTTCAAATGGTTGGTCAACTCGCTGGGAAATTCTCACTAGAGTAGGAGGGTTTTCACATTTTTTTCATCTCCTGTTCCTACTTTTTCAACAACTAATCACAGTTAAGCAATTAAGAAATCGTGAACAGCTTCATAAGTTCTTCCTGCAGCAAAGCAATAAATTTGTTTGTATTTGACCTCTTTGCAGGGGACGGTGTTCTTTGCACTGCCTGACGGCTCAGGTCTCCTGTACAACCTGACCGGTGTATCTGAAGCACCCAAGGCAGCAGGTAGCATCACTAGGGAAGTGCCCAGTAAGACACAGTACACAGAGCAACTATCCGTCTCCAACTGGCTCAAGAGACCACAGAGGTAGGTTGACAGTCTCAAACTAAACTCTCTTTTTTCTTGGCTCCAGACATGCAACTTCTTTTTCTTCTTCTTAGTTTCATAGAAATTGAAAGACTTTGCAGACAAATCCACTTGAGGTCAATTTGGAATATCAAAATGCCCTGCATCAGGGTTGACCATCGGTACTGGGACACTTTGTATACTTGCAACATGAACATCGATGGTCAGAGATAAATGTGATGCATTGAACAAAATGAATGAATGCTGGGCGTATTTGCGTCCCAGTAATTGCGGAACACATTGGTACATATTATCTGCGATGGGCTGGTCTATACACATGTACATCTACACATTTACACATGTACTATTATTGGCTACATTGTTCACTCCTTCGAGTATTGAAGAATACTTACTCATAATACAAATGAGATCGATCTTCTTTTAGTGCTTGTTCAAGTTAAAACAGTTCAAATGTTAAACTGTAGGTTTTTTTTGCCTTTTTTTCTCTTCTCATTCAAAGTTTGGTCTTGTAAACAAAATTCTGGTCCAGTAAACATGTTGAGCTACAAGCCCTGCGGTCTCTTTGTGGATGTTACCTCCAAGTTCGAGCCCTGCATATTGTCTTGTCGTTGCATCCCATGTTGTGTTTTGTTTCCCTCTCAGATTCAAAGTCCTCATTGAGATGATCAAACCAGACAAGCTGGATACAGCCACAACGCTCAAGGGTCTGGATTACATTGACGTACCTGGCCTGAGTAAGAGAGAGTATAAACTGAACTTCTTCTGTCACAAGGAAGCTTCGTACTCGGCTAAGGTAAGGACTGACAAGTGTTCAAGGGATACGGACAGCATCTTTGTAGCTTTTTGTTTAGAGTGCTTTTTCTTCAATCTGATTCAGCTCAAATGCAACATCAATCTGTGTGAATCTCTCTATCTTTTTGCGCTGTCTTTGCAATCTATGTTGTATTCTATTTTTAAACTTGACCTCGAGTGGCCTTGCTAAGGCCTTGTGATCGTCGATCTTCATAAAGGACATTACAATTTCAAAGTTGGTCGTTAAAACTCTTTATCTTGATTATGAAAAAACTTTTTTTGATGACTTTTCTTTTTTCAAGTTCTGCATCTTCTGTCTGCTCTGCTGCTCCTTGCTTTTCACTCCATAGCAACTTTTCCACCTGGCCCAATTTCATAAAAGAGCTGAGCACAACAAAATTATGGTTACCATGCCAAAAGGGTTACCAGCCAAATCACCATTTGACATGTGCAATCAGTGACTGGTATTTGGCTTCTTTGTGCATTTGAAGAAAATTTGTAAGCAGTGTTTTCTACTTAGGCAGCTTTATGACTGCTTCTGTTACCCTGGTATATTTGTTGTTTTGTTATTTAGTAGTTTTTTGAGAAACACACTGCTGGGGTTTTTGCATTTACCTTGTACCACAGGTCATTCTGGTCGATAAAAGCAGTTTGCAAAATAAATGTGTTTATTCCCACATGTAGTTCAACTTCCTTACTTCCTGGCAGTGCAAGCACTTTATGTAATCCACCATATACACAAACTGACAAACCTGTAGAAGTTTGAAATCGATTGGCCATCTGGGTCACGAGAAAATAGTGAAAAACCGATGACACATTTGCATGAAATCATATAGATTCAACAAATGAATTAAACGCTCACTGAGCGATAAACTCCAATCGGAAAATTAGTTTATTCATTTCTCATCAAATATGGCATTTCAGACAGAAATATTTAAAGGGATGTTTTCTACTATCATCATCATTAGACCGTGTAAGTTTTATGTAAATCTGTGATAAAAAGTTTTACAAGTTTTTTTCTCACCAATTCTGTAATGTATCTTTGTCCATTTTTGCCCAGGTGATCTTCCGCAACGAGGTAACCGGTGAGTTCCAATTCTACTATGTGACATTCAAGAGCACCGCGCCCGGCGTGATCGACACCATTGAGATGACCACGCCCGTACGGCTCAGCACGTCTCATACCATCTCCCTGGACAACCCTCTCAATCTACCGGTGACCTTCACCACTAACTGCCCCGTCGCTGACATCATGCTCCCGCCTCAACTTGTGGTGCCTCCTCAGTCCGAGGTAAGAACCGATCAAACAGGAACTTCCTCTCAGTGGTCCAGACAAGATAGCAGGGTTGTGAAGGAGAAACACTTGTGGGGTGTCATGGCCGAGCGGCTTAGAGATCGGATGTGGGTTCGAATCCCGGTCATGACACTTGTGTCCTTGAGCAAGATGCTTGTACTATAATTGCTTCTCTTTACCCGGGGGTATAAATTGGTACTTGCGAGGGTAGAGGTTGATATTGTGTTTGACAAAGCCTTGACAGCGCCATGGCAGCCCAGGGCTGTATACTCCTCAGGGAGCTGAGAAAGATTACAGGAATTCTATTGGACCAATGACCAGAGCAAATGTAAATAGCATTGATACGTTGTTGTAAAATGCGCTTTATAAGAACAAGTTATTATTATTATTCCCCCCCTTCCAAAGAAAGAATTCCTGCTTGTATGATAGCATGCTGGATTGAAGGCCCCCTTGAATCTCTTAACTTCCCAGCTATTGATGTTTCTCTTGATAACAGCCTTGCAGCCATTTTGACGAAAAATCCTAGTGGAATTTTATCAAAATTCTCTTGCATGACAAACCAAGCGTAGTCAGAGTTGAGTGCTTTATATGAGTAGAAAAGAGCAAACTTTAAATCAAGTGAGATCATCTTGTCTAGTTTTTGTAGCTAGATTGGCTGTGATTGGACTATACATCATTGGAGAGGTGGGGGGAGCTGAATGGATTGGTCTCCTTTCCTGAGAAATGTATTTGTTGTCTGACATCTCAATAAAAAAACCTTAGTGGAGTCTAAACGTAGCTCTGTTTTATTGCAAAGCACAGCCAATGAGATTAAAACAGGAACAACAAATTCCAGCTATTCTTCTGAAAATGGGACCATTTAACCTGCTTCCGCCGCCCTAGATAAGTTATATGAATCCAATATGTCTCTTGGTTTACGTCACTTCCTCCACTTCCTTCCTTTTCCTCCACTTCCCCAGGGATCACTGAGCTTTGAGTTTCTACCCTTGAAGACCGGAGTCGCCAACAGCAAGTTGCAGCTGAGCAGCGCAGAGCTTGGCATGTTCCAGTACGACCTTCAGCTCACAGCGACTGCCGCGGGGCCGGAGAAGGCGGTGTACTTCAGGGCTCCGCTGGGCGGCGGGCAGCAGCAGTCGGCACACTTTGTCAACTTTGCCAAGCTCAAGACGGAGTACACATGCAAGGTAAATTAATTATAACCTTGGAGTGTTGTGACCGAACGGTCTAGTTCATCTGACTCAAGTTCTGGTGTTGTCGGCAGTAGAGTGTGGGTTTGAATTACGATCGTGGCACATGGGTCCTTGAGCAAGGCTTCTCACCATAATTGACTCGTCCTTCAGATGGAATGGAAAGCCTTATAATATGTCCAGCGGGTCGTGCAACACATGTAAAAGAACCAGGACACTCATCGTGAAAGAGTAGAGTCTTGCCCGGGAACTCTTGTATGGTTTGGCAGCAAATTGGTTTACCGCATTTCCCTAGTGGGCTCTTTGATGCTTCATATAATCATTCCTTTATCACAAATCCCTCACCTGCTTGTTTCTCTTTGTTCCAGTACCTTGAGTACCTTAATGGTAGATACATGTGCTGTTATAAGACTCCAGTATTTTTGACACCGGGTCAAATTCCTCTCTTTTTTTGGCGTAAAATGTACTGGGTTCTTTAAGTTTGGATCCTAGTTCAGTCCTTTTTGTCAGCAATTACTCTCATCTCTATAAGGGCAGCTTGTTCGCATTTTACTGTGGGATTTTGAAAGTGTCATCCTTGAGAGTGACGCCACAGTCGTGATTGGTCAATGCATTTGGGGCCAGAGCTGTTTGTTTCTTAATCTTAACATTTTGTTTGTTTGTGTTTCTCTTCCTAATAACAGGTTGACAACAGTGATTTCCACACGGATAAAACCATCACAGCAGCCCCTGGGTCAAGTGGAGGTTCGGAGGTCGGTATTGACATTACATTTGAGCCGTCTCGCCTCGGAGAGACTCGAGGCAACCTGGTCATCAACTCCAGCATGGGCGGAGAGTACACCTTCCCTCTGTTCGGCACCTGCATCCCACCCAAGCCCCAGGGTCCGTACAGCATCAAGGCCAACTCCACAACCTCCATCCCGTTCCGTAACGTCTTCCCCCACACCACGGCCTTCACCTTCCAGGTGGATAACCCGGCATTCTCATGCAAGCCCGGGGAGAGCATCCGGGGGAAGAAGCAGCATAACATCATTGTCGGGTACGAGGGTAACCCTGACCCCTCCAAGGCACCCAAAATGGGTAAACTGGTGGTAACTTGTCCCAGATCAGCTGGGGGGAACGCTAACGTAGCCTGGACCTTCTATCTCAAGGGTATAACCCCTTGAACACCAACCACTTCAACTGTCCAATTTAAGAAGTTATATAAATCGTCAAGTCAGTGCAAAAACGTATCTCGATTGTGCAGCAACGTCGTATGTTGCACAAAAATGCTCCGTGCAAAAACGTTGTATCTCGGCGCTTATTGATTTTGTGTGTACATCCTGGTTTATTGTAGGCGAGATCAATGTTTTGAAACTTTCAAACTGGCGGGTAATGTACATATGAAGATGGAGATGACGATTTTGCACTGACACTACAAAATACGAAGGCAGCCCAAAAACTATCTCTCCTAGGTGTCGTTTCCAACATAGTTTAACATTGATGTTTTTTATTTAATTTAGTTTGGAGTTTACACAGAACAATTCTTTCCTGTAAATTTTCTTGAATATCACAATAAAAACATTGAACCCTGGAGAGACTTTATCCGCTGCAAAGTTTCCTACTTCCCAAGCAGCCTCACATTGATCTGTCCATTTCTACAAATATTCATCGTTTAAAGGCATTTTTTACAATAGAAACTGACCATTGTGTTGTAACATCTATGCCAAACGTGTCGAAAAAGACAAGTCCAAAAATTATCAAGACTATTGTGCAAAAAATTGTTGGAGAAATATTAGTTCAACGCTTTTCTTTCAACCACTTTTTGCTATCGCTGGAGCCAGTTTTTATGAAGTGGGCACAGGGTGTTAGCCAAGATTTGGCAAAAGGGTGTCCAAATTTGCTGGAAATAGAAAAGCTGGGTGTCCAAATTGTTCAGTTACAATACGTTTACATGTAAATGACAGAGAAAAAAAGGGGTCCAAATTTAAAACAGGGTGTCCAAAAGGCACCCACACACCCCTCTAGCTAACACTATGAGTGGGCGTGGCTTACAGTGAAATTACCTCACACATTTTTTGAACAAAAGTGCACTCTCAACCAATCACAAGACCGAATCTTTTGTTTCAAAGTTTGGGACCAGCTATTGAAATACATCTCTATCTATTCAAATGTAAAATATTGCTCCATGAATACCGGTATTGATGTATTATGTAAATTATATCATTTCTCTTTGTAAAGATATTAGAGTTTAGAATACAATTATATGATTTCACAACCAAATGAATGATCTATATTGGTATTTTAATAGTTTGAACTTTACGATAAATGTAATTTAACTTCCCAGTGGTGAACTTATCTTTTTTTCATAATTATTATAAGAATGTTCACATTTAAAAGTAGGGTCATCATTTGGTTTCTGTCAACGAATTGCTCATTTATTGGCAAAATTATCATGAAAGATACTATAAAAGTCACCAGTGAAAGTTTTATTTGAACAAAGTGTCCACTCGTTGAGAAAACAGCGAAAAAAACTGTCACTGCATTTTCATCAAGAACTTTGAATCCATCCAAAATAGCGAGTACCAACTGCGTCTCTGGCCGTGTTGAGGGCAGCATTCAAACGGACACCACAAATTTAAAAAAGTCACCTACTGGCAATCTTTGGAGGTTCAAAGTTGTTGACATACTTTTGTTGATTTCGAATCAACCGGGGAACTTCAGACAAATTAATAATAATTTTGGATAAAAATCCCTTCGTGTATTTTGGGGTCATTACCAAAGTATGGCACTACCTTTAAGTAATAAAGTTGGCCACCTCGATTTGTTTGTATTATAAAGTAAAGTATAAAATAAGGATTCAGTAGAGCCTCAGGACACATCCGAATCAATGACTTTGGCTGCGGCTTTGTCAAGATCGCAGAACCTTCAATGTTGTCACTGCTGACTTGCGCAGTTGTAGCCAGAGTCGCTTCGTTTGGGCACAAGCCTTTCCCATCCGTCCAATGAAGTACATCAACTTCATGTCAAGTTTATTATTACTAATGGAAACAAATGATAAACTTTTTTTAACAAGAATAACTATTGAGAGTGTAGATCAGAGTTTGATTATAAATATCCGTCCAAGTATTTTCCACTCCACCTGTTTTCCTGTAAATAAATTATTGACTTTATTGCTTACCACGTTGTTACGTATTTTAAAGTACAAACTTGTAAACAATTTGTGATTTGAGTAATAAAAATGAGTGCTTTGGTTTTATCACATGAAAGCTTACTGAGTTGTGTTTTGAATTTCTGTTTTTCAAAGGGTAAATATTTTAATTTATTCAATTCATTTTCGATCATAACCAAATATGTCGCAATATGCCTTTAATGGAGATTTCTGTTGCCCAAACATAGTGAGAGCAGAGTGACACATATGAGCCATGGGTCTCTTCTTTGAAAATTTGTTTAATTCAAGTTCGCCCCAAACAAGGCTAAAAAGCCACTCATGGTAAGAGGCTACAAGAAGCAAACATTTAAGATGAAAATAACTAGCTCTGGGGAGCTGAAGGTAGGAATTGATATTCCTCTTTAAAAGGTATTGTACACTTTGGGTAACAGCTCAAAATCAGTGTCCACATTTAGTGTGATTCAACATGAGCATGAACAAACAAACCTGTGGAAGTTTGCGCTCAATTGGTCATCGAGGGGACGAGAAAATAGTGAAAAGAGACCTGATGTGTTTTCTGTTTTTTTCAAACATCGAGTTTTACCATTTTCTCAGAAACGGTAGTATTTTAGGTAGAAATATTTTAAGGAACCCTTTCTACCATTACTTACTTTAAATCGTGTTATGTGTGAATCTGTGAACATTTGTGTTTTTCGATCTTACCAAAAGTGTACAGGGCCTTTAAAACAGTTCAGGTTATAGGATGGAGGGAAACATGCACCAGGCAAGGAGTTCCAAAGAGATGCAGTACGTGGAATAAAGCTAATTAATGGCTCTTTGTTCTACATCTCAGGAAAGCGAGAGTGTATGGGTGAGAACAAGCAGAAAGCCTGGTTTCACGCTCAAACACCCTGATCAGACACGCCGGTGGCAAATTTACCATGAAAATATCTGTCAAAGGACGACTGGCTACCGAACAATTTTAGATTAGGGGAAACCACGACAGTAGTTTCTTTCTTAGTGATTACAAACAATAAAACGGAACACTCTAAAGTTTAGACCTGTAATAATTATAACAAAAGGTAAAGACCTTGCATTCTGCAAATAATTTCATATAAAATCCTTTATAATTCTCCGATTTTATATAATATGCTTTAATATATCCTGATTGTTTCTACTGACTTATGAAATAAAATAATCTCTGGCTGGAAATATGCATCGATTGAAGGGAAGATTTGTGCCTAAAAAATAACACTTATGACAACCCTTTGGGTAAGGGGAAAATATTGGGTACAAGGTATTATTAGCTTTTGGGCAAAGGGGGAAGGATGCCTTGGGGTACAAACCGGTTGACTTTTGGGATACAGGGTATTGAACCATGAGGTACTGGGTAAGGCTTGGGGTACAGGATATGATAAGACTTTGGGTGCCTGGTGGTTTATCTTTTTGGTAAATGTAAAGGGGAACCTTGGGGTACAAATTTGACAAGGAGAGACCCTCGGGCTGGCTCCATACAGGTTGATAAGCATTTGGGTACAGGGTGAGCCTTTGGTTATTGATTACCCTTTGGGTACAGTGTGACCCTTGGATCATGGACCGCAGGTGCAGGTTGATATAAAACATTCATTGTAAAGCCTTGTGGTGTACGAGCAGTGGTGCAACAAGGAGGGGAGAAGGTGGCGGGTTCCCCCTGCTAGAGCCCTTTTTAAATGTAGTAAATCTATAAATAAATAAAAAAGTAAGGAAGGTAGCGCCTGCAAAAACTCTGTTGACAGATAGAGCTAGATTGTGGAACCCGAAATTTTGAAGAAAACAAATATAAGTACATGTAATAGTCAAAAAATCATAGAAAAAATTGAAAACACTTTAATAAGATTTTTTATGTGTCTTGAACCTAGCTAGGTTTGGGTGTTACCGTGAGGTTTTTAAAACTCATCAATCACTCCATCCACTAAAAGGTAAAAACAGATCGTCGGCCTCATAATATTTTGTAGGCCCTCAATGCCCGCCCCCTGGCTGCTTCTGAAGATACAGTTCCACGAAATTTACTTTTAAACTGTATAATTTCTTTTTTTTCACAATTAAAAAAATTTAATTAAAAGTTCAAATGTAGATGTTATGATTTCTAAGGCCCTGTCGCTTGTTATCCAACCCTCAAAAATTTATTTTAAAATAATTTTCAAAATTTCGCGAAACCCCCTCCATAAGAAAACTGCCGTTTTGACCCAGGATATGGGCGGATATTTTGTACACAGCCTATGGCGCATGGTGGACCCGCAATATGGCCATATTCCTGTGCCCATTGCTTGTGCACAAACGATTGGGGCGAGTGGACCCGGGATATGGGCAAAATCCTGTGCCCATCATTTGTGCACAAAGTATGGGCCGAGTTGACCCGTGGTATGGCTATATTCCTGTGTGTGCATTGTTTGTGCACAAAGTATGGGCAGGGGTGGACCCGTGATATGGCTATATTCCTGTGAGGGCATTGTTTGTGCACAGTGTATGGGCAGGGGTGGACCCGTGATATGGCTATATTCCTGTGTGTGCATTGTTTGTGCACAGTGTATGGGCAGGGGTGGACCCGTGATATGGCCATATTCCTGTGCCCATTGGTTTGTGCACAGTCTACGGGCCGGGGTGGACCCGGGATATGGTCATATTCCTGTGCCCATTGCTTGTGCACAGTGTATAGCGAATCTGCGTCTAAGAATATACTCATATAGCGGGTTCAGCTTGCTCCATAGACCGTGTACAAAATAACTGCATAGGAAATCGCCCATATCCTGGGTCAAAACGGCAATTTGCTAACTAACGGTGGGGTTATCTAAAAAATAATGATTTTGTTTATAAAGTGGTTTTTACGTTCAAAGCTAGCGGAAATCGTGTTTTCTAGATGATTTAAACTGCATTGAGATAAACAAAATAATTATAATAATTAATTAGGAAAAAAATATATACATGTATATGAATAACAAAATAATGTTGATGCTTTAAAAAAAAAAAATAACGAAGGCGGCGGCCGGCGGCACCGAACTGAAAACTAAATAAAAACTCCGTTGACAGATAAAATGGTGGAATCCGACATTTTTGAAAAATATATATATATATACAATAAAAGTCAAAATTTTAGAATTGTTTTAATACACTTCAATATATTTTATATGCGTCTTGAAGCTAGGTTTTGGTGTTACCGTGTGGTTTTTAAAACTCATCAATGACTCTCCATCTACTAAAAGGTGAAAACAGATCGTCGGCCTCATAATATTTTGTAGGCCCTCAATGCCCGCCCCCTGGCTGCTTCTGAAGTTAGTTAGTTCCACGAAATTTACTTTAACTGTAAAAATAAAAAAAAAAAATCATAATTAAAATAATTTAATTAAAAGTTCAAAACTAGATGTTATGATTTCAAAGGCCCTGTCGCTTGTTATCCAACCCTCAAAAAATTTATTTTAATAATTTTCAAAATTTCGCGAAACCCCCTCCATAAGAAAACTGCCGTTTTGACCCAGGATATGGGCGATTTCCTATGCGGATATTTTGTACACAGCCTATGGCGCATGGTGGACCCGCAATATGGCCATATTCCTGTGCCCATTGCTTGTGCACAAACGATTTAGGCGAGTGGACCCGGGATATGGGCAAAATCCTGTGCCCATCATTTGTGCACAAAGTATGGGCCGAGTTGACCCGTGGTATGGCTATATTCCTGTGTGTGCATTGTTTGTGCACAGTGCTTTGGCAGGGGTGGACCCGTGATATGGTCATATTCCTGTGCCCACTGGTTTGTGCACAGTGTATAGCGAATCTGCGTCTAAGAATATACTCATATAGCGGGTTCAGCTTGCTCCATAGGCCGTGTACAAAATAACTGCATAGGAAATCGCCCATATCCTGGGTCAAAACGGCAATTTGCAAACGGTGGGTTATCTAAAAAATAATGATTTTGTTTATAAAGTGGTTTTTTACGTTCAAAGCTAGCGGAAATCGTGTTTTCTAGATGATTTAAACTGCTTTGAGATAAACAAAATAATTATAATAATTAATTAGGAAAAAAAATATATACATGTATATGAATAACAAAATAATGTTGATGCTTTAAAAAAAAAAATAACGAAGGCGGCGGCCGGCGGCACCGAACTGAAAACTAAATAAAAACTCCGTTGACAGATAAAATGGTGGAATCCGACATTTTTGAAAAATATATATATATATATATATCAATAATAGTCAAAAATGTTTAGAAAAAATTTAATACACTTCAATATATTTTTATATGCGTCTTGAAGCTAGGTTTGGGTGTTACCGTGTGGTTTTTAAAACTCATCAATGACTCCATCTACTAAAAGGTGAAAACAGATCGTCGGCCTCATAATATTTTGTAGGCCCTCAATGCCCGCCCCCTGGCTGCTTCTGAAGTTAGTTAGTTCCACGAAATTTACTTTAACTGTAAAAAAAAAAAAAAAAAATCATAATTAAAATAATTTAATTAAAAGTTCAAAACTAGATGTTATGATTTCTAAGGCCCTGTCGCTTGTTATCCAACCTCAAAAATTTATTTTAATAATTTTCAAATTTCGCGAAACCCCTCATAAGAAAACTGCCGTTTTGACCCAGGATATGGGCGATTTTATATATTTGTACACAGCCTATGGCGCATGGTGGACCCGCAATATGGCCATATTCCTGTGCCATTGCTGTGCACAAACGATTGGGGCGAGTGGACCCGGGATATGGGCAAAATCCTGTGCCCATCATTTGTGCACAAAGTATGGGCCGAGTTGACCCGTGGTATGGCTATATTCCTGTGTGTGCATTGTTTGTGCAACAATGTATGGGCGGGGTGGACCCGTGATATGGCTATATTCCTGTGTAGCATCGTTTGTGCACAGTGTATGGGCAGGGTGGACCCGTGATATGGCTATATTCCTGTGTGTGCATTGTTTGTGCACAGTGTATGGGCAGGGGTGGACCCGTGATATGGCCATATTCCTGTGCCCATTGGTTTGTGCACAGTCTACGGGCCGGGGTGGACCCGGGATATGGCCATATTCCTGTGCCCATTGCTTGTGCACAGTGTATAGCGAATCTGCGTCTAAGAATATACTCATATAGCGGGTTCAGCTTGCTCCATAGGCCGTGTACAAAATAACTGCATAGGAAATCGCCCATATCCTGGGTCAAAACGGCAATTTGCTAACGGTGGGGTTATCTAAAAAATAATGATTTTGTTTATAAAGTGGTTTTTACGTTCAAAGCTAGCGGAAATCGTGTTTTCTAGATGATTTAAACTGCATTGAGATAAACAAAATAATTATAATAATTAATTAGGAAAAAAATATATACATGTATATGAATAACAAAATAATGTTGATGCTTTTTAAAAAAAAATAACGAAGGCGGCGGCCGGCGGCACCGAACTGAAAACTAACAGATAACAGATAACTGACAGATAAAATGGTGGAATCCGACATTTTTGAAAAATATATATATATATCAATAATAGTCAAAAATGTTTAGAAAAATTTAATACACTTCAATATATTTTATATGCGTCTTGAAGCTAGGTTTGGGTGTTACCGTGTGGTTTTTAAAACTCATCAATGACTCCATCTACTAAAAGGTGAAAACAGATCGTCGGCCTCATAATATTTTGTAGGCCCTCAATGCCCGCCCCCTGGCTGCTTCTGAAGTTAGTTAGTTCCACGAAATTTACTTTAACTGTAAAAAAAAAAAAAAAAAAAAAATCATAATTAAAATAATTTAATTAAAAGTTCAAAACTAGATGTTATGATTTCTAAGGCCCTGTCGCTTGTTATCCAACCCTCAAAAAAATTTATTTTAATAATTTTCAAAATTTCGCGAAACCCCCTCCATAAGAAAACTGCCGTTTTGACCCAGGATATGGGCGATTTCCTATGCGGATATTTTGTACACAGCCTATGGCGCATGGTGGACCCGCAATATGGCCATATTCCTGTGCCCATTGCTTGTGCACAAACGATTGGGGCGAGTGGACCCGGGATATGGGCAAAATCCTGTGCCCATCATTTGTGCACAAAGTATGGGCCGAGTTGACCCGTGGTATGGTTATATTCCTGTGTGTGCATTGTTTGTGCACAGTGTATGGGCAGGGGTGGACCCGTGATATGGCTATATTCCTGTGTGAGCATCGTTTGTGCACAGTGTTTGGGCAGGGGTGGACCCGTGATATGGCTATATTCCTGTGTGTGCATTGTTTGTGCACAGTGTATGGGCAGGGGTGGACCCGTGATATGGCCATATTCCTGTGCCCATTGGTTTGTGCACAGTCTACGGGCCGGGTGGACCCGGGATATGGCCATATTCCTGTGCCCATTGCTTGTGACAGTGTATAGCGAATCTGCGTCTAAGAATATACTCATATAGCGGGTTCAGCTTGCTCCATAGGCCGTGTACAAAATAACTGCATAGGAAATCGCCCATATCCTGGGTCAAAACGGCAATTTGCTAACGGTGGGGTTATCTAAAAAATAATGATTTTGTTTATAAAGTGGTTTTTACGTTCAAAGCTAGCGGAAATCGTGTTTTCTAGATGATTTAAACTGCATTGAGATAAACAAAATAATTATAATAATTAATTAGGAAAAAAATATATACATGTATATGAATAACAAAATAATGTTGATGCTTTTTTTAAAAAAATAACGAAGGCGGCGGCCGGCGGCACCGAACTGAAAACTAAATAAAAACTCCGTTGACAGATAAAATGGTGGAATCCGACATTTTTGAAATATATATATATATATATATATATATCAATAATAGTCAAAAATGTTTAGAAAAAATTTAATACACTTCAATATATTTTATATGCGTCTTGAAGCTAGGTTTGGGTGTTACCGTGTGGTTTTTAAAACTCATCAATGACTCCATCTACTAAAAGGTGAAAACAGATCGTCGGCCTCATAATATTTTGTAGGCCCTCATTGCCCGCCCGCCCCTGTCTGCTTCTGAAGTTAGTTAGTTCCACCAAATTTACTTTAACTGTAAAAAAAAAAAAAAAAAAAAAAAAAAAAAAATTCATAATTAAAATAATTTAATTAAAAGTTCAAAACTAGATGTTATGATTTCTAAGGCCCTGTCGCTTGTTATCCAACCCTCAAAAAAATTTATTTTAATAATTTTCAAAATTTCGCGAAACCCCCTCCATAAGAAAACTGCCGTTTTGACCCAGGATATGGGCGATTTCCTATGCGGATATTTTGTACACAGCCTATGGCGCATGGTGGACCCGCAATATGGCCATATTCCTGTGCCCATTGCTTGTGCACAAACGATTGGAGCGAGTGGACCCAGGATATGGGCAAAATCCTGTGCCCATCATTTGTGCACAAAGTATGGGCCGAGTTGACCCGTGGTATGGCTATATTCCTGTGTGTGCATTGTTTGTGCACAGTGTATGGGCAGGGGTGGACCCGTGATATAACCATATTCCTGTGCCCATTGGTTTGTGCACAGTCTACGGGCCGGAGTGGACCCGGATATGGCCATATTCCTGTGCCCATTGCTTGTGCACAAACGATTGGGGCGAGTGGACCCGGGATATGGGCAAAATCCTGTGCCCATCATTTGTGCACAAAGTATGGGCCGAGTTGACCCGTGATATGGCTATATTCCTGTGTGTGCATTGTTTGTGCACAGTGTATGGGCCGGGGTGGACCCGTGATATGGCTATATTCCTGTGTGTGCATTGTTTGTGGACCCGTGATATGGTGACATGTTGATATTATAAAATAACGTTCGTGTCGACGACCTCTTTGAAGCGAAATTTTCGGGGGAGAGGTAATCAATTCACCCCAACAT
Source organism: Pycnopodia helianthoides (assembly GCA_032158295.1). Lineage (NCBI taxonomy): Eukaryota > Metazoa > Echinodermata > Asteroidea > Forcipulatida > Asteriidae > Pycnopodia > Pycnopodia helianthoides. The sequence continues at coordinate 20,955,645 of CM063246.1, read as the reverse complement.
TTGAATCTGAGGAAGGCTTCTGATAAATATCGCAATATGAGTGCCGTTTTACCCTTGATATGGACGATTTCCTACACGGTTATTTTTTACATGGTGGCCTAGTCTAGAGTTTTAAACTACTTTGAGACTCTAGCTAAAGTCTCGTAATTTACGGCTTTCGAAAAAAGGTGAAAGATAATGGTTTAGCACATCTAAAGTATAGCTAAAGGCAGAAACCATACCACGGATAGATATTTCAAACTCTGACAACTCGTGGAACCCGAAACTGTTGACAAAATTTAAAAATCCTACGAAGAAGTTGTCTAAAATAGAGGGGAGAGTGTGTAATGGTAGGGGGAGTTTCGGGTGTGACTGTGGAGTTTTAAACTTACTTTGAGAGACCCCAAAAGTCACACGTATGAAGCCACAACTATGAAGAGTCGGGACTGGTGGAGGGAGGGGGAATTGGGGGCTGGTGTGAGGATAGGGGTGTGGGAGGGTGGGGTAGGGGTTCGTTCATATGAGTGGTGTTGGAAGGGGATTTGGTGTGACGGTAGGGGTGTGCGAGGGTAATAGAGATAGGTTCCTGGGTAGGGCTCAGTGAGAGGGTGGTTGCAAGAGTAGGAGGGTTGGTTGGGCGTATGCATGGGTCCTTGTGGGGTCCAAAACACAACGGAACAATGGACCTACAAGGTGTTCTTCGTTCAACTTGGACCCCACCATCCTTAATTAAGGGTGTGTGCCTCGGTATGGGTTGGGCGTTAGGGGAAGGGTTTACCTCCAGTGGTTACCTTATTCTGTGGGAATTCGAAAGGGCATAGGTGGGGGTGGGTGGGACACTGCCATTTTGTGAGCTCATTCAGGTAAAACTGGAAACTGGTCAACCAGTTTTCAGGGGTGAACAAAGACAACTTTACCAGTGCGGGAATCGGGCCCAAATAGGGAGATTGTCAAACATAGGGGCTAGTCGGTTCAGTTGGTAGAGAACCGGCACGTAAGCTCGCAGCTTCAAATTCAGCTCTGGTATTTTTTTTTGTTCAACCCCAAAAAGCATTAAATTTTTAGGAAGTTTGTGAAGACGGGTGGAATCACCCTTATAGTCTGTTGACTTCTTGAAGGTATTATACTTCTCATGCAGGGTTGGTTTAGCTGACCAAATAGTCACAGACAATGCTCATGTTTTGTGTGATCAACCGACATGAAATAACAACCCCTGTGAAAGTTTGGGCTTAAATCCCGTTGTGTGACGTGAGTCAGGAGAAAATAGTGGAAAAACCATGCACAATTTTCAGCATGTAAACACATTGTCCATATAAAATTTGGTTGTAACAACCGAAATCAGCTGTTGCTTTTTGTTGTTGTTAGGTTTTCAGAAACAGTATTCTCGAATATGACTCAATATCAGAGGGAAATATTTCACAGAAATTTGTTTATAGTTAAAGCTTTCAGACCGAAATTAAACAACAATGTTTTTATCCTTACCAATCCTTATAGTAAGTAACTTTAACAGATTAATGATAGTCCATTCGGTTTATTCAATCATATTCATCGTTTTATTATTCAAATCTTGCAAGGAAAAAATGCACGGAATAGTGTTACAGACACTACCAATCAGATCTCCATTAAAGTATTGAACAACAAGTATTAAAAACTGATAAAACCAAGGCATAAATAAATATATTTTCTTAATCACTGAAAGCACATTAATTGCTGGCAAGCGCAAACACGTATCCTTGTTTTGTCTTTATTGTTAGAATTTGACATTATTAAACGGTTACTTTCCGGCCAATTCTTCAAGAGCTTCCTTTTTGGTAACTGAACATTTCGTTGTATATATATATTCAACAATATGGACCAAGTGGAATTTTCAAAAGAGCCATTCAAAACGTTTATCCTTATTGTCATTAATCCTAGTAAGGTTCCCTGATTATAATACACACTGATTTTGACTGTTCCGGGAAGAGCCAGATTATTTTTCTCTTGTAGCCTCGGTTTAGTGACACTGTACACTCAGTATCCGACCAAACAGGCATAACATGCGATGGTTCCGCCATCAAAGACGTCCATGGTCATGCAATTTAACAATCATTAATGTCACAATGTTTTACTATTAAATCAAACAGTAAATGGTGTTGTCTGATATACTACAGAAATTGGAATTGATTTCAATTCAAAGTATTCAACAAGTTACATTAAATTCACTGCTTCGCAGAGCATGTATAATACATTACTTTTACGTAAAGCACTTAATATAACCCTTGTCATTTGTGGGGAACAAGCATCACGTATCATTCTTGATTTTGCAATGTGTACTGTTCTGACACTTTAATAAAGGAGTCCTATACTGATAAATATATGACGCTTGGGACACTTCACAGCTAAAAACCTTCGGGTGATTAATTGAGTTAAAGCGTTTAGCCAAACGCGCTTTAGCAACAGGTCTTAAACAGCTCCAGCAATGTCTTTATCAGCCGTTTAATACCTTATTGGAGAAATAAATTATACATATAAATTATGTGCTGTTCAAAACCTGTTATACATTTTTTGAAACTAACTATATGAAAAATATCAAACAACAAGGATCTATGTGTGAGGTATATAAAAGACATATAGGATGCATTTTATTCATACAACATAGCAGAATTGAAATCTGGACTGTTCCATTTCACTTGGAAATGGAAAAGTCCAGATTTCACTTCGTGATTAAATGCCGCTATATTGTATTCATATATGCATCCAATATTTGCATAATAATATTTACGCTGAAGAACTGAAATACATAAATGATTGCTGGTTGCCAGTAAGTTGCCTCATCTGACATGGCTTTTGGTAACACTGGTTTTGGTGCAGTTAAACATCTTTCTGGATTAGGTTTTGGGTTTAAAGGCAGGGTATACTTTTGGTAATTGTCAGACCAGCATAATATCTTCACTTGGTGTTTCCCAAAAATATGCATAAAATAAAAAAAACTGGGGACATTTGGGTTCAATTGGTCATCGAAGTTGCAGGAAAACAATGACAGAAAAAACACCCTTGTTGCATAGAATTGTGTGCTTTCAGATGCCTGAGAAAAGCCTCATGCCTGAAGCCTTTGTCAGATTCAAATGTTTGGGTGAAAAATTACCTCTTCCTCTAAAACTTCATTACTTCAGAGGGAGTCGTTTCTCACAATGTTTTATACTACCAGCAGCTCTCAGGTGCTCCTTACTAAGTAAGTTTTGATGGTAATGTATTTCTTGAGTAAATACAAAAAGGATCCCCTGCCTTTAAAGGTACTCCAAGTTGATTTCTTACCGATATTTCAAAAGTTTAACAGCAGATTACAAGTGGTCACCTTGGACACGGGTGAAGTGGCAGGGCTCATCTCAAGACTCATCTCAAGATATCACCATGGTGATTTATATTGTGACATCACACTTTGCTTAGCAATAGACCTTATGCATTGACGTCATCACGCAGCCATCTAAGAGGTAAAACGAAGATTCAACAATGGAAAGCGCATACCTCTGTACGCGCAGCGCACAGGATAGGCCAATGAGTAACCTTCTTTTCACCCTCTAGCACCCATCCTAAACGCTGCCATGTGCATAAGGTCTATTAAGAGTGATACACAGCTTGAGATTAGTCTTAGCTCTTTGTGAATTCGAACCCAGAACACAACGATGGAAGCGTCAAGTTGTTAAGCCGCCAGTTCTTCTCGGAACCACCACAGCTCATAGAGAGAGTGTTTTGTCATGGTGTATCCGCAAACCTCACTTGCTTGGTTAGATGAAAAAGTGTTTCAGTCTTTTGCTTTTCATAATTCTTTACATTTTTAAAAGTATTTTTTTATTAGTTTCACACTTTTCAGAGCTAATTTCTGGGAATAAAACCCAAGGAATTCTGGGAAGTTTTAACCCAACAGCTAGCCTTTGATTGTTTCACCCTTAATGCAGTTTTCCTTGAGAAAATGAATAAACAGTTACTAGCCCTTTTGTTGTATTACTTATGCTTAGGGTCATGGATTGGTTTTTGTCAACGTAATGCTGATTTTTTATAGGCCAAATTGTCAATAAAGATACAATCAAAGTCACCTGTGAAAGTTTCAGCTGAATGCAGTGTCTACTTATTGACAAACAGCAACAACAAAAAATGTCACGGTGTTTTCATAAAGATTGTTAAGCCCATCTACATTTAGCGAGGTGACAGCGGGTACCAACTACATCTCTGGCCACAGCATTCACAAATTTGAATCTCCAAAACTCGCCTTCGAGGTGAGTTTTGGAGATGCAAATTTGTTGACATACTCTTATTGATTTCTAATCAAGGGCATTTCAGACAAAATCATTTAGCAGGATGCTTACTACCATTTTCTTTATAACGAGTAAGCTTCTTTAGAGAAGTTACACAATTTTTCTTCAACCTTTGACCCTTCTCCATTCCAGCAGGTGAAGATTTTTCGCTGGAAATTTGTCCGGTGTGAAAGGGGCTACAAACTCGCTTCTTTGGCGGTGTGTTGGCTTAAACAAGAACTGGTATAAAACTTTGTTTCAAGGAGTGTGGTATAGTTGTCCTCTGGAGTAGTCACCCATTGCCACTATGCAAATCCTCAAATTTCTACAATTAAATCTCAACACAAAGCAACTGTTACTCAAAACCTCTTGATGGATTGATCGATTGATTGATCGATAAATACATTTATTCCAATTATACCCTTGGCCAATAATGAACACATTCTCCGTACACAATTAAAATAGATCATTACATCGATTCAACATTTGGGTTTAGGTGATGATTTTCCTGTCCTAACCTAGGAGTGGACAAGATTACGACAAGAGACTCATAACTGACAACGTTTCACCTGACCTTTACACTTTGGTACAATCAAACAGTCTATTGACTGCCAAAATGTCAAGGTTTGTTACATATATGGAAAAAAAAGGGAAAGTGCCGGGCATCGGAAGGTTTTGTGGTGTGTTTTCCAATTTTCCAATGACACAGCTTTAGAAACCAAAATCCGCAAACAAGTTGCACGCCTGCTTAACAAACAAAAAAAGGCAAACAATTTGTCTGTGTCGCACATACAAGGAAAAACAAGGAAATCAATTGCTCCACTGAGAACTTGCATGCCAGCTGCCATGGCCCAATTTCATGGCTCTGCTTATTGCCGAATTCTGCGCTTGCAATCACCATTCTCCGCTTACTGTGTAAATTTCTGCGCTAGCTGTGTAAGCGAAGAATGCCTAGTAACGGGGAGTACGCATGTTCACAAGCAAAAATTCCCTGCTAACCTGTGAAACACGCTTAACGTAAGTGCGGAATTCCCTGCTTCCGTATGCACTAATTCTTTGCTTTCGGTAAGCAGAGCCATGAAATTGGGCCCTGATCAAAAGGACACCCTTTGGTTTTATCGGTGGGGGCAAAGTAGAAAGAACATTACTGTGACTGATTTGTATTGGTTATCTTCAGGCAAACTTGAATCTGATTGGTAGATCCATAGCAACAAGAGTGTGATATTTAATGCTGAGGGCATTTTAGGCGATGGCACGTGGTGAGACGTGCACCCTCTCTTTAAATGTTCTTGCAATTTGACAAGAATGCAGAGCAAACTGGCAGACAATTGTTCAAGTTCTTATGCTCTTCTTGTGTTTTTTGTTCTTTCTCTTTCTGCCCTTTTTATGGTCATCTAGTTCCGTGACTTCATCTGTTTGACTGATGTCTTCCTTGTGAATGTCCTCGGATTTCTCTGCGTCTGAGTCGTCTGTCTTCGTCTGGGCGCTGTCCTTGGTATGAGAATGGCCTGGTCGTTTTCTCCGTTTGCTCTTCTTCTTGGGCGGTGCACTGTCAGCTTGCATGGAAGACGCGGAGACTTTCCCAAATATTTCATCAATCTCATCCTGAAAGAAAAACAAGAAGCAAAACGTTGGTTTGGAGTTCAAAGGTTGTGTGACATATTTCAGGCGTAGTGACCCAATTCATCTGAGCCCAATTTCACGGCTCTGCTTACCGCTAGCAAAGAATTGGCGCTCAGGGGAGCAGGGAATTCCGCGCTTACATCAAGCGTATATTTAACATGTGAGCGGGGAGTTTTTGCTTATGCGCGTGCATACTCCACGTTACTAGGCGTTCTTTGCTTACACAACTAGCGCAGAAATTTGGGTGCTTGCCCTGTAAAGAAGAATGGTGATCGCAGAATTTGCCGGTGAGCAGAGCCAGGAATTGGGGCCCTGATGTTCATCATCAAGGACACCAAGCAAAAATAAAAACAGGCAGTGACTCCAGGTTAGCTTTAATGTTTTTTTTGAGGTTTTCCGGGGTACAACCTCGAGTTACCGTTTGTTTAATTCTGCATTTCTCCACAACAAATCTTAGGTGTGCCATTTTGGAAGTCGGAATCCCTAAGTATTACTGTGCAGTGTGCATGTGTAAAGTCTAGTTCGTCTCTCTCTCTCTTTCTCTCTCTAGTCGACCAAGGTCAGAAGCATGTCAAGATTTGCCAATTCATGTCTATCCCTCATTAAGTTAGAAAGATCATTTGGAAGCACCCCCCATGTTCCTAGCCTTTTGTCAAGGCCATCGTGGCTTGGACAGCTTTGTAAACAGTGGAGTGACTGGAACGAGAGACCACGCGCGCGAGCCGAGTGGCGAAGCCACGAGGGCCTTTTTCAACTTGTTTGCAGTTTTTGTAATGAATTATTCATGAAGTATGAAACGTGCCTTATGCACTTCTGATTGGTTTGGACTTTTGCTACCGTTTCGGTTTCGGGTAGCAAAAGTCAAGATTATATGTTCTCCCATTAATCGCTTGGCATCGCAGCTCCAAGACACGAAGGCCTTGACAAAAGGCTACCCATTTCTCCAGGTGATGTTAAGCTGAGAGACGGGTTCTTTGATGTTTCTGTATGAGTGTTTTTGTATTGTATTGGATAGATTTGTCCATTACCATACAGTTCAGTATTCAGCCTGGTTCATACTTCACGCAAATTGCAAAGTAAGGCAACTTTCCTTATGTCAAAATTGGAAAAACAGTGCATACTTGATTATTTGCTTTGCGTTCTCCTTTTGTGTGAAGCATGAACCGGGCCTAATAGCAAGCTTATGGTTAGCTCCACACCATTACTGTATATGCATTTTGACTCTCAAAATGGCAGACAAGGGGCAGAGTATAGCCGTGTGCAACGTCAGTGCAGGGGTTCTACAGCAACAATATAACACACGCACACAAAAATACACGGTATTGGCCCCAGCGAAAAGCTCTCCTTACGTACAAGACATGGCAGTCTAGTTGGGGTAATGGTATCTTTCCTGGCCTTCCACCTCCGGGACCCCGGTTCGAATCCCTCCTGGGGGCACTATCTGGATTGGGTTTTTTCAGCCCCTACCTGATTAGGTGGGTTTTCCTTGGAATAATTAATTCTCTAGGGTTTTCGTCCCTCATCTAAAACTGAAAATTCCCTCTTTGTCTTCTCTCCGTGGGGATACTTGGCTAGTATAGTGATTAAGTTCACTTTTCCGAGAGTCCTTCGCTTCACAACCAGAATAAATGAAATGAAAGACAGCACCCAGTTCAGGCACTGACTATGCTCTCAGGGTTGCCCTAGGGGGTGTCAGAGGGATGTATGATGGCATCAAGAAGGCCATATATAGACCCCCCCCCCCCGCCACCAAGACTGCCCCCCCCCCCCTCATGTCTAAATCAGGAGATAACAGATGATTCCAGATTCCAGACCTTCGTCCATTTGTTGTACAAACAGACTTCACGATAGATCGATAGGCTGCAACCTTTGTTTGTCATTGTATTCGGCATAATGGGACATAAGTCTGAGTGGTCTGAGATTCCAGCATACCATGGCGGATTATCGGCCGTAGCTTACGGTCATGGGTTTTTGCGATTCCCCATGAACGCATCTCATACTTTCTCGAAAGAAAACAAAAAATCCTGGTGCATTTTATGAGAACGTTTTTGTGTCTTTACTTTGTTTAGTCAGGGCTTCAATGTGACAAGGATATACAGGGTTCCTGCAGGATTGTTCACAACTGTTGGGAATTCTGGGCCCCAAATTTTGAAAGTTTGGTCGCAGCAGGCTGAATTGAAACGAAGTCCTTGGAATGTTTTAACTTGGTGTGTATCTTTCGCTTTAAAAGCCCTGCTGAGCAATCTGGGGTATTCTAAACAGTGTTATCTTCATGATTTTTGTGAATTTGATCTCTTTTTTTTGCATATCAGCCCTAAATTTGTGCACATTTGCCCCAATTTGTTCGCGCGTATCGACCCGATACACTAGCTTGTGGAGAACCGTGATATTCCCCAAAACAAACTCCTCCACAAGTTCCGAAAAATTAATTCCATTCCTTATTAATTTAAATCACGACGCTAAGTGGTTAATAATGTTGTTTTGAGACTGAAAAGACAGAGGTAAATGATCTCTTCTTTTCTTCACTAACCTCCTCTGATGTTTCCTCGGTCGCCTCCCCTTCCCCCGTTCCAAGTGTGGCTAATTCCTCAGAGTAAGGTAGCAGTGTCTTCTCAGTGCCTTCCGGCATTGTCTTCGTTTTCTTCACCTTACCTTGAAGGGACGACACAAAGATGTTTTAAAACAAGTGTTTTTTTTTAATAAATCCTCATCATTAAACTTTTCCCAGAAATGTTTTTCTTTGCTACATTACCACAACAAATAATTTCTGAGTCTTTTGGTGCCTAATTGATTCTCCTACACTGATTAAACTGCTAAAGAGTGTGTTCCATCATGGTGGGTCAGACAGGGGAAATATTTGGAGGGAATTGTGCCTTTGATACAAACATGGAATTTGGCCACAGTCACGAGTATGTCATGAGAGAGATACTTGGCTAAAGGGCCATCGCAGATTTGTCCTTTGAAAAAATACAAGTTGAATAACAAGCAACTTTTATGTCAAAATGGCTGCCATTACTTGTTATTCTATCTATATCTTTCAAATTATTCAAATTATCCAGCCCCCCCCCGTTACATCATGGACTAGAGGGGAGTACATGCATTGGGTTCCTCCCCCCCCCCAAGACCATGCCCAATTTCATAGAGCTATTATCATTTCAATGGATCAATTATTAATGTGAGTTTCAATAAATAGTAATAATAATTGGGGAGGCTAATCAACCTTACCAGCCGCTGAGAAGCTGAATTGGGGCTAAGGACGGGGTTACAATGTGGTTGATCCGCAGGCATGCAAAGGCAACCAGCCACATCGACCCATATACGACCATAGAGCACAGCCAGAGATCGAAAGTGTTTGATTGTTAAGGGAGGGAGGAAAGCCGGAGGGCCACAAGAAAAACCCTCACGGCTAAGGAGAGAACCAACGCATAACTCTGCCTCATACTCTGTATCATCAAAGGCACAATCCCATCACATACCTGCCGTACTATTAAAAAATCAACCTTGAAACCTTGAAGAGCATTTTTTTCAAATGGTTTTTCAAACAGCTTTCTAAATGTATTGCTGGTCAGAATGTTCCTTGGCATTAACTAAGAGCAGTGGTGTAACCAGACATTTTCATCTGGGGGTGGGGGGACACTTGGGGGCAAAGGCATAATTTGGGGGGCTATTTAATGTAAAGAGCCATTCATTTGTGCATCTTTTCAATCTCATTTCAAGAGGGGGATGACAAGGTTTTTGAGCGGGTGGCTCCAGCCCCCCTGCCCCACCCCTCTGATTACTGCACCGAGTAATAGGGGAAGTCGGTGCATTGGGTTTCTCTTTTTTTTTCTCCTAGCCTGATTGTCCAAGTCTTACAAATACTTCAGACCAGGGCCCAATTTCATAGAGCTATTATTTTATTTAATAGATTAATTAATTATGTGAGTTTGGGTTAATAATAATTATAACTTGGAAGGCTAGTCATCGATACTTGCAGCTGAGTTCAATCCCCAGGTATTCAAGGGTGCTTTTTGGCAGCTAGTCACACCGACCACCAAATGACCATGGAGCACAGCCACAGATGTGTTTGATTTTTCCAGAGAGAGGAAATACCGCAGGCCCAGAGGAAAAACCCTAGTGGCATAAGAGAGAACCAATGCACAAGTCCAATTACATATGGCCTTAGCCAGGAATCGAACCAGGGCCACAGTGCGGAGAGGCGAGCGCTTTACGCACTAGCCACCCATGCCACCCTAAATACAGACTGAATGTCTACAAACTTCAGTCATGAGAGGTTTTAATGTCAAAATACTTCTTAGCTTAAGAAGGATGAACTCACCGGCAGATTTGTCATCATCGATGATCTCGGCAAATAGTTTTCTCTTCTTGCTATCCTTCCCTTGAAGCTCCTCCCAGTCCTGACGACGATTTGTGAAGAGATCAACAGCTAAGTTCTTGTAAACAAACTTGCCTGGTGAAGTTAGAAATACAAAGGAAGAAACAAGTTTCATGTTGATGTCAGAAATATAAATGAAAGGAAATCTTCCAATAAACAAACTGGTACCATGACAAACATAAAACTTGTCTTGCTTATTGTTTGACCATTTTTGTCAATCTTAGATTTCCATCGCAAAAATGTCCTCCGTCCATACAGCCCTGAACCAGTATTTCAACCACCAGGCATCGGCCTCCATCACCATTGCTGGATTGACTCAACAGACTGTGCAAGTCTCATGCATAATCAAACTTCCGGGACCAAGTTGGTCCCAACCGTATTGAGTTGAACTTGACAAAGCTGCTATGGACTCGCTCCACAGGTCAGCCTTTTTATGCGGAGTACATCCAGCCTGATTGAAAAATCATAAGAGCGAGCAAAAGATGTCACTGAAAGGGGGAAGGTTGACGTGGGATTCAGTGTGCCGCCCTATTATAAAAAGAAGTATGGCAAAGGTGCACTAGAGTATGGGTTCGAGTCCCAGTCTTGACACTTGTTAGCAAGACACTTTTGCTTCATCCTTCAGATGGGACGTAAAGCCGTACATTAGGTCCCGTGTGTTATGTAGCGCTCGTAAAAGAACTCAATGCACTTATCAGTAAGAGAATGGGTTTGCTCCGGTGTCTTTTGGTATGGTTGGCTGCAGATTGTGTCCCAGCATTTTGTAAAACTTATACAAGGTGCTACATAAAATAGGTATCATATTCGAAACGTTGCATACCTGTCGCAAAAACGATGCAAATATCAGCACCATGAGCGCCCATCTGTGGCGGGTACCGGCGCTTTATAAGTGTTCATCACTATCATTATCATTATCATTAACTTCTTCTGTGTCTCACTTACCACAAAAATCCGACTGCAGTTGTCTGCTTTTCTCTGCAAGAGCCCCAACGAGGACTCTCTTTGTCTTGATGGATACCGCCTTAAAGATGTTCTCGATGAAGTGGCTGCCTGTCTTATGACATGCAATCTTCACACAATGGGTCTTCACAAGGCAATAAAGGTGGAATGGAGAATAGAAATCATGAGTATTGGTTTATAAAAGAGTACATTCACAGCTAAAAACCTAGTTCATACTAAAAAAGGTACAGAGTAACTCCCCCCCCCTTCAAAAAAAATTGTTTCCATCTGTAAGTTCACTGATTATCAACTTCATACCAGTGCCAATCCTCCAACTAAGATACGGTAAAAACAAAGAGAACAGAAAGGCTTCGCAAGGCTACGGATACAAATACGGACACGTCAACACTTTGTGTTTTCACTTGACGCGTAACTGTTTTGCATGCGTGTTGACAACGTATACGAGAGCTGATACACAAACGTTAAAAAACGGATAACGCTCTGCTGACAATGTATTTTTGCCCTATAGTAAACACATTTCCCCTGGTATTGCTTTTAAAGGTGTCGGACCGTGATATAGACGGAAACATGTCAGTCATTTGTGGGCAAAAATTTAAGAAAATGTAGTATACACAGGGTCTCTTTTTTTGCAATGCTTGCTGGAAACTCTCTTTTCACGCGTTCAACGTGTGGGTTCGAAAATGAACAGTTAAACAAAAATACTATTCCATCAAATTCCCCAATGAAACACGAACATATACAAAAAGTTTTGGGGGTTAGGTACACTTTGGCCTAGGCCTGACACATGACTCTATGATTGCGAAACAAAATCTGAAATGGATACGGTTATCGAATCTGTATCTGTACGCTTGCGAAACCTCTAATATCATTTCAAGACCACACAGAAGCTCAAGAAATTGAGGCTCAAAAACCCACGAATTGCAAGGCCATTTGTTCACTTAGCGTTTGTGCGGATGGTAGATTTTGGGGGTTAACTGTGTGGTCCAAAGTTCATGTGCTCTGGGGACAATTTCACAAAGCACTTTGATTCATCTTAAGATAAGTTGTCAGTATTACCATAGTGATTTTGTATTGTGACATCACACTTTGCTTAGCAATAAGATTGACTCGCACTTTAAAGATCAATCTTTAACCCCGGTCCATACTTCACGCGAAAGAAAATTACTTGACGCAAACAATCAGGTACGCGCTGTTTTCCAATAGTGACGCTAGAAAGTTCGCTTTGCTTTTGCAATTTGCGTGAAGTATGAACTGGGCTTACATCTTCATGAAATCAAGCCCAAGTTATTCTTTCAATAGTGCTCAGGTTACTTTTCAAGTAATGAACACGTCCACCTTTGTAGAAAAAAGTACTTGACTGCAGAACTGTAATTTACCTTTAGTTTGGCGGCAAATCGTTCCTTCCTCTTGTCATTCACCCTGGTACATGACATGAATGCATCCAGAAGGTAGCTACCGGGAGATGAGCACGCCACGGCCGCCAGCTCATCCTCAGTCATAGACAGGAAACCAGCTATGACAGGCCCACAGTGAGTGAACTTCAGCATCTGCTGAAGGAGCAGGGCACCGTGGACGTTGATGGTGGTCAGGTGGGACTGCACAAATAAAAATAAAAAAAGTCTCTCTTATATCTGATTTTTGTTTAATTCAAGCAAGCCATTTGAGTTAAATTTGAAGAATATTGGGCACAGTGAGTTGCCTGGTCACTAATAAATACTCTATTTGAAATCCTCACACTAAAAATACTGTTGCTACATCACATGATTCGGCGGAATTTTCAGACAGCAAGCTCAAGATCAGCAAAGACTGGTACCCTTTAGCCATATATTTATAGATAGACAACACCTAAACAATTTCTGAACGGTATGACTGCTTTGAAAACGCTGTCAAAGAAGTGGCCGAATATGTGGTTGTGGAATGCCAGCAAAGCTGGGTTTCAGAAAAGACCCTGAAAGTTAGAGGCAAAGTATACCTTTGGTTTTTGGAACTATTTTATTGTTTTAATCCTATACAAATGTGGATACATACAGTAAAATTAACCTGTGTAAATTTCATTTCAAAAGGGTAGTGTTTTTTTGCAGGAAGAATAATCTGTAATTGGAATACACAATCTGAGGAACGTTTCATGCATGAATTGTTTCTCAGATTGAATTGTTTTGAATCCCTCTCTCTAAAACCACATCTCTTAGAAGGGAACCGTTTCTCAAAGTGTTGAACATTATCAACAGCTGCAATGCTTCTTACCAAGTAAGATTATACGGTCATTAAATGTTGGGAGTAATTACCAAAGGTATACCCTCCCTTTAAAGAAGAATGGGCTGAAACCGAGAAGAGGTTCTCAATTTATCAAAATCACATCAACAATCAAGGGAGAAATGGAGGACACTTAACACCTGCCTCAAGGAATCATATAAGAGGGATGAAACTCCTGCTCTCAGTAAGCAGGTAGATGATTTTCCAGTTAGCTGATGAGTTGGGACACTACACTACCACATGGAAAATAATCCATGACCTCTCTGGGAAGAACAAGAGACAGAGTGCTTGAGTCAGAATGAGAGATGGAACAGCCCCTGCTAGTGACACACAGAACTGCTGGCAGAATGGAGAGAATATTTCAGCTCCTTACTCAACAACGATGATGGCCCACCATCTGAACTACCTCCTCCTGCTGCAAAGGGCTTGCCCATCACTACTGACCCGACTTCTCGGGATGAGACAGTGAATGCCATACAAGCTATGAAAACCAACAAGGCAGCAGGTCTCGATTTGGGCAATAACTGCTGAAGCTCTTCAGAGTAGAGGTAGTCGGATGCTCATCCAGACTTTGGAGGTAGCGTCCTCCAGGTTTGAGACTGATGGAAAAAATAAGCAGGCTGCTTGACAAATCAACAGATGACCTTTGACCGAGGAAGATGTTGCCGAGAAAACAAGAAAAATGTACGTATGTCAGGACGATAGTTACACATAGTTTCATACCGAGTGAAAAAAATATAAGGCTAAAAAGTTAGCTTGGAAAACAAAATTGGACCTGGTGGCGCTAACAGTTTGATTTCTTTTCTTGACCAGATACTCAAAAGCAACTGAAAAGAAATGTTCATGAGCAATACGTATTTTCAACGAACCGGAACGAACTTGCTTTTCAGGATGTTTCATTGTACCGGAGTGCCTTAAGGCGAGAGCTACTTGAAATTACAACAGATCAGCTTTGCTACACACTCACCCATTTTGTTCTATAGGTACGAAAAGTAAACGGACAGCAGTACCCTGGTGAAATTTTGTACGAGTTAGTGTTTAGTATTCAACCTTATTTGTCAATGCATGGGATAGAGTATCAGCTACAACAAGACGATGAATTTGTGTCACTGAAAAACACACCAGACACTAGAATGAAAGAGCTGGCAGCGAGGGGTTTTTGAGTGGAGAAAAGCAGGCTGAAACCATCAGCATCGAAGAGGAGAAACTCATGCAAAAAAAGAGTAAAGTCTGTCCTGAGCCAATACGGCCCATCAGGCTGGTGTTTATATCCGGTTTCATTGGCATTAATTAAACAACTGAGAATATTTCTATTCCCCCTGAACAGGATGCCAGTCCATCGCAGGTTACTTCCTAGCTCTCGCTGGTACCTATTTGTAATCCTGGGTGGAGAGGAGCAACTATGAAAAAGTGCCTTGCTCAAGGACACAAGTGTCACAACTGACCAGGCCAGGATTCGAACCAACATTCTGTAAATTACAGTACTTGAGTCTACCACCCAAGACCGCTCGGCCGCGACACCCCACAAAACCATTAGCATCAAAGTGGAGAAGCTCATGTAGGATGCGGACATCCTGTCCAGAAAATTCCCGCCAACAGTTAGTTGACACAATGTTGTATCTTATTGGTATCGATTTTGCTTTACTTGCTGGAGAAGAACACAGACAGCTCCGCTTCATAAGCGCCCAACTTTCTATTTGTAATAGCAAAGATGGTGAACGCTTATTGAAATACACTGAAGATGTTTCAAAAACCTGCCAAGGGGGAATAACTGACCTCTGACCTCCGATCTCCGACCTCTATGCCTTGGCTTCAGCCTTAAAATATTATTCAGACACCATTGCCAAGTGAAATCAAACATTTAACAAAACTTAACAAAAGTTGAGTTCTCCGACTACAACAATGTTTCCATAATTTTACATTTTGGCTACCTTTTGTGATTCACTAGACTCTTTGCTGTCTGTTGTTTCGGCAAAGAACACCTCGTGTGTAACCATTCCAGCAATCAAACGAACACAGGTTGATTGTCTCTCTTTGGGCTGCCAACAATGGAATGCCGCCAGAACAGCTTGCAGAAATTCATCTTCAGATATTAAAACAAAAAATCAGAAAATAGAATTAGCAAACTGTTTACCAACCAAAAGGACCTATAAAATAAATGCACAAACTAGTTAAAGGGGCTGTGTCATGATCAAAGCGGGCCTGTTGCTGTCCCTGCCTACGCACTCTCCTTAGATATGATACGGAGGGAGCGCGTGCGTGACTACACAGCACCCTTTAATAGCCTGACGCAGAATCTTTCAAAAAATGTGTTAGTCTTCGAGAAAGACTCTGCTACGGTCGAAACGTCATGCCATGAACATTTTTTTTGCACCCCCAAAAATCACTCAAAATTTAAAAACTAAATTCTGCTGTATCACAGGATTTGCAATGAACATATTTCTAAATAACGTGGACAACTCCTTGTATGCTATGACACAACCTTGCCTCGTTTGGATGAGCAAGTGAGAACGACAAATAATATTCTTTATCCCCGATTCAAGTTTAAGATCTATTACATTATGAGATGCATAGCATTTTTGTAAAGGTTTTGTAGGTAGGTCGCTGTTATGTCTTCACTATTGCCTTAGAAATAAGGTGGAGGGAGAGACAGACTTCTTTCTTATAACTGTGGATCTAGGCATTTACTTCTGATTTATTTCTGTTGTCGTTGTTGTCATTGGTTGGGCAGGTCTCAGGTGGAGCCTGTTCCGTCGAAGTTGGTTTCCCTGGTCAGTTTCCACTGTGTATGACCGGGGGGTTTTGTGGTGGTTGACGATCCTGCCTGTACGCCAAGTCTTATCCAGCGGATTTTGGACATAGACTGATTGATCTTGTAGTAGTTCGCTGAGGGGGGTAGAGTGTTTGTTGTAGTTGCGTGTTTGCGAGGTTTGGCTCTCTGCGAGATGTTTGCGGACATCCTCGTGATTCGGTGAGGGGCGGAGTCGTGAGGGTAGAGTTGTTTTGTATTTGCGATTGTTCAACAACTCTGCGGGAGAATCCATGTTGGATTTAAGTGGGGCTGTGCGTAGACTGAGGAGGGCAAGGTTGGGATCATCTCCAGATTCGCGGCATTTCTTAAGGATGCGTTTCACTGTCTGGATTTGACGTTCAATGAAACCATGTCCCCGTGGGTAGTATGGAGATGAGGTCTGGATCTGGAAACCATATTGCTCAGCCAACGATCGGAATTGTGAGGAAGTCAACTGGGTACCATTATCGCAAATGATAACATCTGGAATTCCTTGCTCAGCGAAAAGCACTCGGGGTCAGTTTGGTGACTGTGTTTGCTGTGAGGTCAACGAGTTTGCGAATGAACGGAAACTTAGAATAGTAGTCAGCAATGATGAAATACCATGCCTTGTCGTAGTGGAAAAAGTCTGCTCCCAATGTGTGCCATGGACGGGGTGGGACTTCCATGTTGATCATGGGCTCGCGTTGTTGGGAGCGTTGAAACTTTTGGCATGCTTGGCATTCTTGGACAATGTTCTCAATATCGCGATAAATTCCTGGCCAGTAAACGGACGATTTGGCACGTAGTTTGCATTTCTCTATGCCTTGGTGACCGTTGTGTATTTGTTGAAGAATATCCTGTCGTAGCGTTGCAGGGATCAGGATTCGACTGCCTACAAGGAGTACTCCATCCTCAATGGCTATGTCATGTCTTACTGACCAGTAGGGTCGGATAGAGCGATTTGTCTGTTTGATATTGTCAGGCCAACCTTCTGTGATTTGCTGCGTAAGCAGCTGCAGATTTGCGTCCTTTTTTCATTTCTCGTCGGATTTTGTTCAGCTTAGTTGGCGTGACACTGACGATGTGATGTATCCGAACTTTCATGTGCGGAATAGCTTGCCTCTCATATGGGGAAAGTCGTGAGAGAGCGTCAGCGACAACCATTTCTTTTCCAGGCTTGTAGCATATCTCACAATCATAAGCCTGCAAGCGCAGTAGAATGCGTTGGAGCCGCGGTGGGGCTTTCATCAAGTTTTTCTTATGGA
This sequence comes from Pycnopodia helianthoides, assembly GCA_032158295.1. NCBI lineage: Eukaryota > Metazoa > Echinodermata > Asteroidea > Forcipulatida > Asteriidae > Pycnopodia > Pycnopodia helianthoides. The sequence goes on along the minus strand of CM063246.1, from coordinate 20,938,146 downwards.
TGTGCTGAAGGGGGAGGTGGTCACTTTCCACCTTGAATCTCTTACCATAGAGGTATGTATGAAATTTCTTGCAGCCATACACTACTGCGAGTAGTTCTCTTTCGATGTTCGTGTATCGCGTTTCTGCTGGGGTAAGGGCTTTGGATGCGAAAGCGATTGGACGGCCATTCCGCACGACCGTTGCGCCAAGCCCTTTAGTCGATGCGTCAACTTGGAGTGTCACTGGTTGTTTCTGATCATAGTAGGCCAGTGTAGTCTGAGCTGCGATTAGCGATATCGTAGTGTTGAAGACTTTCGTGTGCGACGGGGACCAGCTGTAATCAACGTCTTCTCGAAGGAGTTCTCTCAGTGACGCTGTGTGGTCGGCCAGGTTGGGGATGAAGGGACCCATGTAATTTACCAGACCAAGGAAAATGCGGAGTTCCTTCTTGATTCCTGGAGGGTGCATTTCTGTAAGCGCTTTCACCTTGTCTGGGTTGGGCTTCACTCCTTCAGGTGTGTACAGTAAACCGAAGAATTTGCATTCGGTCGTTTTGATGACGCACTTGTTCGCGTTCAGTTTTATGCCAGATTTTCTTGTGCGTTCCATAGCATCATGGAGGTGTATGTCGTGGTCACGTTCGCTAGTGCCATACACTTGAAAATCATCTGCAATTCCAACAGTGCCCCCACATTCGCGGTATGATTCATCAATTTTCTGTTGGAAAACATCTTGACTCATGCGGAGGCCGAATGGCATGCGTAGGAATCTGTAACGGCCATATGGTGTATTGAAGGTCGTAAGGTATGATGACTCTTCATCTAACCGGACATTCCAGTATCCATTCCGCGCATCCAGCTTACTGAACATTTGTGCACCAGAAAGCTTTGGGGTTATCTCTTCGAGTGTGGGCACTGGATAGTGATCTCGCTGTATAGCTTCATTAAGATCCTTTGGGTCGAGGCATAAGCGTAGTCTCCCATTGTCTTTTTCTCGTATGACGAGGGAGTTGACCCAGTTTGTGGGCTTCATTACTTTCGTGATGATTGATCTATCCTCCGTTTCCTTGAGTTCCACCTCAAGTCGTGCTTTGAGCTCTAAGGGGACTCGACGCGGTGCGTGTATCACTGGCTTCGCAGTAGGGTCAATGTTGATGTGGTATGTGAAATTCTCGAAACACCCAACGGTTTCATCAAAACAATCCGGATACATTTCGAGTAGATCGGCCTTGCTGAGGATTGCTGGTCTCTTTTCGAGTGGCGTAGCACTGCTTATGTACTTAGGTGATCGTTGCGTTGGGTGGGGTGTTGCGGACTGTTTTGGTTGGTCAGCAAAATGGACTTGTCGGTCACTGCTGGATCGTGGATTGTCCTTTGTAGTCTGCTCTGGTGGGTTGGGTGTATTCTCAGTCCCAGTTACTGGTTTCGTTTCCACTGAGCAGTGTAGTGTGAGCAGATTTAACGCTTGACAAGTTTGCAAACCAAGAATTGCTGGGCCCGCTGCATCTGTTACATAGAAAATGCAGTTGTATTTCGAGTCTTTGTATGCACAGGGAATCTTTACTGTGCCCAGCTGTGTAATCTTGGATCCACCGTATGCAGTGAGGGCCATGTTGTTTTGCTTGAGGTATTCCGGTTTCGGATTTCCTTCACTGTCCAGCTTCTCTGGGAAGATTATGCGAAAAAGGTGGACCGGTAGTATGTTGGTCTGTGCTCCTGTGTCAACCTTACAACGGAGCTTGAGTGGTCGTCTGCCCTTTTGCTTTATGTTTAGCATCGCGAAAACTTCTGCTCGAGTGTCATTAGTCGAGCCAATGCTATTGATATCAATGGTTCCAATAGTGAGAAATTCATCAGGGCTTTCCTCATCCTCAAAGACATAGTGCACCCGTCTGCGAGGAGATTTGGAACGAGGTTTTCGTTGCTGTGTTTTCCCCGATCTGCAAACGGATTTCCAATGGTTGTCTTTTCCACATTTGTTGCATGTGGAGCCATAAGCGGGACAGTTGGTCTTTGGTTTGAACGGATGTACACGACCACAGTTGTAGCAAGCTTTCTGTCTCGGATTCCTGCCTGACTGTTTTGATTTGATTGCGCTTACACTTCCTTCTGGTGTATAGCACTGTGAGGGGTCTGAGCTTTCTCCGGCAGGGATCTTAGCTGTTTTGCAGTTGCCTCATGGCTGCGGGCAACATCAATAGCATCATTCAGTGACAGGGTTTCATCTCTTCCGATGAGTACTTTCTGTACGTCTTTATGGGCTGAACCCCATATGAGTTGATCCACAATCCTGTCTTGCATTTCCTTTTCATCTCGGAATTTGCATTTGGCTGCTATTGATTTCAACTTTGTTACAAAGTCATCGGCAGTTTCAGTTGCGTCTTGTCTCATATCTTGCAGCTTGTATCGGAAAATGCGATGGTTTGATCGGGGCTCTAGGTGTTGTTGGAAACGAGACAGCAATACTTCTGGTTTCTTTTTGTCATCCTCCTCTTCAAAATTCCAACTGTTGTACTTGTCTAGTCCTTGTTCCCCGACCCATAAGAGGAGATAGCTTGCTCTCTCTTCATCTGTGGCCTTTTTCAGGACGCTTGAAAACATCAGTTCACACTTTTGACGGAATCGTGCAAATGTCAGAACAATATCTGGGGCTTCCCAGTCCATCTGGGGAGCAGAGACTGCTGAACTGAATGCCATTACGATACGGTATTACTGCAACGGTATATAGCGGCGTGTAGAATGTTCAATGTTCAATGGCAACAAAAATAACGCTGTATAAACGTGACGAAAATGCCTGGAACTATTCAGTATCTTTTTATCCTAAAAGACACTTCAAAATCTACTGTTTGTTACTCACAAGTATGTAGATCTTTTCTTTACCGTTGCCACCATGTTATGTCTTCACTATTGCCTTAGAAATAAGGTGGAGGGAGAGACAGACTTCTTTCTTATAACTGTGGATCTAGGCATTTGTTTCTGATAGGCTGCCATGTTGGTGAAGTACGGTAGTTGACAATAGAGGACGCTATTCATATTTATCTGTGAATGTAACAGTCGCTATCGCTGAGTTCATACAATGATAAGTCTTCTTTTGACCTCAGTGAGGGCGCTGTTTTAGCTTGTGACTTTGCGCGCAAGGGGCCCTATTGTGCAAGTTCTTACTTTGTTTGTCGGGATGATGTACGCATGCTTCAGCTAGCCTCAGCACCACGCCCATGTGATTGACTCCGAGGACTGCTTCGACGTTAGGGCACAGCTTCTCGAAAATCTCTGAAAACTGAAATATAACAAATACCAAAATACTCATAATGTATGCATTATTTCAGTAATCAGCAATGTCAAGAATATCAGAAAACAATAACAATACTTGATATTTTAAATAAAAAGTCTCATCCCATTAAGGTGATCTTTCTGCTGCTGCTTCCCAGGTTGTATCGTAAACTTGGGCGTGATCCCTGGTTATATGGCAGTTACAGGTTGAATGGCTTCTAAATGGCACCTCAAAACAAAAATATTGACAAAATAGGGAGACCGCCAAAATAGGGCAAGATAGCTCAGTTGGTAGGTTCAAGTTCCACTCTGGTCAATTTTTCTTAATTCAACCAAAGTTAAAAACAATAAGTTGTGAAATGATGATCGAATGATTTGTGGTTACTTTTGGACAATAAAATACACAGACGTTCAAAGACAATTTATTTCCGTCACTGTAAATTTCCAAAGTAAATTTGCAATCCTTACATGTTAGTTCCGCAATCTTACACACGCTTTTTTTTTGTAAGCAACAAAATTGATCAAAAATGAATCTTTCACCACTGTTTTCACTCACAATATGCAGAGCGGATGATCACTAAGCAGCAGTGTAACAAGACATTTTCAGGGTGGGCGGGGGGGTTGCAAGCGGGGGCAAAGACATTATTTGAGGGGCATAATAATGAATGGGGAGGCAAGGGGGGAAGAGTACTGAGTGGGGGCTCCAGAACAAACTCTGATCCTCGTTTAAGGAGGAATGCAAAATTAAACTGGCGATAACTCAAAGTCAGCCTCAAGGTATTTTAAGGATTTATCCGCGGTTCAACCTTGAGTTCGCTCGAGTTACCGCTTGTTCAATTCTGCATTTCTCCCCGACAGGCTTCCTCTGGGCTTCTGAGTAGCAATGATTAAAATCCCTTTTTGAGGCATCTTTGTTTTTCTGTTTTACCAAAGAGTAATAACGATTAACAATGATGATATTAACAGAAGGGCTCAATAGCATCTCTAGTTCCTCACCTCCTCCTCCTTCACAGCCCTTGTAATCAGTTTCTGGAGGACATAGTTAGCCACAGGATGAAGGGCCATGTTCACCAGGTGATCGCTGAAGCATTTAGGGTAAACCTCGGAGAAGAGATCACTGGAGATCACTTGAAGGGTTGCCTCGAACAGACGGCTACCGATGTTGTCGGCTAACACAACCGGTACCCTAAACAGAACAGATGTAAGATTAGTATGTTTGTGAGTGGCAAACACAGTCAGTAACATTGGTAACATGAGTTTGTGGTGTGAAGTCCGGTTCATACTTCACGCAAATTGCGAAAGCAAAGTGAATTTCCCTGCGTCATAATTGAAAAAACAGGGGTGAACAAGGATGTCTGCATCAAGTAATTCACTTCATATTCGCGAAGTACAAACCGGGCTTTTTATACTGGTAGAAAGAGTGTCCAAATCACAGGTTCCCCTGATGACAAGAACAATGCATCCTCGACTGACTTTATGCCAGAGACTGCACCTACTCTGAAATGCTGGGAAAATGTCCATAATGTTATTACAAAGCTATCGCTCTTTTAAAGCATACGTGGCTTTGGTTTTAAACTTAGGAACAAGTTGTTTTTTTTCCTGAAAAACTGGAATGTACGTGTTTATATTCTCACTGTCGTGAGTTTTAGCTCAATCGGTCATCGGAGTCACAAGAAAATAGTAAAAAAGGAAACACTATACTGTCACAGTTTTCAAGCATCGGGTTTTGGACGCGCCAGATCAGAACTAATTTCTCAAAAACTGTAGCACTTCGTGGCTGTGCGGTTCAGAGCACCGGACTCAAGCTCTGGTGTTTCTGATCAGCGGAGTGTGGGTTCGAGTCCCGGTCGTGCCACTTCTGTCCCTGAGCAAGATACTTTACAGTAGTTGCTTTGTCCTTTAGATGGGACAATAAGCCATAGGTCCCGTGTACTGGCATTAGTAGTGCAAGTAAAAGAACCCAGAACACTTATTGTAGAAGAGTAGGGGTTAACCCCAGTGTTTCTGGTTCACATAGCAAGCACCCTTCTTTACAGGTTTCCTCAGATTGTGAGTTGCAGTGATTAAGTTCACTTATGAGGCAAGCACTCTTTTTCGCAGGTTTCCTCAGGCTTGAGAGCTACATTGATTAAGTTCACTGATGAGGCATTCTTGGTTTTATTACCAGAAACATAAAATAATACTTCAAGGAAAGTTTCCAGCCAAGACCATCTTTATACCACGCATTAGTTATTCGTAAGTCTGTGAAAATGTATGCTTTCAACTTTACCAATGTCATGCACACCCTTTGAATGAAAGAAAGTGTTTGGACTTACACAAAAACACCCATTTATGTTACCAAAAATAAATGGAAAAAATTAGATAGAATGGTCGGAAGCGTAAACATTTAACATTAAAACTATTTTAAAAATTCAGATGAACAATACATCCATGTACTTGGCCAATAATAACTGCAGAAACAACATAATATCTCCAAGAAAGGAACTTGGGGGTTAAAACTCACTTCTTTTCAGCCTCGTCAGTGGTCTTGGTCATCACCTTGGACTTCTGGAGGATCTTTTGGCAGAGTCGAAGACACAGACTCGGATTTGACCGATGGAGCACCATGAGCAAGATCACGAGAACCGGACTGGACATTCGATTCAACAAGAACTCTGCACAATGAAAATGAAGAAAGAAAAAGAAAGAAAAAGAAAATGAACCTCAGACACTTGTCACATGGGGCAGTTTGGGGTTTTTTTGGGGGGGGAGAACTTGGAGGCAATCAACTGCACTGCACAGCACAAGAGGCGCATCGCTAAAACATCTATGTACAATCTAAAATGTTTGGTTCTTGGAAATTGCGTGAAAGTAGTAGAACTGGTTGCCTGTAAATTGCGTAGTTTAACATGGCCCTTGCAGAGGGGCTCCGAGGTCAAATTCAGTATTGTGGTGCACTCATTTTCCAATAGACAGAGTCCTTGTCGAAAGTGGGGGGGGGGGGGAATTTTGATTTAATTTTATACTCTTTTGACTGAAACTTGAAGCACGATTTGATTGGATATCAACAACAAATAGGTCTGTACAATCCAAAGAGCAGCTTGTGTGTCAGTCAAAAGGTAAGTTTGATACGCTTTTGATTGAATATCATAAAAGTTCAGGAGTCATGCACTAAAACTTTCCCGCACAAAAAAGTACCCATTTTTTTGAAGTGTGATGTCATTGGATGATTCTCCGCCAGTAGTTGTTATAGCGCCCTCTTGTGTTAGCTTATCTTTGTTTATGTCGCCATCTTTGTAGCTGCGTTTGACTCCGTTACTAATAAAAGTCCTTTTGTATAAGCATTCTAATTGGTATTCTGCTGTGGCTACCTTGTGTTGTTGCGTCCATCTCCTTACCTTGGCGCTCGGATGTTGACAATATTTGCACCGGACGGGTATTATACAATGGCATTTGACACCGTTTTATGTGAGATTAGAGACATGTATTTGATTTTTTCCACATTCATAAGGACTCTACCTTTTGGACAATGATGGCTTCACAAAACTTGATTCAAACTTAAAGGCACTGGACACTATTGGTAATTACTCAAAATAATTGTTAGCATAAAAACTTTTTCGGTAACGAGCAATGGAGAGCTGTTGATAGTATAAAACATTGTGAGAAACGGCTCCCTCTGAAGTAACGTAGTTTTTGAGAAAGAAGTAATTATTTGAATTGATTTTGAGACCTCATGCGTGAGGTCTTGAAATCAAGCATCTGAAAGCACACAACTTCGTGTGACAAGGGTGTTTTTTCTTCCATTATTATCTCGCAACTTCGACGACCAATTGAGTTCGAATTTTCACAGGTTTGTTATTTTGTGCATATGTTGAGATACACCAAGTGAGAAGACTGGTCTTTGACAATTACCAAAGGTGTCCAGTGTCTTTAAAACATCTTTAATGCTCATAATAGGGCGATTTGTGAGTTGCCCGCGTTCTTCATCATCATCAATAATGTCGGCTGACCTAGAGCCTTTTTTTCCATCTGAAACCAGAGGAGTGATACTGACTGTAGGAGGGTTGTAGGAAGTAGTACAGTGGGAGGGTTGATTGTGTACTGTGTAGACGCAAGTTCTGGCGTCTGAGTCTTCAGGGTGTGGGTTCGAATCCCGGTCATGACACTTGTGCCCTTGAGCAAGACACTTTAACTATGTTTGCTTCTCTTCACCCAGGGGTAAATGGGTTACCTGTGAGGGCGGAGAAGGTTTGTGTGATTGATTTAGCTTGGTGCGCTACGTGTTTGGCAGCACAGGTTGTATACTCCCCAGAGAGCTGAGATGGTTTAAAGGAACATTACAGAATTGGTTTTTGCTAACAAAACAGTTGCTGGCAGTGTAAGCACTTTATGTAACCCACCATATACATAAACTGACAAACCTGTAGAAGTTGGAGATCGATCGGCCATCTGGGTCACAAGAAAATAGTGAAAAACAGATCACACATTTGCATGAAATCACATAGATTCAACAAATGAATAAAACGCTCACTGAGCGATAAACTCCAATCGGAAAATTAGTTTATTCATTTCTCATCAAATATGGCATTTCAGACAGAAATATTTCAAGGGATGTTTTCTACTATCATCATCATTAGACCGTGTAAGTTTCATGTAAACCTGTGATAAGTATATTTTACAAGTTTTTTTCTTACCAATTCTATAATGTTCCTTTAAGGACCAGGGGTAATACTGAATGACAAATTCGAGCTCTGTATGAGAAGCCACTTTTACTATTATTATTATCATCTTGTGTTCATCAAACAATTCAAATTGAAGACCGGAATAGCTTATCCAACATTCAAAACTACAGTGGATGAAATTAATTGGTCACAGAGTAGGAGGGTTTAACAAGTTGGATGAATTACCATTGAAGTTATCCGCTTTCAAGATCAAGTTGGTGATTTGCTTCAATCTCAGCTGCATGCTCTCTGGTACGTTCTCCAACAGGACTTCCGTTTGCTTGTCAAGCTTTTGTGTTTCTAATGAACAGTACAACAAAAACAACCGATAAAATAATTAACAGTCAAGTAAATTTACACAAGCCTGTGTGAATTTCTACTGAAGCCGTGTTGGCAATGGACTTTTTGGGAGTAAACTAACTGAGCAAATGGGTAACTTTAGCTTTTTTCAGTCCAGTGAGAGCGGCCCATCCGGGTAACTTAACCAAGTCCAATGGGTAGTTTAACCGGCCACCTTCTGCCCAGGTAAACTAACCTGAGGTCAAACTAACTGAGCCAAAAAGACCAGTGTGGACGCATCGTCCCGGTAAAAACCAACCCAATTTGTTGTGGTATTGGCTGCTTCGAGGTCTTGATCTTGAAGACCCAGTCATGGTCTCAATCTCAGAGCAACTACCTCTGGGTCTCATGTCAAAACCTTTCAATACCTTAATTTTATAATCGTTCACAAAAACATATAAAAAAGGAACCCGAAACAAAATAACAAATAGTCAACAACATCATGTTCAAGTCAGCCCCCCTGTGTTTTTCTTTTTCTTGGAGCTTTGCTCGGTCGCACTTTCTTCTTCCTGTTTGAGTGCAGCCTTCAAATAATTGAAGATGTACGCACTCCTAGACACACCGGGGCAAACCCCTTCTCTCAGCGATAAGTGTACTGGGGTCATTTACTTGCATTGATAATGTTTATAACAACACACGTGACCTACGGCTTTACGTCCCGTCCAAAGGACAAAGCAATAATGGTTAAGTGTCTTGCTTAAGGACACAAGTGCCAAGACCGGGACTCGAACCCACACTCTGCTGATCAGAAACACAAGAGCTTGAGTTCAGTGCTCTTAACCGCTCAGCCACAACACGCCACTTTTTTCCTGTGTCACATACATGTATTGGCCATGTGACGCCCATAAAGAAGGCTGAGTGAAGCCATCATGTGGGGAAAAAGCAGTGGTTAAAGAAAGTAAATAAAGATTGTTTTGAAATTTTCTTTATTGTTTTACATTGCAGATTTGTCTAAAGTCTCAGTCTCGGTCTTGGTCTCCTCCTGAAGAGGTTTCAGTCTTGGTCTCCGTCTCCGACATTGAGGTTTTGATTTCAGTCTCAGTCTCGGAGGGGAGGTCTTGGTCTTAGTCTCAGACTTTGTGGTCTAGACCACAACACTGGGGCCAGAGTATTAGGTAGCCTTTAGTTTAGATGCATGTGGCATATAGAATCCGCGGGGGTTGGACATCATTATTACTTTGTCACAATGTCTATTTAGGCTAAATCACTTCAAAATAACCACTACACAAATAAAGGTTTTCCTACGACTATTGTTTACAACCCTTACCCTTCTTTTGCTGTTGCATGGACAACTTGCTCCTGGATACCTCATCTGGTACCCGCACTCCGCCTAATACCTGTATCATGGTGCGGAGAATGTGGCTGCCATAGGTGTCCATCATCACCGTGTCCAGTCTGTTTTGCAGCCACTCAGCCATGGAGAGAACTGTGTGTAAAGTGTAAGGCGAATTAGTGAACCAACCGTAAGTACTAATTTTGTGGTTAAAGGAACATTACAGAATTGGTAAGAAAAATACTTGTAAAATATACTTTTTGATCACAGATTTACATAAAACTTACATGGTCTAATGATGATGATAATAGAAAACATCCCTTTAAATATTTCTGTCTGAAATGCCATATTTGATGAGAAATGAATAAACTAATTTTCCGATTGGAGTTTATCGCTCAGTGAGTGTTTTATTCATTTGTTGAATCTATATGGTTTCATGCAAATGTGTAATCGGTTTTTCACTATTTCCTCGTGACCCAGATTGCCGATCGATCTCAAACTTCTACAGGTTTGTCAGTTTATGTATATGGTGGATTACATAAAGTGCTTACACTGCCAGCAACTGTTTTGTTAGCAAAAACCAATTCTGTAATGTTCCTTTAAGGACAAATGCTGTTATGATCAACTCAACAGAAACTTTATGCTTGCTTTTGGCCTTACATAATAATTTATAAATAATGATTTTAATTTGGGAGGCCAATCATCCTTACTTGCAGCTGAGAAGCTGAATTGCAATGGGTGGGGCTACCACGCGTTCGAGCCACTGGCATGCAAGGGCATCTTTGGCAGCCGGCCACATTGACAAACATGACCACGAAGCACAGCCTGAGATCGAAACAGTTTGATTTTTTTCCGGAGGGAAGAAAACCCGATGCCCCGAGAAAAAGCCTTGTGGCATAGGCGAGAACCAAAGCATAACTCTACTCACATGGCCAAGCCGGGAATTGAACCACAGACTATGCACTAGTCACCATGTGCTGTTTATTGTAATTCTTTTGCACTACCTCAAGGCACAATACAAAATGACGAGAAACGATTCCTTGAAATTTAATTAAACATTTATAGCTCAATTTAAGAAATTTTTATGATTGAGGACTGCAATGTCATTTCTCATTCAAATATTTGAATCTGAGAAAGGCTTCCGGCATGAAGCTTTTCTTAGGCATTTGAAAGCACACAATTCTATGCAACAAAGGTGTTGTTTCCTTCATTATTTTCCTGCAACTTGGATGACCAATTGAGCCAAAAGTTTTCACAGGTTTGACATTTTATGCATTTGTTGGGATACACCAAGTGAGGACACTAGTCTTTGACAATTGCCAAAAGTATCCTGCCTTTTAAACCTGTGTTTCTGGAGTTTTAGACTTCAGGGACCAAACCTGAGGCGGCACAACTTCTTTACTTTCAGTGACCACCTTCGCTAAATTTGTGCCCAAATCACTGCCTCGCACACAACGAATTAGGTTTGTTACCATCTCGCTCAGTTCATTAGCCAAGAGAAACACTGCATTAAACCAGTTTTTTTACACGGTATTGTACTGTGGGTAATCTCTGGCTTACCCTTCTCCTGCAGTTCAGCTCCTTCCTCCTCATTATGAAAGTACTTCACTGCCTGAAGAAGGGCCCTCTGGACGACGTGGCCGGCGAATCGATCGGTCAGTATGACGTCTAAGCCCTCCAGGACACTGCCGAGGAATCTCCTGATGTGAGACGGACTGGCTAAGAGTAACAGCTCTTCCAGAATGCGAGAGACAGTCTGGTTCCGACAGAGTTGTACTTCTTCACCTTCCATGTGGTTGAAGACGTTGCCTAGGAACTGGCCTGTGTGAGACAAGTTCACAAAGAAAATAAAATCCTCAAGCAGGCAAAATGATTTATCAATTGATTCAACAATCAAACAAGCATCCTTCATTTCTGGCTGTCAAAACACCTTAAAAAATGACACCTTTTTTATTCCTAGATGAATCTTGACCATCGACTGCCACTTTATATATATATAACCATATATTAGGTCAGAAAAATAAATAAATTTTCTGTCAAAAGTAAAAAAGGCCTGGAATTTCAACTTTGAGAAGGCAAGGCCAATTTTTGTTTTGCAAAGGGCACTTCCAATCCATTGGAAAATCTTACACTTACAGTCTATGGGAAATGTTTGAAGGGGAACTTAGGCCAAAACCAGGGGCAACAGAGGCCATGGCCTCCGTAGCCACCATGTAAATACAGGCCTGCCATTGTCTGTAACACAAACAACTTTATCTACCACTATACTACCACTGGTACCAGATGAAACTTCCACTAAGAATTTTTGACTATGGATTATATTTGTTTGGCACACTTTATTTATTAGTAAAAAAGTGGATGTCACTATTGACAGGAAACTTTACTCTATGTTGAATCTTGATGGTTGATAACAATAACCATAACTAGTGTGTTGATACAGGTTGCCACAAGGCAAAAGGCAAGGCAAGCCAAGATAAGACTAAGAGTAAGACTAAGAGAATGCTGACCCTTGCCCCACCCCCTCCCCAGCCCCCTACTCCTAGAATTATGTGGTTCGATCAGCTATCGGATCGAACCTTATAATTCTAGGACTAGGAGTACCCCCCCTCTCCCCCCACCTCTGCTCTACATTGTAGAAACACAAGTAGCAGTATTCATCATGATAACCTCATGACCTTAACGTTGTTAGACATATCTGACATCTCATGATCTGCGTGATAATAATGAGGACACTGTTGTCTGTTCATCACTTATTATTGCTTGTTCTTGTATGTAAGTTGAATATCCTTTGATTGTGCAATTTTGTAATGTTTGCCGGAGAACGAAATGAAATTGTTGGGCGCGATCGGTCAATCTGCGCGATCAATCGATCGCGCTGCGCTATCAACCGATCGCGCTGCGCTATTGAAGGATCTATTGGTCGCGCAGCAATCGGTCGATCGCGCAACAATCGGTCGATCGCACAACAAACATGCGCGATCGGCCTATTGTGCAGGAATGGTTTTGCGCGATCGGCCGATTGGGTTGGTTAGGGTAGGGTTAGGGTTAGGGTTAGGCATCCTTTCTCCATGGTTTGGGTTAGGGTAATAGGGTTAGGGTTAGGGTTAGGGCTAGCCCCATGAATAGGACCAATCCACTCCGTATCCTTGGGGCTAGGTTAGGGCACGATCGGTTAAATTCCTGCACGATCGGCCGATCGCGCAAAAATCACTTGTAGTAGCGCGATCGGTCGATCGCGCAAAGATGTTCATTGCGCGATCGACCGATTGTTGCGTGATCGACCGATTGTTGCGCGATCGACCGATTGTTGCGCGATCGACCGATTGCTGCGCGAACAATAGATCTTTCAATAGCGCAGGGCGATCGGTTGATCGCGCAGATTGACCGATCGCGCCCAACAAAATCATCATTCATACTCATACAGTTCATACTTTACAAGTCCCCATCATTCACACAGACCATGGAGGTAGAAAAAGATATCTACCTCCACACACAGACAGTGTGGTCAGTGAGTCACTCACTGTTCAGTGACACTGACACTAGTGACAGTGCAGTGAGCACTGAGTGTGCACTGGGGCTACGTCCCTAATTAATTAAAGTAAACAGTTTAGTTACCCTGTTCCAGCTCGTCTTGAAACCCATCCTTGATTGTCTCAGATACCCGACGATAGTATCCCATAGTGTGCTCATCAAGTCGACCAACTCTGCCATCTGGCCGGTCTTCCTTTTCGTCGTTATTCTGCTTTTTACCATGTTTATATTTGCCTTTACTTTGAGCCTTTTGCACGTGCATTTCAGTCCTGGGCGCAGCCATTTTGTTAAATACGCCCTCTGTTGTCCAAAAGAAGCACATTGAACGTTTACCGGGCATGGAGCTAGGACCGTGCGCCTGCACGAACGACCACAGTTTCTACTAACTGGGTATTTTTCGAAACGGCGCTCTAAAAATGCTAGGCTTCCAGTTTGTTTTGAGCCTGAACACCGGGAAAACCTGCGTTTTGCAAAGATCCAAACCTGGGTATTTTCGAAACGGCGCACTGGAATTACCAGTCTTCCAGTTTTTTTTCAGAGCCTGAAATAAAAACCTGCGTTTTACAAAGATCCATATATTTTTTTTCAAAGGAAAATCTTGATTTTTTTTTACGGTGCTTAACCTAATCAATAAAAAAAATCTTCTAAAGCTTGGTGCGGCGTTTAAAATACCCATGTATTTCTTTAGAAAAAAAATCTTCTTTATAAGAAAATTCTTTCTCCGTCCGATTATGAAATAATTGACTATACCGGTGTGTATGGCAGGAGATTCTGTCCCCGGAGATTCTGTCCCCCCATTCGGCAAACTGTGAACAAATTTCTTCTGAAACCATCCTTCTTTGAATCAACCTCCATCAGTTCCATCAGCCCATGAATAATTTCCCTTATGGGGGACAGAATCCCCGGGGGACAGATTTTCCCCCTGACACCGGCATGATGTATTTTTGCTCCAATTTTTGACCAACAACTTTCAAAGTCGATTTGATGCTATAAAAAGAAGCGGGCTCCTCTACTGATGCCACAAAACAACACTCAAACTCGGCATCGGTGTTACTTTAAAGGATCATCACAACATGTGGAAACCAATAACACTGTAACTGTATACCGCTTCAATTTGTTATCTCCCCCACTGAAATGTGAACAAAGGTTACTATCCTCGACTTAGCATGGGGGGGGCGGTGGATTCTATCACTGAAATGCCTTCAAGGCACTGCCATACTTTTATGTGTTATTTGACAGACTCTTAAAACTTACTAATTTTAACAATAATGTGGAACAGACGTACACAAACGTACGTTAGAATCCTGGGTTCCAATTATGATCAATTCCAACTGAGCAGAAGAGAGCAAATGTTTACAAAACGTCGCATCTGGCTCCACATAAAAACGGCCACGTTGGTGGTGCGTTGTTCAAAAGTCAACTTACAAATATGCACGTGGGCCGGCCTTTACGGTTTTTTGGTAAAGAAAAGAACCTCGCACACGAGCCGTTTGGTGGAAGACAAAAGGCATCTAGTTAAAAAACTGCAAATGAAAGAAATGTATGCTTGCAATCGAAATATACTATTTCACTATACACAATGTCCATTGATTGATTGAAAACGAACAGTTCGAAGGCAAACATCAAACCCCTCCACAACAAAGTAATATGAACGACTGACAATACAGTATTGAAAATTTCCTTAAAACTGTAATTCAAAGTCTTATTATTCGGTGAGTTCGTGAACATTGTGTTTTAATAAATATGGCATAAACGAAAACGTGTCGCACGAAAAAGAACAAAACAGAAACAAATTGACAACAAGAAATCGTGGATGTAAAGCACGAACCACGGTAGGATTGTGTTTGTTTGCAAAGCTGGAACTTAAGGAAAGTATAAATAAGAGATTTATAGCGAATGTTTGGCATAATCGCCAATTTGGAGTTTGTCAGCCTGAAGACCAGTCAGCAGAGTTCATAAGCGTTTCGTCGTGAGCTGCTGAGCCCCAATGGCATCTACCCGTCTTGTCCTCTCCAGTGTGCTTGTGGTTCTGCTAATTCGTAAGTTTTTTCGCATGTTAATTTATGTTGGGCCTATACTTCTGGTCTACCCGTCTTGTCCTAACCAGTGTGCTTGTGGTTCTGCTAATTCGTAAGTTTGTTCACATGTTAATTTATGTTGGGCCTATACTTCTGGTCTACCCGTCTTGTCATAAACCAGTGTGCTTGTGGTTCTGCTCATTCGTAAGTTTGTTCACATGTTAATTTATGTTGGGCCTATACTTCTGGTCTACCCGTCTTGTCCTAACCAGTGTGCTTGTGGTTCTGCTCATTCGTAAGTTTGTTCACATGTTAATTTATGTTGGGCTTATACTTCTGGTCTACCCGTCTTGTCATAAACCAGTGTGCTTGTGGTTCTGCTCATTCGTATAAGTTTGTTCCCTTGTTAATTTATGTTGGGCCTATACTTCTTGGTAGTGAGGACCAGTGATCTCCGAAAGTGAGATAGCCATCCGTAAGCCTTAATTTAATAATTTTATTTCTAAAAGTAGGCGAAGAAATGTTCAGTTTTAGAGGTGTGGAAGGAAAACAGCAAATTGGGTAAACCCACGTGTATAGATATATAGGGGTTAAAACCCAATCCAATTTTTGCGCGGCCCTGATCTGGGGCAGGACATAAACCAACCGGGTTCCAGACGGAGGTGAAAGACAGTGGAAGATACCGCTATGATCATACAAGTTCAACCATTGTTCAACCATTGATTTTGTTAATGTAAGTTTATAATAAAAGTACAATTTCAACCGTGTATCCGGGGAGCTTGACGGCCGCTATATGTTTTTCGTCGCTATTTTTTTCTATAGATTTTTTAAAAAAGTTATTCAATGAGCGATTGGGAAACCTATTGATTGGTATAGAGATGCTATTTCCATATTTCTTTGGCATCTTACTGATTGATTAAGGTTAATTTTCTATTTCAAAAGGGGCTTGAAATATGGGGGGGGGGGGAGAAACCCACCTAAAAGTCACAAAACCCCCAAACCGAAAAAATATAAATGAGTACCAACGACGACAACGTCGATGACAAGCGACAGAGGTGTCGGCACCTCTGATTTCTATAATGTCATGTTTTGAAATTGTTACAGATCAAGTAATAAACCACAAGGGAAACTGACTGGGGAGATTTGAAATAATTTCGGTTTGGACCTAGTCAATTTTTCTTTGTTAAAACCAAAATTTGAAATTATTAAAGGATAGTTTTTCTAATAATTTTGAAATTATTTTCTTTCCATGTACACAGAAGCATGTACGGCATGGCCATGGAACCATCACCATTCCAACAAGCACCATTCCAACAATCACCATTCCAACCATCACCATGGCAACAAACACCATGGCAACAAACACCGTAAGTGTTGTATGTGTCATTACGTGGCCGGGGGGGGGGGCTGACAAAAAGACCATGCAAGTCTCGCGCGTATTCGATCGACCGTTGTGACCCGTCGCGTAAGGCGCGCAAGTTTGTTTCCTTCACTTGTTATCGTGGGACGACAGCCACAGTGGTCATGAAAAAGGTTTAATAATTATGCGCGAGGCTTGCACTCATTGTTCCTTAATCAGTCAACATTGGGTGACGTAATTATTATAGTCACCATTACAGAATAATGAGCCTGGCAGTGCTGTACCGTTGTCTTTTTTTTTTTTTACAACAAAGGCCTTGACACAGTGAATTTATAGTCAGTAGCCTTTCTGAAACATGCTTATTACATTCACGCATGCACACATACACTATTTGTTGCGGCAATACGCCGTTGCACTAGGCGGACCCACAAACGCGTCACACAACCATCAGCCCCATACTTAAAGGCGCGATGTTCCCTCATTTTGCCAACCAATAGTCATACTGCTATAAGCAAGAGGTGTTACAAATGCGGGTGGCAACGGTTTTTATTTATATGATTTTCTATTTTCTTTACTTAGACATAATCTGGAAAGCATAACGGACATTCATCGTCATCAACTGCCGCGCGCTTCAGTACTAGTCTCAGTGGCACAAGACGTCAGTGATCGGTAGCGGATACTCGTTGTAACTCGTTATAGCGCGCCCTCTTACGGCCGGATTTAACCAACTTAACCAACTTAAATCCGGACGTAAGAGGGCGCGCTATAACGAGTTACAACGAGTATCCGCTACCGATCACTGACGTCTTGTGCCAAGACTACTTCAGTACTGGTATCGCTTCCATACGGTGTAGATCTATTCTGTTATTACATAGGGTTCAATGTGCAGCGGCGGCGCTAATGCAATGGGGGGGGGGGGGGGGGGGGAAATGCCCCCCCAGTTATTTTTTTTGCCCCCCCCAGTTTGCCCCCCCCCCCAGTTTTTTCACCGATGGCGGAAATTGAGTTTAATCCCAAACCATTGCACCCAATTTGTTACAATGTTGTTTGCGCTGTAAATAATAAACTCAATTTCACCCATCATAATTAGCTGGCACCATCAAAAAAGCCCAATACACTTTCCATCTCCGGCAAAGTTAATAAAATGTGGATTTATTTATCTGTACAAGCTTGGAAACTTGCTATAAATAGATATGCATTGTCTGCCCAAAACCGTATGCAGCCATTGTACACGCAGTTCGCACAAACAGTGCAAAATCTTATTATTTAGTGAATTGTAGGCTTATACAGTACACTTTAGACTTTTGTTTGCCCCCCCTAAATTTAAGTTTGCCCCCCTCTTGCCCCCCCCCCCCCCAGTTTAACAGGTCTGGTGCCGCCGCTGTCAATGTGTGACCATTTTAAAACTCATTTCTTTGTATTATTGTACTTGTAGACAAATACTTTTGGGGGAGTTCCAGTTCTAGTGCTGAGTCAAATTCCGAGTCAAGCTCTCTAGACATAATGACCACCCCCGTGCCCAGTAGCGTTGCAAGTGGGGTAACCTGTGAACCCGGAAGCGAATCCACTGTCGTAACCTCCGACCCCGGAAGCGAAGCCAGTGTCGTGACCTCTGACCCCGGAAGCGAAGCCAGCGTGGTGGTCAATGACATTCTACAAGACTACATGGTATAAGAATGTCCATACCATTTTGTCATTTCATACGTGGCGTCATTTTGATGTTGCATACAATGAAATCCCGTAAACCGAACCGTTACAGTCACTTGTGATTTATAACACCTTTTAAAATAGATAGTTGATCAACACAACTTTTGTTATGTATAATCAAAATAATGTGATTATAATGTGTGTGTTTTTTTACAGTGATAAAAGAAACGGATGACTACGGACAGATTGACGGCTTTTGATTTTACCTTTAAGGAAGAAGCGTTTAAAGAATTCCATACACTTTTCTTCTACATTAAGGATCACTAGCAACGCTTTATTACGATGATGTGTTTGTTTGAAACCTCCGGAGTAAAAGTGACGCAATGATTGCTGAATCGGGAACTTTGGATAATTTATTTCACAATATTTTAGCGGCAGTGTTTCTTCTCCACTATTGATTTTAACTTGAATCTTGACCTTGATCAATTTTACGAGGATCCTGGAAAGCTTATTTACATATAATTATCAAACTCTAAAATCTACCCGGGTCAGAATTGCCGATTCGGGGCGGAGGGGGTCTGACCCAGAGACAGTTGACCCGAAAAAAAGTGGTTTTTAAATAATGGGATTCAACTCGAATTCTGCGTCGCTTTGAACCATTCCTTGGTCATTTTGACACGGGTTCCGGGTCACACTGACCCAGAAATGGGTTAGGCCCCACACGGGGTATACGGGTCAATTCTGACCGGGAGATATTAGAGTCACCACATAATGTTTTTCTTCTTCATAGCATAATATAATAATAAATCAATTATACTTTGAAAGTAGGGGAGTTTTTTTGATGAAAAGGTTGGCCCACAAAGGTATTTAAAACAACATGACAAAATTCACTCTCATCTACTATTCTTAGCCAAAACTTTGCTCACAACCCACTGAACAAGTTGAGGGAGGGGAAGCTTCACGCCCACATGTCACAGTCCCTGCAACTCCGCCCACAATCTGACCTTTGTTAACAGATGTTTCAACAAAATTCAACATTTTCTGCAAACTTTCAATTAAGTAAAGTACGTCTCATGATTGGTTGAACACTATTTTTGAATATGTGTGCAAAATTGTTAAAAACTGTGGCTATCTGTTTTTGTTTTGCATTTATGGCTTTCCATAGTTTTCCGACCTCGGTTGGCAAAAACTCGGGCTGTGACGTTGCAAAAGAAAGGTCTATGGGCAATCCAAACTATAGTTGGGACGCCCCAACTGTAACACTCAAGTTGGGACTGGTCCCAACTGTCAGGTTGGGACGGAACATAAGTACCGACCCAATTACATGAGCAAAATCGTACTGTGTATAATAAGTGCGCATGGGTTGGCTCGAGGATGACGAGACATGAAGGCAAATGCAGTAATTTACAGTGCAGTTAAAAAACAAATAAACAAAATAAAGCATTGTGTTTAAGTATCGTTGGGAGAACTTGATTGGAATAAAAGGTTGCTCAAATATATGTGTTATTTTTGTTCGTTTATTCTTCGTTATACTCTTTGAGGATAATAATTATAAAA
Organism: Pycnopodia helianthoides; assembly: GCA_032158295.1. NCBI lineage: Eukaryota > Metazoa > Echinodermata > Asteroidea > Forcipulatida > Asteriidae > Pycnopodia > Pycnopodia helianthoides. Next base: position 20,918,472 of record CM063246.1, on the reverse strand, counting down.
GAGGTGAATGGACTAGAATAGGCTTTGAGGTCAGTCAGCCATCTTGTTTCCCACGATGGCGCCAATACTGACTTTATAAAGTCATACGTTTAAAGGCACATTACACGTTTGGCAACGACTCTGAAAATGAATGGCAATAAAAACTTACTTGGTAAGAAGTACAGCAGCTTTGGGTAGTAAAATGAATTTTGAGAAACTTTTAACTTCGAAGTACTACGGTTATGGACAATATATCACTTTTTATTCCCCAAAATTTGAATCTGAACGCTTCTCAGACTGAGACTGTGTATTCCTATTGGGGAATATTCTTCCTGGGAATATTCGCTCCAGTTTTTCGGTGATATCTCAAAAAATGCGACTATTTACATTTCTATAGGAGTAACACAATCAATAGGCTCCAATTACTAAGCGTGTACTGTGCCTTGAATAGAATATATACAACATGATTTATATGCTTGTTAGTTTTTTTCGTTGAACTATAAATCATTTGATCACCAAAGGAGGCCTAACATACAGACCTGAACTCTTATAGAAATCATAATGACACAAAACATCCTCGACGAATTGCCCTGCTGTAATCAGCGGACTGTGACGGATCCATCGACCAAACCGGTATTTTTACCAACGCCCTCCTACACAAGTAGAACTGTTCGGTGTTTTGGGGAAAACTAGAGAACGAAACCTGCTATCCAAACCACATTTTACATACGAAGGAGACGGTCCAAGACGGAGATGAAGGCGTACTTTACAGCGAGGAGTGGTCTCGTGTCCCTGGTGGCTCTAATGGTGTTCGGTCAGGCCAACTTTGTCAACGGAGAAGGTAGGATCGAGTTGTAGGAAATGATTTGGGGAAAGTTTAACTCGCGGGGGGGGGGGGGGCTTATATTCGCACCTGCTGGATCTTCTCAATAAATCCGTAATCTTTCCGATTTCCACACTTTCAAAGTTACTCTCAAAACTCACCTTTTCCCAGATGTGTTTCTGTAATTCATTGTTTAGTTGTTATCCAGTGTTATTTATTTGCATGTCTTCCCTAATTGTTGTTTTGCTTTCTTTTCACTGGATTTGTATTTTGTTGTTGTTTTCATCGTCTGCTTCTCTGCGCCTTGAACAACTATTTAGATTAATTTGTTGTATTACAACTGCCTTTTATTATTATTATTATTTATCAATAAGATATATATCGGACAATCCCACAATTGCAGAAAGCGTTTAATGAACATACACTGGGGACGGGATCATGAACTGTATTTTTCTACTCCTGTTCAATAAAACTGTAAACAAAAAAAACCTTGGCGCATTGTGACGTTTTTTTTCGTGGTTTTTATTTATTTTGTTTTCTTATATACGACAGAAAGCAATTAAAACAATTCGTTGAAACAAGCATACGTTTTGGGGCGGTCATGTGAAAAGTGTGTCAATATTCAGGGGTCTCACTTTATGTTTCTATCCCCTTCTTCAAGTTAGCTTCAAATATGGTAGTTATCATGCAATTTCCTTACACTACATCACTATAATTTGTGTTTGTTTTATTTGTTTAAAGGCACTGGGGTCGATTTCACAAAACTCTTCCTAACTTAGGACTAGTCCTAGGCAATGCTAAGAGACAGGACTAGTCCTAAGTACTGGTCCTAACTTAGGACCAGTCCTATCTCTTAGCATTGCCTAGGACTAGTCCTAAGTTAGGAGGAGTTTTGTGAAATCGATCCCTGGACACCTTTGGTAGTTGTCAAAAACCAGTATTCTCACTTGGTGTATCCCATATGCATAAAATAACAAATCTGTGAAAATTTGGACTCAATTGGTCATCGCAGTTGCAAGAAAATAATGAAAGAAAAAACACCCTCGTTGCACCCATTTGTGTGCTTTCAGGTGCATAATAAAAGACTGCTGGCCAGAAGTCTTTTAATATTTTACTGAGAAATTACCTCATTCTCAAAAACTACGTTACTTCAGAGGGAGTCGTTTCCCACAATGTTTTTATACTAATCAACAGCTCTCCGTTGCTCGTTACCAAGTAAGTTTTTTAAGCTAATATTTGTTTTGAGTAATTACCAAACGTGTCCAGTGCCTTTGAACTTGTATTGGACGGTAGCCCGTTCAACCAAAGCTGTGTTTCAAGGTGCCATTTTGCATAAACAACATCTAACAATCTGAAGAATACACAGAGAAAATTGTAAGAAATATGAATCAAAAGCAAAAAAGCAAATTTTACACCAAATAGCCTATACAATCACTTGCAAATGAAAATGGAACAAGAAGATATGCAATCACTGTGAAATGGAAACAAATTGCTTGAGCACAGAGAACACAAATTTAAAGTTAAATGATGTCATCGCCATCATAAGCGCTTGCGTCAAATACATCTGACATTGCGCACTCCGTTCCTCCACTGTTTTCACTCAGGTGTGTCGGTTCTTGATGTTGAGGTCCGTGGCTTTCAGGTCATAGTTTATTCTTTTGAGCCATGCTGTTCTTTGACCGCCTCCCTGTAGCTTGTTATAAGCGCTTGCTTGGCTGGTGTTTCATCGGGCAGTCTGAAGAGATGCCCGAGTGTCCATAATTTTACGCCGATGTGACCTTTGCGAATCCGCGTAAGGGGTTTCTAAAAAGTTAAGATCAAATAAACATCCTTGTCCCAGAGTTTTAATTATTCTTAATAATAATTAACACATTATTTGTGTATTTATTATAAAAGCTGAAACTAATTTTATAAAAATTGTACTGAGTATTTTTGTTGTTCAGATTTTGTCATTAGATATAATTTAAAACACAGATTTGATTTCAGAAAAAAATATGTTCTTCGTTTGACGTGTTTTCTCGTTCCGATACGCGCGAGACTTGCACAGTCTATTATGACGCTTCAAGGTTTCTCGTTTTTTTTTTTTTTTTCATACATCACTTTGTTTGACACCGTTTGGGCCGGGGTCACTGAATTAGGCCTATGACTGAACTTAGGAGCCTCCTGTAAAACGCGCCTACTTCATGTTCTAGTTCTAGTGTCCATAATTCACTGTTTTGTAGAAATATGGATGCTATGAATGCGCGGAATAAATTAAACAGAGCAGTGGGGAAATGGTAAAAATAAGAAAAAAACAAACACTATAGTTAGTCAAATGAGATCATACTGAACATCAGTTAAAGCAGAGGCAGTAAGCAGTACACAGATGAAAACAACATGAGAATTAATATTATATGAATAAAAATATATCCTTTTGAAATCACACTGGGAGCATTTTGTATTGTGTGGTCTATGGGTTTTCAAGTAGCACCTTTGTAGCAAACAAAAATATTTGTGTATTAAACCTCAAAAGGTTCAAACATGTCACGGTCCGAAGATTTTCTGTATACGCAAACTTCAATACATCTCTCTAGTATAATATACTGTGTCACCGTTGGGGTAGAATTGGAGACATCACAATGAGAAACGAAACCTGACTTTCGTTTGTGTGTTATTGATTGGCAATACTAATGAATGCTGCAGGTATTTGGGCCGGTTCGATTAGCAATGAGTTTGCCCCGACAATACCTCGTCAAGATCGACCGTGCATTCCAGTGTCATTTATACGTGCAGTGTATGCGGACATGTCACAGGAAAACATGCCATTAAAAAAGCGGTTTTTTCGAGCGTTTTTTTTCTGACAAAGTGTTGAAATGCTTCGATTTGGGGCGCCCATGGCGGCTCAGTGACTTTACGGTTAACAGCGGAAGGTATAGAGTGATAGTCCTTAAGCTAAAATTTAAAACAAAAATAACGGACGCCTTAGTATAATTTTTTTTTAAAACAAAATTAGTTGGTAAACGAAAATTGTGTTATAATGACATAAATAATTAAATACAACATAAGTTGACTGTCACAGGTAAGGGATTATTCTTTATGCGTGGACATTATTCGCTGCGGAATTTGGCGATATTTTTAAAAACACGACCACCTTTTGAAATGAAACTTTCACAGGTTAGTTTTATTGAATATATCTACATTTATATAGGATTAAACCAATCAAATTGTCCCAAAACCAAAGGTATACTTTGCCTTTTACGTGTAGGCCTATAGACCGTATTGAATATGACGTCACCATTTAAAAACCTGTCCTACAACATGGCGTCTGTGAGCATGTGCGTGTGCGTGTGCAAACCGGGAACGCTGCGCGCTGCGAGCTTCATTGATGTACGCGTTTAGACGCGCATACGGTTTGCCCTACAAGATGGCGACTTTCATAGCAACAAAGGGGTTATTCAATAGACCTTTCCATTGTTGATAAACAAACCGCGCTGGTTGGCATGGCCGGCCGAATGTTAGCAAAACAATCAATCGTGTTAAAAGAAATTGTGACCAAATTCGACATTTTCTGTAAAGATTCATGAGCTGAAATAGCTCTTGCGATTGGTTGATTTGTTTCCAACAAATTCAACATAATTTAAAATATTTGTGTAACATTGCTGAAAACTATGGCTATCTGTTTTTTATTTGCATTTATGGCTTTCTATATTTTTCGAACCTCGGTTGGCAAAAACTCGGGCTGTGACGTTGCAATAGAAAGGTCTATACGGTCTATTAGGCACATTATGTGAAGCAATAGCTCCTACCAACAACAAGTTACCTGCGAACTGCCTATATTATACATTAATAAATACCTTGGAGAGTTTATGCACTCTGATTGGTCGAAGACTGGTCACGTGGGGGTGTGTTAACATGTGATATAAAGACCGGCTCAGTGAAATAGCGAATAAATGGCCCTTAACAAGCACATTGTTGTGTCAAAAATCCTATGCACTATGTGCTTGTTGCGCAGCATACTACTGGTATCAAATCAACTCATTTCTTTGTGCGTATTTATTTATTTTTTTTTTTTGAGCAGGACAGATGGTGCCGCGTGCGGAAACATTCCACGCGTAGGCGTGAACGCGCAGAGTATGTAGGGTAACTGGTACGCGCATGAAACCTCCATAATGCAAAGTCATGGTCTGGTTCTTGAAAATATGTATAAACAATTAATTATGTGTAAGAGACTACCACACAAAAGTTGAACAGCCAAAGGATTGGCCCTTGAACATGAGTAGAACATTTCTAAAAATAACGGCGAAAGAAAACCACAAATTCTGACGATTTTTACAGTTTTTTCGTTATAGGCATTTATTAATGGGATTAACAGTGCGATGAGCCGGTCTTCACTGCGTGGTAATGACCTTGGTTGGTGGCTGGCCGCTGTTAATGGACCTCGCCTTCGGCTCTGTCCATTAACAGCGGCCAGCCACAGCCCGGTCATTACCACGCAGTGAAGACCGGCTCATCGCACTGTTAATCCCTAAGTATTGGTATTAGGCGTTCATAATGTACATATCCTTTTTACTTTCTTCATGACGACACTGGCCAAAAAGGTCCTTAGCACTAAATCCGTATGAGACTTTGTGATGCCCAGGTGTTGGCCTCTTAAAAACTATCGTGTTCCATAATCAATACATTACAATACAATACAATACAAAAAAGCATTTAATTAAACAGCTGTACCACAGCGCATTCCAAGAAGTATGAACAAAATACCAAACATTTTGTTTAAACAAAATTGGAGTCAAATAAATGTCTTATTAAAGGGTGTGTACAACATTGGTAAGGTTGAAAATATAAATGTTCACAGATTTGCACGTAATTTACATGGTATAAAGATGGTCATGGTGGATAACTTCCGTAGAAACAGTTTTGCTCGAAATCCTATAGTTTTTAGGAAATGAGTAAAACAATTAGTCTTTATCACGGTGATAAAATCCGATGTTTGAAAACAGTGAAAACATTTAGAAAAAATTGTTTTCACTATTTTCTCGTATAACTGCGATGACCGATTGAGCTAAAACTTTCACATGTTTGTTATTTCATGTGTATGTTGGGTCACACACAGTGCAGATACTGGTCTCTGACAATATTACCAATGTTGTACGTGTGCTTTAAGAGCTTTCCTGGAGGCACATAGTTGGCCCATCATCAGCATATAAAACAACGGTCACTGAAAGAGTGTGTGGGATGATGATAAGTCTGTTATCTTGAGCAGATCGCAGTCCTACCCTTGCCGTAGACTGGTACGCTGTCCTTATCCGCACGGATCAGGACAGGCACCAGTCTGTTATAGTCAAAGAGATGGTCACAGCTACTGGTCCCCTGTCCAGCTGGTCCCCCTATCTGCAAGACCGCAATGGGATGCGAGGTCAAAGGTGCGTTTGTCAGGATTCCTCCAAACGCTCAAAGCCGGTCTCTGGCGTAAAACACGAGCCTCGAAGTGTGACGTCAGATGTTCGGGCTACCCTTGCCGGAACTTTAATGGGATGATAATAAGTTCTTTGAGGTCCAGTGGTGCACGGTTTATGTCACAGATACATTCGAAGACGATTGTGAGCAGTTTGACCGGGATACGTTTTGAAATATAGAGCCAATGAAGTTCGCAATACCAGTTTCCGAGAGGCAAAACAAAATGAGTTATTATTATTTATTTTAACATTATTATTCCAGGATGATATTAACGGAAAAAAAAGGAAAGTTAAAATAATAAGGTATCTTTAGAACCATGATTCTGTTAATTTACTGCAAGTGTATGCCCAAATATACCTTAGTCGAATCTTTCACCGGTTCCGTGCAGTCCACGGGTTAGAGGTTTACACTACAATTTTGCCAAAGCTGCTCATTTTTTTTTAGGTGGGGGTATGGATGGGGGTTCGGTTTTTGTTTTCTTTTTTGTATAATCGACTGTTTTTTGGTGTTTTTTTTTCTTCTGTCCCAGATCTGTATCTGAATGAGCATTGCGGCCGAACCATCGACATCGGCCAATCAGGCGGCACGCTGAAATCTCAATCCGGGCTGATTTACAGCAATAACGTAGACTGTGCGGTCTCCTTGGAGGCCACTTCATTCGTTCAGAGGATTCTCCTGACTTTCATTTCGGTGGGCATCGACGGAGCGGCATCCTGCACTGAGGGCGATGTGCTCGAGATCTACGACGGGTTATCGACTGATGATGAGTCGCACAAACTGCAAACGATCTGCGGTTCGAGTTCAGAGGATCAGGGCCTACCGGCCGAAATAACGTCGTCTTTGAATCACATCACTCTGAAGTTCACAACGGACAACGTGACGCAAGACTCGGGGTTTCGCATTGCGTACACGGCCTTTTCATTGGGTAAGACTTTTTTGAATAATAGTATAACCACCGTTTGACACGCCGCAAAGATGTTAATTTTTTGTTTGGTTTTCAGGCAAACGCCTTCAGCGTTAAAGAGGGACTCAACCGTCACCATTTGTTACAAGTTACATTTCTGGGTTGTTTTTTCCAGGCACTTGTAGGTCATCGGAGTTTAAGTGCCAAAACGGCCGATGTATTGACCAAGCTCTCGAGAACAACCTATGGGACAATTGCGGTGACGACAGCGACGAACTCGGTGAGTTTGATGACTATACGTCTTCATAACACTTAAAAACTGCAGCTTTGGTACACACTTCAACTACATTAACCCTTTCTTGCAAATGGATGCATGCGATTTTAAAATCAACTCTTATGAATTGCAATACGCGTCATTGAACACCATCTTTGATGAATTGTGCACGCGTGAAGAGCTATCATTGGCTGAGAATCGTGCGTAGCGCGTACACGCGTGCACTTTTTCATCGTTTTACATCAAAGATGGCGGTCAATGACGCGTATTGCGACTCTCAGCCAATGATAGCTCTTCGCGCGTGGGCAGATCGGTTATTCAGATGTCACTTCTTACAGTATTTCAGTTTATGTGAGAACTACGGTGTAAAACACTGTCTTGCCTCCCGTCGTGTAATACCTGGCAATGCTCATCGACTGATTCCATTTTTTTCCTTCTTTTTCTTGACTCCTCATCAGGTGACTTGGTCGAAACCGTCACCGGCCTGTTAAGATGGGGCATAGCGATTTTTATCATCATCCTCGTTGCCATCGTTGTGGTTGTGATACTACTGTGTGTGTGCTGCGGCTGCCTGTGCTATCATTGTTGCTGCAAGAGCAAACCACCGCCACAGACCACCATGGTCATGTCATCAGCTGACCCGAAACACGGCGCGCAGTATGCTTAAGGATTCTTCACAATTATCACACTTGGGCCTATGGTCTGTAACTATCTATGGTGTCGTAGCCGACTGGCAGACAGTGACGGGGCTCAAATGCTGTTTACACTCTAAACACTCCCGGGTCAGAATTGACCCGGCTTCCAGGTACCAGTGGATCTGACCCGATTTGGGGTCAGACCGACACCCAGACACTGCTTCAAACGTGGAATTTGAATTTGAAATCTGCGTCAGTTCGACCCATTTCTGGGTTATTATGACACAGATTTCGGATCATACTGACCCAGAATTGGGTCAGGCCCACGGGACCCGAAATCCAGGTCAATTCTGACCCGAGTGTATAGGACTAAATGTTTTTAAAAGCATAAATACACAATGAAATCGCGATTTTCAACATTTCAAACAAACGGTCTCAAAACGGGGGCTCTGATGGGCACAAATTATGAAAAAAGGGGGTATAACACCTTCATTTCAACAGCATCTAACACAAAGGAATCTCAATGACACAAATGGAAAAACTACAATTAAGTTAGCAGAAACGTACACACGTGTGTTTAAACACAACTCTTGTACAGTGCCAAACAGGGAGTACCACTAGAGGGCGCTTCACATTGACAATAAACCTTTATATCAACACAACGTTCCACAGTCATTCATGTGTTATCGTATGGATGTATCCTTACATATGGTAGTTTTTGGGGGTATTATTATTGAAGTATTATCTATACCATAAAATTGATGTCGGTGTACTTATACTTAATTCAGTTTTGTTGTTTAATTAACAGTAGTAGTATTTTAGAGGTTCTTTACTTTTTCTGTTTCTTTCCTCTTCTTCATTTTATATTTTTATATCTGTATATATATTTTTTTTTATTTTTTTTTATATTTATTTTTTTTTTTGGGGGGGGTGATGTTTTATAGTGACAGTATAATGATATATTTTAAGCCACGCCCTGAAACAAGAATAAGCTTTCTCAATGCCACCATGCGTTTGCTCGGCAGGCACTTCACACGATGGCTTGCTCATCCCACTGTGACTGGTCAATACGTAATTGACTGTGATTGGTCAGTACATGGTGGGCGGGGTTTATTATGTTAAGTTGAGGTATTATGGTATTGTAACGGTTTGGGGTCCACATTTATAAATATATTCTGCTTTGTCATTGTTTTATTTCTTCATTTTTGTGTGGGTTTTTAAAGGGTGTGTACAACATTGGTAAGACTAAAGATATACACAGATTTGCACATAACTTACATGGTATGAAGATGGTCATGGTGGAAAACTTCCCTTGAAATATTTTTGCTTGAAATGCTATTGTTTTTAAGAAATTAGTCAAACTTCTAGTTTTTATCACGGTGGTAAAATCCGATGTTTGAAAACAGTGAAAACATATAAAGGGGTCTTTTACTCTTTTCTTGTGACTCTGATGACCGATTGTGCTTAAATTTTCACATGTTTGTTATTTCATGGATGTTGGGTTACACAAAGTGTGGATGCTGGTATTTGACAATTGCCAAAAGGAAGAAAACTAATATTTTATGAAGAGAATAATCTTTGTTTTGGGCAAATAAAAAGTTCGCAATGGTGCTTTGGCGATTTGTAAGTATATCTAACCCGTTGTTTATTTATTTGATTGATTGTGAGTTTAAATTGTTTATTATCAAGATTATTTTTTGGCTGAAACCTCAAATTTAAAAACAAAATTGCGCTACGGTGTGATCGTTTCCATAAAAAATAATATTCCAATCTTTAGGACGCTGTTCTGACGAGAATTCGAACTTCAGACGCACGCAAGAGCTCTCACACATAGTTTTTAATTATACCGTTTTTTCTGTATACACCCTTGTGTTGCGAAACATACACTGTACATTCCACCATTGAGCATACCAGTGGGCAGTAATCTGAACCGGACGTGCGTTGCAAGGACAGAAATGTCTAGGCGTATCCGGTAGTGGTTCTATAAAACAGAGACATGTTATAGTAGTCTGCTCTGTTAATACACTGGACAATTACAAAGATGTCAGGTTCAACAGCAAGGTGTGGTTTGATGTTCGTTTGGATTCTGGCTGTTTTGCTGATGGTCAACTTTGCCAACAGCACTGGTAAGAAACAAAATGTAGAAGAACGGGTGCAAAACCACAGTGTTTTATAGTCAGGGAAAAGTGCAAAGCGCAGAAATGGATAACATTAGGCCTAATGGTGTAGGCCTATCAAACGGGATGATTTCTATATTTTTTTTCACTAAGATTTGCGGTTTTATAGTCAAGTTTTACCTGCAAGCTTTCATAAATATGAAATAAATATTTCTTTCTGGATTGGAAGTTCCGAAGACGTTAAGAGCAGATCATCGAAACGTCGAGTCTTCACCAGTGGTCTCTTGTTCGTTTGTTTCTCTGTTTGTTTGTTTTTTGGTTTTGGCTGTTGTTGTTTCTTTTCTCTCTTTCTTTTCTCTCTCTTTATTTGTTATCTTTTGCTTATTGTTCAGCTTTTTTCCTTTCTGTTCTTTTGTTTTTTTCGTTTTTTTATTAATATTTTTTAGGGCGGTTTGGGTTGTTTTTTATTTAGGCTCACCACAGCGCTTTTAGTCATTAAAAACAATAAATTGTTTACAATCTTCTACCGAAAACCTCAATAATGATTGTATTCACACACAAATAAACTTCCTTAATCAAGTTTTACCAGTCAGAATGATCGAAATAAGCCTGAAAGGGCATCGTTTCAATATGAACTGTAATACTATTTTGACTAATTTCCTGGCATTGTTTTGAAGCTAACACAGCATTTCTCAGCCACGTGTAGCTCTTCACAAAAAACTTGGAACCTGTGTTCAGAAATGATACAATATTAAGCTTACTTCCTCCATGCTTACATCTAGTGCCAGCAGATTCAGATATCATAATCAAATGAAAAGAAACAACAAGGAAATCAGAAACATTTGTTTGTGTTGTGAAATGAACGAAGTATTAAACAACACAATCTTTTCAAAGCATTACAATGTGTCTGCTTCTGTACAAAATAGACATTTTTTTTTATAAACTGAGATTTTTGTTTGCGATACGACTTGAACCATTATTCGACAGACCTATTAGTCGGATTTCATTTTTCCCTCGCCTCAGTGTACTTGACCAGTGAATGCGGTGAAGTGATAGACATAGGCGATGGTGGCGGGACACTAGACTCCCAGCTCGGGTCGCGCTATGCCAGTGACTTGGACTGCGTTGTCACCATCCGGACCTCCCCGGGTCGCCGTGTCCTGTTGACCTTTGAGAGAATTTACGTAGAGGGCGTGAGTCCATGCTCAGCCGACTACTTGGAGTTGTTGGACAGCGACTCGTCCAGTATTAGGAAACTCTGTGGTACAAGTCGACCTGGTGACATCACTTCTCTGAATAATGAACTCATACTGCGATTCAAGACAGATATCTCTATCGAGTACTCGGGGTTTTTCCTTGCGTACACTTCCTTTAGATCGGGTAAGTAAACAATTTTCACATGAACTAATTCGACTAATTAACTTGTCTCACGTTCGCCTACATCAGACTTATCCATCAAACCCCGCCCACTATACGCACAAGAACAAACGGTACGGTTGCATGGCTTAATGCAAGGCCCGGTTGCAATTTTTTTTTCTGCAGCACATGCCGGCTATTGGGGAAAAAAGTTTAGGGATAGGGAAGAACAGCCTATCTCTTAACTGTTGACTGTATTGACGAAGTATGCTGCAAAAAAAAATCGCAGCCCGGTTTTCAACGACAGATGGTGCATTGAGGATGATGATGTTTCACTATGTCACAAAATACAGTTATGTAACATGCAAAACTGTTTGTACATGGCCGATGAACGTGAGATATAGGCCTAATGTCAGGATCCCAACATTAAACTGTCTTCCATTTTTAACTAGCTCACGATTGGCGGGTGTTTTTGTTTTGTGTGCAACAACTTTCTCGAATATAGAATAACTATTTAAAGTTTACATAGCTATTTAAAGTTCTAAATTTTCGGATCAAATTTTCCGCCAAAAATTTGACTTATAGCCTATCTGTAGATTTACACCACATTATTCCTTCAATCCTTATGGTAATCGGTGATCTCCAACTTTGAAAAATTAAGTTTGGCGCTCGGGAGGTGAAGGGGAGGGATCTGTGCTAGCGCGAAGCCTTTAATGTCCTCTCAGATTGTGAAAGGAAAACAAACAAACAAAATAACAATTTAAGACTGTGACAATCTTACTGGACCGACATCTACATCCACAGTATCACATTTTTTTCAATCTGATAAAAAATAAAATAAAATGTTGCAGCTGCAAGATTATAAGCGGTGGTGCTGTGAAAATACATCACATAAGGTGAAGATTAAAGACACTGGACACCTTTGGTAATTGTCAAAGACCAGTCTTCTCACTTGGTGTATCTCAGCATAGGCCTATGCACAAAAAAACAAACCTGTGAAAATTTGAACTCAATTTGGTCGTCGAAGTTGCGAGATAATAATGGAAGAAAAACACCCTTGTCACACGAAGTTGTGTGCTTTCAGATGCTTGATTTCGATACCTCACGCGTGAGGTCTCAAAATCAATTCAAATATTTTACTGAGAAATTACTTCTTTCTCAAAAACTACGTTACTTCAGAGGGAGCCGTTTCTCACAATGTTTTTTCACTATCAAAAGCTCTCCATTGCTCGTGACCAAGTAAATTTTTTAGCTAACAATTATTTTGAGTAATTACCAATAGTGTCCAGTGCCTTTAATACACCAGTCAAGAAGCACGATTGGGGCTTCATAGAAACACTATGGAATAAAACTCTCACACGTTGGTTCTATTGAGAAAGAAGACTTACCAGCGACATTTGCACTTAAAAAGTCATTGAGAGGTGACTTTGCTAATGAGTTTGATTGTAACCTCCCTGCCAGGTATATGCGGCTCGGACGAGTTCTCGTGCGACAACGGCCGATGCATTGACGAGGATCTCAAAGATAATCTGCACGACAACTGCGGCGATAATAGTGACGAAAGTTTTGGTAAGCACAAATACAGTTTAGTCATAGTTAATCATGTTTGACACAAATAAATGGTGCCGATTTGGGTGGATCGGAAATCTTATTTTGAAAAACTAGACAACTTCAAGTGCCTTCGATACTGTCAGCATTTGCCACTCACCTTTTGGCAGAGGGCGCTAAGTATATATCGGAACTAAAGCACAGACTACCTCGCAAAAAGTCACTACTCTGTACGCGCGCAAAAGCCGTGGATACACTCCAAAAACTTATAGGTCTGAATTGACCTAGACTTGATTCAAGTCCCTTTCTCGTACGAGGTCCCCAACACACATGTAACGCGCCAGCATGCAGCCACAGTGCGCCCTCACCGACAAAATGTAGCTATTGTGGTGGCGATCAAGGCAAGGAAGGGCATTGCACGGTATTGGGACTTGAGTCAAGTCTAGAATTGACCCTGATCTGGGTCCCCTATAGGACCTGACCGATTTCCGGGTCAGTATTTATGACCAATGCCCGGAAATGGGTCGAGCAGACGCAAAATCTGAGTTAATTATTCCATCGTTAACCACTGTCCGGGGTCAGCCAGACCCGGACATAGGTCAGGCTGACCCAGACATAGGTCAGGCCCCACTGACCCGGAATCCGGGTCAATTCTGACCCGGGAGTCTTTAGATTGTAGTCTAATGGATCGAGTCTAAATCTAAAATCTGAATTTTACCCATTGCGCCTACCAAGTTCGCCAGTCGTAACACAAGGTTTGTGTGATGCTTTGTTCAGATTTTGATTAAACACACACTCCAAAATTATACATCACTGCTTGGTTAATACCCTGCACCCAACTCTATGGTGTTGACTTTTTTTATGCCAACTTGTACCAGTGGATTCTTCCAACACTAAAACTATCATTGTTTTTTCAGATTTTGACATTGATATAGATGGCGCCGTTGATGGGCTTTTCAAGTGGGGAATTGGCTTGATAGTTGCCATCGTCATCGGCATTATCGCTGGCCTCGTATTGATCTGCGTGTGCGTTGGTTGTATTTGCTTCCACGTCTGTTGTAAGAGCTCACCTCCCCAGCGGTCCAACGCCGTGGTTCTGACTTCAACCAGTCAACAGCCTAGTGGCCAGGTTGTGTACAACCAGCCCCCGCCGGCGTACAACCAGCCCGCACCGTACGGCCAGCCCGCCTCAGCTCCATACGGCCAGCCCACCGCAGCTCCATACGATCAGCCCACAGCCCCGTACGGTCAACCCGCAGGAGAGCAACCAGCCCCGTATGATGTCAAAGCTTAGACACACTCTGAAACACTTGCGGGTCAGAAATGACATGGGGACTGATCGGTCAGTATGGCTCAGAATATGTGTCAAAAAGGCCCAGAAATGGGTCAAAGTGATGCAGATTCCGAGTTCATCCCATTTTTTGTTTTACCACTGTCTGGGTCAGCATGACCCAGAAATGGGTCAGGCCCCCCCCCCCCTCGCAGCCGGAATCCGGGTCAATTCGGAGCCGGAATCCGGGTCAATTCGGAGCCGGTAATTTTTAGAGTGCATGCTTACTTTCTTTAACTTCTCGAAACAAAACACACAGAAGCACATGTAATAACAACCAGGCTGGTAATTTAGCATCTGTAACTTAGATTTAAATTACTTTGTGCTTTATGAAAAACATGACATATTAAAATATGTACTCTTTACCACTTTTGTAACAAATTTGTTGAAACTGTTATTGAAAAACAGGGATAACAACAGTCTAAAGTGAAACCAATTAAACTAAGTTGGTACTTAAAATTTTTAATAATACTACTATAATAATACTTTAAAATGTACGAAGAACTCCAAAATGCGGGAAGAAAGGTTTAGAACCTGGGGGCACAGATGACAACCAAATCCACTTGGGAAGCTACAGTAGAAAGTGTCGCATCAGGGTTCCACTTCGAAAAATAGAAGGGATTCAACCTCTTATCGACTGCCCCAACAACAGAAAAGTAATCGTGTGTAGTATTATTATTAAGCATAAGTTTTGTAAAAAAAAAAATTTAAAAAAAGGGACATTTTGTCTTGGGTTCCCAAAGCAGTCAACTCGTTCGATCAATTATTCTTCATAGAAACGAAGAAAACTCGGTTTATGAGGTCACCAATCACTTCTGTGAACAAAACTATACATTAAAAACGGGTTTGTTTTTTCTGATTTTTTTAAATTTTGTGTTATTTTTCGATAGTAGGCCTATACCATTACAGTCCGAAAATTGCTATCAGAACAGTAATTTAAAGCTACATAATTTCCTGTACCATTTTCTCCCTAATATTATCAAAAGCATACTCTTTATTCTACAATTCAATTTTCATTTTGCAAGGTAAACAATTTAAATATGACTGAAATCTAATTGTGTTGAGCACTATCATGCACGTTTTCAACGTTGTCTGGTGTTCTTTTTTGGTTATATTATAAAACACCGAACAAGTTTCACAAGAAGGCGGATGCGTTTGTTCAAGGATGTTTCTCTCATGTTGACATTGAATGGACCTAAATATTATTTTGTTTGTGATCATTATGCTTGCTGGTAGTGTATTGGAATCAAATCTGTTGTTCACTACAAGCACTCGATCCACAAACTTTTTTTTTGGGGGGGGGGCATCTTTCTAAATAATGAAGCATAGGCCTCTATGTATTGTCATTAAACGGTGTGAGTATTTCTCTTCAGTATTATGATACAATAACATTTTGGAGTATAGAATAAGTCAAACTGTTTTGCTAACAAAAGGGTATAAATTAAATGACTTATTTAAAGTAATCGAATTTAAAGTAATCGACTGTAATCGAATTAAAAAAAAAAAAAATGGCGGGGCCCATCGATCAACTTTTTTCCCTTCAAATTTTTGGAAGAGTAGTCGAAGATTTGTTTTTAAACTACGTCCATCCAAACTCACAACACCTCTGTCGTAAGTTGATGAATAACGGTCCACAAAATGTACCTACAAACCTAGCCCTGGTAGGACGCCAATCTCTGTTGTATGCAAAAAAGGAATCTAACCTGGGCTACTATACAAACCATGATCTTTAAAGGCAGGATATACTTTTGGTAATTGACAAAGGCTAGTACCCTCACTTGGTGTATTGCAAAATACGCATAAAATAATAACAAAAACTGTGAAAATAATGAAAGAAAAAACACCCTTGTTACATAGAACTGTGTGCTTTAAATGCCTGAGAAAGGCTTCATGCCTGAAGCCTTTCCCAGATTAAAATATTTTATTGAGAAATTATATCTTTCTTAAAAACTACATTACTTCAGAGGGAGTCGTGCCTCACAATGTTTTATACTATCAGCAGCTCTCAGGTGCTCCTTACCAAGTAAGTTTTTTTTATGGTAGTGTATTTCTTGAGTAATTGCCATATTAGTATCCGCAGCATTTATAGGTATATACATAATTGGTAGAGTTGACAAAATAAAGTCGCAGACAGTGTTTATGTTTTATGTGATCAATCAATCATATACATGAAATAACAAACCTGTGAAAATTTGGGCTTAATCTATTGTGTGAATCAGGACAAAAAAAGTGAAAAATCATGCACAATTGTCAGCATGTCAACACATTGTCCTTAATTTTGGTTGTAACAACCGAAATCAGCTATTGTGTTTTTAGGTTGCAGATACAGTTTTTACGAATAATAAAATGACTTCATGTTAGAGGGAAATATTTCACAGAAAAAAAATGGTTCTAGTATGAATTTCATAATCAGTAAGCTTTCAGACTAAAATTATAAGCATTGGTGATTTGTATCCTTGCCAATCCTATTTATAACACCAGTCCTTTAAATATTGAGTACATGGTCCTCTTAAACACTGTGAGAGGCAGAGGCCTCTAAAAAAAACCATACATTCCGTTAATAACCTATAATTATGACATTTCTTGAGGATGACATCATTTACAGACATGAGAAAAGTGTACTTCCGAGTTACTAGAAAATAACTTGCTATCGAGTGAAAGTACATACTATTCCTAAAGTTTCCAGTGAAATCGTTTTGCCAGGTGTTATTTCATTTTAGAGATGAATGGCATTTTGTATCCTTCTGAAGCGGTGGCCGGCCGACCATCGTTTGAACGTGTGAGTTTTAATACAGCAGGATTTGGCTAAAATTCGTCACCATTTACTCTCATTATACTCGGCATTCACGGACACAGGTCGGTGGAACGATATTTCATATTGAATTACTCGAAAAGTACAACACAACAGATACATATGATGATGGCATTTCACTTTACAAAGGACTTTTTTATCAGTGAAGGTTGAAAGCTCCAGGTAGTGTCTCGAAACCCTTAACAGTGTATTAGCATCACAACGGGTTTCCTGGAGACTGGGTACCAAGCAAGTCAATAACATCTTTTGTTCGCACAAAAGACCACAGTAATCTTTTTGGGGAAAGTGGAGTGTATGTACATGTACATGTACTGGCTATGCCGTGTGAGTCCAGCAAACACCAACAAGAACTTCTTTCAGTTTACCGTCTGGGAACCACTCGCAACATCGACTTACTACTATAGTTAAACATCATCCACGGAAATAAGTGGACGTGTTTTTCTTAAGAGTCAACTAGAATTGGACGTTTTAAATTAACCATGAAGACCACAATAGTTGTTTCTCTCTTAGGCCTGGCAGCCCAGATGTCCCTCGCAGCAGGTAAATCATTGCCTTTAATTTAACTAGTTTTACTCTTCTTTTGAAGGTGTTATCTTTGGATCAAGATCAACAGCTGGTCCCCCTATCTGCAAGACCGCAATGGGATGCGAGGTCAAAGGTGCGTTTGTCAGGATTCCTCCAAACGCTCAAAGCCGGTCTCTGGCGTAAAATACGAGCCTCGAAGTGTGACGTCAGATGTTCGGGCTACCCTTGCCGGAACTTTAATGGGATGATAATAAGTTCTTTGAGGTCCAGTGGTGCACGGTTTATGTCACAGATACATTCGAAGACGATTGTGAGCAGTTTGACCGGGATACGTTTTGAAATATAGAGCCAATGAAGTTCGCAATACCAGTTTCCGAGAGGCAAAACAAAATGAGTTATTATTATTTATTTTAACATTATTATTCCAGGATGATATTAACGGAAAAAAGGAAAGTTAAAATAATAAGGTATCTTTAGAACCATGATTCTGTTAATTTACTGCAAGTGTATGCCCAAATATACCTTAGTCGAATCTTTCACCGGTTCCGTGCAGTCCACGGGTTAGAGGTTTACACTACAATTTTGCCAAAGCTGCTCATTTTTTTTAGGTGGGGGTGTGGATGGGGGGTTCGGTTTTTGTTTTCTTTTTTGTATAATCGACTGTTTTTGGTTTTGTTTTTTTCTTCTGTCCCAGATCTGTATCTGAATGAGCATTGCGGCCGAACCATCGACATCGGCCAATCAGGCGGCACGCTGAAATCTCAATCCGGGCTGATTTACAGCAATAACGTAGACTGTGCGGTCTCCTTGGAGGCCACTTCATTCGTTCAGAGGATTCTCCTGACTTTCATTTCGGTGGGCATCGACGGAGCGGCATCCTGCACTGAGGGCGATGTGCTCGAGATCTACGACGGGTTATCGACTGATGATGAGTCGCACAAACTGCAAACGATCTGCGGTTCGAGTTCAGAGGATCAGGGCCTACCGGCCGAAATAACGTCGTCTTTGAATCACATCACTCTGAAGTTCACAACGGACAACGTGACGCAAGACTCGGGGTTTCGCATTGCGTACACGGCCTTTTCATTGGGTAAGACTTTTTTGAATAATAGTATAACCACCGTTTGACACGCCGCAAAGATGTTCATTTTTTGTTTGGTTTTCAGGCAAACGCCTTCAGCGTTAAAGAGGGACGTAACCGTCACCATTTGTTACAAGTTACATTTCTGGGTTGTTTTTTCCAGGCACTTGTAGGTCATCGGAGTTTAAGTGCCAAAACGGCCGATGTATTGACCAAGCTCTCGAGAACAACCTATGGGACAATTGCGGTGACTACAGCGACGAACTCGGTGAGTTTGATGACTATACGTCTTCATAACACTTAAAAACTGCAGCTTTGGTACACACTTCAACTACATTAACCCTTTCTTGCAAATGGATGCATGCGATTTTAAAATCAACTCTTATGAATTGCAATACGCGTCATTGAACACCATCTTTGATGAATTGTGCACGCGTGAAGAGCTATCATTGGCTGAGAGTCGTGCGTAGCGCGTACACGCGTGCACTTTTTCATCGTTTTACATCAAAGATGGCGGTCAATGACGCGTATTGCGACTCTCAGCCAATGATAGCTCTTCGCGCGTGGGCAGATCGGTTATTCAGATGTCACTTCTTACAGTATTTCAGTTTATGTGAGAACTACGGTGTAAAACTGTCTTGCCTCCCGTCGTGTAATACCTGGCAATGCTCATCGACTGATTCCATTTTTTTCTTCTTTTTCTTGACTCCTCATCAGGTGACTTGGTCGAAACCGTCACCGGCCTGTTAAGATGGGGCATAGCGATTTTTATCATCATCCTCGTTGCCATCGTTGTGGTTGTGATACTACTGTGTGTGTGCTGCGGCTGCCTGTGCTATCATTGTTGCTGCAAGAGCAAACCACCGCCACAGACCACCATGGTCATGTCATCAGCTGACCAGAAACACGGCGCGCAGTATGCTTAAGGATTCTTCACAATTATCACACTTGGGCCTATGGTCTGTAACTATCTATGGTGTCGTAGCCGACTGGCAGACAGTGCGGGGCTCAAATGCTGTTTACACTCTAAACACTCCCGGGTCAGAATTGACCCGGCTTCCAGGTACCAGTGGATCTGACCCGATTTGGGGTCAGACCGACACCCGGACACTGCTTCAAACGTGGAATTTGAATTTGAAATCTGCGTCAGTTCGACCCATTTCTGGGTTATTATGACACAGATTTCGGATCATACTGACCCGGAATTGGGTCAGGCCCACGGGACCCGAAATCCAGGTCAATTCTGACCCGAGTGTATAGGACTAAATGTTTTTAAAAGCATAAATACACAATGAAATCGCGATTTTCAACATTTCAAACAAACGGTCTCAAAACGGGGGCTCTGATGGGCACAAATTATGAAAAAAGGGGGTATAACACCTTCAATCTAACACAAAGGAATCTCAATGACACAAATGGAAAAACTACAATTAAGTTAGCAGAAACGTACACACGTGTGTTTAAACACAACTCTTGTACAGTGCCAAACAGGGAGTACCACTAGAGGGCGCTTCACATTGACAATAAACCTTTATATCAACACAACGTTCCACAGTCATTCATGTGTTATCGTATGGATGTATCCTTACATATGGTAGTTTTTGGGGGTATTATTATTGAAGTATTATCTATACCATAAAATTGATGTCGGTGTACTTATACTTAATTCAGTTTTGTTGTTTAATTAACAGTAGTAGTATTTTAGAGGTTCTTTACTTTTTCTGTTTCTTTCCTCTTCTTCATTTTATATTTTTATATCTGTATATATATATTTTTTTTTTTGTTTTATTTATTTATTTTTTTTTTGGGGGGGGGGGTGATGTTTTATAGTGACAGTATAATGATATATTTTAAGCCACGCCCTGAAACAAGAATAAGCTTTCTCAATGCCACCATGCGTTTGCTCGGCAGGCACTTCACACGATGGCTTGCTCATCCCACTGTGACTGGTCAATACGTAATTGACAGTGATTGGTCAGTACATGGTGGGCGGGGTTTATTATGTTAAGTTGAGGTATTATGGTATTGTAACGGTTTGGGGTCCACATTTATAAATATATTCTGCTTTGTCATTGTTTTATTTCTTCATTTTTGTGTGGGTTTTTAAAGGGTGTGTACAACATTGGTAAGACTAAAGATATACACAGATTTGCACATAACTTACATGGTATGAAGATGGTCATGGTGGAAAACTTCCCTTGAAATATTTTTGCTTGAAATGCTATTGTTTTTAAGAAATTAGTCAAACTTCTAGTTTTTATCACGGTGGTAAAATCCGATGTTTGAAAACAGTGAAAACATATAAAGGGGTCTTTTACTCTTTTCTTGTGACTCTGATGACCGATTGTGCTTAAATTTTCACATGTTTGTTATTTCATGGATGTTGGGTTACACAAAGTGTGGATGCTGGTATTTGACAATTGCCAAAAGGAAGAAAACTAATATTTTATGAAGAGAATAATCTTTGTTTTGGGCAAATAAAAAGTTCGCAATGGTGGTTTGGCGATTTGTAAGTATATCTAACCCGTTGTTTATTTATTTGATTGATTGTGAGTTTAAATTGTTTATTATCAAGATTATTTTTTTGCTGAAACCTCAAATTTAAAAACAAAATTGCGCTACGGTGTGATCGTTTCCATAAAAAAATAATATTCCAATCTTTAGGACGCTGTTCTGACGAGAATTCGAACTTCAGACGCACGCAAGAGCTCTCACACATAGTTTTTAATTATACCGTTTTTTCTGTATACACCCTTGTGTTGCGAAACATACACTGTACATTCCACCATTGAGCATACCAGTGGGCAGTAATCTGAACCGGACGTGCGTTGCAAGGACAGAAATGTCTAGGCGTATCCGGTAGTGGTTCTATAAAACAGAGACATGTTATAGTAGTCTGCTCTGTTAATACACTGGATAATTACAAAGATGTCAGGTTCAACAGCAAGGTGTGGTTTGATGTTCGTTTGGATTCTGGCTGTTTTGCTGATGGTCAACTTTGCCAACAGCACTGGTAAGAAACAAAATGTAGAAGAACGGGTGCAAAACCACAGTGTTTTATAGTCAGGGAAAAGTGCAAAGCGCAGAAATGGATAACATTAGGCCTAATGGTGTAGGCCTATCAAACGGGATGATTTCTATATTTTTTTTCACTAAGATTTGCGGTTTTATAGTCAAGTTTTACCTGCAAGCTTTCATAAATATGAAATAAATATTTCTTTCTGGATTGGAAGTTCCGAAGACGTTAAGAGCAGATCATCGAAACGTCGAGTCTTCACCAGTGGTCTCTTGTTCGTTTGTTTCTCTGTTTGTTTGTTTTTTGTTTTGGCTGTTGTTGTTTCTTTTCTCTCTTTCTTTTCTCTCTCTTTATTTGTTATCTTTCGCTTATTGTTCAGCTTTTTTCCTTTCTGTTCTTTTGTTTTTTTCGTTTTTTTTATTAATGTTTTTTAGGGCGGTTTGGGTTGTTTTTTATTTAGGCTCACCACAGCGCTTTTAGTCATTAAAAACAATAAATTGTTTACAATCTTCTACCGAAAACCTCAATAATGATTGTATTCACACACAAATAAACTTCCTTAATCAAGTTTTACCAGTCAGAATGATCGAAATAAGCCTGAAAGGGCATCGTTTCAATATGAACTGTAATACTATTTTGACTAATTTCCTGGCATTGTTTTGAAGCTAACACAACATTTCTCAGCCACGTGTAGCTCTTCACAAAAAACTCGGAACCTGTGTTCAGAAATGATACAATATTAAGCTTACTTCCTCCATGCTTACATCTAGTGCCAGTGTAGAGAGGGAATAATTTCAACCACCTCCATGCTTCAACATACTTTGCTTTGGTTTAGCCACTTTAGTTTCCGCCCCCTGGATAAAAACTTTCTCAGTAAGTTTCCCCCTGGTAAAATAACACTGTGATAAGATACACCTTACAACAATAGCCCCTTTGATTAAGGACCCATTTCAGATAGCAGCCTGGCAGCACAAGGGGAAACACTCCACATTTATGTGTTCTCCTGATCCCATCACAAGCTGTGATATTTTACCCCATGTTCAAGTCTTGCCTGTTTTCAAGTATTACTGCTATTAACCGGTTTTAAAGCCATTTTGATTTTAATTTGTAACCTTCTTTGGCACTGTGTTTTGTTGTTTTTATTTTATTTTAGTGGTTTTTCTATAAATTCCTGTTTTTAAGTATTCTGGGTTCAGTTAAAAGGGGTTACTATTGTCTTGGTTTAGAGTTCCCTGTCTATTGCTATATCTCGATCACTGGTTTCGCTTTTGCCTCATAATCAATAAAGTAATTTTTATATTTTTTTCTTTGTTGAGAACCCTACATATTGAGTTGTCGTCCCACTTATTGCATTTCCTCGCGTCTTTACCCTATTCGATCCTTAGATTAAGTGAGTTTCCCCAAGGTTTAGTTTTATTTTCATTTATTTCAAAGTGTACCCTTTTTCCGGGTTACACCAGCAGATTCAGATATCATAATCAAATGAAAAGAAACAACAAGGAAATCAGAAACATTTGTTTGTGTTGTGAAATGAACGAAGTATTAAACAACACAATCTTTTCAAAGCATTACAATGTGTCTGCTTCTGTACAAAATAGACATTTTTTTTTATAAACTGAGATTTTTGTTTGCGATACGACTTGAACCATTATTCGACAGACCTATTAGTCGGATTTCATTTTTCCCTCGCCTCAGTGTACTTGACCAGTGAATGCGGTGAAGTGATAGACATAGGCGATGGTGGCGGGACACTAGACTCCCAGCTCGGGTCGCGCTATGCCAGTGACTTGGACTGCGTTGTCACCATCCGGACCTCCCCGGGTCGCCGTGTCCTGTTGACCTTTGAGAGAATTTACGTAGAGGGCGTGAGTCCATGCTCAGCCGACTACTTGGAGTTGTTGGACAGCGACTCGTCCAGTATTAGGAAACTCTGTGGTACAAGTCGACCTGGTGACATCACTTCTCTGAATAATGAACTCATACTGCGATTCAAGACAGATATCTCTATCGAGTACTCGGGGTTTTTCCTTGCGTACACTTCCTTTAGATCGGGTAAGTAAACAATTTTCACATGAACTAATTCGACTAATTAACTTGTCTCACGTTCGCCTACATCAGACTTATCCATCAAGCCCCGCCCACTATACGCACAAGAACAAACGGTACGGTTGCATGGCTTAATGCAAGGCCCGGTTGCAATTTTTTTTTCTGCAGCACATGCCGGCTATTGGGGAAAAAAGTTTAGGGATAGGGAAGAACAGCCTATCTCTTAACTGTTGACTGTATTGACGAAGTATGCTGCAAAAAAAAATCGCAGCCCGGTTTTCAACGACAGATGGTGCATTGAGGATGATGATGTTTCACTATGTCACAAAATACAGTTATGTAACATGCAAAACTGTTTGTACATGGCCGATGAACGTGAGATATAGGCCTAACGTCAAGATCCCAACATTAAACTGCCTTCCATTTTTAACTAGCTCACGATTGGCGGGTGTTTTTGTTTTGTGTGCAACAACTTTCTCGAATATAGAATAACTATTTAAAGTTCACATAGCTATTTAAAGTTCTAAATTTTCGGATCAAATTTTCCGCCAAAAATTTGACTTATAGCCTATCTGTAGATTTACACCACATTATTCCTTCAATCCTTATGGTAATCGGTGATCTCCAACTTTGACAAATTAAGTTTGGCGCTCGGGAGGTGAAGGGGAGGGATCTGTGCTAGCGCGAAGCCTTTAATGTCCTCTCAGATTGTGAAAGGAAAACAAACAAACAAAATAACAATTTAAGACTGTGACAATCTTACTGGACCGACATCTACATCCACAGTATCACATTTTTTTCAATCTGATAAAAAATAAAATAAAATGTTGCAGCTGCAAGATTATAAGCGGTGGTGCTGTGAAAATACATCACATAAGGTGAAGATTAAAGACACTGGACACCTTTGGTAATTGTCAAAGACCAGTCTTCTCACTTGGTGTATCTCAACATAGGCCTATGCACAAAAAAACAAACCTGTGAAAATTTGAACTCAATTTGGTCGTCGAAGTTGCGAGATAATAATGGAAGAAAAAACACCCTTGTCACACGAAGTTGTGTGCTTTCAGATGCTTGATTTCGATACCTCACGCGTGAGGTCTCAAAATCAATTCAAATATTTTACTGAGAAATTACGTCTTTCTCAAAAACTACGTTACTTCAGAGGGAGCCGTTTGTCACAATGTTTTTTCACTATCAAAAGCTCTCCATTGCTCGTGACCAAGTAAGTTTTTATGCTAACAATTACTTTGAGTAATTACCAATAGTGTCCAGTGCCTTTAATACACCAGTCAAGAAGCACGATTGGGGCTTCATAGAAACACTATGGAATAAAACTCTCACACGTTGGTTCCATTGAGAAAGAAGACTTACCAGCGACATTTGCACTTAAAAAGCCATTGAGAGGTGACTTTGCTAATGAGTTTGATTGTAACCTCCCTGCCAGGTATATGCGGCTCGGACGAGTTCTCGTGCGACAACGGCCGATGCATTGACGAGGATCTCAAAGATAATCTGCACGACAACTGCGGCGATAATAGTGACGAAAGTTTTGGTAAGCACAAATACAGTTTAGTCATAGTTAATCATGTTTGACACAAATAAATGGTGCCGATTTGGGTGGATCGGAAATCTTATTTTGAAAAACTAGACAACTTCAAGTGCCTTCGATACTGTCAGCATTTGCCACTCACCTTTTGGCAGAGGGCGCTAAGTATATATCGGAACTAAAGCACAGACTACCTCGCAAAAAGTCACTACTCTGTACGCGCGCAAAAGCCGTGGATACACTCCAAAAACTTATAGGTCTGAATTGACCTAGACTTGATTCAAGTCCCTTTCTCGTACGAGGTCCCCAACACACATGTAACGCGCCAGCATGCAGCCACAGTACAGACATGTACTAGCAGTGCGCCCTCACCGACAAAATGTAGCTATTGTGGTGGCGATCAAGGCAAGGAAGGGCATTGCACGGTATTGGGACTTGAGTCAAGTCTAGAATTGACCCTGATCTGGGTCCCCTATAGGACCTGACCGATTTCCGGGTCAGTATTTATGACCAATGCCCGGAAATGGGTCGAGCAGACGCAAAATCTGAGTTAATTATTCCATCGTTAACCACTGTCCGGGGTCAGCCTGACCCGGACATAGGTCAGGCTGACCCGGACATAGGTCAGGCCCCACTGACCCGGAATCCGGGTCAATTCTGACCCGGGAGTCTTTAGATTGTAGTCTAATGGATCGAGTCTAAATCTAAAATCTGAATTTTACCCATTGCGCCTACCAAGTTCGCCAGTCGTAACACAAGGTTTGTGTGATGCTTTGTTCAGATTTTGATTAAACACACACTCCAAAATTATACATCACTGCTTGGTTAGTACCCTGCACCCAACTCTATGGTGTTGACTTTTTTTATGCCAACTTGTACCAGTGGATTCTTCCAACACTAAAACTATCATTGTTTTTTCAGATTTTGACATTGATATAGATGGCGCCGTTGATGGGCTTTTCAAGTGGGGAATTGGCTTGATAGTTGCCATCGTCATCGGCATTATCGCTGGCCTCGTATTGATCTGCGTGTGCGTTGGTTGTATTTGCTTCCACGTCTGTTGTAAGAGCTCACCTCCCCAGCGGTCCAACGCCGTGGTTCTGACTTCAACCAGTCAACAGCCTAGTGGCCAGGTTGTGTACAACCAGCCCCCGCCGGCGTACAACCAGCCCGCACCGTACGGCCAGCCCGCCACAGCTCCATACGGCCAGCCCACCCAGCATGCTCCATACGGTCAACCCGCAGGAGAGCAACCAGCCCCGTATGATGTCAAAGCTTAGACACACTCTGAAACACTTGCGGGTCAGAAATGACATGGGGACTGATCGGTCAGTATGGCTCAGAATATGTGTCAAAAATGTGTCAGAAATGGGTCAAAGTGATGCAGATTCCGAGTTCATCCCATTTTTTGTTTTACACCACTGTCTGGGTCATGCATGACCCACCGAAATGGGTCAGGCCCCCCTCGGAGCCGGAATCCGGGTCAATTCGGAGCCGGAAATCCGGGTCAATTCGGAGCCGGAATCCGGGTCAATTCGGAGCCGGTAATTTTTTTAGAGTGCATGCTTACTTTCTTTAACTTCTCGAAACAAAACACACAAAGCACATGTAATAACAACCAGGCTGGTAATTTAGCATCTGTAACTTAGATTTAAATTACTTTGTGCTTTATGAAAAACATGACATATTAAAATATGTACTCTTTACCACTTTTGTAACAAATTTGTTGGAACTGTTATTGAAAAACAGGGATAACAACAGTCTAAAGTGAAACCAATTAAACTAAGTTGGTACTTAAATTTTTTAATAATACTTCTATAATAATACTTTAAAATGTACGAAGAACTCCAAAATGCGGGAAGAAAGGTTTAGAACCTGGGGCACAGATGACAACCAAATCCACTTGGGAAGCTACAGTAGAAAGTGTCGCATCAGGGTTCCACTTCGAAAAATAGAAGGGATTCAACCTCTTATCGACTGCCCCAACAACAGAAAAGTAATCGTGTGTAGTATTATTATTAAGCATAAGTTTTGTAAAAAAAAAAAAAAAAGGGACATTTTGTCTTGGGTTCCAAAAGCAGTCAACTCGTTCGATCAATTATTCTTCCATATTTTTGTCATAGAAACGAAGAAAACTCGGTTTATGAGGTCACCAATCACTTCTGTGAACAAAACTATACATTAAAAACGGGTTTGTTTTTTCTGATTTTTTTAAATTTTGTGTTATTTTTCGATAGTAGGCCTATACCATTACAGTCCGAAAATTGCTATCAGAACAGTAATTTAAAGCTACACAATTTCCTGTACCATTTTCTCCCTAATATTATCAAAAGCATACTCTTTATTCTACAATTCAATTTTCATTTTGCAAGGTAAACAATTTAAATATGACTGAAATCTAATTGTGTTGAGCACTATCATGCACGTTTTCAACGTTGTCTGGTGTTCTTTTTTGGTTATATTATAAAACACCGAACAAGTTTCACAAGAAGGCGGTTGCGTTTGTTCAAGGATGTTTCTCTCATGTTGACATTGAATGGACCTAAATATTATTTTGTTTGTGATCATTATGCTTGCTGGTAGTGTATTGGAATCAAATCTGTTGTTCACTACAAGCACTCGATCCACAAACTTTTTTTTTGGGGGGGGGCATCTTTCTAAATAATGAAGCATAGGCCTCTATGTATTGTCATTAAACGGTGTGCGTATTTCTCTTCAGTATTATGATACAATAACATTTTGGAGTATAGAATAAGTCAAACTGTTTTGCTAACAAAAGGGTATAAATTAAATGACTTATTTAAAGTAATCGAATTAAAAGTAATCGACTGTAATCGAATTAAAAAAAAAAAAAATGGCGGGGCCCATCGATCAACTTTTTTCCCTTCAAATTTTTGGAAGAGTAGTCGAAGATTTGTTTTTAAACTACGTTCATCCAAACTCACAACACCTCTGTCGTAAGTTGATGAATAACGGTCCACAAAATGTACCTACAAACCTAGCCCTGGTAGGACGCCAATCTCTGTTGTATGCAAAAAAGGAATCTAACCTGGGCTACTACACAAACCATGATCTTTAAAGGCAGGATATACTTTTGGTAATTGACAAAGGCTAGTACCCTCACTTGGTGTATTGCAAAATACGCATAAAATAATAACAAAAACTGTGAAAATAATGAAAGAAAAAACACCCTTGTTACATAGAACTGTGTGCTTTAAATGCCTGAGAAAGGCTTCATGCCTGAAGCCTTTCCCAGATTAAAATATTTTATTGAGAAATTATATCTTTCTTAAAAACTACATTACTTCAAGGGAGTCGTGCCTCACAATGTTTTATACTATCAGCAGCTCTCAGGTGCTCCTTACCAAGTAAGTTTTTTTTATGGTATTGTATTTCTTGAGTAATTGCCATATTAGTATCCGCAGCATTTATAGGTATATACATAATTGGTAGAGTTGACAAAATATAGTCGCAGACAGTGTTTATCTTTTATGTGATCAATCAATCATATACATGAAATAACAAACCTGTGAAAATTTGGGCTTAATCTTTGTGTGAATCAGGACAAAAAAAGTGAAAAATCATGCACAATTGTCAGCATGTCAACACATTGTCCTTAATTTTGGTTGTAACAACCGAAATCAGCTATTGTGTTTTTAGGTTGCAGATACAGTTTTTACGAATAAAAAAATGACTTCATGTTAGAGGGAAATATTTCACAGAAAAAAATGGTTCTAGTATGAATTTCATAATCAGTAAGCTTTCAGACTAAAATTATAAGCATTGGTGATTTGTATCCTTGCCAATCCTATTTATAACACCAGTCCTTTAAATATTGAGTACATGGTCCTCTTAAACACTGTGAGAGGCAGAGGCCTCTAAAAAAACATACATTCCGTTAATAACCTATAATTATGACATTTCTTGGGATGACATCATTTACAGACATGAGAAAAGTGTACTTCCGAGTTACTAGAAAATAACTTGCTATCGAGTGAAAGTACATACTATTCCTAAAGTTTCCAGTGAAATCGTTTTGCCAGGTGTTATTTCATTTTAGAGATGAATGGCATTTTGTATCCTTCTGAAGCGGTGGCCGGCCGACCATCGTTTGAACGTGTGAGTTTTAATACAGCAGGATTTGGCTAAAATTCGTCACCATTTACTCTCATTACACTCGGCATTCACGGACACAGGTCGGTGGAACGATATTTCATATTGAATTACTCGAAAAGTACAACACAACAGATACATATGATGATGGCATTTCACTTTACAAAGGACTTTTTTATCAGTGAAGGTTGAAAGCTCCAGGTAGTGTCTCGAAACCCTTAACAGTGTATTAGCATCACAACGGGTTTCCTGGAGACTGGGTACCAAGCAAGTCAATAACATCTTTTGTTCGCACAAAAGACCACAGTAATCTTTTTGGGGAAAGTGGAGTGTTTTGTACATGTACATGTACTGGCTATGCCGTGTGAGTCCAGCAAACACCAACAAGAACTTCTTTCAGTTTACCGTCTGGGAACCACTCGCAACATCGACTTACTACTATAGTTAAACATCATCCACGGAAATAAGTGGACGTGTTTTTTCTTAAGAGTCAACTAGAATTGGACGTTTTAAATTAACCATGAAGACCACAATAGTTGTTTCTCTCTTAGGCCTGGCAGCCCAGATGTCCCTCGCAGCAGGTAAATCATTGCCTTTAATTTAACTAGTTTTACTCTTCTTTTGAAGGTGTTATCTTTGGATCAAGATCAACATGCATTAAGAAGATATATAAATGTCAAATTTACGTCTGCATTCCCAGCGGCGTAACCAGGATTGTTTTCATGGGGGGGGGGGGCACGGGGGTATTGCATTTGAGTGGCAGGGGGAATGGGTTTGTCAGCGGTGGGGGTCATGCTTTTATTTTGGAAGGGGGACGCTGCAGGGGGCCACCATCCTCTTGTTATTGGCATTTTGTAGGCGCGGAAGCGATCACGATTGTTTACTACATTAGATTATACAAACACGCATTGTCCTCTTTTTCCCTTTTCTTCTTTTTTTGTGAGCACTATCGCGATTTTGTTTCCATGGAGGCACCCCGTGGCTACGCTGTGCATTCCATGAAAGTTAAACCAGTTGTCATGGGGATGTCCTCCAGAGGGCGCTATGCTGGGACATGTCCAAAATAAAAATTAGTTCACTGCCTCATGTTTCAGCCGACTGCGGACGACTCTGTCTGATTCTTCACATTTTGGGGAGGACTTTTTTTATAAAACACGTAGCAGGCTTATAATAATTACAAAAAGTGCAATAAATCAAATGGCCTGTTCATCTTTGTATACATTCTGTAAATCTTTCTGTTCAGACTAGAGATATATTCAACAAATCTATACAAAAATGTGGGCTAGGTATGAACATTTTTGCCCAACTCTTTTCCATGGGATTCAAAAGAGTGAAATATCAATTTTGCTGGTACAATTGAACAATTTGTTCACTATGCCGTGACGCTGAATACAACAACATTAACCTTTCAAAATGAATAATCATATGCTCTGCATTTCTACATTTACAGCACAGGGTAACGCTGCCCTTGGACTATTCCAGTGGGGCGTAGGGGTGATGGTCGCTATCATCTTGGGTATCGTGGTTGGTGCAATCTTGGTGTGTGTGTGCTGTGGCTGTATGTGCTACCATTGCTGCTGCAAGAGCACCCAATCTAGGAGCACTGTTGTGGTCGCGGCCGCAGCACCTCAGCCAACAACCCAAGTGGTCATGCATGGGCAGCCCGGGGCAATGCCGCCCGCTTACGGTCAGCAGCAGCAGGTACCAATGGTCGTGCGTCAGCAGCAACCTTACAGTGTAACGTATTAACGGGAGTCAGACCAACATGTTTAACTCATCATAGCTGCAAACCCTCTACAAGCCCATTGATGAACCAGCATTATTGCACATTGCTGGTTATTTCCGGGTCCTCGCCATTTGATGGTCCCCACTTACAAACTGTTTCTTGTAATTTGGGCGTGGCCAAACTGGTACTGACTTATCCGGGCGAAGAACTCAGACTGACCATTGACGCAACAGGGCATGTTGATTTAAATAAGATTCAACTAGTATAACGAGTGTGACTCTCCATGCAGATGAAAGTTTTCAGCTGATCGGCTGATTTCCTCTTTTAATAACATTGACATAAAAAGCTGAATAACCCTGGTTAAGTGTGCTTGGAAATGTCCCCCTTTTCTCAATTACAAAGTTGCATGTCGGATTTAAGGAACATCCTCATGCCAAATAATCTATGTTTTAATGTTCATATCTTTTTAAGTTGATGTTTTGTTTAAAGTTTAAAATTTTAACTTTCATCTGAAACACTAGCACTGTTTTATAAGTAAGATAAATATTTAAGGCATATATGCTCGCCCTTTTTACTTCCACTACGCACTCGACCTGCAAAAGGGTTTTAGACCTTATGAGCACTGACACGTCATCCCGCCGTCATACTAGTGGTAAACAATGATGAAACAATCGAAACGCGCGCGGAACGTACGACGCACAACAATGATAGGCCAATGAGCAACCCTCTTTGATAGCCCGAACGTCTGACGTCACACTTCAAGGCTCGTGAATAACGCCTTCACAACCTGGTGTTGCCTACCAGACTATGTACCTACATGGAAAGCGGCAGCAGAGGGTTCACCTTCAGGGATGCAACTTTTTATTCCAAATAGCAAGTAACCAACCACCAGGGAAACTAATTGGGTAAATGCCGCTTCTCATGTTGTATTTCAAACTTGGGTGTGACCCCTGGCTACACGGCAGTTAACGGTTGTATGGGTTCTGACTGTCACCCCCCCCCCCCACACACACACACACACCAAAAAAGAAGGGAAAAAAACGTTATTGACAAAATAGGGAGACCGCCAACATAGGTCTACATAGATCAGTTGGTACGCGCCGGCACGTTAATCCGGAGGTCGCAGGTTCAAGTCCCGCTCTGATCAATTTTTCTTATTTCAACCCAAAGTTATATTTCAAAACAAAGTGATAGTTGTCCCTAAACGGAACGTTGTTGCCTACATATACTTAATACCTTTACAATTCTGTTAAGTGACGGAATGTCAAATCACTGATGTACAGTATATTTTCACTTTCGTCGGACGTGACATCATTAGCAATGTGTGTGTTTTTTTTATCTGAAGTTGTTTATTTAATGCATTGTGTTTTAAACAGTTTTCACGTGTAGTAATAATTACTAGTCCAATTATGTTAATTTAGTTGTGCACAACTATTGGTATATGTATATATATCTTGTTTGTTATTTTAACTTGTTCGTGTATATACTGATTAAAGTAACAATATGTGTAGTTTTATAATAAAATAAATGACTGGTTTGGAGATTTCCTTTCGTTGTATCTTCATCGTTTCTCAGAATAAAGTTTCATCGGACACAGTCGAAAATTACCAGAACAATTAGTTTTGTGGGTTTTCATTTTTTTTTTTTTTTTTTTTTTAGTTTGGGTTTGGGGATTTTCTTTAGGTGTTGGATAAATTAGTTTATGGGCGTTTGGGGACTCTTTGGTTAAGGGGGAACAATGTTTACATTTCTAATACCGGGTAAAAAGACACCCTTTTTGCTTTCTATGTCAATTTCTTCCTTCTTGCTGTGCCCGAAATTTCCCCACTACATTGTACTTTGCCCGAATTTGGGAAGGCAGTTGCCCCCCGTCCCCTGGAAGGGAGTTTAATTATGACCGATGTATTGTAGAATAATTTGACATTCATAGTAGTATTGGTCTCTGAATACCAGATAAAATCTATCGAATTGAAATAAAACTTTCTCGAAGACGGTACTAGTAAGGACGTAGATATTTCCCTAGAACAGTTTGGTACCACGCCGCCCATAAATATTTGCATTACGAAAAGCACTAGTTATGTTTCTTTCGGATAAGTATAAGATGATGCTCTTACCATACACGAGTCTTTAGAAGTCTTCCCAGGGCTGCATCCTGCCGAGAAAGTCTTGTATTTTGCATCTATACACATTCATAGTGCTCTGAAATGACAAAACATTGGATACAATAATATTATTCGATTGCTGGGAGTTGAGTACAAGTATAATGGAAGTCATTATTTTTATTCAAATGCCTGCCAAATTGTAAGAATGAAAATGTTGGATCATTCTTTACCGAACACTCGGTGACACACGCATCGGTGACCAAATTAAGCCAAGAACCGTTCACTAAGTCCAGCACGGCATGCACGTTTTAAAGAAATGGATTGTGTTTCAAACGAAAATATTAATTTCAGCTTCTATTTCAGCTTCTACAATTTCAGCTTCTTGATGAATCAAAGTTGTATTATTTTATCTATGAGTTTAGGTAGTGGCACTGCTTCCAAAGTGTTTACCCACAAATCTACTTAAAGAGACCCTCCAAAGTTTAAAAAATGTGTTATCTCGTCGGAGAGTACTGCTTTTGAAGCAGCCACTTCCTTCACTCCATCCAGAGTAAAAAGTAGAAATAGTAATAAAAAGTGTATGTAGGACATAAAGCAGCGGCATCGATGCACTTTACAAATGCAAAACAAAACAAATAATATCTAAAACTACAGAGAAAAAAAATTAAAAATGCATAGGAACAAAGAGGATAAAATAATATCTAACCCAGCAACCAAGACAGCCTCACACTGAAAAGCCAAAAGAAGTTTTACAAGTTTTACAAAAGTAAAAAAAAACCAACATCTCTACCAGAGATACTAATACATGTACAAGACAGTTGCACGTATTGCACCCATGGTAAAACAACACAATGTATATATAAATACATTTCTCAAAAATGCTCTTTCAAACCTGATGCACATTATTATAATCTTTGAATGACCGTGACATTTTGACAACTTTGGACGGTATAGGGTGACTGGGGGTGAACACATTGCGTCCATGGTGGACGGGGTTCTGTACATCGTGATGCTTCGGATTGTCATCGCCAAAATGTCAACGATTACCCTTTAAAAAGGACATTTTGCAGACAGTACTCATTGTTCCCACTTCTTCTTGATAATGATTTGGATATAAAGTCACGGTATTTGACACTCTCTGCACACGCCAACGTCATCTCTTGCGTATATTTGGTACCGTGCCAGCGATTTCTTTAAGGTGGGAAACGAAACTGCAAATTTAACGATTTGCAAGTCAGGATAATAAGTGCAATTATGAAAAAGTCAAATACCTTTAGGTCCTAAAACTTGATGAAAGACGAATAATGCAATAAATAATTATATCAATAATTACCATGTCGAAAAACGCTGATTTTGACCCTTTTTTGATTACGAATTTGTCATTTCGTGAAAACTGTGTGTCGATGATTGGATCACACATCGACTTAACAGTATTGCAGACTAGAATAGTTCTTAGGTAGGTTGGCACTGGTGGACACATACACTCACACATGTTAATAAACAACATTTTCAAATATCTGCAACAAAAATTGGTTCGAGCTCAACCAACGAATACATATACCATTATACCTTTAAAGACACTGGACACTATTGGTAATTGTCAAAGACCAGTGTTCTCACTTGGTGTATCTCAACATATGGATAAAATAACAAACCTGTAAAAACTTGAGCTCAATTGGTCGTTGAAGTTGCGAGATAACTATGAAAGAAAAAACGCCCTTGTCACACGAAGTTGTGTGCTTTCAGATGGTTGATTTCGAGACTTCAAAATCTAATTCTGAGGTCTCGAAATCAAATTCGTGGAAAATTACTTCTTTCTCGAAAAACTATGTCACTTCAGAGGGAGCCGTTTCTCACAATGTTTTATACTGTCAACTACTCCCCTTTACTCGTTACCAAGTAAGGTTTTATGCTAATAATTATTTTGAGTAATTACCAATAGTGTCCACTGCCTTTAAGCCACTTGCCCGGTTCCACATAAAACGACACGCCGTAGCAACGGTTGCCTTGATCATGTTCCAACTTTGATCTCTCCTAAGTAATAACAGCTTCATACAGTGGAGCTACGGTGGAATTTCACCACCGTCATGTGTGTTTCAACAACAGTTTCTTATGGTGGCCCTGAAGGGACATCGCATATCGCAAACGTGTGCGCATACGTATGCAATGTCGTGAAACAATTCGCGAATATGTGCGCACACGTATGCAATGTCGTGAAACAATTCGCGAATATGTGCGCACATGTATGCAATGTCGTGAAACAAATCGCGAATATGTGCGCACACGTATGCAATGTCGTGAAACAAATCGCGAATGTGTGCGCACACGTCTGCGAATATATTTGCGATGTCGTGAATTTTATTGCATACCATGTTGCATACCTTTGGGGTGATTTCATAGTTGCGGACAATTTGTTAGTAACCTAGGGAGTACGTGGCGCTACAGTCAGGTCAGGCTCCCTGTAAGCATGTACCCAGGAACTTGGCACCAGGCCAAGTCTTGCCATACCGGAAGACCACCCGCCTCGCTTGCCTAACAACAATGGCTACCGCTTATCTCACTGTAAGCAAGAAACCACCCAGATCATTAGACATTTTATTCAAAGGTATGCAACATGGTATGCAATAAAATTCACGACATCGCAAATATATTCGCAGACGTGTGCGCACATATTCGCGAATTGTTTCACGACATTGCATACCGTGTGCGCACATATTCGCGAATTGTTTCACGACATTGCATACGTGTGCGCACACATTCACGATTTGTTTCACGACATTGCATACGTGTGCGCACATATTCGCGAATTGTTTCACGACATTGCATACGTGTGCGCACATATTCGCGAATTGTTTCACGACATTGCATACGTGTGCGCACATATTCGCGATTTGTTTCACGACATTGCATACGTATGCGCACACATTTGCGATATGCGATGTCCCTTCAGGGCCACCATAGTTTCTATGTTCTGGGATTCCCCGTGTAAAGTCTACAGCCTAACAGCAACACTAATCCAGCTACGCAGCAATCACAGGGCGACCATTCGGCTTTGTTCATCGCATGCAGCTTATGTTTCTCTGCTTTCACCAAGTGAAACATAATTTGATAAGGGCTCGCCACAGAATCAGCCACTACAGACTTTCTGCTTGTTTCAGCCCCTTTTTTGCAGCAGGACTACTGGTACCACAGGATAATGGCGGCGGTGGGCAAATGTTCAAGCTCGATCATACGTGGTGTGATGTTCCTTGTGCTGGTTATCACACTGTTTGGTGGGATCAACGCCTTTGGAATTTCTGGTGAGCGAACCAAATGTTTTCAGTTCATAACTGCATGGTACTCACAGTAAGGAGTAATTAGCACAGTGCAAGTGCAATCACCGCTATAGAACTTATCGGTGGAACCATAACTGTGCATAAATAAGGGATGTGCACGGTAAAACAATGATATAGAATTCACATGTTTCTGCAGAATTAGGCCTGTATTTAGTCCTGCGTGAATCTTCCAATGGCCACGGGAAGACCAACACAGGATCAGAATAGGGGCATGAGGGAATTCATTTCTCCTACACAATCAGTGTGGACACACTTCCAAAAATGTGATGTAGTTTTAAAATCGTTAATACTACATTCACTTTTAAGCTTTAATGTCCTAAATTTGTGTGTTTCTTCCCTAAAATGTCCTCGTTGAATGAAGTAAACTAATTGCCAACATCCTGGTTTGATGAAGTCATACAATGATGGCACTTGTCACATTCAACAACACTTCCTAAACATGTCTTTATATTTCCTTCCTGCATGGTATAGACTTTCAACATTTTGAGTCCCGGTTGAGTCCGGGGGGAGATGATTGGTTACACCAAGGTATTATATGCTAATGGTTTTGGACAGAGATTGTTCCAATTACATCAAAAAAGAAGACCAAATAAAAAATACGATTAAAAACATGTCCATGAAATTACGTGAATGTGAGACAAACAGCAAATAAACCCTAACATACGGAGCATTCATGCTTCGCTTGATCAGTGATTCTGCTTTCACTTTCGCGTCTGTTTTTATTTCAGACTGAAATTTTGGTGTACGTTAGTTGTTTCGGGGTTTGTTTGTTTGTTTGTTTGTTTGTTTGATTGTTTGTTTTTTCGAACAGTTAATAGCCTTTCTGAGATATGGTGTGCAGTGTGTAGGAGAGCACTGTTTGGTTTATACCCAAACCAAATGGTGCCCTGTCACATTGTGTCCTCCATATCTTAAAATGGTAATGGTGGAGGCTATCTCAAACCACGACGTCATTAAAAAAACTAAAAAAACCAGTTTTTAATCTCCATTTTTACAGAGGATCTAGATAATTACATCGATGTCATCGACGACTACGTTGATGATCAAATTCATCACGCCCTCTACCCCAATGAAAATGCCCTTATGAAGTGGGGAATAGGGGTATTTGTCGCCATCATCGTCGGCATTGTGGTCGCCGTGGTCCTGATCTGCGTGTGCTGCGGTTGCATGTGCTACCACTGCTGCTGCAAGACCAGCCCTCCACCGTACACCACCCTGGTCGTGGCCAGCAACCAGCCTCATCCGATGGCTCAGCCAACCCAGATGAATATGCAACCGCCACCCTTCGCACAACAACCGTCTTATGCCATCAAAAACTAAGCCGGGCATCATTTCATAGAGCTAATCAGTACAACTCGCATTAATTCAACTGCAGCCGATCATCATGGGACACCAGTCATAAACAGTATACCAGTCACAATCATTGTACTTTCACATTAACATGTTATTTTGGTGGGCAGCCGTCAACTTAACTTGTTTGTTAACCGATTAGGGGTGGGGTGTGGGTGTGGGCAAAATGTGTAATTAAGTTTCTATCTTTACCTAAAAGAGACTGTACTAAATATGCAAGTTTGAGAAGGGACTGAGTGTGCATGAAAACAATACTGCTCTTGAGCGAAACGGTGTCCACAAACTATTGGCTCGGGGGTTAGCTCTATGCAAATCACCTGTTTTTGCACTAAGCTATAAAAGCTTATCTTTTCTATACAAAAAATAGAAATAGACCAATGAGCTCGATTTCAGTATAACGTTATCGTCTACTAAAGGCCTAAACAATAATTTCAGTTTAATTTGTAGTGATTCTGCATGTACATATAGCCGTAAAGCTTAGGTTCTGTTGTTGTTTCTAAATGGAAAACTCATAAACACTTGTTGTATCCATTGTTTTTTCATTGTTACATTTTATGTGATAGGCTTCAATGTCAACATCGAGAGAACCCGCTTGGGTCTTTGTAGTTCATCTCTATCATAGACCGTGTAAGGCCTGCGCTAAACGGCGCACGTTTGTCGTGTCGAACTCAAACAGTTGTAAAATTAGGAATTAAATTCGACAAAAGAGCGACGTTTAGCGCAAACCTTTTGATTAAGTTCGGCACTGCCGTGTAGCAATGCAAGCCCTGCCGTGCTACACGGTAGCGGCACGACACGGTGACAAACGTCGCGCTCTTGCCGTGTCGAATCGAACTGAAAACATTTGAGTTCGGCTCGGCAAAAGTGCGACGTTTAGCGCAGGCCTGTGAGTCTCGCGACGATGAGGTCACCATTGAGCTTCCGGGCAACTCTGAGCCATCAGCTATGGGGAGATAAACGTGGGCTCATATTATTTGTGTGATTATTGTTTCTGTAACATCACTCTTTTCAATCCCCCAAAACATATTGGTGGAATGATCCTTGTTTGACGCAGTTTGGGAACCGTACTACTTGTCTACTAAATGTAGCAGCTTGCTTGGGTTTGTATAATGTATACGTGAAGGATTACGACGATCGCCCTTTTATTGCATGTTCTATATGGTCAAAAATGAAGCGGAAATTAAGGTCAGCTTTAAAATAAAAAAATATTTTTCCAAGATTTGCGAAATTGGCACGATTTACAGCTCCTAAATTAATATTTTATTTTTTATTCAAAACATATACAATGGGTGAAATTTGAAAACATTCTGAATCATCACAATACAAGTTTTTTTTCAAAAACAACTGCTTGCCACAATACATGCTGTAGCTGCTATTTGAGGTACCTGGAAGTCCAGATCCTCACGACAGCTCAGACGCTCTCGAGGTCAACTTACACAGTCTATGAATTTATAGAGCCTTTGAATAACTTTAAACAAAGAAATAAGATTTAAACAAAAAGCACAGCTCGCATTGAGCAAAGCAGGGGAACTATCAATATCTATGACAAAATTGGCCCTTCACAGTTGTGTTTACTTACGCAAATCTGAAACAAATTAAAATCCGTACTCAGTTTTCCACGTTTTCTTATATTATAACTGTCTGTTTTTGTTTTAATTTGTTGTTGTCCTTAGTGTCACCCCTATTCGACTAAAAATAATGTTTGTGTGTTTTAAATGTTAACATATTTCAACCAACCGATGGCCTGTGTACTTTGGCTTGTTTACATTGGTTTTTTTTGTTCTCATCCTAGCTTTTCAATAAATTTCCCCTTTCTGGTCGTGTTAGATATACAATTAAATTGTGGTCATTAATTTCTGGTGTATGCCTAGCTCAGTCTATTTAGACAAACAATTGTTAAACGGGGCACACTGCCTAAATCTCTCATAATTGTGCTGTTTGGATTTACTCCTTTCACCAACAATCGCAATTGTTCAAACACAAACTTGTTTGGCAGGGTTTCCAAGGAAGTCTTGAATATTCATCGATTTTTTAGGTCAAAAGTTGGGGTTTGCTATACATATTGATAGTACACGCCGGATGCTGCATTCTCATTGGCTGCTACCCGAATCGGTAGATGAGTTCTGTTACGGTAGGTCGTGCACGAACCGCCAAGTCGAGTTTCGCAATCCAAAACTTACTGGGTTGGCATTTAATTGACACTAGAGGGCGAGGGCGCGCGTTACAAAAGCTAATACATTACTGCCTCGACTACCATTGATCT
This sequence comes from Pycnopodia helianthoides, assembly GCA_032158295.1. Classification (NCBI taxonomy): domain Eukaryota; kingdom Metazoa; phylum Echinodermata; class Asteroidea; order Forcipulatida; family Asteriidae; genus Pycnopodia; species Pycnopodia helianthoides. Next base: position 20,878,155 of record CM063246.1, on the reverse strand, counting down.
CTACAGTATAATCATGGAGGAAGAAGATCCGTTTTCTTCCTCCATGGTGTATCTGCTCGATTAGCACGAGACCCGACTTGAACCAAGTCTAGCTGTTTACAGACAAATTTACCTACACTGTCATAATAGTAGTGTGTCAATCATAACTCGGAATGGCTTATTGGTCTTAAAAACTGCGAGTATGTTCCGATCCCCAAACGTAAGTTTACGCTTGAGTGGCTGTAGTTTACTGGAAGGAAAGAATAACAACCAATGTCAGCATACCGGAGCTGAGGCTATTGTTACGCTCGTACATGTTGTGCTTAATTGATCACCCTGTTCGCCATGGCACCTCTTGGCGCCCGAATCCCGAACCAAGTTTGTTTATTCGTGGAGGTAGAAATTAGAAAACAACTGAAGGGTTGCCGTCAGTTAAGCGCCTTGGAGGCTTTGTTAATAAATAAAACTCTTATATTACATTCAAATCTGACGAAGACAAAAATCACATCAGACAAACCAGACGTGCTCGCATAGTTGCGCGACTTTGTTGTTGTGTTTTATGCAAGCAGGCTTGGGTTTTTAGCACAGAGCTGTGTGGATTTTAGAGCTTCTTAATACTTGTTAAAACTTTTATAATATAGCACATTCCACAAAAAAGTTATGCTGATCTTGTGGCCGGGAAAGAATGGTTTGATGTTCGACTGTTTTTGCCTCGTGTTCTTTCTTTCTGTGGTGAGTGCCGTTGGTGAGTATACTGTAAATTAGGTTAAAGACAGTCAAACTAAGATTTTGAGAAAACTTAATTAGCTGTTGCAAGCTGCTTACTAACTAAAATGACCCATGATGTTAATACACACAAAAATAGTTAATGGCCTGACGTTTCGACTCTAGCAGAGTCTTTCTCGAAGGCTAATGACAAAATAAAAATGCACACAAACAAGTACTGGTGTGACAGCGTTACAACAGGGCCCAATTTAATAAAGCTGGTAAAGCGTACAACATCAGGGAGCCCGAGTTACAAACAACATATATATCTATATTATGACTTGCCTGGTAACCTAAGCAAGGTTTTTCTTGCTAAGCAGTTCGTGTTTAATTAACAACTTCATGAAATTGGGCCCTTAATACTTGTCTATCTGGTCCTTGCTCTATGTGTGTCTATGTATTGTATGTGTGGTGAGTACAGTGTATGATTGGCAAAAGACAGTGTTACAAACTAAAATTTTGAGAAAACTTAATTAGCTGTTGCAAACTGCTTACTAACTAAAAGGACCTATGACGTAAATACAAAAAAGAATAGTAGATTTTTTGTATTTAAGAGAATGTAGTTTAAAAAAAATTATTGGACGGACATAAACATTTTATGACTATTAATTTATTTATGTGGATCCTTGTCATCCCGTAAACAAACTGATCCCTCCTGCCCGTACGAGAACGAGAGCAGTTGGGTTTTACATCTGCTCTGTTTGGGAGCCACCCATTCTAACCAATACGTTGCCTCTCTTTTTTCATTCAGAATACATGGCCAGCCATTGTGGTGAAACAATAGACGTTGAGAGTTCCAGCGGCACTCTCAACTCACAATTCGGATATAATTACAACAACAACGTCGACTGCGCCGTTACACTCCGGACATCCCCCGGCAACCGAATATTGCTCACATTCGAGAGGCTGAACATCGAGGGCACCGGACACAGGTGCGCGGGTGTCGATTATCTCGAACTATTCGACGGCACCTCGGTTACGCTGTCATCGACACTGGGACCGGGACTGATCTGGGAACAACGGCACCCGGTGACGTCATATCGACGTCAGCTTCGGTCACCTTGAGGTTCAAGACAGATTCTTCAGTCAAACGTCGTGGTTTCACCATCAGTTATACTTCGTTTCGTTTTGAACGTATGTACACTAATTGAGGCGCGGTTCTAGAGCCAATACTTTTTTTGGGGGGGGGGGCCTAGACCCTTCACATTGTGACGTCACACTCTAACTTTCGCTACTGCTATTTCATTTTGGTAGACGAAAAGCGACCAATATACAAATTACATACAGCGCAATTTTCATGTATTTGGTGCGTTATAAGCTTTATTTCCAAACCACGATTGGTTTCATGTTAATGTAGTACAAAACAAAACGAGTCGGAAGCGAAATTCTAAGCACTGCGCATGTCCAAACGTAAAACATTAAATGGGTTGGACCGTACATTCAACCGTACATGTTGTCATGGCCAAGACTATATGTGACAAGACCGTGCAAATCGAACTTTGAATGAAGATCCATTATTTTCCAGCATGTATCTTCTTCTTCTGCTTTTTTCCTTGCATTTTTCTAGTTTATTTTTGTCGGGGGGAATAGACACAAGTTGATAGACACAGCCCCCACCCCCCTATCCCCGTATAACCACGCCTCCCGCACAGAATTCTTATGCGCAGATCGCTTCTCTGCCACCGAATAACGTCAAGAATTATTGCCTGACGAAAAGTCAAAAATGGTTATGCAAAATCGCCAGTTAGTATACCACAGTAATCAGTTCATTCTTTTCAAACAAGATATTATACAGGATTGGTAAGAGCTGACAAAATAGTCGCAGACAGTGTTCAAGTTGTGTGTGATTCAACCACAAACATGAAATAACAAACCTGTGAAATTGTGGGCTTAATCCGTTGTGCGAGTCGGGAGAAACTAGTGGAAAATGTGCCCAAAGCATGTAAACAGAATGTCCTTAAATTTTGTTGTAACAACTGGAATCGTCTGTTGCCTTTTTTAGCTTTTCAGGTACAGTTTTCGTGAATATGACTTCATTTCAGAGGGAAACATTTCACAGAAAAATAAATGGCTCCAGTATAATGAATTTCATCATCAGTAAGCTTTAAGACTCAAATTAAACAATTAAGTTTGTTATTCTTAACAATCCTGTATAATACCTTTAATATGCTGTGACGATAAAGAAGGAAGAGCCACGGTCAGCTTGGCTTTCAAAATTAAATATCTATTTTCATATTTTCTATGTCTTCTTACGATGCAATTTCCCATTTTATTCTAATTCACTGACATCCTTTTTCTTTTTATTATAGATGAGATATTTGACAGCACCATCAACCCTCTACCATGGGCCATCGGTGTGATTGTAACGGTACTGGGTATCATCCTAGTGATTGTGGTGTTACTCTGCATGGCGGCCGTGATGTCTTGTGACGCTTGCTGTTAACGATTTTGGTGGTGAGTGGCAACCAACAAGGGAGGGCGCTGGGGGCAAAACTCAGGAAAGATGTACAGTACAGTAAAGTTTCCGAGACATTGGACATTTACGTAGGTTTGTGCAGCACATGTCTACTTTGCTATTTTGATATTGGACATTGGACATTCACTTGTGTATAAAAGTAATGTCTATACTTTCTATTTCTATTTCGATATTGGACATTTGACATTCGCATAGGTTTGTACAGCGAATGTGTACTTTTTGCTGTCTTTATATTGAACATTGGACATTCACATTCTATAGCGAATGTGTACTTCGCTACTTCCATATTGGACATTGGATATTCACATGGGTTTGTACAGCAAATGTGTATTTTGCTATTTCGATATTGGACATCGGACAACGACATAGGTTTGAAGCGTGAATGTCTACTTTCTATTTTGATTTTAAACATTGGACAATCACATAGGTTTATACAGTTAACTTATACTTTCTAGTTCGGTACTGCCATGAAAGATGTTCAGCTTTGTATAATTAAGTTATTCGATATGTGGATATCAGCATATAGCCATGCAGTCGCGCACAATACACACAACCTGGTATCTTGACGAATTGTCTATGTTAGATTTTGTTAAACAACAAAAGCAAGTTTACTCTTGACCGCTTACATAATTATGTTTCAATGTTGTATTTAAAAGGGGGAAATTGAAGTCAATAGCATAAAGACTAAAACTCTACAACTCAGTGGAATTCAGACGGGGTTTATATCGCTCATTGTATAGCACTGTATACAAAAACTATTCAACAGTAAATAAAAAAAGAACAGTAAAAGTAATTTTTCACCTCGGAAAGTATTATAATAACAGATTTCCGGAGTTCATGGAAGTGGAAATTGTAAAAACATATAAACATAAATAGAACACCCAATGATTTACAAGCAATAGTTAAGTTATCCATGCACGACAAACAATAGCACTGCCCAATGGAGTTTCAAAAGAGACTGTATTTTATTTAGTACAATTGCGCGTTATTTTTGGGCCCGTGCAATAACATACATAGAATAGAAAATAGGCCACGTTCATCATTGCTTCGGTAAACTCCCAGAGTAGCAACATCAAACTTTTGGGGTTGATAACATGTCCAGGACTCCATCTTGAAGAGTCACATACTTTCGTTAATGTTCTTCAGGAATATTTTGATCGCTTTTACTTTTTGAGAGAGTTGAAAAGTCAGACGATGGCGAAGTTTCTCCGAGCACGGAATTCCTGGTGGCATTCTTGTACCTGGTGGTGTTGTTTTGCAGCGCCGACGCCGTGATTTATTATGGTAAGAAAATCAACTTCTCGTTGAACAAAGAAAAACAGGTATGAGTAGTACAAAAACAGATACTCAGTCCAATGGCAAAACGCCAGGCTAGCTTCACTTTGTTCGATTCAAATGGACATGTATAAACAGCCCATTCGTATATGTTTCAGCTTAATGTCCACTGTACATAGCTTGATAGAGTATTGCAACTTGATTTTGCCCATTTTCGATGTGGTGAACTTTGCGAAGAGCTCTTCGTTTCCTAAATTGACAGAATTCAGAATAATTTTCACCGGGGGTCTGATACGCTTATTCAAAGGGAAGCTTGTTTGTCGTTCAAGGTTTAAAAATGTCAAAGACCAGTCTTCTTACTTGGTGCATCTCAACATAATAATGCACAAAATAACAAACCTGTGAAAATTTGAACTCAATTGGTCGTCGAAGTTGCGAGATAATAATGGAAGAAAAAAACACCCTCGCACACAAAGTTGTGTGCTTTCAGATGCTTGATTGCTTGATTTCGAGACCTCGAGCGTGAGGTCTCGAAATCAATTCCAACATTTTACTGAGAAATTACTTCTTTCTCAAAAACTACGTTACTTCAATATTTGAATTGATTTTACTGAGTCAAGCGAAATCAAACTTCTGAAAGCACGCAACTTCGTGTGACAAGGGTGTTTTTTCTTCCATTATTATCTCGCAACTTCGACGACCAATTGAGTTCAAATTTTCACAGGTTTGTTATTTTGTGCATATGTTGAGATACACCAAGTGAGAAGACTGGTCTTTCACAATTACCTTCTCAGCACAACGGGTTAAAGGTTTTACACGGGATTGGTAGAGCCGACAAAAATATTCGCAGACAGTTTTCATGTTTTGTGTGATTAATCATATACATCAAAATAACAAACCTGTGCAAAATTTGGCTTAATCTGTTATGTTAGTCGGGACGAAATAATGAAAACCCAATGGTCAGCATGTGAACACATTGTCCTTAATTTCGGTTGTAGCAACCGAAATCAGATGTGTGTGTGTTTTTGTGTGTGTGTTTTTTTTTTGGGGGGGGGGGTTTGGGGGGGTTAGGGGTGTGTGTTGGGGTTTATACACTTTTTCGAATTTGACTTAATTTCAGAGGGAAAATACACAGCAATGGCTCACTCCGATGACATGGTCATCTGAACTTGTACTGGACATGCTCGGTCGCTCGGCAATGACACTGTAGTTAATATGACATATTATTTCGAGAACAAACCCACAGGGATTCCATCCGTGTGCCAAGTACTTCATTTCATTCTTATTTTCAAATAACGATATCAGATTGGAACTTGTTATGCCAAACTGAGGCTATTTTCTTGTTGGGGGGGTTGTTGTTATGTGTTTTTTCCATAATTTTTTTAAGTTAGGTTCTATCGGAAAGAGGGATATTACAAAACTCAAAATTTGAAATGAAATAATACCTGGTTAATTTTCAACGAATAAACACAATTAAGTATTCGAGCCAAACAATGGGTATTTTCATATTCATGTGCTTGAAATACCTTTAAAGCTGCATGGCTGAACAACAGATGCATTGACGTCACAAAGCGGCATATGTGAAATCCTGGCCGTGGGTGTGCCAAACAAAAGATTCGATTCCAATTCACTACCAGCAAGCATAATGATCACAGACAAAATAATATTTAGGTCCATTCAATGTCAACATGAGAGAAACATCCTTGAACAAACGCATCCGCCGTCATGTTAAACAAATACATTCATACAACGTACAGGATCGGTGTCACATTATCATAAACGAAAGTAATTTAAAGGAACATTACAGAATTGGTAAGAAAAATATTTGTAAAATATACTTTTTGATCACAGATTTACATAAAACTTACACGGTCTAATGATGATGATAGCAGAAAACATCCCTTTAAATATTTCTGTCTGAAATGCCATATTTGATGAGAAATTAATAAACTAGTACATTCATACAACGTACAGGAGCGGTGTCACATTTTTATCAATAACGACAGTAATTTAACTTCCCACATGAAACGACATAAAGCATTTATTCATTTATTGATTCCTAGTCTGGTTTCCAAGAATCAATATGCATAAGGGGAAAGTTGCTCTCGTTGTGTCACTATAAATGCTTTGTCATGTTTTCAACTGACGGTTGTCTTCCGTAAGGGACAAACTAAATTCTGTTGTTTTTTGTTTCCTCTAGTTTGAAGTCAAGCAACTTGTAAAAAACTGTTCAAAACAATCACCGAACGATAACGATGATCATGTGTTCGGGAGGGGGAGGGATATCATAACCGGTACAATGTTGCCAGGGGATCTGTTATTGTGGATGTGTTTATTCTGACTACTGTCAATCGATTAGACAAGCCTTTTTTTAGTTGTACCCTGGCTTGTTTTCAAAGTTTATTTCTTAGATTATTGGTCAATATTCGACACACTGAGGTCGCTATTTTGAAAAAATGACATTTTAATGCGAGACAAACAATTGAGTTTATGACAAGTTGAAATAAACACTACATTGAAATAATTAGCAAGAGTTTGCGCTGATATTTTTTATTATTTTGTTATTTTCACAATACCCTATAAAAGGTGTGCGTTTGACGTCATTGGAGAAAGGCGCCCTCAGTTAGGTCAAAAGAGGCTGCTCACTGGCCCATCATAATTTTTAAGATGGCGACTGTGCATGGGCTATTGACTCCTAAGATGGTGGAACTTGTTAGACGGTCATTTTGTGCGGACCGGAGGTGCGTTCCTAGTTTTGAGCAAGGGGTCAATGAGAGTTAGTTATCACTGTTGTTGGCTGAGTTCAACTAAAGAGAAAATCATAAAATGACTTCATTGCCTTTTTCGGAATGAACTCGCGTCATCTTGGAGAAAATGTTGAACTGCATTTTAGTAAATAATTTTGTTTTGTGTGGAATATTTCAAACTTCTAGATAATAATTAATAATCAGTGTAACAACTTTTCGTCCGACAGATGGAACCGGCCTATACCAATGGGGAATAGGGGTGTTCATCGCCATTATCGTCGGTGTCGTCATTTTTGCCGTGTCCGTTTGCATCTGCTTTATCTGCTGCTGTTACCACTGCTGCTGTAGAAGCCCGCCCCCTCCACAAACGACCGTGGTCTATTCACAAAATCATCCTCAAACAGTCGCCTACGGACACTAATCATACTAGTGGACTAGAAGTGGACGGTTGAAGTTGCTGTCGACGTAGTTCAATACATCAGTTTCATCAGAAGATGTGCTCAAACACATTACAAATTTGAAATGTTTTTCATATAAAAAACCGTGAAGTTGCAAAGCGCTAGAGTTGTTTAGAGGTGCAGACGAGAATACAGTTACAGCGCCCTCAACATTCCATATATGATATTTAATTATTTGTATTTTTTTTTTTTTTTTTAGAATGTTGAGGGCGCTGTAACTGTGTACTCACGTCTCTTTTTTCTGATACTTTTACCAAATTGATGACAAAAAAAATCTAGTATAAGCTATTTACCCGTCAACTAGGAAGGTAAAAGAACACATCTGGACACTAAATGACAACAAATCGTCAACGATTTTGAAAGATCAGTTTAAACATGGAGGAAAATTTATCCCTCCATGGTTTAAATGAGTTATAGCTGGGACGCATTCATCACCAAACATGCCCGTTGCATAGTATTTCACGCGTTGCATACACGAGATGTACATGTACATGTATGCTTTCGCAGCATCATCTGGCTTTTCGAAATTCAGAGAAAAATTCCTAAATATTTTAGTCTTTTCTGTGAACTTACTTTGTTTGGTCTCGGATGTGAAGTTTTCCGAGTGTTCAGAGCGACGATTTGCCTCTCCGAGGTCAATTCATGCAGCCGGGTCAGTTTGTTCAGCATGATGAATATGCAAACTGTATAATTAATGAAAGAGGGTTACATCATTGTTTATGCATGCAGATACTGCCTCATTCTTTATTGATTAGTATCTTGGAAGTGGATATAGATGTAGTAGCATAAATATACATGTCAAGCACAAGTACACGGTTATCATTGGGTTTAAGTTGGTTGATGTATTTCCTTCCTCCATGGTTGGTAGACTCTATGTGCCATTAGCGATCACGATACTGTAACTCGAGATAGTTGGGTTCCTAACAGCAGGTAAATTACCTGAAACACACAAACATGAATAATTGAGAGACAGTTCAACCATGGAGGGGTTCAACCATGGATGAAGCAACAGTGCAACTTATAGTCCACCATTTTAGAGTAGTACAGCCTGCGAATAAGGGATGTACTACCGGGTGCCGATTTCACAAAGAGCTAAGATTGTATCTTAATTAGATGTGAATATGAAATTGCTGAGCAAAGTGTGTTGTCACAATACAAATCACTAAAGGTTGTATTTAAAACTCGTCTTAAAAGATGAGACCAGAGATCCCAATTCATCGTAATAAATATTTAAGTCCCTGTTTTTGTTTCGTATTGCTTCACTCACCCCAGTGTTACAAATCCGAATGTCAAGGTAGATCTATACTTTGCAGGCGGCACAATTTACAAGAATTTGAATTTTTACTGTATAATAATTACGATTTATTTTTTGGATAGTTTAACAACCATCCCAATGCTAAACATGTTTTGTTTTATAGTTGAATCTCGAGTTACAATAGCTTTAACTTCGTTTGAATAAATATAGATTTAATGTAATGCTTATAATTTTGCATAATCATTTGAGTTATAATAGTGAAGTGTGTGTAGTGGTTAATGACTCACAGCACATGATATACAATGTTCTGTTGGCGCTGAGAGTGAGAGGGACAACATAATTAGCTCAGTCAACCGTGATGCAATCAGTGCAGTATCGACCCTGTTGCACAGACTATAGTCTCCACCTTATACCTGCTAGCCAGGTGGTTCCCATAAATTGCTTGATATTGTTTTGTATACTTTTTATTTTATTTATTTTATTTTACGGTAGTGTAGCGCCGCCACACATGAATACAAAAAATCCCACTCTTATGGAAGTACACCGTAACTACTGTGTACGTACACGTACGTACACGATAACTATCATGTACGTACACGATAACTATCATGTACACGATAACTATCATGTACGTACACATTAATAATTATCATGAACCTACACGATAATTAGCATGACGATAATTTGCATGAACGTACACGATAATTAGCATGACGATAATTTGCATGAACGTACACGATAATTAGCATGACGATAATTCGCATGAACGTACACGATAATTAGCATGACGATAATTCGCATGAACGTACACGATAATTCCGGACTTATCATGTACGTACACGATAGTTTTCGTGTACGTACACGATCAGCCGTGTTCGTGAAAGTTATTATGTACGTACACGATAAGAGCGGGAATTCTTTAATATTCACGTTAGTTGTATTAATTTACCTGTGAATGTGAGGGCTGTTCCTTGCTCTATGGTGTGAGCATCAACACGGTACTGATAGCTGTACTTTAAGGCCAAGTATACCTTTGGTTTTTGGAACTGTTCGGTCGTTTTAAACCTACGTGAATGTAGATACATACAAAAACACTAACCTGTGAAAATTTCATTTCAAAAGATGGGGGCATTTTTGAGATATCGCCGAAAATCTGGAGCGGTTGTGTCGACGCCGGAAGAATTATCCGTATAGTGGAATACACAATCTGAGAAAGTGTTTCTCAGATTGGAATTGTTTTGAATCCATTTCTCTAATACCACATTCCTAAGGGAATTGTTTCTCAAAATGTTGGACATTATCAACAGCTGCATGGTGCTTCTTACCAAGAGTTTTGATGGTCATTTATTTTTGGAGTAATTACCGAAGGTTTGTACCGTCCCTTTAAAGCGAGGTCGGAGTAGTTTGCATGAAATCGGCATCGATTTGATTGCAGCGATTTGTATGGGGGAAACATAATAACTGCATCGTACTGAAAGTCTGACCGTAGGCAGTAGAGCTGTGGTAGAACCATGGAGGAAGGAAATGGAAGAAAAACATGTATTTTCCTTCCTCCTTGATAAAACCATTAATAGTAATACAGCACTGACAAAGGCACACCACAGCTCTCCCTGATCTATCCACATGTACATGTACAGTATGCAGCACAACTTCTGAATGTGTGCGTACTTGCACATTCAAAACTGAAGCCTCCTCACCAGGGTTATGGTAAGCCCAACCACATACAATTAATTTACAAGGTCACTTTTTTTGTTTCGCCTCCCCCCGCTGAGCAGACAGCTAAATTCCAGCGTGATAAACAACGTCCTGCAGACTGTCTGTGGTATAGGGTAACGTGTACACACTGTTGGCCTCCAATGCAGTGATGTATTCATGTGCAATTAGTCCCCAGGCCCCATGCATAACAAATGACGAACCATTGATAATTAAAGCACTATGCTTTCTCGTAAACGATCGATCCGCCAGTATTGTGGCATTTACAATGTACTACACCTACTTCTCCCAGCAATAAGTTTGACACTTTAACAAAAACTACCATCTGAAATACTTCGTTTAATCATCGAGCAATTTGGATCGTTTGACAGATCAAAGTTTTTGGAAGGGTGCACTCCTTTTCCAAACCTTTAGTTTATACAGAAACAAAACACCTCCTCTTATTTCAATTAAATTTCATCACATTTTTCGGTATAGATAAAACCAAATGTTTTTTGTTTTGTCAACTCTTGTACGTTCTTTATGAAAGAATTCGCTAACAGGTAGCATGGAGGTTATTTCTACCTCCATGCAGGTAGATAGGCTATAATACTCGCACATGGTGGTAGCCAATTTTGCCGTGACAAAGCACTGGCAAGTTCGTGAACAGCAAGCATTTAGATTATAAATATTTGATTTATTACTCGAAATAGGAGCCCATTCATAATATACAATCCTTTTCAATGCGGAATTCAAAGGTGTATTTTCGTTACACTTAGGCCTGAGTGCTCACAGATTCTCACGGCGAATGATGCCAGACAAGATAATTTTGTTCTAGACTTTCTATTTTGTGGCCGAGCGTTTCAGAGCACCGGACTCAAGCTCTCTGGTGTTTCTGATCAGCAGTGTGTTTCGAGTCCCGCGGTCTTGACACACTTTATACCATGGAGGAGCAATTTCATTCCTCGATCCACGCTATACACTAACAATAATTGCTTTGTCCTTCGGATGGGACATTAAATAAATGGAAGTGCACGTAACAAAACCTAAAACATTCGTTGTGGAAGAGCAGGGGGTGACCATCTTCTAGATTTCTGGTTCACATAGCATGAACCCTGGTTCACATAGCATGAACCCTGGGGTCGATTTCACAAAACTCTTCCCAACTTAGGACTAGTCCTAGGCAATGCTAAGAGATAGGACTAGTCTTAAGTTAAGACCAGTTACTGGTCCTAACTTCAGATAAGACTAGTCTTATCTCTTTGTGAAATCGGCCACTGGTTCACATAGCATGACTCCTGGTTCACATAGCATGAACCCTTGTATAATACAGGTTTCCTCAGGCTTACAAGCTACTATTTCTACCTCCATGCTATTACTAAGTTCACTTGTGGGTAATCATTGGTTTCATTACCCGAGATATATAATACTATAAAGTACAACGAAAAACCATTAAAAAAACCGAAAAGACATTACTTGCAATTTGGACATGTCAAAAATCAAAGGCTCGGCAGTCTGGACTTTTTAGTGTGATAACAAAACAAGCACGAAACATTTAGGGGAAGGCGAAGTACAAAAAAACACACACAAAACAAAAACAGAACAAACAAAAAAGCACCGTTCCCAAAGACGTTATTGGTCCATGTTTGAAATAACAAACATCTTGGGCCAATATTCATATACATCTTAAGGGGTCATTCAGATCTGAATAATAAATGTCGATCTTTTTTTCGAAATTGTTTTGACCCACCACCCCCCAAATTTCGATTTAAACAAATGATATTGACTAACTAGTTTACACCATGGAGGAAGGAAATAGTGGGTACACTCATGGAGGTAGAATCTAATTCTACCTCCATGGTACACTAAACAACAAGTAGGGCTTCAAACCAAGCAGATATTTTTTAAACAAAATGCTCTCCCAGCTCAGTCGTTTTTAATGGCTTTGCCTGGCCTCCAGCATGCAACTTTGTATACTAGGTGATACACAATAATAGAAACTCCATGTTATCTCCCCATCGGGCACGGAGGTCGGCTATCAAAACAATGTTGATCGTTAACAACAGACAGTTCTTCTATTATTTGAGTTAAAAACTGAATTTCGATTTTCAGTTATTTTGACCTACCACCCATCTACAATTTCAAAAAAAGATCGCAATTTTTAAAACATTTAGTGACTGGCCCCTAATGCACGGGCCAAGATTCCTATGCATAGAGAAAGGTCGCAGATTGCAAGACTACACATTATGCACAAGGTCGTTTCTTTATTGTGGAGTTATCCGTCCCTCAAGCATTGTTGTGCTGGGTCGCCTGCAATCCGATCATAATTGATCTAGTCTGCAGCTTGGACCATGATAAGAAAGAACCCTATGAAGGGTCTTAGCCAGCTAGCAACAACCCTTCCTCCATGGTGCACCACAGATGCAGACCTCTGTACTGCACACATGGCCTAAATGACGCGGTTTTAAACCACCAGTATTTAAAAGGTCACTGCATTTGGGTCTTTTCGACGAATTGCTCATCATGGTTTGACGTTAGCGAAATTATACGATTTGACCTTGAGCTTAGTTTTCCATCCCCCACTTTCATTGATAGGTCGTTGCGCATGCGCTTGTTATAAATGAATAATACATGTCTGCGCGCAGCCTGCAGAGATGCCGCTCTACTACTATGTTGGTTCGCTAGAGACTTGGGGAGTGGTTCACGCCCAGTGGGCCAGCAGTGTGTACGGTTTGGACTTAGACGTGTTGGGTGGAAATTACGATCAGAGCAGATAAAGCAATTACCTGAGTTTGTGCGCTGTGTTGTGTCGTGGAAAACTTCAACGAAAATGTCGATTCCCGCAGAAATTCACCGAGTTCTGTCAACTGTCCTTCTCGTGATATTGCTGGGAGGCTTTGGAAATGCATTAGGTGAGGATATTACTTTTTTTGCAATATTTATGGGAAATTCTTATGACAGAACGGCTGTGTTTTGTGTTTGAAATGTGGCAGGTGTTGCTGGGTTCCCCACATTATCGTAGAGCAATGCTCACAATCATACATAGAGCAAGGAAGAGGGAGCAAGCAACTTGCTCTATGCTCACTTTTTGTTTGAAGTTTGAGCTTCAGGAACACTACTGAATCTAAAGATTCAAAAGGCACTTCTCATAGCACTGGAAAAATGTCAGAAAAGAAAATGATGTTGTCTATCTTGATTTTGCTTGTAGTTGTAGCGATACAACGTTCACGCTTGCATGACTTTTTCAACGAGAATCCACTCTGTTTTAAATTTGAACTGAATTTCAGCTTCAAACTCAGTCTGTCTTTGTTGTCTTTGAACAAAGGTCTGTGGACTTTTGGGAGCGGTGGGGGAACTATAAACTAAAGGGGGCAGGAGTTTGCTTTAGTTGGTATACGAAGCTATTTTTGTGTTTGTGTGTGATTGCAAGTCCAGTAAGGCAGTAGTCTCAGAACCACTTGACCTGCGGTGACGTTTAATTTCAATGAACTTATTTTAAAATAAGAGTTCGAACATTTCCTTCAAAAGCGGTCACACGTCTTTAAGAGTATAGTGCCCAATTTTGATATTTTGCTGCACTTGTGTGAATGAATATTAATTCCACGCCATAAAAGATGACATTATAAGATGGCAATTTGACAAGATGGTTGTAAGAAGTATACACTTACCGAAGTATAACACTTCGTGTGAAAGATAGTGTTTTTATTTGAGAATATTTTGTCATCAACTACAACCAATCTCTTTTAATATTGCATTGCATTTGCATGACAATAATAATACGTGACATTTATATAGCGCATATTGTAGGAAATCTATATGCGCAACAAACAATATGTCACGTTATTCGTTATTTCTCTCTCAAAGCTTATGCACTTTATCAACTGCAGGTCACATTTTACATGTTACAAGATGGAAACATTGCACTAGAAAGAACGTTCATTACGATTAATTTATTGGGTCTAGATGAAGCCCGTGATTAATAATATCGTTGGTTTCTGAGGAATGTGGTGTCAAACCTAGCAGTTTAACAATCACAATAATTCTGGCATTATTGGTATCGGGGAAACACTTTTGTAACCCGAAGTTCTGTTTGAGCATTTCATTCAGAGAGTCCTCAAGTCCATGGTGACGTTTATCATTTAACGCCTGCATGTACAACGACGGTATGATCACAATGATCACAATGAAATTATATGTCCACTCTTCTTAGTTCCAAGCAACGCGCTTCTGATCAGCGGGTATAGTGCCAGTTCAGTTGGCAACATTTTGCTTCTTCATGGCATGATGCAAGATGGCGGTGGGTTAGATTCTCATTCACGACAATAGATAATATTCTTACTTTTAAATTAGATTTTGATAAGCACCGAGTTTGAGTGCTACATAGCTACGTCAATGAAGTCGAGTTGATAATAATTATGTTAATAAATACCTCGGAGAGGAGTTTATGCATTCTGATTGGTCGAAGACTGGTCATGTGGGGTATATTAACATGACTGTGATATAAAGACCTGCTTTTTGAACTAGCGAACAAATGGCCCATAAACATGCATATTTGTGTACACTGTGCAGCAGGTATGCAGCAGGGAACTATCAAATCGACTGTTTTCTTTGTACGAATCGGTCCATTAACTGCGGCCAGCCATCAACCCGGTCGTTACAACGCAATGAAGACCGTCTCCTAACACTGTGATTGCCTAATTATACCGAGCTATCTGTTTCATTTTCTACACTGCACATACAGGTCTTGGTCTTGTTTCAAGACTAAGAATGCGCTGAAAGTTATCCGAATTCGCATGGACTTTTGGACATTTTTTAAATGGCTGATGCGGTATCTATATATGTCCATTATAGCAAGGATGATATGACTATAAAACATCATTACTGACCATAATCAAGACGATGTGATGGGATTACCTTTAAAATGGTCGATTCTCTCGACGTTGGTAAAAACGTTCAGTCATTAAGACCTGGACAAGTCAACTTATCCAGGGCCCAATTTCATAGAGCTGCTTAAGCAGACAATATTGCTTAACAATTGCCTGCTAAGCAGAAATGAGCAGGATACCAGTCACAAATTGTACTTAGGACATGGTAGTTTGGATGGTGACCTTATTCTGGTAAGCATAATTTTGTTATGCTTAGTTACTTTTTGTGCTTAAGCAGCTCTATGAAATTGGGCCCAGGTAATTCGCCAGCAGGCTACTCATGACACATCTCAACACGAGAGATGCAAACAGTGATCGCTTGCTGATAAATAATCATGGACTTAATATGGGGACTCTTTGGTGAGGGGTGCAGAGGGGTTGATTTGCCAACAATTTTACACGAAGATTAAAACAGAAGAACCCATTTCTAATACCGGTTAAAAGAAATTGGTCCTTTTTGGCTTTCTCCTTCGATTTTTTTTCTTCTTGCTGTTCCTGAACGTCCCCACTGTTGTGCCCGAATTTGGGAGGGGCAGTTGCACCCCCTCCCCTCCTCCTCCGGGTCGTATGCCTGTGGGATTTATCGGTGTCCATTGTCTTTTCATATCACACGAAAACGTAAACGAATTTGTTCCAGTGTGCCATGTAAATTCTACATATTGAGGCAAAATTAATAATCTCAAGCGTTTCAAACTCTGGTTATTAACATTGAATTAAAAGTTGTGCTATCCACCATGCAAACATTGAGCTCGCTTCATTCAGTGGTTGGTTTGCCTAAGGCAAAATTGCATTACATTCCGGTGCGGATAAAAACGACAATAAAAACTTCGATACTGAAAAAAGGTTAAACATCAAGAGTCTTCATTCACACGGTAAACAAGTTGCAAATACTTTCATGTTGGTGGGCGGCAAATTCTTTTGGGTCCATATCAATACATTGCAACCGTTCCACTGCGCATTATTTTTCCAACCTTTTCAAACTCAAGGTTACCGCACAACTTGTGTTTATGAAAGGCAGTGGAAACATAAAGCGTTGATAATGAACTTAACAAAAAAAAAAAACACCAGCAGTTTTTTTTTCCACTCAAGTTGCACGCCTAAATAATGTAAAATCATACGTGAGAACTGTGGCTACTTCTGCCATTGCTTGGAATCGAACAAGAACAAATTTCACATTATTGGGAAGTTAGTTTCTCATCGGGGCGTAAACACTCTCAATCCGAATTTGTGCGACAACGACATGTCCATGTAGTAATGATAACACGAATGTCAGTTGGGCAAAATTCTTCATTGTTTACAAGTAACCGGAAACGAAGGTCAAGTATTACAAAAGGCTCGGGCTTTCTTCGTTGGTTTTGTTAAATTTATTTTACTATCATATATTACACGGCTAAGTTTTTACTTTCCCAACACTATGAAATATAAATGGTCGGAGCCATACAGTAATGCACAAAAGTATATGAAGAAACAAATTCGCGTATGACGTAAAACTCAAGATGGTTGGGACCAACTTGGTCCCGGATGTTCAAATATGCTCGAGACTTGCAGAGTCTATAAAAAGTATGCATTATTTAAAGAAACCCTTTTTCTTATACTCATTCCAAGTTGCTGTGCTAAACATGAGTGCAAGTGAACAAAATATGCGTGTAGTAATGAGACATTGAACAGTCACTTAAAAAGTGAATATCTGGCAAGGCCTACATCTGTGACGAAAAACCGATGACTGTTACCTGTCACAATGTGGAGTAGGGAAACGAGATAGGGGGAACTAGGTAACACACAAACCCTGGGTCTTTCTTGGAATGGAGCGGGAAATTAGTTTGGGCGTTAAACTGACCCAGTAACTTAGACATAATTACTATGTAAACAATAGTTGAACCCGAATCAGTATGTATGAGTCGGATACAAATCGGTTTGTCTGAGTCTGGTCCTTGCTCTATTCATGGTCTGACCCGAAAGGATGTGGTTCTATGGAATTTAGGTCCGGAACAGTTCTGACCAAAGCGATCGAATGTTGAGTGTAAAGGTGAAACACCCCATTCTGTTGGGGGTCATTAATTAGGCCTAATCAACTAAAACAATTAAAAATCGAAGTGGCGCTTATTATGTCACATTATTTATCCTTTATCTCAAAACAGTTTATTTCACCGATAACTGCGGGGCGACTGTTGATATTGGCAAATCTGGGGGTGTGTTGAAGTCTCAGTTCCGTGGAAATTACACGAATGATCTTGACTGTACGGTCACCCTCACGTCCTCCCTCGACCGGAAGATCCTCCTGGTCTTCAGCGCTGTAAACATCGAGGGTGACACACGGGGGGGAGCCTGCAAGCAAGCCGACTACTTGGAGGTGTTCGACGGGGACAACCAACTGACATCACTCGAAGTGATCTGCGGGACGTTCGGCAGCGTCGTCACTTCGACGGGGAACTCAATCACCTTACAATTCAAGACCAACGCCATTGTCATCAACACGGGATTTACAGTGACGTACACTTCGTTCAAGGAGTCTTCTGAACTTGGTATGTACTTCTTTTTTTTCTTCATATAATTTAATATTGAACACAAAATAGTTCGCCGGGCGACCGACGTTCAGAAGAGCATTGTGTATTGTTTATCCAAGAACCTTGTTTTGCATAATTATCTTAATCCTTCTAGAGTTATGTGTTTATATCTTTTTTGAAAATTTTGTCCGTAACCAGCAATTTTGAAACGATGCATAGCCTATCGTAATTAAATTAGGCTTCTTTTATTTTACAATCATTTTCCACAAATGCTGATTTATGATCCACAGCTCGCTAGTTTCACCCCAGGGCCCAATTTCATAGAGCTGCTTAATCACAAAAAGTAGCTTAGCACAACAAAATTCTGCTTACCAGAATAAAGTTACCAGCCAAACTACCATGTCACATGTACAATTTGTGACTGGTATCCTGCTCATTTCTGCTTAGCAGACAGTTTTTAAGCAATATTTTCTGCTTAAGCAGCTCTATGAAATTGGGCCCAGGTGTGTGTATAAATGAGGAACTGGCAGACTGAGATGGTTTTTTGACTGGATGAACCTCTCACTGCAGGCTCAAAATCTGAGTATCTCTCGACCATTGGTAGGCCCCGCCTTACTGTACCAACAGAAAAGCTGTTACATATAATATTATGTATCAGGGCCCAATTGCATCAAGCCATTAAGCAAAAAATGCTGCTTAGCAAATTTCTTTGCTAAGCAAAAAAAGAGTTGTGGACCATTGAAAACAATGTGAACTTCATGACATTCCGGCTGGTTTATTACTCGTTTCAAAAAAACAACATTTTTATGTGCTTAGCAAGTTTTTGTGCTTACAGGCTTTATGAAATTGGACCCTGATCACCTGAACTATAATACCATCATATGGCATTTGTCTCGTCGATATAAAAGGTCACCTTGTGTAACGCTAACAATCTTCTTGTCTGTATGATTGACATTATTTTCCCCAGTTGTTTATAAGCTGAGTGGTTATTTCTGCCATCCTCGGAGGCGGCACCAGACCTGTTGATCTGTGGAGAGGAGGGCCCAGCTTAAATTTAAGGGGGGGGGGGCGTCAGACATTAATCTTAAATGTAATTTTGTACTGCTGAAAAAACATATTGACGGAACGCAAACATAATTGCATTATTATCGGTACAATTGTGAGGGAATAAATTCAATTTCAGCCATAGGGAAACGAATAGGTGGGAATTTTTGGGGAAATATGGGACAAAGAAACTACTGATTGGTGGACTCAACATCCTCCCCCCCCCCGGCGCTGCTAGTGGTCATCATGTCTCATTTGTACACTACATTAGTTACTATGGTATCATGTGAACTATTAGTATCAAAATGAAGTCAAAACCTTTCAGTTTAGCTGGAGTTTTTTTTTCTTTTTCTCTCGGCCTAATTATCAGATCGTTTCTTTTGTTTTTCTCCGTAGAGCCTTGCATGGAGGACGAGTTTAAGTGTGATAATGGCCGTTGCATTGATAAGGCATTGACAACAGACTTATATGATAACTGTGGTGACCTCAGTGACAGTAAGTCAATCTTGTAGATATTTTACTAATAAGAGTCCGAGCGTGGCTTGTTTTCTGTTCCACTATAGTCGAACAAAGAGTCTTTTAAAGGAACATTACAGAATTGGCATTTGCTAACAAAACAGTTGCTGGCAGCGTAAGCACTTTATGTAATCCACCATATACATAAACTGACAAACCTGTAGAAGTTTGAGATCGATCGGCCATCTGGGGTCACGAGAAAATAGTGAAAAACCGATTACACATTTGCATGAAATCAATAGATTCAACAAATGAATAAACGCTCACTGAGCGATAAACTCCAATCGGAAAATTAGTTTATTCATTTCTCATCAAATAGCCCTAGTATGGCATTTCACACATAAATATTTCAAGGGATGTTTTCTACTATCATCATCATTAGACCGTGTAAGTTTTATGTTAATCTGTGATCAAAAGTATATTTTACAAGTTTTTTTTCTTACCAATTCTGTAATGTTCCTTTAAACATGAAGAGTTTGCAAATAATAACGGTGACCTATGAAAGTAAGTTACTCTTAGCGCGGAGGTAGGAATAGCCATGCTCCTAGGGACAGCCAAACTCGGTTATCCCTATTCCAGCTGCATAGCTGAACAAAGGAAAACAGTGTAGGCCTACAACTTTGCCGATCGGTTATAACAAATATATATAATGTTTAGGCTATAGGCCTACAATGTAGTAACTAACAATGTTATTTGTTTCATTTTTTTAAGAATTTCAGTTTGAATTGAAAGTGAAATGCATTCTCTCTCGTTTGGGCAATACGGGCTGGTATTAAACAATGGAACTTTAAAAACATCATCTTAGTTGTCAAACGCTGTTTTCTTTAAAAGAAAACTTACGAACCCTTTAATCAATATGATTTTAAGTAATAATCATAGTCACTAGGCATTTGTAGAGCGCCATCATTCTAGTTGCCTATTCCGAGGCGCTGAGCAAAGTGAAGTATTTTTTTCTGCCAGGTATTGTGGAGCTATGTTTTTGAAGTTTGAGACCTATTCCTTTACATAGCACCAGGTAATGGTTTACAAGGTGCTGTGGCGCAAAATGCAGCCAATCAAACCAGGAACAACGGGCAGACCCCTTCTCTTTTCGATAAGTGCACTGGGTTATTTTACGTGCAGTACACAACACACGGGACCTACGGCTTTACGTCCCATCCGAAGGGCGCAGCTGAACAGAAACACCAGAGCTGGAGTCCGGTGCTCTTTTTAATATCCGCTCGGCCACGACACGCCTAAAGTAATGACATTCAGTGTGAAAACTGATCAGTCAAACATGTGTAATCTTTGTTTGGTTTTACCTATACATCGATGTGTGTAAAGCACTCGGTACTTTCCGAGTCATGTGGGAAAACAAAACCCAGGTATATTACTCGGGTGGGATTCGAACCCTCAATGCAAATATAACATCTATTAAATTCAACATCTATTATTTTATTTTTTTATCATTTCAACCTATACAACGTGTTTAATATTGATTCATGTTTTCATTCCCATGTGTTTTTAGTTGATGGTACCGCGATTTTAAACAATGCATTTGGTCTACTAAAGTGGGGCATTGGTGTCCTCATCGCCATTATTGTCGGTGTC
This sequence comes from Pycnopodia helianthoides, assembly GCA_032158295.1. NCBI lineage: Eukaryota > Metazoa > Echinodermata > Asteroidea > Forcipulatida > Asteriidae > Pycnopodia > Pycnopodia helianthoides. Next base: position 20,856,929 of record CM063246.1, on the reverse strand, counting down.
ATCGTTTGTATAGTCCTGTGTTGTGTTTGTGTAGGCTGTCTGTGCTACCACTGCTGCTGCAAGAATAGACAGCAACCGCAGTACACCGGCGTGACACAAACTACGGGACCCCCAGCTTACAACCAGCAGCCCCCCATGGCTATGCAGCCCGCCGGGCAGCAACCATACGGCCAACCGGCACAAATTTAAAGTCACAGGGACTTGAAGATGCGCCATTGCCACCGTGGTCTCGTCTATAAACTCGGAAATATTGACTGGATAGCCAGTAGCTTTGGGCTTAGTCTGGTGCCTTATTGATTAGTGAAAATCACGCGGCAAGTCCACCATTATACTTCATACATTCTCCTTAATTAGAGGAATAGACAGACATGAATTTTGTGAAATGTAAGATGTCGCTCGTGACCTTCTATCTAATCATTTTCAACAAAAACGGGAAGGTAAAGCGTATGTGCAAAATGTATCTCAAAAGACAATCTTTGACATTTGCAAAGGCCATTCTCGGGCAATATTATAAGATGAGCATTTTCCCAACACATGTAAATGTTTTTCGCCTGAACTATTGGTCGTCATGGAGGACGTATTTAGTGGTCTATTTATAACACCCAAATAAAATCATGAATTATATCGATGGGATGGGTAGTGCACTAAACATAAATGTGTATCCCCAATAAGTATAGATTTGTCGGGTTTTCAGACTAAACATTTACAAATTATTATGTGTGGTCAAAGTGCAAACTTGCTGTAATATCCAACGGCGATTGCCTCCCCATCCCCCCCCCCCACCAAAAAAAAAAAAAAACAGGGTTTAAAAAAAAAATGGCTGGTGGCCCCGCCACGTTTAACAGTACTGTACTCTCTCGTAATATTGGGAGAGGAACTGCGGAAGATTTTAGCCGAAATTAGAGTGTGATAAAGTTATATTATTGCTATATGGGGTCATTCTTACGGTTGCTTTTTACCTGACGTCACGAGGAAAAACATAATTATTATGTACATTGATGTGAATGGGTTACGAAGGGGGTAATTAAGCCATGATTCAAATTAATCAATTAAAAAATGGTAAAATAAAAAAGGTTCAAAGACACGTATTCATCAGTTTCTACAGTCATTAACTTTTCAAAAGTGTGTGTTTACCTATAATCGATTGTAAGTGTACTAATATTTAACATGTTTCTAAATGACTTTTAAAATAATTGTTCATTTTTAAAGGTAGATTATATGAATTTGCAGACATGGAAAAATTTACCTCCCAAGTTCTACAAAATAATTTACTTGACTGTGAGTTTTAATACAGCAAGGTCTGTCAGCCTAAAATCGTCATCATTTGCTCTCGTTTTCCACGGCAGTCACGGGCGCACAAAATGTAAACAGGTCGGTGGAACGATGCTTCATCGAAAAATGCATCAAAAAAGATGTAATTTCACTTTCAAAAATTCATTAAAGCAAATGACGGCAGTGAAGTTGATCAACTTACTTATTATGTAGATTGTGCATAAGGGGAATTACTTTTTTATTGGTCAATATTCAACAAAAAGGTTGTTTTTTATTTTTCCGTTGTCATGATCTGTTGGTTGTAATTTTGTAAAACTCCAACATGTACTCCTTTAGTCGCATTTAAACTGCTTTAGGCCCTACAACGGCTTTTTAACGACATCTACGCCCGCAATTTTTGTAAATGATATGCAGTTTTTGTCTTCTTTTACTTCAGTTAAAGAGCGAAGTATTGCAATTGCACACGTCTTGCAAAAAAGAAATTATTTTTGTTTGTGGGTTGTTGTTGTTGTTGGTTTTTTGGTGGGTTTTTTTTCGTTAAAAAAAGTAGAATCTTTCATCTAAGTTATTTTCTGTTTGGTGAGTTGCCCATGCACTCAGTTGGGACCAGATTATTTTGTGAGCAATTGGCTCAATTTCATAAAGCACACAAATTTCCATAGAATTTTATACGAATTATGTTTCAAAGAAATGGGTTACCAGCAAAAATATTGCAGGCAGTGTACAATTCCATATGGCTACCAACATTTCCTTAGCAAGTCAACTATTTTGTTTATCAATGTTGTCTTTCTAAACTGCTTTGTGAAATTGGCTCCATTACATTTAAATCTGGTATTTTTGGCTGCGTTTGACAAGCCACAACCTTTCTCTAATTTGCTCACAGGACTGTACGACAAGGGCCATGTCATACTAAGTAATTTACTGTCTGTAACCAGTTCCAGGCAATCTCCAAGAAGAATGGGAAATATACTTGCAAATTTATCATTCTTTTCTTCTAGGGACAGCAAAACACTGTTAGTGCTACTGAAGTGTGCTCCCTTGTTTCTCTCAACTTTTATCATTTATTTCTTTACAATTTTATTTAATCACGTAAGACACATTTAACCAAAGGTTGTTTTTTTCAAGGGGCAAAACAACAGTGATGTAATTTGCCTGCACAAACTGCTTTGTGTGATAAGGCCATTATATACCTTTGGTCCTTTTTTTCAATTTGGTAATAGATCGTATATCGTAAACAGATCGTGATTAGACAGCGTAGAGTAGGAGTACTGAATACACAAATATGGTCATAGATAAATGTGTAAGTATGAAGTGCAGCATTGAACAGAGCAGAGAAAAAGATTTACGTTTTAAGGGGGAATACTGAGTATCTCTGCTTCCCTTTTAAATTGTAGTCCACATTACGTTTTTAGATTAACATCACTGATTTGGCTGTGATGTTTTCTACTGTGAAAAATGCACACGGTGACACAATTTTTTATGAAAAGCACAAAATGTTGCTAATCAAATTTTACTCTGATATGCGACCACAATTGACTTCTTGAAATAGCAAATTATTGTAGGTGTTGTCAGTGCTGGGCTTTATTCTTTAACTTTGGTTGTTCTTTTTTATTTTTACACAATTTTAAATATTGATGTCTACAGCAATGTTGTAAAATATACATAAAGGTGTTTAAATGTAAGTGTTGAAATATAGATTGTGTTATCTCGCGCTACCTTTTGGTTCCTGGTAAAACTGTATACACATCGTTCGAAGGAAACCAAATCACGCACTTAAACGGGGCTCACCATGAGTACGCGCGAGAATTGCACAATCTATTTTCCAAACAGCTCACTTGGCTGATGTACCATGTAACGACTGAACATGCAGTTCGGTTTATATCTGCTTTTTTGCTAAATGTATCAATCATAAGTGAACCTTGGTGCGGTCTTTTGGTGGGTTTTTTTAAATCAACATTCTGGATGCATATCGAGTGCATTGTAAACAAACAAAAAATTGAGGTGAAATCTGGTCAATGCCATTACACGAGGCCAAGCCGAGTAAAATGGGACAGCCAGATTTCAACGAGCGATTATATATGGGACAATGCACGAACGAAATGCGTTCAATGTTTGTTTCATACTAACTCACACATAGATCCTTGTCATTTGAATTGTTTTCACCACAAAAAACACAAAATAATCGAATTGTTTTTCTCAAAAAGCACAGAATAGACTCGAAAAGTTGTCCACCCCACACTCTTGTTTTTTTCTGGGGGAAAAACTTACAAACAACGTGGACGACTCCAATCCAAGTACACAACCTTGTCCGCCGTGACACGATCCTGCCTCGTTTAAACCAACGGGCGGGAATGATTATTTTGGAAATGACGCTGCGAAGCGTTGAATAATTATCCATAATGGACGGGTGCCTGTTCAATATTACATTTTGGGGCGTCACGGCAGTAAATACATTGCAAAAAAAATCGAATGGCACGTGACGCGTGTTCCACCAATCAAATGACAAGGATCCGAGTGAGCGGCGTTCAAAAAAAAAAAAAAAACCGAAGTTAGAAGTAGGGTGTAACAGCTCACCAAGCGGGGTTTTGGGACGCCGGTAGACTTGCTAGGTTATTTTCCATTGATGGTTTATAATAATTAACTCGATGAAGGATCAGACAAAACAAAAACGATAATTACTTTGCAGTTACATATTTTTTAGCGATGATGCCTTTCGCAGCTGGGTTCCCCAATAATGATGTTGCCAGTTTATACAGTTGTGATCGGGCATCACAGCAACAATGTAAATTGAAGCAGAACACCACTTCATAATTACTGTAATGCTTCTTTGAAATTTCACTATTTACATGTTCTGTGAGAGTTGGTATCAATAATTCATGCTCTGATTTAATATGTAATGTTTTGTGAAATGAATTGGGTGAGGACAGTGACGTTTCTATAATTCACGGCTAGCACAACGGCTTCACTGAATGCATTTATAACGCTATACTAGAGCAAAACAAAAATATATAATACAAAAAAGGCTTTTAAAGAAATAGTTTTTTTATGCGAGCCATGAATAAAGAAAGCTTATTCCGAATTCAAATGTAAAAACATTTTTTTTTTCAATAAGGGCACCAGGGAGAAAATGTAGGGCATCGTTTGTCGTTCAAATTATTACTAATAGCAACCACTTGAGTATAGCAAAATTCCAGTAGGGGCAAGGTTTTTTTAGGCGAGAGATAAAGGTGTGAGATTTGCCCGGGGCTAGTTAATCCGGGTATACCGGTTGTGCCTTTAAAACCACGAGTATGAATTAAAGATACTTGATTCACCTGAAGATCACTTAGGTTACCGTGTATTAGACCAGAGCTGAATTTGAAGAATGTCTTCACTAATGATTCTTGTTGACAATTTCATTGAATGTGATACGAATAATAAAATGATATTAAAGTTACGTTTAACATGCTGTGCGTAGGTTAGTTTTCTTGTTTAACACGAAAGCATTTACAATTCAAATGTATAAGGCGCCAATCCATCAATATCATAGGGCGCACTATTAATATCAATAAACATGGATAGAGGTGCGTCTTAATAATACATCAGAGATCGTTCAGACACAGTACTTAAGTCAGTTTTAAGGCAGTTTTAGCTCTGAGGGACACGTTGCCTTGGATTGGGCGCTTTGGGCTATACAAAGCGTTTGTTATGAAATGAATATGGTTGGAAAGATGTTTTAAAGACACTGGACACCTTTGGTAATTGTCAAAGACCGGTCTTCTCACTTGGTGTATCTCAACATTATGCACAAAATAACAAACCTGTGAAAATTTGAACTCAATTGGTCGTCGAAGTTGCGAGATAATAATTGAAGAAAAAACACCCTTGTCACACGAAGTTGTGTGCTTTCAGATGCTTGATTGCCTGATTTCGAGACCTCACGCGTGAGGTCTCAAAATCAATTCAAATATTTTACTGAGAAATTACTTCTTTCTCAAAAACTACGTTACTTCAGAGGGAGCTGTTTCTCACAATGTTTTATACTATCAACAGCTCTCCATTGCTCGTTACCGAGTAAGTTTTTATGCTAACAATTATTTTTTAGTAATTACCAATAGTGTCCAGTGCCTTTAAAAGTAGAATATAACGATCCACCACAAATATACCTCGACATTGTGTGGCTTTCCTTTTACCTCTTTAAGTAACACGGTCCGCCGTTTTGTAGAACCCAATTTGTGACTCCCCAAAATGGCGGACCGTGTTAGTTCATGAAGTAAAAGGAAGACCACACAATTTTGAGAGATGTTTGTGTGAATCATTAAATTCTAGGTATAAAACATCTCAAATCGTATCCATTCTTATAACAAATGCTTTTATAGCCAAAAGCGCCCAATTCGAATGCAACGTGTCCCTTTAAACATGATTAAGTCATCGTGCGAATGCATTCATTCTCGAGTCAAAACAACATACAAGCAAAATCATTCAAAACTGTGCAAACATTATCCGAAATGTCATTGCGTCATGATGGGAGTCTATCAAATCAGTCTCTGACTTGGACTTGTGGACAAGTCGTTGAATGTCAGTCGCGGGGGTAGCTTAACTACTCTCACGCGACTCTCGTGCTGCTGCTGCTGTTCTCGCGAGACTGCTGGCACCCGCGAGACTTCTGCCGGGCAGTAGTCGAGAGCATTGATCTACATTATACTGTAGATCAATGGTCGAGAGCCAGCAATCTCGCGAGAAAGCAGCAGCATCGCGAGGGTCGCGTTTATGAGCCGCTACGCTACCACCGCGATAAACATTTAACGACTTGTCCCCAAGTCTATAATAATACGCCTGTAAAATATTGCCCATACAAAGAGGGGTGACTATTCAAATATGTAATTCCAGTGACTAGACAAACAACAAATTAAAAAATGCAATGTGGTGGTTTCGAATAAAAGTCCTAGACAAGGCTGTGGACAAGGCTAACACTTTTATTGTTTCCCCAATAATCTTTGCCAAGCAAATTGTTTTGCTAAGTAGACCTTGGTGCAATTTATTTGTGATGTTCCCTATGTGCAATAGCAAGAACCTTACAATAGATTGGCTCCAGACTAGTTTGCCCTTCAAGCCTCAGTTTGGTTTTACATTGATTGAGATGGCTCCACCATAGAAGGTGAATATTATAAGTCAAACTATATAGCCACAAGAATAGCCATAAGAATAGCGGAGTGTTTCGCTGCATTGCCTAATGCCAACCATGGACAAACTTTACACTTCGCTATTTCAATTCAATTCAATTGCCCATAAAATTATTGTGTACGAGCGCCATCTTAAAAAATATACTGCAATGCATCTTTGGAAACCGGGTACAGTTTTTTTTAATCAAGCTTCCAAGATTGACGCCATGCTGTAGTTTACATGTCACTATTGCTTCAAATATGGGAGCTATGATGGTTGCCGGTGCTGCATGGATTCGGCAGACTTTACCAAGAATCCTTTGCGCGCCGATCATGCGCATTGGGACATGCATAGTTATGGGCTAATTCACTTTTGTTTCCAGTCCATACACGAGAAGAACAAACACACCATCGTATAGGTGAAATGATAACTACGCAATAACAATTGTGTTGAACATTGAACAAAATACTTGAATACAAGAGACATTAATGACAAGTAAAGATTGATTATAACAGTAATACTATGATTATGCAGCATTAATAGGTATTAAGGAGTCCCGCATGCCGCGAAACTAATGGCAACACTCATTATTAGTCAACGAGTAATCGGTCATTCAGGTAATGGCAGTGCCTGAAGGGAATTTGTAAAGAAGGGCTGTCATCTCTAGTGGTGACTGGGGTCCACGTGGAATTATCATCAAGCGAGATTCATTTTTTCAAATTAATTTTGGCATTCAAAACGTCTGGCTTTTCATTTATTACATGGCATTAGAGTCTTGTCTACCCCAGCTCAAGACAATATATTTCCACTCAAATTGGACATGTATGATCAGCGACAGTTATTCAATAAGCATGCACTGCTTACCCAACCTCGTCCACAGGGTGTGTCGAGCAGTACGAGGTTGAACGCTCTCTCACCCTGGTATTGGATCGTTTGCATATCCAACATTTTTGGATACGTATGCAAATTAGAATATTCTGGCCGCTTTTCGAAATTCACATCTTCGTCATATAGTCTCGTGGTCCGGTACCAGATTTAATAGCCTGTTTGTACATTGGTTGCCGGCCGGCTGTTTTGACAAAGGTAAACACTTGGTTTTGGTGTTAAAACAAACGTAACAAGTATAAGTCATTGTCCAACCAGGGTCCAAGTAAGGAGTTCCCAGGGTTTGGAAACATGGTTGGAAATAAAGTAAACCATGGGGACGAGGTTGCTGCTTACCCATAATGATTAAGTTTCTTCGTTCCCTTTGGGTTAAAAGTCATACATTGCAATGAATTCCAATGCAAACTAATAGTTCAGATCCTCGTTGATGTATCATGTATACATGTCTCTCTTGTCATGGGCAATACATATCTTTCATATGCAAAGTGGATGTTCTTTGTGTATGCAGACTCGACCCTAAGAGATTGTACAAAGTGAGAAATCTATCGCCATGACAGCGTGCCCACGACCATGAGAGATGTAGACGACAGTCTGAACGCGTTGTGGTAGAATGAAACGCCTGGCAGTGGTGGTTGAGTGTCCATGAAACTAATGAAGCAAAACACTCACTGTAGAATGACAAAAGGGAATGGACAAGTGTGCAGCGTACCCCCCCCCCCCACACACACACACACCCCCTCCAACAAACAACCTAATGTAAATGGTGTTTGAAGCTTTGCATGGTGTGGAGAATAAGAGAAACTATAAATATAAATATGAATAGTAAACTTGCGGGTACAACCATGGGTAAAATGTCTCTTTTGAAGGAGTGGTGGCTCTGAAAAGAGCCGGTTTGGTATCGACGTTTCGAACAGTATACTCTGCTCGTCTTCAGGAGACCTAATGCTTATTTCAAAGCACGTGTTGTCTTGGTTCAATGCATTATTATCTACGTTTTTTAAAACATTATTGCTAGTCATTTTAATCATTAGTCAGTATGAATTACAGAAAATCCATTTGCAGAAAATACATGTGCAGCGCTTTACATGTTCATTTTTCAAACAATTCTGCAGTGTATGCCTCGATATTATTAGACTGGTCTCTTGTCTTTATCCTTGTCTTTATCCGCAAGGATAAAGACAGGCACTGGTCTTACAGGCCAAATGATTTAATTTGATACAATAAAATCATTGCATAAACGTGCAGTGAAGTAAGCTTTCCACATATCTGAGCTATGATTGGTCCAAGGTAGTGTAATTTCTAACCTTGCACTTTCGATCGTCTGCATGCAGCGTATGCATAATGTTTGCACATAACATTATGTAATGTTGTTTTATGTATTATGTTACATGTGTATAATTATGTATGTGTGCATTGACTGCGAATATCTGCGTGAATAGAATGCGAGGTCAGAGGTTCATCTGGCAGGCATCCGGTCAGGCAGGTATCTGGCGTTATTTTCAAGCCTCGAAGTGCGACGTCGGATGTTCAGGCTACTTCGGTGTACACGTACATGTAGAGCCTATAGGTTTCAAAACCCAGTACATTTGTAAACAGCGTACAATGTAGTCCATGTACCCTTTTAAAATGCATAACACAATGTGCATGCACGTGTACATTTTTTACACCACCAGCGTAGTTAATGCCTGGCTTCACAAAATGTTAACAGGCTTGAGTAAGCTCCCTCGACTATAGTCTAGTCTAATAATACAAAATAAACATGTATTGAGTACATGTAGACGTAGTTATAACAACACAACATAAAATATACAGTTAAATGTACAGAAAAGTCAGCAGAGATAAACAAATTGATATGATTGTGTCCAGATTCTGAATTATTAAAATATACTACCACACAGAAAAACGTTCTGCATTTTCCACTAATTTGATTTGCTATATTTGCAAAATATGAAAACCACCGTAAACAAAGCACCCTTTTTGATTGAAGACACTTGCCAACCAGAAAAAGCGTTGTTTCTGTTGAAGGTCACGGATTGAAAAACTCTCATGACGTCACCATTATAGGTCACGATGAAAACAAAAAGTGGTGGTTACGTTCCAGCTGACCATCAAAGTCAGCCCGCCCATTATTTTGAATATTATTGTAATGTTTTTATCCGATTGAATTTAAGAAGTAACTATAACTATAAATAGTAGTAAACTTGCGGGTATGTGTAAAATCTCTTTTGGGAGGAGTGTTGGCTCTGAAAAGAGCCGGTTTGGTCTCGACGTTTCGAACAGTATACTCTGCTCGTCTTCAGGAGAATTTGTTGCGTGCGCCAGACACTAATTGGTTGTGGGCGGAAGGGAGGTTAGCGTCCTTTCGTGTAGCTAATAGAGTCTCAGGGTGTGGAACTATTCGCTGGAGATGTTGCAGACTAATTATTTGTTTCACACCAGAACGCGGTAGTTAACAGCGTGTTATACATGTAGTATAAACAGCACCCTTGATGAGACCACAGAGCAAGGACCAATTGCTCTATGATGAGACAAGCTGTTATTTGATGGAACTCTCACGGTGCTCGACAGTGGCGGTACAATTTGTTTTTATCGTCATTAGGCTGAGCTACAATATCATTTTGCAATGCCACAACAGTATGGGCGGCCAAAAGGGCCAAAATTAATAAATTTTTAAACTTCTAAATTTTTAGACATTCTTCACGGTGTGTCTTTTTATTTCTAGTATTTTTGTTCTTTTGAAGAATTAATTCTTTGATTGTACTTGAATTGTTTGTTTTGAGATTCCACCTTAATTGTTGCGTCCTATAGTTTGTTTTAAGGTCTGTCTTTTTTAATTAAAAACATTTTAAAATTGCTGTTGCGTTTTTGTACTTTGATTTTTGAGTTTGTACCTTGATTTTGGAGTTTGTACTTTGAATTTTGAGTTTTTACTTTGATTTTTGAGTTTGTCTTTCTTTTTGAAATCTTATCTTTGATTTTTGTGTTGTCTTTTAGTTTACAAGTTTATTAATTTTGGCCGCCCATACAACAGAACCCACTGGGTTGACAAGCATGCACAAAGTGTTCCCGAGTCAGTCTTGAAATAAAATCATCTTGAAATTTTAGGCATCAGGTGCACTATTACAATTTTAACTGTGAAGTACGCATCTCCGAATCCTAATCTAAAGTTGTTAAAGGAACATTACAGAATTGGTTTTTGCTGGCAGTGTAAGCACTTTATGTAATCCACCATATACATAAACTGACAAACCTGTAGAAGTTTGAGATCAATCGGCCATCTGGGTCACGAGAAAATAGTGAAAAACCGATTACACATTTTGCATGAAATCGTATAGATTCAACAAATGAATAAAACGCTCACTGAGCGATAAACTCCAATCGGCAAGTTAGTTTATTCATTTCTCATCAAATATGGCATTTCAGACAGAAATATTTCAAGCGGTGTTTTCTACTATCGTCATCATCATTAGACCGTGTAAGTTTTTATGTAAACCTGTTTTTTCTTGCCAATTTTGTAATGTTCCTTTAAGAAAGGTTACTTTGCGGTAAACAAAATATCATGCGCATGGAATATCTCGAAATGAGTTGTGGCGGTTCTAAAACGAACCGGTGGTGTACATTATAACAACTCGTCGACGTTACCGATTAGTATTGCTCCATACTCCGATCGTCTTGAGGAGCTAATTGCCCTTGTGCTGTGCCGGCTCTATATAACTTCATGTGGACTGCTTAACCCATGTGCTTTATTTTAGCCTAGGACAATATGGATGTAGGGCTAATCATACATTCAGTTGCATATACAACAGAACGGACAGAGCAATTTTAATTGCTGTACAATGCGGTAGTACAGCTGCAAACGGTAGGGTGGTGTACTTTTAATCAAAATGTTTAAAATGGAGCACGCACAATTAAACTTGTTTGTTTATTTCTCTTTTTTTAGTTGCTGGTGGTGCTATACAAACAAGAGGGGATGCTGAACGCCTTGGTCTGCACTAATCTACAACCATTCTTGTTTGTACTTACATGTATATGAAGCTGAAGCTGACATTGGAAATACACTCATAATAATATAGAAAAATTGGAAAATCTCAACACAATGATCATCATGATGAAAAAAGAAAAGAAAAAGAAAATAAAAATACTATACATCGTTATCATTAGTTGTAATTAAAAATGTCATGTGGCATAAAATTGGGGCAACATGATGCCTGACCATTCAACAAGACACATCGCTTCTATAGTGTATTCAAGGTCAGTGTACATGAGTCACTGTAATCATTTACTTGAAACGGCTGTTATAGTTTTGTCTCCTTGGTTAAGACATCCTTCGTCAACCGCATCCCGTTGGGGATGATGTGCACATTTTCTGGCTCACTGATGATGTTCAAAATATTAAGATGATTACTAATAGTGTTATTGTTAGAATTATCAATAATAAATCCTAAAAGATATGAATGAACTCGCTTGTTGTATCTGCCATTGTACGGGGTTATTTCTATCTGATGTCAAATGGTTGGCGGTCCCCCTATAAAATTTGTAAAAAATCTTTGTTCGGGGTGCCAGTCACAAACCTTACAACCGTTAACTGCTGTGTAGCCAGGGATCACACCCAAGCTTACGATACAACCTGGGAAGAGGCAGCTTCTTTGTTCAACCCCAAAGTATACATTTTTCTGTACATTATCTAAATGATTTTCAGTTAATTTATCATTTTGTCTTTGTTTTGACTTTTTTGTTTAATATGGCGCCTTTGCCACTTGATTCAAAGTACTGATGAATAATGTGAAAATTGGAATGAAAGAAGACAGAGAGTCATGACTAACGATGACTCTGGTCATCTCGCCCAAGCCGTCTCTGTCTCGCCCCGATCCATCCATCCATCCATCCCCAGGCTCGTGCATACCAAATTATTGGCCAATCGTGCTTTGCCACCCCACGCCGAGTCAAAAGCTTAACACGCTGACAATACAGTCCAGCTATATCAAAGGAACTCTAGGCACTCCAAGGTTAATGCAGCCACATACAAATTATGATAATGAAATACAAGTCGTCTGCTTATAAATATGTAAACATTATATAGTGAGTAATACAATACATTATTTTTTATTTTTCTTCGATCGTCATTTTTCTTTACTTTTTCTTCTAAATTCTAAAATCGGCACATGTCACAGCTGCCAATATTTACATCTTGCAATCAGCGAGATCTTGTCTATAACAATCAGGAAGATATTTAGAATGACATTCAACATTAATTACTTATGGGAAGGTTTCCATATTAAACAGGGAGATTTTTCAAATTTGTTCGTCAGAACATGGGACAAATTCGTTTATTTTCTGAGAACTTTCTGCAAAATTAGGGAGAGTTGGAAGCTCTGATAGCTGGTTACAATTTTTGTTTTTAACGGGACTAAACCGTTCACATATAGGTGAACTTTGATTATAAATAATCAGTGCCGGGTCGACTTGTGTACACTGCCCCTTAGTACCCCGATCGAACCAAAACACATTTGGAATATGCAATAAAACTAATAACCATTCCTCTTGGCTTATCAACAAAAAAATATAATTGAAATTGATATCATCGGACATCTTCATTAGACTCTATTATTGTTATGCCTTACCATAAATGCAACGCCGTGCATAACATTATACTATTCGGTTTTGTGTTTTATAATTATACAACCAGGCACTGCGACCATGGAGGTAGAATTCTGCGACGAACTCGGTAGGTGGTTCAAATCTTGCCCACGTCTGCTTTCAAAAAAATGCGTCAATTTCAAGAATTTAACCAATTCTGTGACTAGCGTTGTACATGATGGAAAATGTGGCGTTTGTGGTGTACATGCAAGCTATGAAGCTTCAATTCAGATCATAAACACGACAAAAATATATATATATGTACATGTATATGGAACAAAATGACAACACGACAAAAATATATATCGAACAAAATAACAATACACACAGAAGAAAAACAGTGGTGAAAACAACAAATTATGACCGAGATTATGCTATAAGGTCACTCGTAAATTATGTCCCCAGCTAGCACGTATACAGAAGCAGGGATTACGGGAATGCGTACAGTGCCCTCGGGGTCATCTCTTGACCACTTGCTTATTCCGTCAGATGAACAAGGAGTATAATTCATCGCCAGTGCAAACTCAGAAACAGAGCTACTCCCAAGGGACATACCACGTGATGGTAATTACCGATGCAACACGCTCCAGGCGCGCCAGAAACACTTAGCCTTGTGCTCCACACGTCCGTTACATCTGTAAGAGTCTAATCAAAACATCAACGGCCGTAACTACGATAAAAAATTATACACACAAAACGAGGAATGAAAAAAAAAGGATGGAACCAAAAGTCCTGGAAATTATTACAATATATCAAGGATACGGGTTGATTAAAAAATCCACTTTTTAAAATATAAACTCGGCAATTATTTTTGCATCGCTTGATGTGTTATTCGCTGATTTATGTCTTTCATTGTGCGATTGTTCAGCCTACCGTCAATCACACAATAGGCCTGAACTACTGTACTAATTTTCAGTAGCACCGGACACGTAAAGTTATTCAATGTACACAGTTTTATTTTGAGAAAAAAACACGGGGACAGCTATTATTATATTAACCAACTATCAACCGGGATTTTTAATGTTAATTTCAAATTCTTCACAGGATTTGCAATAATTCTAATCCCTAATCAAATTTCGATTCGTATTTATTAAAATGTCATTTTAAAAAAATGTCACACTTTAAAAAAAAAATGCTCATCCACGGAATGTTTCACTTGTTTTGGGTGAAATTCTCAGTAAAAAACACAAGTTATTATTTTAATGTATTTACAACCTGGATAAAAGAAAACAACAGAGGTCGCTATTTCTCTGCCAATGGATAGGGTTTTCTGACCAGCCATTGCACTACGGACTCGAAACTACAATTATTATTATACAAAACAAAACGAATACTACATTCTACAGCATTATTATATTTAAAAAAAACATAATACAAAAAAACACTTTTGCCGTAAAGCTTTGGCGCGAATTTGCTTCCAAAGATGTAAAAAGTCCATCTGATCGATTTTTTCATAACTTCTCGAAAAGTAACCAGAGAATGTTTATTTTCAACTAATAAGGTTCATGTTGGAAGTCCTGCTGTATGGACTGGGGCGTGGTGTTCCATTCGTTCACAAAATGTACTGCTAATTACTTGCAGCCTGAGATGGGTTGAAACCCAAATGACATAACTGAGAAAGAAACCCAAATGACTGAGAAAGCATATTACTGAAAAAAAAAGAATGATAATCAAAACATTCCTACAAAGTGGGGGAGATTTAACACAGTGAGAAAACAAATAACTCCATGTACATTACTGCCCTAGGTTTTGGCTGAATGCCCCCACAACAACAGACATTTGGTCATCTGTTTGAAATGCTCCAAGTTTGAATCACAAACTTCCCATTTCGGGTACTTAACTAATGTAGCAAAGTGTCACAACGCTTATTTAAATTTCCCCAAAACATCCACTTTAGTCTCTTTTGAAAGTTAAGCATTCTTAATATGTCGTTCACTTTCGCAGGTACAGATTGTCATAATGAGTACCGTAGATGCACCTTAACAATGACGTTTGAAGTCAATGGGCAGATCCAGAGAGATGGGGGGGGGGAGGTAGCCTGCCTTAAGTTTCTCTAGTAAGGCATTCCACCATGTCCCAAGTCATTATCAGGTGTCACTTGAAATGCACCCCAAAAAAATGTGAATAGTGTTCCCATAGTGCCCTTTACCTTTGACAAAACACCTCTAAAGGTGAAGTTCGGGCCATGGGAAAACAACATTGGGTGAGGGCTTCTACATTCTCCCCTTTTCAAAGTTGTCGATGGCAAAAAAAAAATCATTTAGTGAGGTGAGTACTTGAAGCGTCCCTTATCTTCTTTTTTTTACAATTTTAAATTCCGCCAAAGTCGAAGCTTTCTTCTCTTGTGTTCTCAGTGGTAGTTGAAGTTAAATCTAATAAAGAAAAGAAAGCGAAACAACAGGCTCAAAATTCAGTCATTTTTGTTCAGTGATGTTCTTGAAAGGATTATAAAATTGCAGGTTGACAGTTTTTATCATACGACTCCAGCCAGAAAGCACGCATAGAAAGTGGCACATTATGAAGATCACTGTCAAACAAACCATCCCAATTTACAATTCCTACGTTTAACTTTAAATAAATTAACAACCTCTAGCAATTTTCTTACTTGACCCCAGAATGACCTCAATTGACTGTAAGAGAGTTTGACCTACCTGCTTAATAACTGTGGTAAACTGGATATGATTGGGCCATAGCCTGGTGCGTTATCGTAGAGTTCAAACAACGGGGCGGCTACCAGCTTGTAATTTCTTGGAACGGCAAACAGGGCTGTTCATGAAATCAGAGCAGTTAGTGAGAGGAAATGTTTACTTTCTCATCAGTTAATATTAAATCATAATGGTCAATATCATACAGAAAGTAGAAACTGAAACATCATTGATAAAATAGTGTGTAAGTACAGGCATTATATGATACGAACATTAGAAATAACAACTGTTTTTTTTATGATTTCACACAAAGCAACGGTAGTGAAAAGATTCGTCAAAATTAAATTCAAAGTTATTTTAGTATAAAATAATGTAGGAAAATGAGAGAAAAATATTTCATTCAAAAGGAAAGTAAAGGGAAAGTTAATAATTGTATTTCCAAAGAGAAAATTAGTAAGCAATCTCTAATTTCCAATAAAACACACCATGACTTTGACTTGACTTGACGTATTCAAGGCTGAAATATTATTTCTATAAATATATATTTCTATAAATTCTATTTCTTTGACTTTGACAGTATTCAAGGCTGAAATATTTCTCTAGCAAATGTACTAGAAGGAACTTTATAATCAGTGAGCTTTCAGATTAAAACTAATACAACTATTTTGATAATTAATACCAATCCTACACTATCAGTTGGCACCAAATAATCTTATACATAGACCCTTGTCATTTGAATGGTAGAACACTTTGTTTTGCCATGTATATTCACTGCCGCGCCCTTGGACTGTCGTATATGAAAATTAATATAGGATGGTGTATTGATTTTCAATGCTTAATTCTTAGAGTCAGCACAATTCCCAAAACAATTGTTTCCGCTCGCTCGTCAAAATGAAGCAAGGTTGTGACACGGCAGACAAGGTTGGTGTCTTTATGGAGACATCCATGTTGTTTACTTTTCAGAGAGTGTGGGGTGGACGAGTTTCTATGTCTATTTTGTGTTTAATGTGTACAATTTTCAATCGACAAGGATCTATGTTATATAAAATAGATATTAAATGCTGCATTTTGTTAATGCATACTCACACAGTGAAATTTGGCACTTTCGTTTCACTCGGCTTCGCCTTGTAAAATGGAGTGGTCCAGATTTCACCTCATGGATTACATTCTGCGACAATGCACTCACATGCATCCAATATTGGTATAATACCAGAAGGAAACCACACACAATAACAGATGTACTTGAAGCAGTTCAAACATCTGGTGATTATTTTTCAAAACCCCCTCCCACCCACTTCTTCTTTGCAGATATTACTAAACATTTACCATCAAGGATTAAGAGAAATCCTTTAAAATCTTTAATTAATAAAAAAGCAATATGAAGAGGGCTATATTTACCTTTTTCTTGAAGCTGTACAAAATACAGTCTTTTATGTTCTTTTGGCTTTGTGATGTGTGCAGGGATGTACGGATACTGTCGACAACAAAAATAAAATGATCAGCAATTAATAGTTTTTCCGTGAATAGCCAGCAAGACCAGTTAGGTCGTTGTTTCACTTGTCCCTAGCTTTTTCACTGCTCCATACTAAAAAGTTTCATGTCAACAGTGTCCTTTGTCTTAAATTTTAAGCAAACAAACAATCTGTCCAGGCAGTGGTTGATATGGTTCATGGGTAGCAATGAACTAGCCAGCTGGACTACTTTGAGGGGTAGTTTAGTGCGGTTCTGTGGTGTTTTAACCAGCATTGTGCCAGCAGACCAAGGAAGGCGTTACTGTTAAACATGCAACATATTCAAGGACACATGAGCGGAGGCATGATACAGAGGTATGTTCAGTGCTTTTTGTGTGGGGAGGTTGGAATGATTTACATGCCCAGGGCTCGATTTCACAAAGAGTTCAGACTGATTGTAACTGCAAATCCATCGCAGTTGCTTAGCAAAGAGTGATGTCACAATACAAATCACTATGGTAATACTGATAACTCATCTTACGATGAATCTTAGTGCTTTGAGAAATCGACCCCAAAACATTCTGTGCGGGGAGAGTTTAACAGCAGTGGATGCGTTGACCCGCTAAGAAAGCTCACTGAGAGGCACAAGCACCATGCATGCACTCATGGTGTCAGGCTTCGTTTGGCCGGACAAGGAAAAAAGACCCTGGAATCAACAGGAAAGTAATAGTGATTTAGTCTGCTTTTGGGAAATCCCTAGGCTCCTGCTTGTTTTTAATTTTTCCGTATATTCTTTTTGTGTTTGGAATTTTTTGTTCTTACTGTATTCTAAGTCTTCCTATTATTCTTACATTTTGGAAAGCCTGTATGAATAAACAGTTGAAATCAGTCTTTCCCAGAGTTCCAGACCCTCAGTTTTTTGTCTGAAAATCCAGGATTACAGAGATCGATTGTCTCCCATTGTTTCAGCACCAAGGGAGGGAAGCCCAAGATTCCAGCAAGCCATGGCCGATTATCAGGCAGGGCTTACTTACAGAAGAGGGATTCGCAGAGAACAACGAGGGCTTTCGCGTAAATAAATAAATCCCAGTGTACATTATGAGAATGTTTGTTGTCTTCACTTTGTTTAGTTAAGGTTTACATTATGACAACGGTATTCTCTCCCCAAAAATGTTGGGTTGCTGCTCCGAAAATTAATAATGTGGGTGATACTGGAAATTTTCCGCAAAACGCAGACGAACTGACTAAGAGGGAACACTGCACTGCTCATTTGAAATACTTTTAACCGAGTATGAAAGATCCACAATTCAAAAAATAAAAGAGTTCCAAAGGACACCTCAAAGAGACTCAGTCTTTTCTCACAAATGAAAGCTTCACATTGAAGTCCTGTGTTGCTTTGTCACATCGGTGCCGTGGCCGAGCAGATAAGAGCACCGGACTTAAGCTCTAGTGTTTCTGTTCAGCAGAGTGTGGGTTCGAGTCCCAGTCGTGACACTTGTGTCCTTAAGCAAGACCCTTAACCATTATTGCCCCGTCCTTCGGATGGGGTTGAAAGCCGCTGGTCCTGTGTGTTGTGTAATGCACTTAAAAGAACCCAGTGCACTTATGTCCAAAGCCAATGCCAAATACCCAAAACAAAGCAAGACAGTAGACATGTCTTTACAATATTCTAAATGCACACTTTCAAAGGATGTGAGAGCTGTTGGTGTTTACTAACCTGGGGAGGCTCAAAGTTTGGACGGTACCAGTTGGCAATCACATCTTCAACCATCCAGTCCTGCTGAATACCATCTTGCCTTCCTAAAATCTGTCAGAGAGAAAAAAAAGCACAAAACAAAAAGTCAGCAAATGTGGGACTGTTTTGATCAAAATTCTTCAAAGTATCCTCTCGCGTTCCTGACGGTTTACATAATCGCAATCAAATTGTAACTTTGTTGTTGTTGTTGGCCGTAGTTTTTAAGAAAGAAGTAATTTCTCAGTAAAATATTTGAAATGATTATGAGACCTCATGGTGAGGTCTCGAAATCAAGCATCTGAAAGCACACAACTTCGTGTGACAATGGTGTTTTTTCTCTTCCATTATTATCTCGCAAGACAATGGAGTTCAAATTTTCACAGGTTTGTTATTTTGTTCATAGTTAAGATGCACCAAGTGAGAAGACTGGTCTTTGACAATTACCAAAGGTGCTAGTGTCTTTAACTGTCGAATGGCAACAAATGTGTGGATAAAAGTAATAATGTAGATGGCGAGAGTAAGTTCAGTTTAATTAATCTGCTAACTATGATATAAGAGCTGTCAGAAAATGCCAATACTTTAGCATATATGGAAATATGTTTAAGTTACAAACCTCTGTCATCAGTCTCTTTAGTCCATCAACTTCATCCTCCCCAGAAGCAAGCTCCCCTCCTGGTCTGAATGGACAAATCAACACTTACAAATTAATATACAAAGCTTAATTTCAAAGCATTTGGAATGATGCTTACCAAGGGTGAGAAAAAGACAGTAAAACGGGGCAATAAGACTGTCATCGTCTCCCTGAAATAGTACCTGACCTGAGCATATATATTAGTGCTCGAATTTGATATAAAATTCCACAAGACCGCAAGGTCGAGCGGTCAAGTTCATCGGACCCAAGCTCTGGTGTTGTCAGATGCAGAGCGTGGGTTCGACACTTGTGCCCTCGAGCGAGGCACTTAACCATAATTGCTTCGTAAAAGTTGGGAAGGTAGTGCATTGTGCTCTACCAGCCAGGCTCCCGTGGATGATACCCATGCCTACATCCTTACGGACTGTTTCAGCCCCAGAGGAAGGTGGCAACGTGCCCCTAGTGACAGTTGATTTGAGTCGACAGCCTTAATCAGTTTAGTGTAGCCCTCACTTGAAGTGGCCGTCCGGCCTTGTGAGTTAGGCGATATTCTCTTCTTTCTTTTTGAAGGGAAAAAAGGCCTGTAGCTAAAACGTTTTACTGGATTAAAATGTATTTTTCAAGACAAGATTCAAAATGAGACAAAGTTTCACATGTAAACTGTTCTTATTTGAACAAGCACTAGAGAAGATTGATCTCATTTGTCTTATGGGTTAGTATACTTTGATACTCAACATATTGATTGATATTTACTAGACTCAAAGTCAACATTTGGAAATCAGTTTTGTTTTTATCAAACAGTGAGGTACTATTACATGTATTCAATTGGGAAAAAAACACAAGACTGCCAGACTTTTCCAGACGTGAGTTTACTGGCCCCATGGCCTGACGCAAAAAATCACTGGCCTTAGGCCTGCGGTCCAGTGACATAACGCAAAACCAAATAATGATGCCAGTGCCTTCAAATGGTGAATTAACAAGAAACATATGACACTTACAACTTGAAGAACGTTGTACCAAGTTGCAGGAGTAGAACATGTGGCAATCCATGTTCATGAACAATGAGTACACCCTCTACTGACCGCGAGTGCCAATCTTGTCAAAGTCATCTCTCATGCGTTGAAATCTTGCAGACACCGAAGCATCTTTCTCATATAGAGGTTCCTTTGTGCCAAATGTGTAGTTCGTCAGTGGGTATCTGTTATGGAATTGAAAGAAAAATGCAAACAGAATGTAAAATATTTTTAGTCAGAAAATTCTACTTAAGTGGAGACGTAAGAATAATAGTAGTTCCTACTTCTTAACTGCCATTCCCAAACTAAATTCAACTTTTCCTAAGAATAGTTTATTACATGTATACTGTTTGATACAAAATGTTCAAATCAATATGAATCATAGAAATTTAACCTTAAAGTTAAATATTTCAAATATTTCAATAATTATGGATTACTTTTTGGTAAATTGTTAGCTGGTCAGTCTTAAGTGTAAGTTTAGTTAATTTGTTTTTCGAAATATTTTCTCGAAATCGAAGAGGCCAAATTAACTCCAAATACACAAGCCTGGAGTTTCATCTTTGAGAGGGCAAGGCCATTTTCATTTTGCAAAACGCACTACCATCCATTGGAAAATCAAAATTCTATGGGAGACTTTTTTAAGGGGCAGCAAGGCCAAGGCCATGGCAACAGAGGCAATGACCTCCGTGACCTCCCACTGTTGGTGGGATCGATAGTTACAATTATCCCAGCTACACTTTTCATCATTTTAAAATTTCATCATTTTAAATTAAACATCATACATTTTTATTCTACCAGATAGGCCTAGACACTGTGCATTGACATTACTCATGTATGCATTGTACTTAAATGCAGAGCAAGTTATGGAAACTACTCTCAAAATTGATGACCATAAACACTTCCTTGCTAAAGAGCACTGGAGAGCTGTTGTTATTATAAAAAGTTGTTAGAACTAACTGATGATAACCCCCTTTGAAGTAATGTAGTTTTAGAGAAGAGGTGATTTTTTTACCAACAGAATTGAATCTGAAAAAGGCTTCATGCCTCTGAACGTACACAATTGCTTAGTTGCTTAAGTCTGATGACACAGACCATAGACAATAGAGCAAGGACTCTATGCACAGACAGTGTCACTCACACTACATATACACTAAATTATCTAAATACAATGAATACAACAATGTCACTAGCTTTCAATTTTCAATTTTCACCAACTCATTTTGCTCTATCTCTAATTTCAAAAACCAAGTAATACTCACAGAACTGCAGTTCTTTCCCTCGGCACGTAGTTATCGTTCTTCACGGGTACAGAGAGCGAACTTGTGCTGCTATCTAGCCGGTCATTTCGAGTGTATTTGGGCCAGCCGGCTGCACGTTGATTTGACGCCATTTTGAAGTCTGGAGTGTGTTACAATTTTACAACCTCTAGAGGGCGCTCGTCACGGCGCTCAAAAAATGACAAGTGCGCTAAAAAACGGAATAACGATTTTGTTTTTGTTTTGGTTTTGGGGCAATATATGATAAGAAAGGCTGCACTCCAGTAAATAATAACCACATATCAACCAATAGTAGATTCTATTAAAACAAACAAAAAACTCAAAAAGTATTTTAAAAGTCTCTTAGCCACTTGAAATCCAACCAAATAGGGCCTACAAAATATGATGACAACTAAACCTTTTTTCTTTCAATATTAATACGGGGGCTAGTTGTTACATTTTTGAACCGGAAAAAATGCCAAGTCAAAATGAATGCACATCCCGAATGAGTATACAGGCTCGAATCCATTTTTGGGGAGGGGCCTAAGAATTGGGGGAGGGCTTTTTCTCTGGACCCAAAATGCGCCCGGTTGAAAGAACTTCTTTTTCTTAAGTAAGAAAACAACAGGGCGCAACAGGCTAACACAGTCCATTTTAAACAATCCCATAAATCCACGACCTTCAAATCTTTGACTTGGAGAAACGGTTGTGAGTTTTCAAATTATTTATCAGGCTTTGGCTTCAGTCGCTTTTTAGAACTTGGTGAGACAACGATGCGTCTCATTAATATCATAAAATCATTTCCAAACACGAAGAAGCTTACAAGTGTGCCGCCCCTCCCATTATTATTCCCCATTATTGTTCCCCGATCTGATATACCACGGGCAGAGCAATTAATCAAATAGTGAACCTATAAATAGCCAAACACGACACCACAGCACATCAACATCAATCTCCATGCCTGTGGTATTAGCGTGTAGCAAACTTTCCCCAGGTGAAAAAAAGGGTGTACAAACTTCCCGACCTTAGTCCAAACCTAATGTTATTCAACCAATGGCAATGAAGGCTGATCTTGGAGGTGACGTGGGACCATGTGGAAGGTAACAAAATAAAATCATGAATACTAAATTGTTGTGTATTTTTTCACACAATTGTGCCCCCGGTGGGTAAACTCCGGAGTAATTAAAGTCTGGTCACTTTATGACATAACAATGTAAAAAAACTATAAAAACAAATAAAAACAAATTGTAACAGGTATAATCATGACGTCTTACATCAATAGTTTTCAAAAAGAATAAATTCCCTAGTTTTCAATTCAATAAATAAATAATATACCGGAACTGCGTTATAAATTTAGCCAACCCGTGATAATTTTCCTGTGTTCAAGGAGATCTCATAATAAAGGTGAAAACTTTTTTTAACGGTTCATGCTTTGTTGGTAAATTTTTACAAGTTAACTCATGATCGGGCATAATTATTTCGCACAGCGGCAATGGAATTAAGACTGTGATTTGGAGGTCATTTCCACCGACTTCAGACGGGTTGTTTCTCTGGAGAATTGATACTGCTATGAACTTTATATTACGAGCTTTCGGATTGAAACTAAAATAACACATGTAAATAATGACCAACACTCTGTCTTTAAAATCAAGTTATTCTACCAGGAACACAACAGACAAATTGATAGTGTTTGTTCTTTGGGTAATATTGAGCCTCCTCTGCCTGGTATCAACCTTTTTGAGAACAACATTCCTAAATTATTTACTTCAACAACAACAAAAATAAATCAACTCCGAAATAAAATTTAAAAAATAGGTGGGCACCATCCACCAACGATATATCACTATTTATTTTAGCTGGTAACCTGGATTTGTTTTGCTTAAGTGCTAATTAGCAGTTCCATGCAAATTAGACTGTAATGTTCGAGTGACCTACTTTTAAACACACATTACGATGATAGTGCAGCAAAACTACAAGTTATAGTAAAATGAAACTTTACAATTTTAGACGATCCAAGTTTTGAAAGTATGGACCATGCGTATCAACCTGTGACATCACAATGTTTACAAAACTTCCTGCATGCACGATTTTTTACACAGCTCAGAGTAAACATAAAATCTTGCATTTCACGGATATTACGCTGACTGATTTATATAAAAACTTTGTATGACGAAAGAAGATATCTTTAAAAAAATTCAGCTGTTAAATTGTCCATATGACCAGTGTAGTTTCTTGCCTACCAGAAAGCCTATGGAATGTCCAATGTCACTCTTTTTGTAAACAAAGGGTGGTCGGTAAATTACTGTATTGGCAAGGCTCATTAGCTACCCCCAAAGTGTGAATCACTTTGATTGAACATGCTTGCCACCAATAGCCTATACATTAATCATGGTTACATAATCTTACTTTATTTGTTAATTTATGGGTAATGTTTTTATAAGATTCATGCTCAGGTTCATATTATTCACTTCTGGACCTTTGAACTCTTAAGCTTTAAGTAGATTTTTACTTATTCGCTATGATGGAAGTTAACCACATCAGTCGAAGTTCGCTGCAGCAGGCCTGCTGCAAGTAATTTGATAATTTCATGCTAAGCCATGATGGTGTTGGGTCCCAACATTTTTGTAACGGAAATTGTAATATTCCAATGATGAGCCTTCGTTCTTTGACTTTCAGTGTGCTCATGTGTGGCGACTGGGGGGGGGGGGGGGGGGAATGAAATGTCGTGCCTTTTTGTCACATCGTATAATTTGCAACGCGAGCAGACCTGCCCGATCATGCACCGACACCGCATGAGTCCTTGCCTTTTTCGGCAATGGAATGCGGAGAGCAACAGGTTCCGCTACCCGGTGAATCCTGCATTGCATTAGGAGGGGACAAGGTGACCGGCGCGCGCTCTTTACTCGCGTGCCCCGGTCGTAATAAGATTGCGAGCTGCTCGTGGGAGGGGAGGGGATAACCGTGAACTAATTTTGAAAGAAACCTTTTGATAAAGAGATCCGTAGTGTACACATCATCTTTGTAAGCAGTCATAGGCGTACAGACAGTATCTGTAGAAATGTCAGCTCATGTTACCGATACCGTTTATCAAGCAACTTAACCGAACTAAATTGTACACAATATTGAAAATGATTTTATAAACATATCAAACTGTGTAACTACAGTAAAGACGTTCACTTCATGAATCATAGTTTGTCATTTGTATACGTATTCTACTGTTATACTCAGGCAAAGTAAATATATTTATAATCGAACACAATCTTTTTGGAGATAGCAGCGTTCCATTACAACCCATCAGGATTACGTATACTGATAGTATACTGATAGTATCGGTATACCAAGTAATTTGCTGGTTTTGAAGTTGGTATCTGTCCAACTTCAAAACCAGCAAGTTTTCAAATTGGAAATGATTGGTTTTTCCCTTTTATCAGCTAAACTATACGAATATCTTTTAACGACATAAAATTACTCAAGGTTGAACGTTGCTTGCAAACATTTCGAGGCACTCTCGCAATTTTTTTCTTCTTCTTGCAATTCTCAGTCAGTTACATTTTGAGTATAGAGAAAGAGGCACGTGCCCGGAACGAGGCGATGCCCTTATATGGAGAGGATACCACATTGTGGTGAACCAGTCTGACATCTGGCGAGATTTACGGAATGCCTTCATGGGCAATATTGAAGAGTTCCGATTGATACGGTGCACATCAGCCGGCTTCAATCAGCTTACGACTATCCAACCAATATATTGTTCTTCAAATGTGATTTTCGAGTATTTCTTGCTACTAAATAGTACAATAATCATTGTTCTTTCATAAATCTGTGTCTTATGCCAAAGCTTCAATCCCAAACTATTATTCATTTCCCTTTCTTTCATCCAAATCCACCAAATAGTACATAATTTTAAACGAGATGAGTACGTGGGTGAACAATGCTGGGTTCGAACATAAAAATGATGACAAAATCAAAGCATTTAGCTGTCCAGGTAATTTGGTGAAATTGGAGGTGTCTCGCCACGAGCAAAGAAACATAGGCTACATGTAGACATCCAATAGGCCTAAATGAGGACAAGAGGAAGCACTCGGGCCCTGTACAACCACAATTTGAAAGCGGTAGCTATTCTACATAGTCTACAACTTCATCGAAACGGCTGGCTCATTTTTTTGTTGAACATTGTAATATAATTATTTGGAGTTTGGTTGTTTTTCTTTAGGCATGTTTCTAAGTTGTAACAGTGCCCATGAAAGCATTGGCCAATAATACCGATTTAGTCGTCATTGTCTTGTTTACAAAGTATACCGTTTCTCAAAGTGACCCAACCAAATGCGTTACAACGTTGGCGCAAACCTTGCTCTATGCTCAAACATATAGGGGAAAATTACCAGAGCCCAGATTTTGTATTAATGCACACAAATTGCTCAGCACAGAAGCCTACCGGTTCCATTTGTTTGTTTGTTAGTTGGGTTGTTGGGATGTTTGTTTGTTTGTTTGTTTTTTTGTTAGGGTGTTTGTTTGTTTGTTTTTGGAGTGGGGTTCATAGCAAAAGCAGTGTTTCACAGCTCATAAGGCCCATTTTAATACAGCTGCAGCTTTTTAGCAGAAATGGGCCAGTAACCCAATCGTGCTTAGCAAGATTTTACTGTGCTAAGCAAACTTTCAAGCTAAAAAGCAGCTGCATGAAATTGGCTACATGTTCTTGTTCTTTGTCTCAAATGAGAAGTCATGACTTACTTTTATTTTGCAGACACTGATGTTCCTTTCCTTTGCTCGTCGTGACTTCTGGTCGGCCACTTTGTCCGTCAAATTCATCCTATGCCGTGAATAGGAGTCTATTCTGCTCATTTAAAATCATTTCTGAAAAACAAAAACAAAAACAATGCAAAAGAAACCCAGATGCTTTTTTTCACGATTAACGGCTTTTGTTTATAAAAGATCGCTGGTCACTTTCACAGCTACCAGCTTTTAACATCGCCCCACGCAACGCTGTGGTTTTTATCATGTTATCAGTTTGAACAAAACAGACCTTTTTAAGGAGTTTTATTAGAAGCATTTTGAGACAGTTTAAGTTCGACCTTCCACCCACATCCTCGAGTGGGATTTGTATGGAATTATCATGTCTCCAAAATGGACACACGTCGCTGACCACAGAACACAACTTTTTAGGTGTGAGGTCCAATCTTGCGGTTGTTTATTGTTGGTCCATGCTGTGTTCCACCACGACTATTCACGCCACCCAAGTGGTCTATATTGCATTAGTACATGGTCATCTGCATTTCAAAGTGGAAATATTAATTAAGCCGTCCGTTAAGATTGTCAAAGGGTGTTGCTCTATGAAGATAAAAATCATTTTAAAACCATGCAGCAAACACAAAATACTTCAAGAAGGGGAAAAGATAGGTCCTTGTTAGAATTCAACTCCACCTATGGGGTGTTTATGAAGGGGTAGGTAAAAGAGGATAGCTATTCCGATATCGTTTCTTGAAATGGAAATCAAACCGAAGACAGACCTTTGAAAATTGCATATCAACCTTATACTGAATAATATAGGAAGTACACAGGGACAGTCACAAACAACATGACAGTTATTTGTAGCAGCTGTACTTAGTACATTTTTTTGATCAGCAATTATTTAAATCCAAGTATTGCTGCTAAATTCGGTACCTACAGGAACCGATCGTCCGATACACAATTTCAATCTAACGGCTTGATGTGATCCACAAAAAGTGATGTGATCCACAAAAAGTGATGTGATCCACAAAAAGTGAAGTGATCCACAAACAGTTTTTTTTTAAAGCCTATGTATACTTCGATGTCGTTTCCTTAACTGGAAAGCACAACAGGTGTAGCCAAAGTGTTATTATAGACTTTAGCCTTGGCCTATGACATTTTTTTACGCGTAGGCCTAACTAATGTACAACCATCGTGTTTTCTCCTAATTAACTCGTTCGAATCTATAGGCTTTAAGTGAAAAATAGTTTTTAAAAAACGAAAAAAAACCGAAAGCCCATTGGTTTGCTGAGACTCGTAAAGTGAAGGCCTACAAATTTTCATAGTAAAACGATAATAAAATTCGCTGCAATTTGACGCTCGCTACTGTCCTATTTTCTTCTCTCTGTTCTCAAAGGGGGGGGGGCGCCTATTTTCAGATATTATTTTCACGCAACATTCTGTTCAACTATTTCCGAAACCTAAACCTAATGCACTCTTTCTCTCATACTGGCGGGGTTGTGGAACTCTAGATTTTGATTCTTTGTTTTGGCGGTCTGAATGAAGAAGGTGTTAAGCCGCAGCATATGGGTAAGTGCTATCAAATTATGGCTGGGTGGTGATACCTCAGTCCCATAAGACAAAGGGTTCTGAGCCGTAGTCACACAGACGTTTACTGTTGTGTTTGTTTTGCCTATCAATTAAGCAATGACAACCAAACGAGATGAAACTCGACCCGAGTTTTCTGCCGAGAGCTGTGTTCATAACACAGTCTGGCAATACAAGCCTTCAATCGCATACCAGCGTAATAATACCAGCTGATCATATAATGTATACCACTGTATACCACACATGAAACCAAGTGCTCCATCTTGCATTTTCCAACACACCAGGTCATTAACAACCATCCTTGTGACTTTCTTGAAGACTTTAGACTTGAAACCTTTTCCACTCCCACCCCCCCCCCTTCCCTGCGGTTGGAGCATGCGCAGTCGATGCCCCTGTACGAAATGTTTCCCTCCTCCATACCAAACCATTGCATTGCATTGTGGAAATGCCATTGGTGGAATCCACCGTACGCGGCAGGAGACCGTAAACCGTATACGCCGGTTGCAGTGTGTGCGTGCGGTGCATGCGGTGTCTTGTCCATGCAGTGGGTGACACTTGTTGCATGCGCGCGCAGTGGCCCTTTCTCGCCTGTGGATGATCACCGGTTTCCAAGAGGGGACAGAAAGTAAGTGGAAAGAAGATAAGGCAGATGCAAGACCAGAGAAAGATCACTTTATCTTGAGACACCGCCAGAGCAAAGTGTGGGAACGAGTTATCAAATACAACAACACCAAACTATTGTCTTCATCTCTACAACCACCGCCGTGCTTAAAAAAGAACTCCTCACAAGTTTCTTTCGGAGGTATTTCTCCTTTCTCTTCAAAAACTTTGACAATGCCTCGTTCCTTCCTCGTCAGACGTTTTGTCCGGCCTCCAGTGCAATCTCAAACGAAATGGGACTGCTTCTCTCCTGATGGTGAAGGTAAGCAAAAACACTCGGCCACAATCGGTCAAATTTTCTCAATGAATCTAATTTGTGTACCCAGTTTGGTGCCGAAATCTAGCCCCGTTGTTGACCCCGAGTGGCCTGGGGCGTTGGTCATTAGCCCGGGCCCTGTGCAAGAAGTTTAGTTTCGGGTCTTGGTGGCTCGTTTCGAGGAGTCAAGTTCAAAACAACAAAGACAAGAAGTTGTTTGTTTTGGATCGTTGTAAAAATGTGATTCACACAACCATGAAACACGTAAGCCGTCTCTTTAAAAACGATACCTTGGCCTGAACCACTACTCGTGCATGTACGATAACATTATCATGGAACCGATATGGATTCTATTGGCTGGGAGAAATGGAAAAAGTTTTCGATATTTATTATTAATATATATGTCTTTATTTGACTTGATGCAGTAAGGAAATGATTGAGATTTATTTGATTACAATCAGTTATGAACGTAATGCTGTACGGTTTCAGCCTTGGTTTTAATGCAGAAGAAAGAGCGATTGTTCCATCATTTTGTTATCAAACTAAAATCTTTTTTAGACTGGGTTTCAGCTAAAGAGTCAACGCACGCTGTTTGTAGATATTAATTATGAAATATGTTTTAAGGGGGGAATTAACAAAGCCAAACAAAACCAGAGGACGGTGTTACCTAAAATGAGCTGTCCAGATCTTATCTCGATGAAAGGGTCCTTAGTGCCCAATTATATCTTTAAATCGAAATCCGAGGAGTCTCACGGTGGTTTTGTCTCCGTGAAATCCACACCACCCAGTGGCCCCAACCCCGCCGGCTTGCCGCGCCGTTCCCAGGCATCGATAGTCCCCATCTATTTCCAGAGGTTCTCGTTAACGATGTTCGTTAGCCAGCCGAGATGTGGTATTTTCTTTATAATAAGTGGTTTTAACTGAGATCTGAATTTCCTTGTTGGCACTCTTGGCATGGAGTCCAATTTCATGGAAATGACAAAACGAAAACAGCATGCCCAAAGGTGGACAGGAACATTATTAGGAACACATATCGAAATCTGAGCAAAATATTTATTAGGGCCGACCACACTTTAATTTTTTTATCAGTAGAAAACTTTGTGCATGTATAAAAATATGTGTTAAGCATTATTTGAAGTTGTTCAAGAACTTGCTTTGAGAAATTCTTTGTGCGCGCTGGTAGGAGTTACTCATATCTGACGATAACGCGTTCCAAAGGTATAAATCATTGTTCTCATTTGCCTATGTTCGTTTTATTCCTAAAGAGCAAAGTGGTTATAATAAAGGTATACTACGCCAGAAAATGTTTCCATTCTCACCACCAAACTAAAGTTGCAATAATGGAGAGAACGGATGACACGGTTCATTTTTTATGTCAACCTGAAAAGGAGCCCAGATCACTCGCTATCTGCTTACAATACTGATGGTTCTCAACCTTGTTGGGGTCAAGAAACCTCTCGCTGAGCTTGAAGTCCCGTCACGCTAGGTGTCTGGCACAGACCAAACAAAGAAGACAGAAAACACCGTGGCATTTTAAAACAGAATCCAAAAGTGGGTAATAACACTTCTCAAGTCACAATTTCTTTAAATTCCAGATGATTTGGTCCTTATTTCGTCCCAGTGGCGATCACGGCGGGTTATACTGAGAATTTAGACGGAGAAACATACGAATTTCAGAACAGTTTGAATCGAATTTGAACTTATTTGGCAGGCATTATTTTTAGTCCGTTTAGCTAATGATTTGGAAATTGTTTGAGCGAAGGTGGTTGCGCGCCGCGAGTATACGTGATGGTATGCGGCGCAAAGAGTGTTCGGTAATTGCATTATAGTACCCTGTAATTTGTATAATGTTCTCTGTTTGTATTTCATATAAATGCCAAACTCTGATGCCACAGCGAGCACATTGTGTTCGGTGGGTGTCGACAGAACAACAACTTCGAATCATAATTGAATAAACTGTACCCAAAATGGATGAACTTTGTGACATTTTCAACAGTTATTTTTTGATCAATGGAAATATGCTTTTGTTCTGTTTTGACGTCTTCTGGGAGAAACGCATATAATGTGCATTGAATGCATGAGGTCTTCAAATGGTTTTTAAATAAAAAGTTTAGTGTGATACCAAGAAAAGAAGCAGGTAAACTTTGGGAACAAGTTTTTACTTTTTGGAAGATAGTCACTGGCAGTCTTGTGGCAAC
Source organism: Pycnopodia helianthoides (assembly GCA_032158295.1). Taxonomy (NCBI): domain Eukaryota; kingdom Metazoa; phylum Echinodermata; class Asteroidea; order Forcipulatida; family Asteriidae; genus Pycnopodia; species Pycnopodia helianthoides. The sequence goes on along the minus strand of CM063246.1, from coordinate 20,825,836 downwards.
CAAAAAAGGTATCTTTGGATTCATTTAGTATAACAACAAATCAAAAATATGACACGAAATTTACTCTTAGAATGTCACCACGACGATGGGAAAACTTCTCACAAACGTGAAACGCCAAAGCAATTATCATGGACAACCCGTTTGTAGTTTGTCTTTTTCAATAATCACTTTTTGGAACTTAGATTTTTCTGGCCTTTTTTTCATGGAAGGGGGTGGTTGTTTGGGGGGTTTCTGTTACTTCTTTCTGTTCATTGACAGTGGTTCCTTCATTGTTTTAAGGACAATGTGGCAGTTGGCAATGGTGAACGGGGCAAACGATGTATTTTGTATGTAACAATTTTTTAACACAACTAAAAATTGTAAACCTTCATTTTATTCTCTTCTCTTTACTCTTCTCTCTCTCTCTCTTTCTCTTTTGTTTTTATTTATTACAACAAAGCTTGGAACACTTCATCTCAAGAGTTGGTTTTGTTTAATAGCACGATTGCGATTCGAAAAAAATGGTATTCATTCGTGCCAAAAATAACCATCCCAATGCCGAAATGCCTCTTTAATTATAGAAACAAATGAAAACTTGTGCTACAAGAACTGTGCTGAGATCGATGTGGATGCTGTTCCGAGGCAAATATATAAAAAAATTAAAAAAATTAAAAATAACGTGAAAGGGGGCGTCCATTTAGACATTGTTTAAATAGTAAGAATTAACTAAATGCAATTTACAACCCAACCCCTCACCCCCCCCCCCTTGAAAAGGCAGCTCGTCACCTAAATCATTTCAACTCATTATTCTTGTTAAAATCAAGGTGTGTTTTTTTAACAAACGAATAACTTCACACAATTTAATGAAAAAGGGTAAATAAACAAGGTTGAACTGAAAGGTCATAGGCTTACAACACAAGTGTGAGTTATTGAGAAACATTAACTCACTAAGTCCTAAAATGGTGTCGGGACTTCTTTTAAAGATCCATTTTGTCTAAACCTATAAAGTACAGATATCCTATATAAGAGTATAAATAAATTATACTTAAAACTAAATAATAAAAAGCTCATTACAAATGGTTTAATATCAACGACTACTTGTGTTTGATGATTAATTTCTGGAGTAAACTAATATAGAAAAACTCCCAATGTTTGATCTCAATATTGTTTTGCCAAGCACCGGTTTTAAATTCCATCCATCTCAAAGTTCACTCTACTCTATACATAGCTCACAATCATCAAGTCCCTGGTCACGGCATATACAGTCGCCTGTAAGATCCACAACCATGCACAAGACACTGTACGGAGTACAATTTGCAGGGTGGCAGTTCCATCACCATATTTGGTCATGGAGTCGCGTGCCAGCGTTCTGGTGTCGCGCGCCGGCTACCAAATGAAAACAGCCCCAGCTCCAAAGTTATGCGGCTCGTGTCGTCAATTAACCTCTAACCAAGACCGCAAGATCACCCCCCTTTTTTCCTGCCCCATGGGGAATCACTCAACTTAACTCGGAGAATGCTCTTTTAAGAACCTCGAAGATAATCAACTGTCCTTTATCTTTTGAAAAAGCTTGCCCTTTATAACTAGGGTTATTTACATCTGTACTTGGGTAGTTTCAAGGTTTTGTGGGTTCGTGTACTCGAATCCTAGTCACTTTTGATGGTGACTGTATGTGTGTTCAGTATTGGTACGCTGGGTGGTTTGAATGTTTGTTACAAAGTTCAACGGCTGGTAAAAAAATATGACATACATTTAAGAGACATGAAACATTCGTTGGGTAGCTTAAAATAAATGGGACCACTTAATGCACTGGTAAGTTTCGATATAAATTTAGTGACATGAAACATTCGTAGGTTGGTTAAAACATGACACACACCGTTACAATGATGATGTTAAATTACCATTCCATGAATCCAACTATACGCTGTTCTTCCCAACTAAGAACAGAAGTGAAATAGTTCTCGAAACAATCACGGAAAATGATTGATAATTCCCACCACATGGCAGGAAATATAACCCAAAACGTTTGTGAGTAATTAATACAATATTCATAACTTGGTTCAAGCGCCTTTCGCCACGAGAAATAATTCTGCTGTAAATGCTCTCATTTTTTTTTTACAAACTATAGGCTACGCTAAAAAAGTCCAGAGCTGGCAAATTTCTGAAAAATAGATCATGAAAACCTCAGAGAATTCTTATCATTTTGACTCTGTATGTTTCCTCAAAATATAAACGCATTTTTCGATGAATGTGTTATAGCTTTATAGCTTTATAGACCTTTATTATGATGTGGCGATTTTGATTTTCTCCCATTCAAATCTATGAACCAAAACGAAGCTGGAAGGGCAACTAGTCTGGTTTTCTTTTTGTACAATGACTATTAGCATCCATTACTGTTGTTGGATACAAGGATCATGACCAAGATGGTGGCAGTGGATTAAACCAGTTTGTAATGAATTTGCTCTTTCGATATTGCACCCTGTCTTTAAGCCTTGAACGTAAGTTCTCCTTTCGTTTTGCTGGCACGAAATGGTTGCCCGTTGAGTGTTTTAGTGAACCCCGTTGTGTCTCCCCTCTTATTGTGTGTCTTATCATCTCCCCCTGGAGCCAGGAGGAAGGCATCCTCTCGTGACGTTGACTCACGAGTAAATTGTTGCTTCATCGTTGATATCAAAAACCTGTAACTCTGGCACTGTTCCAGGGGAGACAAATGTCACTGTTCGTGGTAGATGGTATGATGAAATCAACACCTTATGAGAAATATGGATCCACGATTTCCAAAAAAACTGTTAGTACTTGAAAAAAATGTTTTGACATTGCTGTAGATTTCAAATAGATAAAGCTAGCCGCACTTGGGAAAAGGTCCAAATTAAGTTCGACTTGTTGCTTTTGATTGAGTGTGTGTTTAAAAACCACCACTTCAAAGTGTCTGTTATGCTTTCTCGCCATTTGAACTTTATCTTGCATTTCGAGGAAGTCCATTATAAGCTAAAGCTATTACACCATCGGTAACGATGGGCCAACCGGAAATTCTCTTTGGTGAAATATAACCTATACGACGGTCCGTGGAGCTACTTTTAGATTTTTAGATTATCCTAAAAGCGAGCAACTTGTTAAGGTTTATCATATTTTCCTGGTATTAATGCCACGTTATCAGGGAATTTTTAAGGAGCAGGCCTATGTTCTTGTTATTTCTTATGTCCCTTCGGGGCCAGCATGGAGCCCCCCCCCCCATCGCGAAGACGTTGTCACTTGTTAATATGATGCATCTGCTTCTTCCAAACTGGAAGATTAGAATGACATTTTGAAAAAACATCGCCTGTATAATTACGTTAAATTAAGGTATACGTGTCAAGCGATCTAAATGACTGGAATGAGTGTACTTATACCCAAATGACGTACACAATTATTAGATGATTCTTGGAAGTTAAAGATTAAATTGAATGAAAAGTGCTCGACTTCTAAAAACCTAACAAAAGTCCAATACTCACTCGAACTCTCTGACCATGGAAGTCAGGATTGATGAAACATTCTGCGACGCAGTTTAAAAACAGGGCCGGCCCTCAGTGCAAACTACACTGATAAGATGACGCAATCACTTGCTCTCTCTCTCTCGGTCACTGATGATGGTGGAGTCGGAGGGTATTTCCAAGGCAACAATCGTTGACGTAGTTCTTTAAACCTGTCGGGAAAGTTGAGATAAGAACTTGTCAAAAAATAATTCTTGGCAACGACAGACACTGGTAATTGTGTGCGGTAGGGGATACCACTACTGTTGTTCACCAGTTGAGGATTGTCAAATGTTTTATGGACCATCCATTTGAAAAACACTCGGCCATTTCCTTTAGAGATATTTACCATAAATAATTGATCACAAAAAAACATCGACCGAGGTTGGCAGAGTAGGTTTTTTAAATGAGGGTTTTAACAAGCTGATTGACTAGGCTTAGCTGTTACACTAAGCATATTTCGTGAACAATTTGAATCGATGCCACTTTTTATGTAAGAATGTTTGGCGAGGGGCTTGATTCTCTCTGCCTGCGGGTGTTCCCCCAAAGGACTCGGCCTAAAAACTACCGCTATTGGGGTTTGACTCTGAAACATAACTATTAAATAATATTCAAAAGATTGGGAGAAAGTCTCTCATTCGACGTGTTTAACTTTGACTACAGGCCTCAGGCAAAACACACCCATACTTTTTTGTGACTTTTGTCACTCTGCTGCGCGAGTACATGTCAAAGAATGAATAATGCTATCTTTGAATTTGACACCGTTACTGTATCGCAATTTCTTTACTCCAATTAATGCGTCTTAAATCAATCCCGTGCTTGAACGTACAGCGATCTTGAACGCTGACGGTCGGGGTCGCGTGTGGTTTGGGGGACATTTATCAACAGATGTATCAGTGGCACGTGTTGGTATCGTCTTACATCAGCAGCCAGCTTGTCTTCAAGTTGAGGACAGACGAAGCAGTGTTTTGTCCTCCAACGAGAGGATGAAACGAGTCGAAGAGACCATCATCGGTGGGAGCGGAATGGTTGATGACGAACACAAGCCACGATGACTGCAATGTCAGTCAGTGGAGTGTATAACACAGTCGGTATGACAGGGGTGTACTTTTACATACGGTGGCAATGACTGATGGATGACGATTGCAGTGGTATTTGTACGGTATAGGCCCCTATTACCGCAGTAGTAGAAGGCATGAAACAAACCCAGCTTGTATGAATTTAACTGAAGTTTCTTAAGGTCTTCAATCGTACAAAATGTGTTTGTTTTAATGGCTTGAGTTAAAACATTCATTAGCATCACTGCCTTTGTGTTTCATGCTATAGCATCAAACAGGAGAAATTTATTGCCATCAGTTTTTAGTTTTTTAAACGGTCTTAGTTTTAAAGTGAACTAAAACACAATGGGGAAAGAGTAGGGTCAATCACACACATTGTAAAACAAAAATGCCATGACAAATTGGGTTAAAAGTATATAGCAGCACGTACAATTTGTCTGCAGGAAAATATGCTCTTTTGGCACGCCATTAATGCTAAACAAAAATGCTACCGTATTGTATTGCAAGCTGTCCTTACACTATCGGGAGCCAAACCATATACCGATCTTATCGCATAAAATTATGAATGTTTAGTGCCACGAAGCCACAAATCTCCACTGGCAGGTGGGGGAGCGATGGAACTAGCAGCCAGCATTCCTCAGTTAAGTTTGACTAGAAAGAGACATCATACCCTAGCGAGGCGCATTTGTCCGAAGTCGACCATATTTGGCCATGTATCTGTGACAGCCCGAGAGCAGCGGCACGAGCACGGCTGCCAGCCAGGACTTGCCTGCCCAGTGGATTATCAATCAACGATGAAAACGAAACAAGTGTCCTCATTCTCCTTTGACGCATCAATCTTGTTTGTTTTTGTTTGGGGAAGTGGACGATGGTTTGTGGTTATCCAAATATCTGTTTCGTCAAAACAAGAAGTCGGTATCGGCAATTTTATGTCGGGTCGCCCGGTCGTCGAGCTCTTCAACACAATAATAATTGCTTCAAACATATCCAACTATTTCTCCCCAATACAAACTCAATATTTAGATAAAATATCAACCATCCTACACAGTCTCGGTTCACTGGTAGTAATAAATTGCACTCTGAAGGAATTTATGGTTTGTGGACCTTTCAACTTGGATTTGTAGATACTTGCTCCCCATTCTTTAGGTATTGTGGTTTTCCTGCATGTGTCAATAGTTGACTAAAATTATCTCTTTCTTAAATTGAATTTAACTCAGCTCTTTTCCAATAACTTCTAGTGCAGTGGATGCAGAAATAAAAAGAGGCACAAGTAATTTGAGCATGAACTTATTTTTGGTTGAAAAGCAAAGGGTCCAGCAAAGTCAATGGGGTGTCCCTTACACTGTACGGACTAAAACATATTGGTGCATTATAGGTACCAAGGTCCCGTAAAGACGACCACTGGCATACAAATTGCAAGATGTTGAAGCCCGCGGCCACATCGAGGCCGAGTCAACTCTCGGCTGGGCGCACGGAGATTATAGGAATGTGGAAAATTCGCAGTCTCAGCATTTGCTTTTGGGTCTTTCTGTTTTTTTTACCCTGCCCCGTAATATCTTTTTCGCATAATCTTGAGGTTTGATCGGTACGTGTTGGGGGTCTCGTGCCACGCGCTGTGTTCGCCCGTGCCGGTGATTTATGGGGGTTCGGTGAGTTGACACACCGCACGCGTGCTTGATTTGCGGCCGGCCTGTTTGGAGGAAACCTGCAGTAGGATGTCGAGTTGGGCCAGCTGCAAAACGACTGTTGAAATAAAACGCGAAGACGTGCTCGTCTTTGTTTAAGACGTCTTACAAAACGTCTCGCTACAACAATGCACGGTGAAAAGTTGTATCATTCAAGTTTTATAGTGTCTTCAAATAATAATATTTTATTGTTTCGAGTCTTGATGGCTTCCAGTTGTTTAAGAACACAAAGAGTGCTCACAGTGGTCTAGAACGTTGACATCAACAAACAAAAACATAATTATATGAGATCCTTCACCCGCCTACTTATTGTGTGGGAAAATATAAAATTTCACAACTCGAATTATGACAAAATTGAGTTGGGTGCATATACAGTAATTGTTTTTAAAAAAATCTACGTGTTGTCATAAGTCTGTAGAATAATAATTATAGACATTTAACCCGGAAAGTACGAGGTATTTAAACTTTACTATCGCGCCTTTGTGATACTTAATGTGAGTTGCCCAACAACTAATCTTTCCTATATCCCCGTGTGACGTAGTTGGTGATAGGCCTAGGATGTGCATACTGCACGAATTTACGTTGGGATTTGTGACCTAAGTTTGACACCTGCCTTGACGACTTCAAAAGTTATCAAGTGTCGGCCAAGCCAAAACTCTACCAGTCAGAGTAATTTATGTTTGCCCTGGGGTCTCGGTCCGCTGAGGTCACGCACTTTTAAAGTGTACTGTGTCTTATGCCACGGGGAGAGGGGCGTCTTTGTCAATGCAAGTGAGAAAACTAGGGGTTTATAAAACTATTTATTTTAGTACAGAATGTGGTTTTTTGTTAGCAATGTCTGATGGAAAGTATTTCAAATGGAATGTCATTACTTTTTTGATGTGATCATTTATTATGTAATGCCAAGAATTCTTCAGTTTTGGGGGTTTTTTTGTTCTTTTTTTTCTTTTCTCTTTTTTACTCCGGTCAGACAGGCTGACCTTGTATTTGCATCTTGCAAAACATGCGAAGTGCTTGAAGACAGTTAACAACAAACCACAAAACTTGTCATGTATTTGCAACCGGATCTTGCTTAATGACTTTGCCATACAGTCCCATGTCTCATCTTTGAGCTGGACACCAGGCTTTATATGAATGTGTGTGTCTCTTATACGTAATTATTTGTTAATCACAGGCGTAACCTTGTCCTCAGAGGTGGGTCTGCACTTTTAAGGTTGAACGTTAGACATAACGAGTTGGGAGTGTGAGCACGTTTTCAAATCTTACATTGTTTCAAAAAATTCATTTTACTTGCCCTTGGCTATCAGTGATGCGTTTTCCGTACCGTTTATTTAACACAGTGGTGTTGTAAGGATAGCTAGTGCCCATGAATCACAAATTAAAAAAGCTAGGAGATCGACGCGATCCTTATCGCTCTCGAAATGTTTGTGGTATATAGGCTATTTTCCATTTCAACTTCAACAAGCTTGCAATGGCGTTTAATCATCACTATTTTGCCTATGGCTGGCAGGACCTGTGAGCGATGCTTATTTTATGAATTCTACTACAGTGTTTGATTTTATAACTTTTGGGGGAAAAAAATTCAGCTGATGACTCAAATTTGTTTGTTTTTTGTACATAACGAATTGAGGCCGTTTACTGAGCTTTACAAGTTTCTCTTTACATTATCATTACTATTTCAAATCGGCCTCGTCCAACTTACACCCCATTGTTATGTTTAATAAAAAGCCATGAAATATATTTGTGTGTGTATATTTCTTCAGTTAGTGGAATAGCAGTAAATGATAGCAGTTCAAAAGAAGTCTGAATTTGTATTTGTTTGAATCAAAATTATAATCAAGTTAAATCAACCAAGCGGTAATTATATTAGGGTTTCACTTTGTTTATTCCCATACGTATAATTCCTAAGGTGAATCACAAGTGCATTTGCACAGTAGGTCTATACCAAAGAGACATTACTAACCAATATGGGTCTACATCGTAGACTCTTTGTATTAGTTTTACAACATTCAAAGAATACGGTGAGAAAAGTGAATACACATCATCGGTCCACTTATGGTCTGCCCGTTTGCATGAAGGACACTTCCGATTTGTCCCACCGTCCGAATGGGCCTGGAATTTCACTTACACACCACAAGTAAAAAAACAGCACTGGCTTTGACATGAAAATTGAATAATTTCCGGAAACTGGGTTCTGTAAAATAACTACCGACTCATTGTGTTTTATCCACAGTTTCTCTTCTGTTTGTTGAGTTTGGTATAAGGTGGGGTCGACCGCCATGTTGATTAATGGATTGACCAGTCTATTCTGTCTGGCAGCCGCCTCTGGGTTAATTGTTAGCGAGCACAGAAAGGGCGTGAACTTTGTGGTGACACAGTGTGCTGCTTTTTGCGCAATGTTTGTAAAACTTAATGATTCCCTCAAATTGATCTAAGGATACACAAACCAACCTGTTTAAGTTTGAGCTCTCCTGTTTTGTTTTTGTTGTATTTATCGTTATACATTTCTGGTAATGAAACCAAGGATGCCTCATAAGTGAACTTAATCACTGAAGCTCGCTAGCCTGGGGAAACCTGTAAACAAAGGCGCTTGCTATTTGAACTAGAAACAACGGGGTTAGACCCCTTCTCTTCCACTTAATGTCCCATCCGAAGGACAAAGCAATTCTTATTATCGTAAAAAAAAAAAAAAAAACCATATTAGTTTTGTCTGATAGATAGATCCACCATTATTCAATGCTATTTGAGTCCTTTAGGATATTGGCTCAGCTCGATTCGGTTTACTCTTTTCCAATCATCGCTGATAATACACTGCATCAAACAGACAACTAGAACTGTACACACAGTGAAAATGTTTTGTACATAGGCTACATTATCTAACTTGGTCCAACTTCAGACTTTAAAATATCAAGCAAAATGCGTCCCATTACTCTTTTGCAAGCCAAGTAAATTGTACAATAATTCATCACAAGCAAGAAATATTCCAGTTAATTATTATTACCATTTGTGTGTACACGATCTTTTGAACGAAATGGACAGTTTAAGGACTGCAATTCCTAGATGTGGAATTCTTTTTTGTCCATGCACACACCTGTGGTGAGCTATAAGCAACCGATGTCTTTATTGGGATGGACGGTGGGCTAGCGTTTGGTCTCCCCCTCGTTGCCTGCCTACTAACTTCGGGTCAAGCGTGGCTTCCCCCAATGTGGTTGAATGTGACACGCGATTAAAGCCTTATTTGGAAGACACCCACGTGCCGGTCTTGTCAACCGAGGCAGTGTACCCTAGGATGGCCAAGATTGCATGGTGACCCCTTCTTGTTAGCAGTAAACATATTTCACAATTCCCGAGTGATATTTCAGCGTATAAACCGCAAAACCTCACCCAATACATTGGAAAGTTTCTGGGTTTTTTTTTTTTTTTAATGGTTACCGTCAAAAGAAACGAATTGAAATAGCCGTCATTAATGATGACTTTAAACAAGTTTTAAGACATCGGGTCTACATGTACACCAAGAATGTATGGCACAGGCAGTTTATCACGTCTTATTTTGCCTATACCCAAAACTTGACAAAGACAACGTGTCCTGTTTTTACATGTTTGACTCTTCGATGGACTTTGGTTGCGTGGTTTAGAATTGTTTGACATTAGAGAAAACGACATGCAGTGACTTTTACTGCGTTGAATATGAAACAATTAATGATGTTCTGAATTATTAACTTCGGCACTTTTGCCTCAAGAAGGGTTTATGCGAAACTGTGATTATTTTGTTGTTTAATTTTGTTTCAGTGCCATTTTGGATAACTGGCTAACATCACGACATTTTGCACGCCCTCATTTCAATCAATTTATCATTAATAATGATTCAATTTAGAAACTACAGTCGTCTGGTGTATTCTCTTTTCAAATAAATGCGTACTTGAAAAATAGATTTTATGAAGTTACTGATTATATTTTAAATTTATTGTTTCAGATTACAGATCTGAGAGTGCAAGCTGCCTTCGGATTCCAACAACACCAACGAAGGGGCAGACAGTCAGTGCCGCCCTGCCCCCGCTGTCCCGGGTCATCAAACCCCTTCACTTCCACACAACAACCAACCCGTACGAGCCCAACAAGAAGAATGGCTTTCAGGCGACCAAGAAGAAGCCTAAAGGGAGAAAATCACGGGCCAACAGGAGTAACTCAATGGATGGGATGACCGGCGAGGGCGCAATGACTGTTGGTCAAACATCGCCCGTCAAACCGTACATCAGCCGGTCCGGTCGGCCCGTGGGCCGCCGGTCGTCTACGGACAAGGACGATGCGTACAAACAGTTTGTCATCAAACGCAATGACATCATCGTACGCGATGACATGAAGACGAAATTCACCACTGTAGACACACCTTCATCATCCTCCACGAATTTCACCAGCAACCCTCACCTCTTTATTGAAACCTCGGTTCTTAATCTTTCCATGAACGGCGGTCATTCCCGACAGCCGAGTGCATTAAACTATGGCGGTTTGGTGGCTGCTACGGCCACAGCGACCTGTGTCGAACCTGGACAAACATCCCCGACGGCTGCCGATGAAGCAACCCAGCCAGACCTCGATCGAGTTTCGCCGCCCGACAACCGGCCGCAAATGACGGTACTACGGAACGTGTTCATGACCACGCCGGACACTAAAACAGACCTGTCTGATGTCAACAACCTGCGGCCGGAATCGCCACAGGAATGCTCACCGAACACCAACGGCAGCCATGTTTGTCCCGAGTGTGGGAAGGGTTACAGCACATCCAGCAACCTGGCCAGACACCGACAGACACATCGCAGTGTGAACGACCAAAAGGCAAGAAAATGCCCCCACTGTGACAAAGTGTACGTCTCCATGCCAGCACTCAGCATGCATATCAGGTGGGTAGAGCACTCTCTGTCATGTTTCGACAGAAACTTAATTGCAAGTTGTAGAAGGTGAATAGAATCAGACCAGTCGAAAGAAATATCAAAATCGTGAGATCTTAGGTGATGGAGAACACAGGTCATCTTGACCTATTTATCTGACTTTTTGAACAAAAATACTGTATTATACAAATACACAGACAAAGACTCATGACCAAACTTCACATAAACTAAACAGCGCTTTGGGATGTGGCAAAACTGATGGTGGAGCATGCACAAGGGGAGTGGCGGGGGTCAACTGCACTGAGGTCTCGCAATCAAATGTTGTGTTAACAATTGTTTTCTCTTCTCTTTCTCTATCCAGAACTCACAAGCTGGGCTGCAAGTGCAACCTTTGTGGCAAGTGTTTCAGCCGCCCATGGCTCCTGCAGGGCCACATACGCACCCACACGGGCGAGAAGCCATTCACCTGTCCGCAGTGTGGCAAAGCCTTCGCAGACAAGTCCAACTTGAGGGCGCACATCCAGACCCACTCCAATGTGAAACCTTATGTCTGCCAGAAATGCAATAAAGCGTTCGCTCTCAAGAGTTACCTGTACAAGCACGTAGAGGCAGCCTGCATAAGAGACGTTTGAAATTTCTCAACAAACCTTCATAACACACTGTGACCATTCTTTTGTCGTTTACCCTTTGTGTAAAAATATGTACTGATTGTGCAGACAACAATATCCCAAGTGCCTGACTATTTAGCTTTTAGCCTCAGTTTGGCCACGTGAAATCGAGTTAATCAAGATTGTTGCATGGCGGTAATGGTCGGTTATTACATTCTTGATGTTCACATCAATGAGTGGATGTGGTATTTTTAATGGTTACTGTGATGATAGGGACAGTATTAGCCAAACCTCTTATTTGTATCCATCTCTTGACTAGAGAGAAAGATTACAAAGAGGGAACTTTTTAAGTCTGCTGCCATCTTCCATCTGAAACAGTAACACTTCCCAATCATGATCTTTTGTGAACCTTCTACCAGTTAAAACACCGCATTAGAAATGTTTCACTAAAATAAAAAACATTACTCTGGTCATTTTTTAAACATTCAAGTGATATTGAGTACCAAGTACGGTATGTGAAATCAGAAACGGGTCACCAGCAAAGATTATAGGGCGCTTCGGCGCACTTTAATCAGCCAATTTTTGTTTTACGGTGGTTGTCACTACAGGTTCCCTTTACTCATGCCTAACGATACAGTAAGTTCCCACGGGCAGCGATCTTTAGACAAAAAAACATTGCTGTGGTATAAACTGGGGTTGATGATAGTTTTTTTTTTTTTTTTACCAGCATGTATTGTGAAAAAACAATGTTATATATTGTAAATATTATTGTATTTATTTAATGAAATAATGTGTTTATACGAATTTGTTTGCAAATTATTACTTTCAATAATGACCTTGTCTTTTAAAACTGTGTCCACCCCCCATGATGAAGAAAATCTATAATTTTGACATCAGCTTCGGAGAGAAGAGAACCTCCTAATTTTAGCAATTGTTTGGTATCATCCTAAGTGTACTATAAACGAAAGCAGTTTTTCAATTTGATTCGTCCCTTCAGATTTTCTATTATTCCATATAGGACCTACACCATAGTGTTTTGGGTGGGGTAAATTTTCTCTCGTCACACACTAGGAAGATATAATGGTTATTGTGAATTACAACTATCATCATATTTTGTTGTCAATATTGAAATCAATGTTATATTATGTGACCTTTTTTCTCGAGAAACAATGCTCAACCTCCATTTTCGAGTATTGCTTTCGTAAACCCAGAAGTATAAGACAATGCATGGGGTTGAACAAAAAATAATTTCTGTTGAATTGAAGTGATGTGTTTAAGTTTGAATTTGACGTTTGACCAAAACCGTTTTTGTATTACTTTATAATCTTACACGAACAGAACGATTTTTAACTAAATAAATGTGTGCATAACTGCGTAAAAACAAGACTTGGTATCTGTGTTTTTTTAAAGAGATTTTACAAACCTATTATCCCATGTTTATTCTAAAACTAATACTAAACAAATTAGGTGATGATGATTAATTGTGTTTGAATATAAAAGAATCGGTTGTATTTTATTTGGACGATCGTGACTGAAGGATGGTGAAGAATTGAAGTCAGAAAACATGCACACAAGTTTACTGAGAGTGTCGACGAACTATAGTTTCATGATAAAACCGAGTACCGCTATTTTACAATTTAAAACACATCCAGACCACGACAATGTCCCAATCTAGTGTCTTAATAAAATCATATAATATGCCTACCAAGCCCAACTTGGGGCAGAGGGTTACTCCCCCCCCCCACCCCCACACCAACAACAACAAAAAAGCAAACAGTTCATAAAATGTCCCCATACTTTAACTTAAAGTTTAAGACGTTCTTCTTGCACAGAAGTATCCCCCCTCACTAAAATCCTCTAAAGAATTCCTGAGTAAGATTCCAAGCACACAATGAAGACACAATAGAGGGGATGGAGTGCCCACCATGCCCCATATCGAGCACCAAATGGAAATTCATCTTGGGCCTACATTGGGCCTATACATGTACATGTACTGTAGGCCTATTGCCAGTACGTGAATGATAACTTAATTAATATACATGTACACGTGCTTACCATCACATAACATAGAATTCCACTTCTGTCGGCACCATCCCAGAGTCAGGTGTTCTCCTCTTTATTGACAATGTCAGTCTCAATTTAACAAGTTGCTGTCATCTACTGTGTCCCCCAGATTCCATGTTGTCCTGCTCTTGTCCGAACAACTGCAACAAAATTTGATTTCACACGCAATTTTCGACACGGAGTTGCAGACGATATCCGCCCATAGTCCGATAGGGTAGCCATTGAAGATCCAGCCTATCATTCGCACAACGGAGCTTGTTATTGGCCAATAGTCACCTTTCGCCGTGAGGTCTTGTAACGGCTACTTTGATTGGCCAGTAATGATCCACAAAAACACTCGCCGTGGTACTTTTCGGTTTACGATGAATCGTACATAAAAATAAGTCAAGACGACTAAAATAAAAAGTTTGGATTTAAGCAACACTGTTTGAAGTATTTTCCCGCTTTATCGGCCTTGAGTCTTTCACGTGGTTTTTCCCCAGTTTCTCCTCTCCTACATCTATAAACCTCCGAGATTTCTTAATCTTCCCGCATGTTCTCTTCACTTCAACGGGTTAGAGTAGGGCCTACATGGCAATTTTGAGCATTCCTCGGTTTCATTACCAGCGTTATTATAAATAATAAACAGTAGTATACCTCACGAAACTGATATAATATGCGGGCACTTGCATTTTGGTCCGACTAGAAAGAGGGCGGGGTATTCGAAAACTTTGTCATTTAAAAAAAGCACATGGGTGACTAAACAAAAGCTTTGTGAAACGACAGCCATTAAAGGTCATTGTTTTATTTCCTGTTCATAAATACCTCGGAGTGTTTATCCATTTTGATCGGTGGAGAGCCAAATATTACGCTTTTTAACAAAAAGGGCATTTATGAATGGGAATAAAAGAGTAGTGACTCGGTCTTAACCGGCCGTTTAAAACCTTGCAGGTCCACAGCGGCCATCCACCAGCCCGGTCATTACCACACAGTGAAGACCGGCTCATTGCACTGTTATTCCCTTACTAATAATTTATTGTTTGCAAAATATTCTGGTTTGACTTTTCCATAACTAACCTATTGGCGTGACGTCATTGGCGTAACTAGACATACGGGGGAGAGAGGGGCGGGGCAAATACAAAAATGGTCGGGGGAGGGGCTTTTGATGCATTGAACCATTCATTTGTTGTGTATTTTGTTCAATATCATTGGGGGAAATACCAACGGGCTCCCGCCCCATCCCTGCCCCACCGTAGATTATGCCAACTGCATGATGTAACAAGATAGTATCTTTGGTATGGAAGAGGACGGATCCATGGGGATAGTCACAAATAACTACGAGGAACATTATTTGGTGCTCGAAATGTGGTGTGGTGTACCCCCCCCCCTCCCTATTGTGTCTTCATTGTGTTCTGGGAATCTCAGGAATTCTTCAGAGGATTTTAGGGGGTACTACAACAGGAAATATAGTGTGTTAAAGAAAGTATGAGAACAATTTTGGTGGGGTACACCCTATGCCACATATCGGGCATGGTATATAAAGAGACATGCTCACTGTCCTATCAGGCATACTGTCTGAAATTCGGCAATTCCTCAACAGGTTCTTTCTCCAAGAGGAAATCTATAAAAGTTCCATTATTTACATCGATATATCATGCCCAATATGGCCCAGAGGGTACCCCTCCCCCATGTTCCAATTCTTTCACAACATTTTCTTCCTCTTGTACCCACCCCCCCCCCCTTAAAAGATTCCAGGGATTCCAAGCGCACACTGAAGACACAATGGGGTACACCATGCCTCATAATATAGAACACCAGTGTACATCTGAGGGCCTAAAAATACTCAAATTGCAATTCGTACAGATTTACGGAGCTTGGAAGGGTTGCGGATTTATACGTGAATTTTTTTTACTCAATTTCAGAAGGCCAGGAATGAAGTTCTCTTTGGACAATTTATTTATTGATAAATTATATTTGTTTGTGTGTTTATTCTTTTTATTGTGCAAATGCCTTTAAAGTTCACTATAGTTATTCTTCTTTATACTAACCAGATTTCATCCTATCAGATTTTTCTTTTTACATTAAATCATAGACTATGGAGATCTTTAAAATGTGATAAACTGTGATTCTGGAGGTGGGAATTTTAGCCAGGATATTGTTAAAATTTATAAGAATAATTTATACCAATTATAGAAAAATATACTGTCAGTGTATTTAGAACAAGCACAAGATGCAGCCAGTGGCTGATGCTATTTACTGAAATTCAAAATGAACATCAAGTGCCGAGTAAAACCATACCCCCAAAACAATGACAGTAACAATGCTATAAAAACATACAATAGCCAATGACAAAACTTTACAATTAAAATCACAACCCCGAATTACATGCCCCTTTTTCAAAAGAATTAATATTCTACATCTTATCTACACTTTTTAAACCCGATTTAAACAAAAATTTAAAAAAGAAACATGACCTTTTTGGTCTTTACAATTGTAACTTACATTTACTTTTAAACTACAAAAATATATGTTGGTGTGTATAAAAATAATTGCCAGACAGTATCTACAATCTTTAGACTGCATTGGTACAAATAATCACACACTATAAAAAATAATTATCTCGAGTGCAGGGCCCAATTTCATAGAGCACAAAAAGTAGCTAAGCACAAAATAATTATGCTTACCATAATAAGGTTACCAGCCATAATACCATGTCACATGCTCAAATATGGCTGGTATCCTGTTTATTTTTGTTTCTTTAGCAGAAAAATTGTTAAGCAATATTTCCTGCTTAGGCAGCTCCATGAAACTGGGCCAGATCAGACTTGAAATGTTGTGGTAGCACCATGGCAACTTCCCTCAAGACTTGCATCAAGGCTTAAAGCAACAAGTAATGAGATCACAGGACTTCAGAAGAGGTATTTCCATGGAGCTGAGGGAGCTCTTAAAGCCCCCTTTCACACTAGACGAAATTTCCCAGGAAATTGCAGGAAAATTTGTTGACCTATTCACATTTGAATTGCTGCTGGCCCCTGGGAAATAGTTACCCCTGCTTGGGAGTAGGGTTTAAAGGCACATACACATTTGGTAATGACTCTGAAAATTAATGGCAATAAAAACTGACTTGGTAAGAAGTACAGCAGCCTTGAGTAGTATAATGAATTTTTGGAAACTTTTAACTTCGAAGTACTACAGTTATGGAAAATACATCACTTTTCATTCCCCAAAATTTGAATCTGTGTATTCCTATGGGGAATATTCTTCCTGCGTGGAAATATTTGTTCCGGTTTTTTGGTGATATCTCACAAACGCGACCACCTTTTGAAGTGAAATTTTCACAGGTTAGTTATATTGTATGTACCTACATTTACATAGGATTAACATAATTAGTAGGCTCCAATTACCAAGCGTGTACTGTGCCTTTAAGGGAGATAACCCACAGGGTTTGGCATACTGAGTGCTCATTCTTCCCAGGAACATGTGCATCGAGTGTGAAACAAACATGGTGGGGTGGGGTTGAAACTCCCCAGGAATTTCCTGGGGTTACTTTGGAAATGGCTCTGTAATGTGAAAAGGGTTTCAGCCTGCAACCTAGCAACTGAAAAGTCTCGAAATAACACTGATTCAAAGTATTTCTCATGAGTGTTTTTATAACGCTACTTAATTTGTTAATTCGTTTTGTTACTTATCGTTAGTATTGCTGTTTAAGCTGTTCATTGTCAAAATCTAATCCAATTTTATTTCCTTGTACAATTGAGGCCCCAGAAAAAGACCCATGGAACTGGCATCAGGGGGAAAAACAGGAAAAAAAACATGATATGGAATTTGGAGGATTTAGGTTTGTTAAAGATCAAGGAGAGAAGTGAGTCTCTGGGTTTAAGATCAATCAAGTTTCTTTTTGACAATGAACTGGAACCAATTTCACAGAGCTGCTTTTAAGCACAAAAACAAGTTTTTTCCTACATGGATGATGGTAACCAGCCAGAACACTATGTCATGTTTACTGTTTGCGACTAGTGCCTGGGTTATTTTTGCTCAGTGGAATCTTGTTGACCAATAATTTCTGCTTAAGCAAGCTCTATGAAGCTGAACTCTGGGCCCAATTTCATGAAGCCGCTTAAGTAGAAAATGGTGCTTAAACATTTTCTGCTCAGCGACAGGATTCCAGTCACAGATTGTACATGTGATAATGGTAATTTGGCTGGTATCCTTGCTCTGGTAAGCATCCTTTTGTTGTGCTTAAGCTACTTTTTGTGTCTAAGCAGCTCTATGAAAATGGGCCCTGAATTGTTACATGCGGTTCTACTGGCCATCGGTCCGTTCTAGCGGAATCTCGGCGAATCCCTCGTTGGCTGCGCCCTGGGGAGGGGGGCGTGGTGGGGGGTTAGCCGGGGGCCTGTTGGTCAGGGTCTTCTGGCGTCTGAGCTCCATGCTGTCCACATGCCACTCTTCACCGCCGAGGGCAGCCTTGAAGTAGATGAGCCCCCCAATGAAAAGAGACACGCCGCCGAGCAGAGTGGGCAGGGTGAAGACGGCTGGAACTGACATGCTATACAGGAGTGGAATGTTTTTAAACAGTTTATACCTATTTATTTTGTAAAACCATATTTAAAGGAACATTACAGAATTGGTAAGAAAAAAACTTATAAATTATACTTTTGATCACAGATTTACATAAAACTTACACGGTCTAATGATGATGATAGTAGAAAACATCCCTTGAAATATTTCTGTCTGAAATGTCATATTTGATGAGAAATGAATAAACAAATTTTCCGATTGGAGTTTATCGCTCAGTGAGCGTTTTATTCATTTGTTTAATCTATATGATTTCATGCAAATGTGTAATCGGTTTTTCACTATTTTCTTGTGACCCAGATGGCCGATCGATCTCAAACTTCTACAGGTTTGTCGGTTTATGTATATGGTGGATTACATAAAGTGCTTACACTGCCAGCAACTGTTTTGTTAGCAAAAACCAATTCTGTAATGTTCCTTTAACTAGAGTGACCCATCCAGCAAAGCTGAATATTTGAGGCCCTGACAATGACAAGACTTTGGGCGAAAGGGAATTAAAAATTAACAGAAACAATGAACAATCAGTTTTAATGGACATTATACATACTAGAGCAAATATACAACAATGCACCCCCTATCAGCCTACCACACAATTACAAATGACAGATCAAATTGAATTAAGAGCCAAAACAATCTTCCCCAATGTAGACCATCAGAGCAGATTAGTTATCAATTATTAGTTTTCAATTATTATGTTTGTTTAAAATAACTTCTCAATTTAAGCATGTCAGGAGCTAAGACAGTAAACGATTTCCAAAACTGAGTTGAGTTAATGAGTTTAAATTTGCATAGTGTAAAAGTTTGAAAGTAAATAAATAAAAATAAATCTTGATCATGGTTACTGTTGGGTGTTTAGGTGTATGTTTGTTTGTTGTTGTTGTTTTTTTGTTTGTTTTTTTATTTGGGATTGGCGATTCTATGAAAAATGAAACCATGTTTTAAACAAACTTTTAAGCTGATTCAGACTAATTTCTTTGCTGTTTTGCACAGTTGATTTACAACTTACAGGAGGTAGAGGACAAAGCGGACAAAGTAGTTCTTGGTGACGAACCCGCCACAGTTCATGACAGGATGGAGAATGCTCTGGAACCTGTCAAGGAAAGCAACAAGGAAAGGAACAACTGTGTGGAAGCGTCATCCAACTGGGAGCATTTGGTAAAAAACGTCGATCAATTTATGACGTTTCTACTTTTACTACAAAGGCAGTAAACCCTATTAGCCTTTTGGAGATATGGTGGACACTATAGGAGTGCACTGTATGGTGTGGGTGTATTACAGACAAATTTACCCAAACCTCATAGTGGCATAGTATTGAGTCCGCCATATCTCAAAATGGTTTATTCTATTGAAAAGAAACAAGATGGTCTTTTTCTGGACCTTGGATTCATTTTTCCAGTTAAGGAGATATTGACCCCTTGCACAACGCTACAACGAACCTTCGCACAATGCGCGTCTACCATCTCCACCATTTTGGGGAGTCAATTCCTTTGTGTACATTTTGACGAGTTCCCAAAATGGCGGACAGGGTAGGCCAGTGTATGTGCGAGGCAAGTGTAAGTGCGCTGCGCATTGTTAAAGGGGTAAATTCCAATTAAAGTTCCCCTTTGTCATGAAGATAAACCCATCCCATGAGAGTTTATGTTCCAGATCTTCCATTGCCGTTTCTTTTCTAACCACCACCCCCTCCCCCCCCTCCCCCCCCCCTTCCCTCCCCTCCCCTCCCTTCCCTCCCCCTCCCCTCCCCCTCCCCTCCCCCTCCCCCTCCCTCTCCCCTCCCTCTCCCCTCTCTCTCTCCCCTCTCTCTCTCTCTTGTAAGAATGGGGATAAGTTACCTTCTTTCTACCAATGATCCTTTTCTTCTCTGGCTGCGGGGGTACTCCAACAAACAAACAAAGAATCCAGCAGCTCTTTTTAGTTCAGTTAAGGATCGATGTGTCCAAATGACAGTAGTAGACAGGCCAATCAGTTTCATAATGCTACATGTTTGGGGGATTGAAAGTACTGTCATGCATGGACTTGTAATGTTTGTCAGTTTCCTGTTCTTTCAGGGCTCTCTTCGTTTGCATGCTTTTCCTGTCAATAGCTTTGTCAGTTTCATACCTTTGTCATTGTTTACTCATCTTGTATTTTCTATTTCCTTTATCTGTTCGGCTGGTCTACCACTTGTATTATTTTTTCACTGTTTGGATTTAAAACTCTTGTCAAGATGATATACAATAAATGAATTATAGCAATCTGCATAATTTCTATACTGGACTGCATTCAATTCTCCTAAATTCAACTACTCACTGATACATTGATAGTGACACCATTCCAAAACCAAAAATGTGAAGAGCATTATTTCCTGCTTGACAAAAGGATACATGGTGTAGGCTGCAAACTCATATCCATCAAATCCAAACACGCCAGTTATACCGCCCATCAGCATGACTGTGCAGAAAAAAATGTAAAAAAATATACAAGTTATACATTGTTCATGAAGTGTTAGAGTGAAGATTTGCATAACATCTAGTCAAAAGAAAATGAATTAGTTTCTGTGTAGCGGTTCTAGCAAAAAATATTTCCAGCTTATGTGACATTTTAATACTTAACTTAGTAACTTTTTTTCTATCAATTATCCTACATGTACAAAGAATGTCTTGTATGCTACTATTTTTGTTTCCTTGTTTTCATCAGTGACAAACAATTTTTTTGTATTGTCTGTTTGGGAATTGTGAAGAGACTGATTTCACACCTTGCACATACAAACAGTCACCAATCCATAAATTCCCTTTTGTTACAAAGCATAATAGTGTACCGAAATCTAGAAAACTTCTGTTTTGCAGTCTTAAATTTTTAATTCCTAATACGCCCTCAGGCTCTGTTTCGCGAAGCGTAAAATTGCATGCGATGCTCAATGATTGTGCATACACACGTACGTGTTAATCAAATTTACATTGAGTACCAGTATGTGTTGATTCTGTTACGTGTAAATTAGAGTTCATAATTCCATGTACAGCCTGCTTTGATCATCATGATAGTGCCCCTTTAAACGCTCACCTTCCAACC
This sequence comes from Pycnopodia helianthoides, assembly GCA_032158295.1. Classification (NCBI taxonomy): domain Eukaryota; kingdom Metazoa; phylum Echinodermata; class Asteroidea; order Forcipulatida; family Asteriidae; genus Pycnopodia; species Pycnopodia helianthoides. The sequence continues at coordinate 20,804,442 of CM063246.1, read as the reverse complement.
AATTGGAATGCCTAAACTAACTGGGGTATTTATGAATTGTTGTTATCAATCTTAATATTTAGGGTGTGGAATTAGGTTTGGGACGATCGTATCTCAAGTTGTCCCAAGTTCATCATGGATAAAATTGACATTTATTGCAGATAACTGGACTTATTGCAGAGACCAATAATGTTATAATGTAGTTAGCCAGTCTGTGGAGATTAACCAAACAGACATATGAAGCTAAACCACGATTCACAACCACCATGCACGTTCTAAGGTAGCTGTAGGGGTAGGGGTAGGGGAAGGGGTAGGGGTAGGATTAGGGTTAGGGTTAGGGTTAGGGTTATGGTTAGGGGTAGGGTTATGGTAAGGGGTAGGGTTTAAAAAAAATGGAAATATAAAAAGTTAGGGTTACCAGCTGAGAAACAGGGAACCAGTGGCAGCTACCATAGAACGTGCATGGTTGTGGTTCGTGGTTTAGCTTCATACGTCTGTTTGGTTATAACTTATATGCCTCAGTCTGTGGGATGGGAAATCATACAAATAAGATGCTGCCTCTGTGGGATTGGGGAAGTGGTGTTGTGCCACTTTGAAGTATATGTTTTTTAACACAGCAACATGAATAAAAAATAATCACTACAAAAAACAGCACTCAGCAAGTAGCTCATGGTATGATATGAAGAAGGGGCAGGGTCTATGAAACAGAGGAGTCCAACCTGGGCTAGTGTATACCTACCTCTAGAAACTAACTTATATTTTATAAGGCACAGGAGAGCCTCAGCCTAAACAGTTTCTAAAACGTAGAAGTAGGGTATGCAATGCCCCATGTTTTTAACTTAAACAGTTTTAACACACTATTTTCCTCTTGTACAGAAATACCCCTCTAAAATCCTCAAACTAATTCCTGAGATCCAAGCTCACAATGAAGACAAAAATAAGGTACAGTACACCATGCCACATTGACATAGTACTTTTTAGTACATGTATTGAGCACCAAATAATGGCTGGGGATCTATTCTACAGTACATGTAACTCTAATACTAGTATTTATGGTAAGCAATTTCGAGTTCACAAGAAGAGTTAATTCCTGCTGCGTGTACTTTGCGGATGTTTACAGCTAATATCTGCTACTCTCAGAGGATACAGTGCACGCACAAAATAAAATGACAATCGCTTGATTCGTTTCAAATTCAATTCAAGTCATTAAAACAAAAGTTACAAAAAACAGTGTCAACACTTACCGACACCACTTACGAAGCCGTGCTCGTTCGCCCACATTGCCCATTCACTTTTCATGTCAGCCATTTCACAGATAGCACAAATTCTCTCCTACTTTTGAAAGAAAAAAATAAGGCACAGAAATAAAATCTGAAACCCACGGCCTCTTGCCGTATCCGATTCTGTCTGATAAGTGATATGCAGCTTGATAAAAATCGTTTTTACTTCCGTGTTTATTATTGTGTAGTCCATCAGCTGCCCTCATTTGTCAGCAGAGGGCGGTATTGAAAATTAACGGTGACGGGGGGGGGGGCGGGGCATAGACAAGGTAATAATTATGTCTGTGGGGTGGGGGCTATTGCGTTGGGAACCTCTGAGACTCTACTGGAATAGACCTTAAAACTCTAAGGCATCAACCCATCAGACCGTATTCAGGCACGAACGGACACTGTCATTTTTCGATAAGTCAAAAGTGTTGAGGAAAAAATCTAAACAGTAGATTTTGATGAGAAAGGTTCGCATTGATTGTTCACTAAAGGAGTGAAAGTGATTGCCATAAAACATAAATACCGCCCTCACTAGTAAGTTTGCCAACTAGGAATGTAAACAGAGGATGATTGTTGACCAGAGTTTGCACCACCAAAGGTGCACCATTCTCAGATTATGATTAATGCATTGAGGTAGCAGCAGAGTGCTGGAGGGGCCAATCATTAGAGTGTTGTTCGAGACTATATTTGAGACAAGCAGTGCCTACAATTGGGTCAGATGGCTCACATGATCAGCATTTTAAGTAAACAAAGTTCACTTGGCAAACTTTAAATTTTTGTCGAACGTCGTACCTGCACCGGCACACTCGAACGTCCACACCACACAGAGTGAGACAGCTAGAGCATCCCACCATACCAAAACAAAAGGTGAATCTTTACATAATAAGTAATGATAATAGGCCGTTACTAATTACTTTGATATTTTTATGTTGCCTTTGGCCTGTGACATTATCGACTTTACCTGCATACTGTCCCAACATGGCGTACCGAAATAGACCCAATCATATCCATGACCATATAGCAATAGGTGTAACTTAACACAACTGTACAAGACACAGACATGACATAGCTTTGAGGTAAGGTTTTTTTCTGAAATAATGATGGAAATGGACTGCAACCAAACTATAAAGGCCATTGAAAATTGTATTGTATTGTATTGTATTGTATTGTAAATGTTACATGTAGGTTCTTGTATCTCTTCGAAAAGTTAATGATTGGGGAAGAATTATTTTTTTTTAAAGTTTCACCCAAAATTTCACCAATGGATTTGGCGCTATAGAAATGTACATTATTATAACATTATTATGTCAAAATACAACATGCGTGCAGTTTTGCAGCATAGAGTTCAGTCCATGATTAGTTGCAACAATCTTAACCCTTGATTGTCCTGATGACAAGGAACATAACCCAGGAGCTACGATTATCACAGCTACTCTAAGATCTGCTTTACACTATAGTAATTTACAATGATGCAACTGCAATTTTCTGTTTCCCAAGATACTACAGATGCACATGAACCAGATTGTATGCATTTTACCGCCTGCAGTGTAAACTACTTGGGCCTGTATAGTGTAGATACCTTTGCTGGAATTTGTCAACATAGCTTATTATAGATATATTTGGGGGAACTTTTTGTAGATTCTTTACACTTTGGGGGAAAAAATTGAATAATGAATTTTGCCTGGGCAATGCAGGGCAAAAATTCAATGATAGACCATGGAGGAAGAACTTTAATTGGCCTAATGATTAATGATATACCTTTTTAATGGGGAGTGGTTGATCCTGATGGGATTTTCAGACCGGGCCTCTTAAAGATCAACTTGAACGAAATCACTTAAACTAATTTGACTATTTATCCTTGTTTATTTGGGGTTTAGTTGTTATTTGGTCAAAAGTGTGAAGTTCTCCTCCCAGCAATTTTGTTGAAATTTGATTGAAAAAAACTAGCCCCTCCCCCCCCCCACCTTCTCCACCTTTTTGATTTTTTTAACTAGTGTTTTTTCCAGCTGTTGGCAGTGCCCTGCATGGTTCCCAGCAAAGACCCAAACAAATGAAAAGTAAAGATCAACACTGAAGTGTCTCAGAAAACCAGCCTAAAACCCGTCTGTGTTGTGACGTATGTCACAACACGGTCTGGGTGAAGGTTGTTTGTCTTCAATGCTATGCATTTTCCATTGTCTTGTCTGGATCTAATCTGTAGTGTGAGGTCACAGTTTTTTTGTTGACATTCTAAAATTATTTTTGTTGAGTTTTACTCAATTATATTGAATCATTACACACTTGTTTACCTGCAATTGCTTTACTATGGGTTTTAACTTTTTTTTCCAGAATTATCTAAACGCCTACCTGAAATGATTTCATCTTCAAGACTCCTAAAGAAATTTTTTGCCGTTGCCTCAAGAGGGGGCTGGGGACCAGCATCATGTACAGATGTTTGTATGACCAGGAGACTGCTTGAAACCAGTGCAGTCTCTTATCAGGTATGTTTACCCATAATGCTTGCAATTAGTTTGAATCTTTATCAAGATGGTCAACAAGAGGGTATATGCATATATAGGAACGGTCTTGACAATATTGAATTTCTGCCATTGCAGGCCATGCTGTCCTCAGTCGTCAAAGATTTCCAAAACACCCTCGGAGCTGAGAACGTGTCCATAGCAGAAGCCGTCTGTGAGCAGCATGGACATGACGAGTCGTACCACAAGTAAACTATTAAAGGAACATTACAGAATTGGTTTTTGCTAACAAAACAGTTGCTTGCAGTGTAAGCACTTTATGTAATCGACCATATACATAAACTGACAAACCTGTAGAAGTTTGAGATTACACATTTGCATGAAATCATATAGATTCAACAAATGAATGAAACACTCACTGAGCGATAAACTCCAATCGGAAAATGAGTTTATTCATTTCTCATCAAATATGGCATTTCAGACAGAAATATGGGATGTTTTCTACTATCATCATCATCATTAGACCGTGTAAGTTTTATGTAAATCTGTGATCAAAAAGTGTACTTTACAAGTTTTTTTCTTACCAATTCTGTAATGTTCCTTTAATACAACCACTGATATAGCTGTGTCTTTGTTCACTCCTTTGTAATGGCCATACATGTTTCTTTATCAATCTGTTGATGTTTGGCCACTTAAAATGTTCAGTGTACACTTGGAGACAGTTTCTAGGTGGCAGCACAGTTAGTGCCTCAGTTGTGCACCATCACTGTGGAACAAACTCCCTCTCAATATCCGCCAAGCTACTTTCTACTGACTCATTCGGGTCGTGGGTTCGAATCCCACCCGAGTAATATGCCTGTGGAATTTTTTTTTCACAGAACTCATGGAAGCACTGAGTATACAGTGCTTTACACACAAAGGGGTAAAAGGATAAGCCCTAATTAGGTGATGTTTAAAACCTCTTCTCTTCACCTATTTGATGAGCAAAAAAAAATCAGTTCTTGTGAGTTTTAACGAGAAGTGTGTGGTTTTGGTAGGGAACGTCGCATACAATCAGAAATAAGCAAATTGTTATTCTTTTTAAACTTATCTTTTGGAAAGAACAATATTACCTGATGTCGTCGTCTATCCAAGGACTACACAAGAGGTGTCTGAGGTCGCTAAGATCTGCAGCCAGCACAAACTACCAATGGTGCCATTTGGCACAGGTACTGGGCTGGAAGGTGGCGTTACAGGGCTAAAGGTCAGTGGGTATTACTGTATCTTATACATATTCATGATCGAGAGCCGAATTCTCACTGGTTCATACACCATTGTGTGCCGTATGGTATTTTTGCTTTTTAATCTGTGTGCGTGCAAGTATTTGCGCACAGATTAAATGCGCATGCGTAGTAGACTATCGCATGGGCAACAGTCACGTGTAGGGTAAATACGCATGCGTAGTAAACTATCACTAGTAAACTAACTAGAATATAGTCTACTACGCGTGAACATCACTAAAGCTAAATAAAGCATTCATAAAGTTAGAAAATAAAAATCACTTTTTCTAATTGAAGTGCTCTTTTCCAGTGGAAATTTGTCATCCTCTGTATCTCTTTTCTGCCACCTTTCCTTTTATAAACTGAAGAGGGGGTAAACTCCAACTTTCTCAGCTGATATCTGATATGACCAAAGTTTGTCAGTTTTCTCACAAACTGCCACCGGCTGTGTTGCAGAAAATGTTTACTTATCCCAATATACTGTTTGTTTTGATGTGTAGGGGTCAGTTTGCATTGACTTGAATCACCTAGATCAGATTGTGTCTTTACACCCTGAGGATTTTGATGTTACCGTGGAACCAGGGGTGACTAGACAGGATCTGAACTACCACCTCAGGGATGCTGGTCTCTGGTTTCCCATAGGTGAGGTTGGCTTCCAACTTTAAGACAGTTTGTAAAACGGCAGACCACTTTCGGACACCTGTCTGTGTTGGTGGGCTTGGTCTGTACCTCCTCAGTTAAACCTTTTGCGAGTTAAACTTGAAAAATGTGTGGTTGTCTGACAACTCGCATACAAGGGGAAGAGCACATTTTGAGTTCCTCTCTTTAAAAACAGTGTTGCTGCGTCAAATGGTTCAGTAGCGCTTTGTTACGACCGTCTAGAGGATTGAGGGTTATGATTATGGCAACTAATGGCCCAGAACAAGCTTTAGCATAATTGTAAAAGAGACAATAAAAACTCACACTTAACTTTACAGAATAAAGATACCTGGGGTCGATTTCACAAAACTCTTCCTAACTTAGGACTAGTCCTAGACAATGCTAAGAGATAGGACTAGTCCTAGGTTAGGACCAGTACTTAAGGACTAGTCCTATCTCTTAGCATTGCCTAGGACTAGTCCTAAGTTAGGAAGAGTTTTGTGAAATCGACCCCAGGCTTTGCTGGTCATCAGGAGGTTTCAATGCAAAAAAGCGTGGCACATTTTTTGTTTTACTTTTGTCTGTTTACATACTTCAGATCCTGGGGCCAATGCATCTCTATGTGGTATGGCGGCTACCAGTGCGTCAGGTACCAATGCAGTACGCTATGGTACAATGAAAGAGAACGTCTTGAACCTTGAGGTCGTCCTGGCAGATGGAACCATCATTGACACGGCAGGCAAAGGAAAAAGAGCAAAGTAAAGCATTTGACACGCTCACCATATCTTTACATGGAATTTGAGTCCCAAAATGGCAGACCATATAGGCAGACGGCAGCTGCATGTTTTAAATGGTCAATAGGGTTATTTACTCTCTTCACTTTGGTGTGGGAGACAATTAAATCATACACCACTATACACTTATATATTTTGCATTTCTTTCTTTTTAAAGAAAATCTTCTGCTGGCTACAACCTGACGAGTCTGTTTGTTGGATCAGAGGGAACTCTGGGTGTTATCACCAAGGCAACACTGAGGCTTCATGGGATACCTGAAGCTGTGAGTGCAGATATATATAATCACCAATTTCTTAAAATCCAAACAAAAATGAAATTCCTTTTTAAAATAATTTTATCAAGGAGCAGTTTTTTCTGGTCTCAAGACAAGTCTATTTGCATCATTTACTCATAAGGTTTATGTATTTCTTTTGGTTTTGGTCTCGGAACTTCAAGGTCTGCTGGGAAAATTTTGTTTTCACTTAGTTAGAAGTTGATATGAAGTTATAGACCATAAGGAAACTGACCTGGTGAAAATTTACCCAGTCAATTTCCCATGTGGTTTATCACTTGATATAACAGAAAAAAGTCACATCCCCTTAAGGTGAGCCCTCTCCTGCCGCTTCCCAGGTTGTATAGTAAACTTGGGTGTGATCCCTGGCTGTACGGCACTTACGGGTTAAATGGCTTGTGACTGGCACCCCTGAACAAAGATATTGACAAAATAGAGAGACCATCAACATAAGGGCTAGATGGCTAACTCAGTTGGTAGAGGGCCGGCTTCTTAATCCAGAGGTTGCAGGTTCAAATCCTGCTCTATTCAACCCAAAGATAAATTGACATGAAAATACAAATACTTTGCTTGAGTGCATTCCTCCCCTCCCCCCCCCTAAAAGAAAGGTCTAACTAGTAAGAGAAAAAGATAAACATCAAAATAATTGGATAAATAATACAAACAATTGTATTAAATCCCCTCAGATGGTGGCTGCAGTTTGCTCATTTGATTCTGTACAAGAAGCCGTTGACTCGGTCACCCAGGTGATGCAATGTGGGATACCAATTGCTCGCATCGGTAATCACTATCCTTAGTTAGTCTCATTTTGAAAAGAACTTACAGACTTCAAAAGACCTCTACAGCCAATTGGATTTGCCAACATTACCAGTTCTCTACCTTATCTTGATTCAAAGAGAGCTATCATACCCATGGTAGCAGTTTTGCCCGCATTACCAATGCTGTACCTTAATTATCTTGATTCCAAAAGAGCAAGGATTACACGGGTGAAGTGCAAGTTTTCTCACCCACGGTTTTAGAATTCTTAAATAGGTTGTTGGCTTGTAGCTCATCCTAAATTGGAAAATTTGATGATCAAATTGCTCAGGTACATTTGACTGTAAGTAATGGATGCAGTACAATGTTCAGAAGATACCTAGACTTCTCTAGCCAACACTATGGGCTTTTTCCAAACCTCGGCTTAGGCTCCATCTCCAGTTCGGGTCTCTGTTGGAGTGTTCAAAACACTGCGCAAAATGTGCACTGCTCCAAAATTGATGACGGAGCCCAAGCCAGAGCCGGAGCCCAAGGGATGATTTTGAAAAAGCCCTATGATTCCTGCCAGAACCAATGTTTCATCGTGTCTATTCAACTTCTTCTCCCCCCCCCCCATGTCTACAAGAATTTCTTGACGAGTTGATGATGGAGGCCTGTAATAAATACAGTCACCTCGACCACAAGGTTGCCCCGACGCTCTTCTTGGAGTTCCATGGGTCGGAAGACAGTGTGAAGTCACAAGTCCAGTATGCTGGTAAGAGACCTTGACATGTCAGGATTATCTGTTAGCATTCAGATCTCGTAAAAGTTTTCTTGCAGAAACAGTGATGACGATGGTAATAAATTAATGGGTAGAGGTTTGTGATTGGTGGTGTGTAGGCTTTGAAACGAACCAATGGTAAAAATAGGTTATGATCGATATGTTCTGACCGTCTTCCAGAGGGTAGTCTAAAGACTGATCAAAATGTAGAGTTGTGTCGCCTAAAATATTTAAAGATCCCTGGCTATCGGGCAGTTAACGGTTGTATGGCTTCTGACTGGCACCCCCGAACAAAGATGTTGACATAATAGGGCTAGATAGCTCAATTGGTAGAGCGCCTGCATGTTAAATATGGAGGTCATTGGTTCAGATCCCGCCCTTGACTAGCTCGTCAATTTTTCTTTGTTCAACCCCAAGTTATTTAAAATTTGCCCAGTCAGTTTCCCCTTATGGTTTTTCTTACTTGATATTTAAAATATTTAAAGACGGTGTTGGATTTTTTGTTAACCCACATTTGGATTTAGAGGAAATAGTTGGTGCAAACAATGGGTCAGAGTTCCAGTGGGCCGAGAGGGCAGAGGATAGAAACAAACTTTGGAAGGCTCGGCACGACTGCCTGTACGCAACCATGGCTGAGCGGCCTGGACGGAAGGTATGCTGATGTATGCTCTATGACATATGACAGGTCCCAAATACAGAAATCAGAAATTTTCAGGGAACGACTTATAAGCAACTCTGATAGCTGACATTTTGAGGGTTGATATTTTGAGCTCTGCAGAGCATAATTTATCTGACATGAGTTGTACTGTGTGTACTCAGAGGCTTAATGATAGGGGTATCGGGTATTGCTCAAAGGTGTTTCAAGGAATCAAATGAAGATAGTAGAAATATTTTAGTGTGTGTAAGATTTCATGAATTATGTAAAGGTTTGGAGAAGGTATACATATGCATGTATGTGGTTTTAACCAAGGATACGAATGGTAATGTTGAGTCCTTCTACAAGCAGTAGAAGATGACGTCATCCATGCCATTCACTTCGCATTTTTACAAATTGTTAATAGGTTTTGCACTTCTTTTTCAGGCTTTGTCAACTGATGTTTGCGTTCCAATCTCCGTGCTGCCTCAAGTTATCCTTGAAACAAAACAAGATCTGCAGAATTGTGGACTGTTTGGTGAGCAAAGACAATCAGACTTGGCAGATAGAAGCCACTCCCAAATTGCTGCACATTGGTCATCATTGGCTCTTTTGTGAATGTTTTCTACTTTTATAAAAATCAACAAACAAAGCAATATTTTCTGTATAAATAGGTCTGTGATACATCATCCATGTAAATTCATTATTTCTCTCAATATGAGAATTAGGATTGAACTTTCAGCTTTTGAAAAGTCTTTCATTGGTTGGAGGTTGAGTGTGTTCAGCACCCTGGGCCCTATTATATGGACCAGGGTGCCTTAAGCATAGAACTCTCTGGTAAGCAGCACCATAAAATTGGGCCTTGAGCCCATTTTCATAAAGCCTGTAAGCACAAAAAACTTGCTAAGCATGGACTTGGCCAACGCTGGGGAGCTGCATTCTTTGCCAAGTTCGCACAAGGATTATCGTTGACTATAGTTCGACTAAGGTAGCCCGAACTCTGTCTAGTCGACGATAGTTGGACTTCACTACGACTTGAGTCGTATGCACTTCAACTTCAGTGCGCGTGCCCTACGTGTCAGTAAGCAGCCAATAGTTAACCATTGGTCCTTGTCCGAACTTAACCCTTGCATGCTAGCCTAGGTCGACATCTGGACCAAGATCACTGGGCAGCTGCTGTATGGCCTTGACTTGATTGAAGCACAGAAAACTGGTTACCAACCAAAATGCCATCAAGGTTACACTGTTGTGACAGGTGCCCCACTCATTTGTTGCTTAGAAATTTGTTAAGCAGTATTTTCGGAGCAGCTTTTTGGTTGGCAGGCGCGGGCCCAGTCTTCCCATCAGGATAAACAAGGACTGCATGGCTTCTTACATTGTAGCTCCAACATCCCAATTATTCAGTATAAAATCACAGTTGTTGTAACATACCTTGTTGTAATTTTACAGGGACTACCGTCGGCCATGTTGGAGATGGGAACTTCCATGTTATAATTCCCATTCAAACTGATGACCAAGCAGAGTTAAAAACGGTCAAAGACTTCTGTGATCGCTTAGGAAGGTATGTTCTGGTTTTTCTAAATCCTAAATATTCCTCAGAAATTGCTGACGACTATCACACTTGAAAAACACTGTTCCTATGGACTATATGTAACCTTGGATATCACAAAAGAGCCACAGAGTCTGGTCTTCCTGCTGACACAATTTGTATACGGCTCAATGGAAAAAAAAAGTATAATCTTTCATTTTATATTGTAATGTCTTGCCCTGGGTTTGGGTCCTTTCTTCCTCGCATACGTTCAGAGTAGTAATCGGGAGGCTTGATGACCACAAACAGACCAATAAATGACAAGTGATGACGCCTCTAAACAATTACGGTTTTATTTAGAGCTCTGCTCTGTTCAAGTATCTTCCCCAAACTGACTTCTTATTCTTACATTCATTTATATTATTCCCATCTTTGTTACTAATCATCTTCTATATCAAAATATTATTAATAAGAAACCAACCACACACACGCTCGCGCTTAGCAGTTAGCTCGCCCTTTGCAATTAGCTCGCCCTTTGCAATTAGCTCGCCCTTTGCAATTAGCTCGCCCTTTGCAATTAGCTCGCCCTTTGCAATTAGCTCGCCCTTTGCAATTAGCTCGCCCTTTGCAATTAGCTCGCGCTTTGTGGTTGATTCCTTTACAGATCACTACATTATGTTAAGCAGTATTTTGTTATGAGACTTCACCCATGAAAATTATTTCCTTCTAACTTGTAACAGACGCGCCATTGACATAGGCGGAACTTGCACTGGTGAGCACGGCATCGGGCTTGGCAAGAGGGAACTCCTGGTGCGGGAAATCGGCGAGGATGGTATTCAGACCATGAGGCGGATCAAGACGGCGTTGGATCCTGATAACTTGATGAACCCAACAAAGATCTTTACAATGTGAAAATTTCACATTTCTAAAAAATGATGTTTGTTTTTTTTTTTTTCGCCCCTCAAGAACCATGTGTGCAATTTTGTAACAAAAGAAAAATTGCAGAGAGTAGTGTGGAAGAATATTTTCCCAGATTTAACTGCTTTAGACCTGGGTTGATTTGACTATTTTCATAAAGTTGCAAAGGCACAAATTTTCTAAGCACTGAGTATATTCTGATTCTTTTTAATATGGTTCTAATTAAGTTGTTTGTTTTTGGGGTTTTAGACTCACCATAAGGCCAGCTGATTTTTTTTTCAACAAATGTATATTTTGATTATAATAATAGTTAAAATAATATAAAAACAAATGTGTAACACATTTATAAAGTGCCAACACATTTATAAAGTGCCAAATCCATTTTTTTTCCAATGATTCAATTGACACCTAGCATCATAATGGGAAAACGTTCAGAGCAGAGTGATTGTGTACGTTTCTTTCAAAAATTTGCTTCATATTGGCATTTGTTTTAAGTGTGTAAACAACTCGATGAAGGCATTCAAACTGGTACTATATCTTTTTAAGTAATGTTTTCCATTCGGTGCTCGATATGTGGCATGGTGTATCCCCCCTCCCCCCCTCTCCTAACTTTTTTTGTTTTTTGTCTTCTGGGATTCTCAGGAATTCTTTAGAGGATTTTAAGGGGGAGTACTTCTGAACAAGAGGAAAAGAGTGTGTTAAAGTGGGGGACACCCTCTGCCACACATCGGGCAAGGTAGAAGATTTTTTGTATTCAGCTCTATACGTGCCTAGCAGGCAAGGGGACCCTGGTGTGGTAGGGTTTGCTATATTATCCACATCAAACTTAACTTTACAAGCTATTTGGAACACAAACACTCGTGTGTTTCATGTGAGAACAGCGCAGCACTTGTACATTTTACAAAAATGATTGCACGATTGGTTAGTGAACAACGCAGCCGCACCTGCAAACCAAAAAGCAATTTGCCCATAAAAAAAAGATAGCATCTATTGGGAACTATCTAGGCCTATACAAATACTGTGATGTCAGTAAAACAAATCGTATCAATTAAAAGTATTTGTTTTAGTTTTGTTTTAAATGCTGAAAGCATTGTTTGTCATGCAAAGCATATTATTTTATTTTTATATTGAATAACAAAATTATAATTTCTTTGGTTTGTAATTATATAATACGGTATTAAACTACCCAAATACTCCAAACAGACAAAGAAATGGACTTTAAATTTAACTTTGTAAGTCGATAATGCCAGATCTTAAATCTGCATCGTGGTGAGGTAAAACAATTAGCCATTTAAAATAATATTTTGATAATTTATATTTCATGTTTATTGGAAATGAATTTTATAATAAAGTGATTTTTACATTTTAGAGTTTGCTTTGTGTGGATTATGTTTTTCATGTGGTGTTGGCTGTCGGGTAAATACATATAAGCTGTGATTACACTCGTTTATGAACTTTCCCATCACAGTGGGTTGGGTTGCCGGCAGAAATGAAGATTTGGAAGGGTGTCAACAAGCCCCCGCCCTTCTTCTTGTGCCAAACTTGTGTTCATGGTGTAGAACTTCTCTGGAAAATAGAGGGCGGTAGATCAACAGAAATTGTTTTTTTCTGTTTTATCGCCTGTCTTTAATTTGTACGTCCGCGCAGGCAAGGTGTGCACTATTTGGGCGCCGTGATTTTTTTGTTTTTTTGTGTGTGTTTTTTTTTTATGGGGGGGGGGGTGGGGGTAAGATGAGAGAGGGCGCCAATTCAATGATCGCACAACAAGGGTCATTTTTTCTCTATAGCACTAGCAGTGCAACAGTTACGTTGCAATCGATACAGCTTGCTATGCTTACTGCATTTTTGAGTTCGGTGTAGATTTTTGCAAGAGCACTAGGGGCACTGACTAGTACCAGTAGCAGTACCGTAACTTGTATTGTAAGCAGTAACACTAGCAGAATTCAGAGAGAAGAGACGGGTCTGGAAATCTTCGCTCTATGGAGTTGGTATTTTACGGTCTTTGATTGTTCGAAAATGTAAGTGATATTGGTCATGTTGGTTGACCATTCATTCAGTCATTTTTCCATAAACTTCGATGGCCTGACGCCTAAATTAACTATTGATTGGCTTGCTGTTCAGTGTTTGTACATTGCCATACTCATTTTTGAACTATCCATTCTATTCTAAGGTTAGACTCCTCCCTTCCTTGCAGTGCATGCAGTGCAACGGATACTGACGTCCTACCACCAGGGCTATAAATTAGACTATTCAGTATTCTATTGACTATTCTACTCAACTTTAACTGAACAAAAGAAGAAGATCGACAGACTGACTGAGAGTGAGACTGACGATGATAACTGAATTTTCGTTACACTTCAATGCAGCCACTTTTCACTAGCCAGATATTATGCCAAAATGTCACAGCGAATGCCAGGCTGTCATGTTTATAAATGCGTGTTTTTTTTTATATATTTTTTTATTATACACAATTGTTTTAAAGCACCAGACCACCGCACCAGACTTGTAATTGTTGTTGTCTGGTTGTAAGTTTACCGGCCCAATGATAAAATCACTTGCCCTGGGCATGCGGTCTAATAGAAAAATTTGAGCCCTCATAAAGTGTTAGTGTTTGTCTAAGGTAAAATAAAACATGTTTAGCGTCCTGCCTTTTTGAAAAAGAGGAGGAGGCGGGCCCTTTTTTTTTTTTTTTTTTTTTTTTTGAGGCGTCTTTTGTAAAGGAAGCAGGCGGGGGCCGGATGCTAAACATTTGTTTATTTTATTATTTTGCCTAATGTTATTTGCTTCAATTTCTTTGAAGCTTGTGAATTGAAAGAAATAGACAAATGTAATTATTATAACATTAAATTACTTTTATTGTTTTATTTATTAGCACTTTGAAGTATACAAACAGCTATTCTAATCTTATACTAGGTACGATGAAATAATGAACACATCTATATTTGTTAGCAAAATTGACTGTTTTGTTGCAGCTTAAAAATCGCCTTTATTTTTAACACATTTAACAAGGAAACTCAGCTGCAAAACTTGTGCATTAACCTTCGCACACCTTAAAATTGTCATGGAGTTAATATTAATAACCCCTTTAGCTAAAATAGCTAGCATACTTTGCCCAGTATGCACTAATTACAACATAAGGCAACCAAATTAACTCAACTATTGGAGGAATAGGGGATGGGGGTGGGTGAAAGATATTGCCCCTAACCGAGCTGCGACAAATTGTGAAACATTCTTCTAAAACTTTGCATCTTCTTACATGTGCCAGAACAAAAGGAATGTCTCCTATTGGTCCATTAGCCGAAACAAAAACAACTTGCGTGACCAATCGCATACCCAGCGTACATTGGCCGTACGCTAACTGGTATTGTAGAATGACGCAAGCCCAGCGCGTTAACAACGCTGCGTATAATGTAGTTGACCGTGAATACGGTAAAATAAAGCATTCCTTTGAAAAACTAAACTTGATCCTCTCGATGGGTCGTAGACCGGACCGGAAGGAACGTGACCAAGACTAAGAGCTACATTTACGGCGGCTAATTTAAACTAGTCTTTGTTATTATGATATTATGGCTGTGGATACTTTGACAGCACTGGCTTTTTTAAAGTAAACATTTGAAAGCTGGAATGGCACCAAAGTGTAGAGTTTTTTTTTGGGGGGGGGGAGGACTTCATCCCTTTTACCATGCAATGTTAGTCTGGTTCCGCGCCTACTTTGTCGAGGTGTGACTTCACAAAACTGTTTAAAATCTACTTCACATTTAAATTTAAATTTATACAGATAAGATGGCCGAGTTCAGAGGCCATTTGTTAAGCACTGAGGAGGATGGTAAGATGGTGGAGGAACTGATTGTGGACTACGCCTGCAAAAACTACATGGATGATGTGGTTGCTGGTAATTATGCCCCCCCCCCTCCTTCCTAACCCCCCCCCCCCCACATCCCCATTCAGTAAAAACTGCAACCAGGCCTGATGTTTCATGGAGGCAACAGAGGCAATTATCTCGTCGCCCCTGGTCATTGCCTCGGTGCCCCGTGAACCATTCAAATTAGAAACTTACAATTTCCTCATAGAGTTGCCCTTTACAGAGGAGAAAACGCCTTGGTGCCCTTGCCCTTTCAAGATTAAAGCATCTGGCTGCAACAACAAACCCCTAATTACAGAACCCTTTACCCCAAGTGTCTTTGGCTGGAGACCCTCAACATCTAAATGTGTGAACTTAAGAACAACATGCCTGTTCCAGTGATAAGCAATTGTTATTTGGGTCTGCGTTTGGGTCTGTCCCACAAAGTCAGACCACTTCCTGATGTTCCGGCCCAATTTCATGGCTGTGCTTACAGTATAATTCTGCGCTACTAAAGGCCCATGGATTTATGTGCTTCACACGGCGCATTTTTTTTAAACTGAATTTTTATGAGTCGGGCATCATATTAAGTGACAATAAACGCCTGTCAAATTCAATAAAATTCTTTGACAGAATTCTGGGAGAAAATAAACAATGACTTCAAGATTTTATTAATTTAGCGTAATACATCCAGTCAGTCTCAGACTAGAACTACTCATAGAGTCTTTCTCAAAGCTAGTATCTAATATGGAATACTTTTATTTCCTCTTTAATTTTGTTTGATAAAGCATTTGCCGCCAAACGAGGCTGCACCTGTTTCAATGACATGAAAATTCCTCATCTACGCGTGGCCATGTTCACCGTGCACTCCATCATCCAGCGGGAAGACGTTGCCAACTTTGATACCTCTCTCCAGCTCCTTGGAAAGGTCCACTCAATAGCTCCTGATCTCGTACCCATCAAGAAGTATATCAAACTTATTACTGGCCTCAAAACAAAGGTAAACTTATCCGTCAGGGCTAATGCCATATAGTGTTAAATTGCTTGAAAACTTGAACTCGTCTTTTCTCTGTATGTAATCTTCTGAAATCGTTTCCCTTGTTTTGCCTGAGTTTTATGTATTCAGCTAAGCACAGAGACAAGCCTATTAAGGTAGCATGAAGTTCGGGCATGTCAGTCATACCAGGATGTAATGGTGATGTTACTGAATGACCATATGCTGAAGGAATCTGATGGACATGGGAAACTTATCAACTAAAACGTACCTTAGGTCTAAGGATGTCAGTCACTACTTGATGAGAAAAATTTCCTCTTTTTGTTTGCATCTCAAAAACAATTTGGGACTGCCCCAAGATTTCTGGTAATCTTTTAAACCGACAAAACAATTGCACCTAACGTAAAAAAAACATAATGTGACCCACTGATGAACATTTTCAGGCAAGGTTTATTAACCCTCTTGCTGTCTGACCATTCAATACCATTCACTGTGGTTTTGAATGATAGATAAACTATGCCAGCCTGCAATATGATACCATGAGGGAATGCATGTACACAGTACACAGTTAGCTCTGTGCACAGTTGTGCCACCGTACACAACCTTGGCAGTCGAATAATTTCAAATGGTTGGTCAACTCACTGGAAAATGTTTCCAAGAGTCACTGACAGTAGGAGGGTTTTAAGAACCCTCTTCGAATTGTATTTCTCCTTTTGAAGGTTTATGTTTCTCTCTCTCTTTCCGTTACAGATTTTGTTACACAAGTTGTCACAGAAGTCTTTTGACTACGCTGATGTTTGTGTTCACCTCAACCGATACTTTCCCAAATCGAAACTGAAAACAAAAGGAGTGGTGAGTCAAAGTCTCTCCATGTGATTATTTTGGTGATCTGCCAGTTGAGAGTAAATTCTTCATTTCTGAAGAGAGATTTCAGTTTTTGTTTTTGTTAGGACTAGTCCTAAGTTAGGACCAGTACTTAGGACTACTCCTATCTCTTAGCATTGCCTAGGACTAGTCCTAAGTTAGGAAGAGTTTTGTGAAATCGACCCCTCCAGGAATCTTTCCAATGGCATCCAACATTTTGAGCAATCCCACAAAAGATTGTCTTTGGAATTACATCAAGGTGCAACCATTTTTTTTTTGCCTGTTGTAACCATCTCATTGTAACCAGAGTGTGGCTGGAAGAGCAGAATAGTCTGCAATACAATTCTTATTTCCACACCATGCAAAGCTTCAAACACCACTTATTTTGAGCAATGCAAAAATCTTTTAAAAAGCTTAAGAAAGTCTAATCAATATATATTCATGTGCTATACTTGGATAGCGTATGGCCGTATTGACGAAACGTGTTACTTGGTCGTCTTTGTCAATTTGTCTTTGGAATTACATCAAGGTGTAGCCCTTTTTGGTTTTTTCCTGTTCATCTCATTGTAACCAGGGCCCAATTTCAAAGAGCTGCTTAAGCAAAAAATATTGCTCAACAATTTTCTGCTAAGCAGAAAAGTGCAGGATACCAGTCACAAATTGTACTTGTGACATGGTAGTTTGGCTGGTAGCCTTATTCTGGTAAGCACAATTTTTTTGTGCTGAGCTACTTTTTGTGCTTAAGCAGCTCTATGAAATTGGGCCCTGACTGAGGCTGGAAGAGCAGAATAGTCTGATCCCTATCCGGTGCATTACGAATCGATGTTAATAGTTGTTGTTCACGTTTTTCCAGAGCGAGCTGGAGTCCCAGATCAACTCTTATCAGCTCCAGTTCCGGCGACGCCTTACTAGACTGATGCTCAGCCCATCAGAGAGAGAGGCCTACCGGAATAATGAACTGGATGACAACAAATTGGGACCTGCGTTAATGGTTTCCATTCAACGTCTGCTCAGAATTTATATAGACAGGGTGAACAGAGAGCTGCCTGAGCCTGTTATTGAGCAGGTAATGAGAGAACACTGTGTTTAGGGAAACGTCTCAAAAGTCGGGCACGTTCTAGGCGCAAAAAAAAAGCGTTTCCATGAACACACGGCCGCAATCCATTGGACCGCCATAACATTCCGCTAAACCGCATCTTTGCCCTGAAGCTTGGGAGCAATCCGACAAGAGTGAATACGCACATTAATAGTTTTAGCATTCCAACTCTCAGGCGGTCCAACAGAGTGGTCCATGTGCACGCGCTGGAATATTTTTATCCGATCCAATTAGAATGTTCCCGATGTCAATTTAAAACACTTAATAGTGTTGTCTAAAGGTCCACTGGCGTATAGCACAGTTTCCTTATGGTGTGTCAATCACTGTATCTGATGTTACAATGTGAACAAACAGTTTTCTGAATTTTGAGCTTTGTTTTGTGAGCGACATTGGGTCTCTCACATTCTTACACTATGTCTCCTTCTTTCCTTTCAATAAAGAATAAAATTGTCTCCCTGAATGTCCAATTCTTCAAATTTGATGTATTGTTATCATTATTTTTGTTAAATATTACAAAAAATAGTTAATCTTATTATTTTGTTCAGATCATAGCGGAGGGCCCCCAATCACAAATTGCACAAGAATTTCAAGACTCGCAACCCGACGGAATAGACCAGCTGCTCTCTAAGACTTTCAAAGGTGCCCCATCCCAGGATGCCCTCCACTCCATCTTGAAGACTTGCTGGGAGGCAGAGGATGCTACGGCAGAGGACATGGACATTTCGGATATGGAGATTTCGGACAGTAAGGAATAAACACAGGTGTTTAGAATTAATGACTAAATAAAGTTTAAAGAGCACTTGCTACTCAAAATTTCTCATTGGCTGATAATTAAGAATGGCATCTTGAGCCCTCCAACCACAGTTCTCCTTTCAGAAGAACCAATCAGAGCAGTGACTGACTCTACTCTGAAACCTCTGAATCCTTATAAATAGACGAACATCTCTCACTTTGAGACCAAAAAGAACTCACTCCGGGGCAGTGCAGTTAATTGTGAGAAGTCCCCACGATCCACTAAGCGAAAGTAGTAGTCTAATCCGATTTCCTACCTCCCGCCCAGGTAGTAGTTAAAGCAGGAAAGTTCTTTTCAGAACTGAGAAGTCTCCCGAATTCCAAAAGTCTACTCTGCGGTAGTAGAACAAATAGCAAGACAAGTTCTCTAAAGAACAAAATCTACACAGCAAAGTAGATATACACATGGTGTTACCACAAACCGAATATACATTGATACCTCTCCATGCAATGCCTCAAAAACCATAATGGCATCTTCACTCTCCCATTTTCACTTGTTTGACTTCAGCTTTGGTGTTGTTAAGTCAAGAGGGCATTTTCAGCAGATTTCAGTAAATTTTAGTATTAATGTTTTTAAAAGGTTACATTTAGTCTCAGTAGAAAGTACACGCCATGCCTAACCCTAGATGACGCTCAAACAATTTTGGTTCATAGATCCAAGAGCTGCTGCAGAATCAGACGACTCCAGTTCATCAGATATCTTTGCCCCTCTGATCTCAACAGAGATCCTTGGAAGACCTCCCAGCAGCGCAACCCAAAATTCCCACCATCAAGACCCTTTCACACCCCAGCACACAGTCAAAAAGACATATCATGATAGCGTCGCCAGAGAAAAAATGCAAGACAACCCATCTACTGCGACACCAAAGTCGGCCAACCAAGCTCTGTCCGGCTGGGCGAACCATAAAGTGTCTCCACCTCAATTTCCCGATACTGCGGATGTAGTGGAAGGTGCCTCCTGCTTCATGGAGACATCAAAGGGGTTGCCTGGTTTGAGGAAGAGACGTGCCGATTCCCATCAACATGATGAGTCAGTTATTCCATCAGGTCAGGGAATGAAATGTCCAGTTAGATGTGAGGAAACTCAAGTCGTTGACCAGGGGGTTGATAGAGTCCGCTTTGGTTTCCAGGCATCGGAGAAAAATGATTCAAAGTTTGCCAGACCAGTCACTCCAAAATCACACGAGTCTGTTGTCAATAGGGAACTTGCACACGGATGTACAACCAATAGGAAAGAATTCACAGCCACTGGAGAGAGGTTCACATCCATCAGAGAGGGTTTCATGCGTGGAAATGGATTCACACCACTAAGAGAGGGATTTGAATCCATTGGAAAGGGATTCAAACTCATTGGAAAGGCATTCACGTCCGCCAGTGAGGGACTCACAGTTATCGAAAAGGGAATCGATCTTATAGGGGAGGGATCCACTTCCATAAAAGATGGGTTCAGATCTGTTGCAGAAGGATTCACACTGATTGAAGAGGGAGTCAGTCCGGTTAATAAGGGACTAACACTGATGAGAAATGGATTCACATCTTTTAGGGAGGGATTCACATCCATCAGAGATGGATTCACATCTATTAGGGAGGGATTAACATCCGTTTCAGAGGAATGTGCACTCACAAGAGAGGACTTGGCACCCCTCTACGAGGGATTCACAGTCATTAGAGAGGGAATCGTGTCCATTAACAAGGGATTCATACCCATCAGCGGAGGATTTGCACCTCTTGGTGAGGGATTCACAGCCATTGAAGATGGATTCACAGCCCTCAGAGAGACTCAAGGGGAAAAGATGGCTGGAATTGCCTCCCAAAACAACATCTTACCCATGTCAAAATCTTCACCTGTGACAGGGTCTGTCAGCAGAAGCAGAATTTATCTCAGCAAAAACCATCCGCGGACAAAGCCAAAAAGGAAAAGAACTCCTGACAATCTAAAAGCTGTTCGCGAGCAAGCACAATGGCCATTTACATCCTCCGGGACTGAGGGAATAAGCCAGATTCTCAAAAAGTACAACAGGAGCGAGTGCAATGCCGTGTACATTAGCCCCAACTTTTTAACCTCTGACTCGCAAGTCAGCAAAAGTAGCCACGGGTCGCAGCAAAGCACAAGTGATAAGTCCAACTGTAGCCTCTCCATTCTGGCGGGGCTGCCGGTGGGGAGATCCGTCACTATTGACCCACGGAGAATGACCTCTCTGGAGGAAGAGATGAGGGAGTTGACGCGTGTCGTTTATAGTCCAGTGGTTCCTGACCTCCAAGTTTATCCAGTCACCAAGTGGGACAATTTGGTCTCTACGGAACCTACTCCAAGGTCAGTTTATTGAAAATACAACAAACTTTTGTTTAGTTGAGAGGGTTTTTAAAAAAAATGTTTTTTCACCTGCAAGTCCTGCTACTAAAGGAATTGCAGAAACCACCTTATTTCTTGTATGTAGGAGTATGCAGCCTTGGCAGCAAATTCAGTGCATTGTTTTGTGTTTTCTTTTTTTTCTCCAAATGGACCTTGTGCATTGATGTAATAGCCCGACCATCTTGGAGGTAAAACAATAATCAAGCAATGGAAAACGCACATCTATGTACGCGCAGCGCACAGGGTGGGCCAATGAGCAACCTTCTTTTGACCCTTTCGCTGAGGGCGCCCTACTCGAATGTCGTCATGTGCATAAGGTCTACATGCACTCGGCGTTATGCTATCCATTTACTCTTAGTAATGAGAGGTATTAAGTGTCTCGTTCAAAGACGTGAGTGCCAAGATGAAGATTCAAATCTGGAATTCCGCCACCAAACCTGAGTTTTTAACTATCAATTTTAACTCCGTCTTTGAATGCAATCTTATTACAGTAGATTTGACATTTCCGTGCAAAGTTTACATTGTGATTTTGTGTGGGGATTTATTCACAGCAGGGGTTCACCCAAGGTTGTTCCAGAGACACCCCTGAGTGAGCTGGCTGATGAACGCTCGGCATTGCGCCAAGTAACCGAGCATGACAATACAGACGGCAACGGGGAAAGTAAAGGTAACCATGCCAGGGATAACCAGGGTGTGTCCGGGACGGAACAGACGGGAGCATGCTGGAACACTGACGTACATGATGAAACTAAGGTAAGCTGAATTTTTGTATTATCTCAGTTGTTGTTTTTTTTATGCAACTCTCCCAAACTTCTGCTTCAGAAATATTGAGACCTGAAATTTCGAGACAATAACTGTGTGTTTGGATAACAAATACTCATGTTTTATTTAATTTTTGTTTGTGTTTCAGAATGTGTTGAAATCCACTGATGCTAAGGAGAAACATCCTGTAGTCATGCTTAGGAGATTAAGTCAAGACAGCCATGCCAAGAAATACTGTGAGTAACATTAGCTACCTGTTAACCAACGCATTATTTAACTACAAGTTACTCGTTCTTATGTGAACATTTTTGCTCCTCAGTACCTGTCTGGTGACATTGTTTTATACAGTAACCAAAATGTTTTATGATCATGCTCTCGGATCCCATACTGATCCCACCAGGCTTCATGTCCCGAAAACTAGCCGCTCTCTTGGTGGCAATTCCTTCTCTGTTTCAGGGCCACGTTTGTGGAATGCTCTTCCTACCACCACCATTAGGAAAGCACCATCTCTCATCATCTTCAACAAGTTGTTAAAATCTCATCTTTTTGCATAACCGATTGTTTTCTTTTGTTTTGTTCTGTTTCATATATTGCCTTTGTACATGTATTTGTTTTGTAAAGCCCTTAGAACTGTGATTAAGCGCTATATAGATATAGCATGTGTATATGTATTGAATTGTTTTATTTTTGTCTCTTGCAAGTTTGACACAGACAAAGATGTATAACCATTACCTAAGAAAATGGCTCTTGTAGCGTTTTAGAGAGAATTTGGTTTCAGATATCTAAAAGTGTATAGAGTGCCTCAATAAATGAAGCCACCTCCAGTGACACAGATGCAATTTTAAATAATGAAACCCAGATATTTTGTCTCACACTGTGTTACATCAAGTCTGTGATACATTTTTTTTTTTCATTTATGATTTGTAAGTAAACTGTTCAGAAACGTGCGAGGGCGCCGGAGAATTATCGTCACATGACGAGTCTGACAGCAGCGACTCTTTTGTGGCCGACTCTGATGATGGGACTGGCTCCTGGTCTGATAGCAGCAGTCTGCCAAGTATTGAGGTAAATTAATGAGAATTATGGACTGGCAAAGGGGTAACTTGGCCATGTCTAGATATATTAAAAAAGTATTACCATGCAAAGAGGGGAAAAAGGTGCATGTGAACTGCTATTCATATATTGACCAGCTAAGAGGGCACTAGTGCCTTTCTGTATGTAAATGTTATATTGCCTTGCAGAAAAAGGCAATAGTGTGGTTAACTTGACTGGCAAATTGGCAACAGAACAAATTATACAAATCAATTGGTGTCTCCTTGTGATTGCCTGGAATAGGGCAATAGTGCATGTGGTGTACAGATTAGAAAACTGGGCAATATTGTATGCATTATTTGATGTCACCAAAATGATAAACCTTCACAAAGAAAATCTTAATCTGTTATTTCAATACTTTACCCAAAGTTACGCCCAGATTCAGAAATCCCATTTGTCCGACGCATCCCAACGCTCAAGAGGTATTTGCACACCTCTCCCAAGAAAGACGTCAGAGAAGGGCCCATCCAAATGAGAGAGTGCACAGTACGACTCTATAAAATGAAGGTTAGTCCAAGAATTGCCAAGCCTTCTCTTCATCCCTTATTCACAATATTTTCGCCATTTTCCCCAAAGGCGGTCCACTGAAAAATACACTCTCACAACTTGGCACTGCACAAGCAGTTTGGGACCTTGATTGAAATGGCTGACAGACGTAATATAAAAAAAACATTCACCGTCCTTACAAAAAAATACCATCTTATAATCAGTAATATGACCTTGCTGCTTTATCTGCTTGCAAACTACAAACAAACATAAACAACCGGTGGGCGCAGCAGGTCAACAACAAACAAGCTTGACAACCTTTTTTTCAAATAGCACACAGCAAAAAATGGTCTCTCCTGCACAAACTGTATAGGGCGCTCTGTGTTGTGAACAGCCCCCCCCTTGCATATGACATCACACTCTCAAACAGCGCCCTCACTCAGGCAAAAGGAGGCAGATCATTGGACGATAGCTGTTGGTGCGTAACAACGTGTGCGTGACCTCGGTGTAGCAGCATCATTGTGCGTTATGCACGGGGGGTCTGTTCATAGTTTAACAGGGGAAAGCTGAACAGAAAAATACTGCATTTTGTTGCTGTGGCTTGTCACCAAAAAAAGCTAACCTGAGCAGGGGAGCAGCTTCATTTATAAACTACTTATCACTTTACGCTGGGGGCATAATTCTTTTGTAAAAAAAAACTTTTCGATGCTGAGCCAATTGATGTATATGTTTATCTTCTCTATAAAAACTTGCCTTCCTTGATGTATTAGTTTTTGTGATAAATTGGATTAAGTTTTAAGAAAAAAACATGCTTGACCAATACCCTGCAAATTTTTTTTTATTAATGTTTATGTTTTGTTTCTCTACCTACAGCCCAGAGATATCAGAGCCCTTACCAAGGCCAAGAAGAACAGATTCAAGCGCTTAGATTTTTCTCAAAGATGAGGGTAAAAGATCAACTAGCCCAAAGTCCTAAAAAGAAAATCCCACCCCTGGTTTGGCCCCCGACTGTGGTTGCTTTAGTACTGTGTAGTCTAACCCTAGTACCATGCTGAGAATGGGGGCATGGTTTGGCCCCTGACTGTGGTTGCCTTAGTACTGTGTAGTCTAACCTTAGTACCATGCTGAGAATGGGGGCATGGTTTGGCCCCTGACTGTGGTTGCCTTAGTACTGTGTAGTCTAACCTTAGTACCATGCTGAGAATGGGGGCATGGTTTGGCCCCTGACTGTGGTTGCCTTAGTACTGTGTAGTCTAACCTTAGTACCATGCTGAGAATGGGGGCATGGTTTGGCCCCTGACTGTGGTTGCTTTAGTACTGTGTAGTCTAACCCTAGTACCATGCTGAGAATGGGGGCATGGTTTGGCCCCTGACTGTGGTTGCCTTAGTACTGTGTAGTCTAACCTTAGTACCATGCTGAGAATGGGGGCATGGTTTGGCCCCTGACTGTGGTTGCCTTAGTACTGTGTAGTCTAACCTTAGTACCATGCTGAGAATGGGGGCATGGTTTGGCCCCTGACTGTGGTTGCCTTAGTACTGTGTAGTCTAACCTTAGTACCATGCTGAGAATGGGGGCATGGTTTGGCCCCTGACTGTGGTTGCCTTAGTACTGTGTAGTCTAACCTTAGTACCATGCTGAGAATGGGGGCATGGTTTGGCCCCTGAGTGTGGTTGCTTTAGTACTGTGTAGTCTAACCTTAGTACCATGCTGAGAATGGGGGCATGGTTTGGCCCCTGAGTGTGGTTGCTTTAGTACTGTGTAGTCTAACCTTAGTACCATGCTGAGAATGGGGGCATGGTTTGGCCCCTGACTGTGGTTGCTTTAGTACTGTGTAGTCTAACCTTAGTACCATGCTGAGAATGGGGGCATGGCGTACTAATTCCATCAGAGTCCAACGGTCTGCGTGTTCTGTATTCTCACCAGACATGCATAAACTGCGGTATTCTGATGGATTCAGTAGAGTGCTCAGCCAAACATGCATAAACTGCGGTATTCTGATGGATTCAGTAGAGTGCTCAGCCAAACATGCATAAACTGCGGTATTCTGATGGATTCAGTAGATTCAGTAGAGTGCTCAGCCAAACATGCATAAACTGCGGTATTCTGATGGATTCAGTAATTCAGTAGAGTGCTCAGCCAAACATGCATAAACTGCGGTATTCTGATGGATTCAGTAGATTCAGTAGAGTGCTCAGCCAAACATGCATAAACTGCGGTATTCTGATGGATTCAGTAGATTCAGTAGAGTGCTCAGCCAAACATGCATAAACTGCGGTATTCTGATGGATTCAGTAGAGTGCTCAGCCAAACATGCATAAACTGCGGTATTCTGATGGATTCAGTAGATTCATAGAGTGCTCAGCCAAACATGCATAAACTGCGGTATCTGATGGATTCAGTAGATTCAGTAGAGTGCTCAGCCAAACATGCATAAACTGCGGTATTCTGATGGATTCAGTAGATTCAGTAGAGTGCTCAGCCAAACATGCATAAACTGCGGTATTCTGATGGATTCAGTAGAGTGCTCAGCCAAACCATGCTTGGCATTAGACCCGGCATACCGATATTGTCGTCAATTTTCACTGCCTTTGGAATGAGGTCTCTTCAGCTAATAGAGTGCCTCTTCTGTTTTTATTTGTAAAATATTACAATAATGTATTTATTGTCAATCTTTGTGAAGTAGTGCCTTTCTTGACATGAAGGTATAATGCTGGTGAATATGGTAATGTGTTTTTATTTCTCCTGGGACTTCAAAGAACAAGGACCTCTAAAATGTTTAATCGCATTCACAACTTTATATCTTGTGCTTAACTAAAACGAGGGACGTGGTCAGCACTTTGGCACACGCTATTATTCCAGTTGTCTTAACCACATTGACACACCGGTCAGCTCATATACCATGATATCCTAAGCTGGACCGTGCCACGCAACCTAGAAAGGGTGTCAATCGAGAAGGGTCAGCAATTTTGGTCGAAAACAAACTCTGTCATCGTCCTTTGTTTACACAATTTTGTATTTTGATTGTCAATGTATAGGTGTAAGCAAATTATAAAACATAATTGGTATACAAATAATGTTGGTGTGTGCCCATGTGTCAATGTCATCATGACTCAAACCAAGGAAATGTCAGAGGGATTACTCATGACCAAACTGATGTGTTGAATGGTCTTGGGATCCCCTAGTCTTGATTGGCAATGCTGTTATTTGTATTAGCCACCAGTAGAGGGCGCTACATTGACTGTTTGGAGGCTGACTCATAAAGGACTGGGCAAGTCTATAAATCTGGATCCAGATGTTCGTGTGATACAGATATCTCTTCTCCAGTAATTCATGTTGCAATATCGCACTGCGTTGAACAAAATGAACGTCGCCAATCAAGACTAGAGACCCCCCAGAAGCCTATTGTTTGTGGACCGCCTAGGCCAAATGTCAAGAAACAGACTGGCTTGCAGAGCAATTGTTTTGGGGTTTTTTTGGGGGGGGGGCATACAAAAGTCCTCGAAGAAAAAGTGGCTCAATGCATTTCTCATGGGCTTCTGCTGACAATCACTGGAGCCAGTTTGTGTGAAGTGGACAGGGCTTACACTGGAATAACATCACACACACACACAAAGAGGATAGCCTCCAGACTGTCACAAGAAGTCGGGTTTTATCCTTGAGTTTATTTCATCTATCAATTTGAAACATTACATTCTGGCACTTTCATTTTAATGACATATTGAAAATGTTTGCTAACTGAATTTCATTAACTTAACTACCAATTAACCAAAAGAGTAAACTTTACTGTACATAAGATCACCATTTTCTGTGACAATAGTAATCATTTACAATTCTTGAGTGGTGAATACTACAAAATTTCCTGTCATTTGTGGAATTATACAGGCAAGTCTAAATTATTCAAATAAACCGATCCATTAAGCCCTGCCCACCATAGGAACTGTCCATGGAGGCCTAAATGGTTAATGCATATTGGCCAATGCGTGACAAGATTCAGCCAAATAGATCGGCCTATTTAATTCTTAAGTACTTTTACTTTATCTTTTTATTTCCATTTTCTTACAATAGGCCTATACGGCAAATTATATCGAGTAAATTAAATTCACTTTTAAACAAAAGTTGAGATACAGCTCTGCTGCCGATTTCACAATGTAATGTGCAAGTTGTAAACCATTAACACAAGTGGACCTACGCAGTTGCGAAAGTTGCGTTAAATCGGCTGCAGAACTTGGGGCTTGGCAATCTGGATTACTTTTAATTAGTTCCATAATTAACAGTGATAATTTATAGGCAGACAAATGCCAAATGTTCAAATATTCACAGTCCAGCACCACCATCATATTACATACCAAATAAATGTTTTACCAAATTTATATACACCAGCAAGTATTTGAAACAATAATTAATTTAAACAAAGTTATCACTTAGTACTAATATGCCTTACATCATAATATGGAAATATTTTTCTCAGGTTCCAAATTTGTATATTTTTGCCAATGTAATTGGAAAGTTTTTTGTGAGATGAGAGACTAAAATTTGCAGTAAATTGGAGGGCAAAAAAGGCAAAATTGCTCAATTGAACACGTTGGTATGTTGAAGCTCAAGAACGTTTCAAAATTCATTATAGGCGGTACGAGAGGCAACATAATATAAAATACAAAAGTATTACTAAATCAACCTTTTAAAAAACTTCTCATAAAAAATATGTATATTTTGTTTACGTGGTCATTTGAGTTTAGTACCTTTAAGTAACAGCAACAAATTAGCTGGTAGACGAAGGAATTTGCATTTGCTACCAGGGAAATAGTCTGGTACCTTTTTTTTTATTTCCAATGCACTTTTCGTATCACATTCACTTTCCCAGCAAACATGGCCAAAGTAAGGTGAGATTGTAGACTTGACGAGCAGGTTTTTCTCTTCTAAAAAAATGTTAATTCGTGATCTGTCATTACGCATTTAACTTTCATTCATTATTTTTGACGACTGTATGTTGAATTGATAAAACATTTTCACAGTCACATTTGTTATATGCTTTTCTGTTTGGTACACTGCTTTTTTTGGAGTGGAGGAATTCCCAAGTATTTAACACTGTAATCACATTCACGATCTACTGATCTCATGCTTAGTTAAGACAGCAAGGTGTTCAACAAATTGATTGAGTTTTACTGCAGTATTGGCGCGTACTATTATTACTATTTTTTTTTTTACACATGATCCATAATCGACTAATTTTGTGGATGGTATTGACTCAATTCATCTGATTTTGTTACCCATGATAAATCTTGGTTGCGCCATTTTGGGAGTCGGTGTGCATTTTGCAATGTTCGCGCGATTAGACACACACAATGTCTTTACATGCAATTTGACTCCCAAAATGGCAGACCAGTAACTGCATGTGACAACGGGGGGTCATGACACGTGTGTGCATGAGCAAGACACTTGACTACACACGTAGTTACTTCATTTCACCCAGGGGTAAATGGGTACCTGTGAAGTCGGAGCTTGTTCTGGGGATTGCTTTAGCTTGGTGCACTGCATACCATAAGGCTGTAAACTCCCAAGGAGCCAAGATGGTTTAAGGAATGAAATAACGGCCTAGTAACCGTTTCAATATGTTTAGAAACTTTCATTATTATTGAGCTGTATTCATGTTGGTAGTTTAAGATCAACCACTACCGGTACCTAACTTTGTGACCCAATTCACCCGACAGCATCATCACAATAATCTTGGTGGCGCCAACTTGGAAGTCATTATCCGCCTGTGTTATACACTGTAATGCACATTTTAGGAAATGCGGCGTACCATAATTTGTACTTCGATTGTCGTCGGTGCAAGGGGTCAAAATAGAACTAAAAAAAAGGTTACTAAATCATATGCTGTCAAACTTTGCCTTTAATTTGTAGGGGTATTTTGTTTTAAGCACAATTAATGTGAAATTATCCCAAAGTATTTCCATTAGTAATTGAGCATTGAGTTATTGGTCACATTCTACCTGAATCAAAGAGATGGATCAAAACGGTCGCTTGTAGATGAAGTTATAAATAAGTTGAGCCGTTGCTAAAGGCTGATCTCTGGCAGTCCAAAACCCAGCATTCTAAACGGGAAAGGGATACAGAAAAATGTTAATTCAAAAAAAAAAGAAATTTGGGGGTTTTAGTAGGGTGCCATAATCATGTACAACCATGTATTAAATCTCTTTTGTGGGAGTGTTGGCTCTGAAAAGAGCTGGAGTGGTCATTACTTAATCAATATTATCTCAATTGGAATTGGACCCCCAACTTACTTTGATTGTAAGGAAAGCTATGTTGTTGTATTGCTTGACGAACCCTGCTATCTGATCTTGGGATTGTGCATTCTTGTACAGCCACGGCCTCCACTGCACTTCTGCCTCTCTGCGTAGGTTGGTTACAAACCACTCGTTGCCGAGGAAGTTGTGAACGGCATCTTGGTCTCCGTTGAAGACTAGGAATCGATATTTCTACATCAGAAGAAACGTTCAGAAATAGATTGTTAACGACGGAACTCTGGGAAGTGGGGAGAGGGGAATCTTACCCTGCTTTTTTGTTTTTATCCAAATTTATATGCCAAGCAGTATTTTTCTCATCCGATGACTGGAGGTACAAAACTGGAGACCAAAGACCCACAAAGGGAGCTCTTGAGATCAATCTGTAAGACCCGGACAAATGGACATCTATCAGGCTGGCGTGCTCCACTACAGAAGGTATTGTCCTTCTCTCGGATGTCACCCCCACTCATACATTTGTATAATGTTGTATATTCTACCATTTTGTGCATTTTATTCCTTTTTTTATTTTGTGTATGCTTGGTAATAAAAACAAACAACAAACAAACAACAATTAGGCTGCTGCTATCTCTGTCTAGCTCCCACAACACAGTAACAATGATGACTACCAACTCTCATTAGGGCCCCCGACTACTTTCTGACTGAACTTATATAAGATTCAGACCATTCTGCAGACCTTCAACTCATAATGTGGTGTTTATGGTAGTCCGTTTGTTTCAAAGTCAAATGCCAACATTTTCCATAAAATAGTTTCCATTTTTTTTGAGTGCCTACAAGATTTACATGTACTTACATAGGTGTTAAGGAGGGCTTGATAAACACTGGACATGTCAGGGTACAGTCTTACATAGTCCTGATCAACAGCAGCACTGTGTGAACAAAAAGATGAACAAATACAGTCAGAATTCAACTTCAACCACTTGGGAACTCATGCAGTGAGTCAGCTTTTTCAGTCTTGAATGTCAAGCCTTGATGCATTTGGGAGATGAGGAACAAATAGACTTATGGACTTTGAGTGGGAATAGTTTCTTGCCAGAAAGCCAGATTGGGTCAAAGGAGGGTGTTAGTAAGGCTTAAAGAAGCTTGTATCTGATCAACTTACTTGCATAACTGCCACTGTGGAGATACGCTGGTTATATGCAACGCTTCTCTGACGTAGGGATTAGTCAGGTACCTAGTTGCCGCAGTGGCATCGACACACGATAAATCTGCCTTCAGTTTCCACCTTGGAATTCTTTGGAGAGTCTGCGCATAAAAATTCATTAAAGCATAAACATTCGCGAAGGCAGACTCAAAGGCAAGAAATTGATTCCTTACGAAAAGTATACTCAGTAAAATATTGTAAGGATTAACGGGTAATTTGAAAGCCCTTATGCACATCTTTTTGATGAACAAATAAATTCAGTTTTGAACTTTGTCAGAAAATGCCTGGTTTTGGCATGGAGAGTCACATAAATCAGTGCTCTATTATATAGTTGTGTTGACCACTTGACTTTAGAGGGTAAAAAATGAAAAAAATGTAGGAAAATTGGCATAAAGGGGTGAAATATTTAGGCATTACAATAATGTCTAAAACATATTTGTTTTCACATATGCTATACAAAAATCAGACAAATATTTTGCACACAAACCTTCTGATCTCTTTGAACAAAACTTGCGTTTGCAAAGATGTGCTGTACCCCTGCGGGATAATGGTAGAATCCATCCTGGAGAGCTTTCCGAGTGGCATTGGTACCCCGCTTCCGCAGTCACCGTTGACTTTGTATGGGTTGATTCCGATATTGTTCACTTCTTTATATGTTGTATTTAGCTGTATTCAGAAGAATGGTTTTTTTTATTATTGTGGTTTAGAATACATTAGGCTGGCATAGTAAGTATTTCTCTTTGCCTGCTTTTTTACCTCTGAACAAAAGCTGTGATAAAGAATAATGTATTTATAAAAGAGTAAATTCATTCCTATCCTCCCTAAATTTCCTCATTCTAGCTGACCACCTTGGCTGGTCCTAGCCCTGGTAGGACATCAAGTGAAGTGCGTAATGAAGACTCTTATTAGAAATCAACTTACTGCTTGAATGCAATCCAAGTTTGTATTGTTGTGGAAGTTACAGTTTGATTTCACACAGCACGAGTAATTCAGCTGCTCCCAAAGTCTGCAAAAAAAATAAATAAATGAGAATAATAATCTCAGTATGAAACTCGGAATCTGCTACGAATTATTTCACTAGACTTTTATTAGGGTACAGCCTCGTTGTTTTTACTTTTCCATTAGAATCAATGTAGCCAAACTGAGGCCGTATCCGAATTGGCGGCTACGGATACGGCTACGACTGTTGCTAAGGGTGTTGCTAAGGATGTACTATACTTCCACGCATGATGACGTGGAAATCTAGCCATAGCCGTAGCCGTAGCCACCAATTCGGACACGGCCTGAGACTGGAATGGAACGGATCAGTCTGGTCCCTGCTCTTCATTTTGAGCACCAGCTTTTGTTATTGCTATTGCAACAGGGTACATGTCAAGAATGGCTGCAGAATCAAGCACACTTACTTTTCCCCGATGATGCCATGTTGGTAAGCGTAGTGAACAAAAGAGTTATCCTGCAGTTCCGAACTCGTCCATGCGTCACCGACTGCAAAACCCTGCAGTGAAACACAAAAAGAAGCACATCATCACCGAATCACATACTTCAACAGACAATAAAACAATAACAACAGTGGGGTTGTGTGTAGTGCTCATATCCTCATAGCTAGATCAAGGCTACAACAATATTATCCCTGTTCATACTACCGTCTCGGCCCACTCAGGTTCCCATTTATACACCCGGATTAAGAGAAGCAATGTATGGTCGAGTGTCATGACCAAGATTTGAACCCACAGCCGGATAGCTAGGCTATCAGAAATCGAGTCTGAAGGCTCCTTGGCCACAACAAGCCACAAATCAAACCCTTGTATAAGATTCTCTTTAAAAAATCTCTTTTTGTAAAGTAAAGTATACCTGCTTTTATCTCGTTAAATACAAAGCTTGTAAAGATTTGGGCCCCTGAGCATGCATGTGCACTGAGACAAAGGCAGTAGTTCAGAGGTGTTTTTTCTTTATCAGTTATAATAAAAACTAAGATGGAGTTACACATGATATATCAACCCTCTTATACCTTGAATTGCAGTGGCAGTCCCTTTGAGACGCTTTCCAGTTTCTCCATGAGGAGTGGGACGTAGACACCAGCGTAGCCGTCCCCAGCGAGGTAAATATCATTTATGGTGAGGTTGGCGTATTTGGTGAAAAAGGAAAGCAGGGCCTGGTAATGGTCCGCTGTCACCTGTCATGAAAATAATCATAAAATTGTGAATTATTTACATCGGTTGATCAACCACACTTGGTTTGACGGTTGATGAGCGCTGACAAATTATTCAAGAGAGAGGATTTATTTAGTGTGTAGTATACAACTTAATTTTCTCTGTATACAATTTAAACCTTTAAGCTACTTTATTGCTTAGTTACTGTGGTAGGGGCCCTACTCTCTGGCCACTCACGTCGCCTACAAAATCTTCACAGCCACGATTACTAGTACGAATTTTAAACCCTTATTGATAAGGGCTTTCCAATGATGTCTTCGGGGTCTCTACTTGCCAACCCCTGCTTTTTGGAAACCCCCACCAATTAATCACCGTTTAGTCTTAAAATTTCCCTGTATGTAAGTTTTATTGATTGATTGAGTGGAAATAAACTATTGAATGATTTATTGACTGATTGAGGATCAATAAATACGGTTCCTTACCCCTTACCCTCAAAAATCCTTCTATATCCTCGTTGCCAAAAACGGAGGATTCAGAAGGCCTGAGGACTGTAGGCCCGAATCACAAGTCACTCATCACTGTGTTAGGCGTTCCAATTGTCTTTACGTCGGAACAACTTGGTGTGGAGTGACATAGGAGAAGTGGATATTGGAGGACTAAGGTCACCGGCTAGGGGGTAACGGAATTGTCCACAATAACGTACCTGAGTGTCGTCAGATGCATCTAGAGACTCATACGGGTCATACGCTGCTGACGAGTAGGAGAATCCCGTGCCAGCTGGGGCATCGATGTACAACAGGTTGGCTTGCTGTAATCAATAACCAAAACAAATACTTCAAATCTGCAAGGAGTGTTTGGCCGAGGAAAACCATGAGATGGATTTTGGAGGGGCAGTCAGGTTGGCGTTGTGGTATCTTGCCTTGCCGTCCACCTCTGGGGACCCCACCAGTTCAAATCACACCGGGGCACTACGTGGATTGGGTTTTTCAGTCCCTGCCTGATTGCGTGGGTTTTCCCTGGAATATTTCTCTGGGGTTTTCCTCCCACACCTAAAACTGAAACTTCCTTCAGTGTCTTCTCTCCACGGGGTTCTTGGCTAGTATAGTGATTAAGTTCGCTTTCTGAGAGTCCTTGGCTTCACAACCAGAAATAATAAATGAAAATAAATGAGGGGTGGTTTGGTTGGGGTGAACTAATACATTGGATTGCATCATAGAGATCATTATGCCAAAAGCCGGAATTCTTCCTTAGCTAAAAACTCTCACCAGGTTCCAGCTGCTTGGGTTGTAGTCCAAATCGATCCCATTGGGCTTCACCAGAAATGGTCCGTTGTTGGTCAGGGCACTATAGAGGGTGCTACAGCCAGGCCCACCACTCAGCCAGATGATCAATGGATCCGTGATAGCGTGTTGAGAATTTATCAGCCTAGAGGGAGAATGAGTGATGCCCAAAACACAAGATGAAATTAACATTCAGGAGAAAAATCCAGGAACTAGCCAACTTCATGGAGCAAAGAAACAGGCTCAAGCATTAAGAATTGATAAAAATACTTATTGTATAATTTCTGAACGTTGAATACATAGAGATTGGCATATTAATTTATTCGTTAAGCGGTATAAAATGCAAAGGTGTTAGCACAGTGTTTGTGAATTGTGGGCAGTGATATCACTTTCACTTTTAGGGGGAAATCAGGAGCTGATTCTATTCCCCATTTGCCTAGTTCAAAAAAAGTGAAGGGGGGGGGAGACTATTATGTATCCCCCAAATTCCCCCACAGTATGCTGGTGAAATTCTAATCGACAAACGAAACTTCTCCTCATGTACAACGTTATTGTGATTATCGCAACCAGTACAACTGTTGGGCCTCCCAACAGTCATAAAGAATTGAGGTTTTGTTTTTTTGCAATAGCAACTACTCATGTACAAAATATGCAGTCGTGGAAGAGATGTTGAGCACAAAATTTCGCTACAGTTGTTACGGACAACAACCGAGGTGTGTTTGTGAACTTTCAGAACTTACAGTTTACACAACTCTGTAGTCTCTTCTCAAGTTTGGAAACAAAAATACCACTTTAGACAGGAAGAAGTTAAGATCCAGCAGAACGCTACTTTGAACTTGCCCTTTTGGCCTTGGGAGGTAAAACTCTATGTATTCCATGGTGATGGGTCACTTTCAAAGAATGCGTTCTGGCTCTAATCCGCAAATTTCAAATTTATGCCAGCAAACTAGTTTTCGTCTTCAAAATTGACACACTGCGCACTTTAAAAAAAATGCCACCTTTGAAGAGTTGCAGAGATACAGACTCACCAGTAGTGAAGCTGGGTGGTGCCTGTCCCGGCAAGGTAACCAGAGTACATGTTGAAACTCGGTTGTTTAAGAAGTCCAGGCATCATCGTGATGAGGTCTGGATTTAATGCCTTACAAAACAGTAAGGGACCGAGAAGGAAAAATAGGTGGTCCGACAACATGTCCAATCCATGGTGGGCTTTTTCAAGGTAAAATCCTGGGGAAAGAAATAGCAAATGTTAATGTTACCCGTTTAGGATAGAAAATTGCAATGACATTGACATAGATAATCATAAAATGTTTAAAATTCCACAACCCCAATCCTACATAACCCAGCCTGTCCACACCATATAAACACAAATCCTTAATTTCCACACCACATATTAAATTCAATCAATTGACAACTGCAAGGATATTTGTCTGTATGTTGATCATTGACATTGTCATTGACATTGATCGTCGTATTAACAAATATTAATAACGTCATATATTTTATTATAGACAAGTCATTTACGCCAAAATTGGTATGTCCCTCCCTACACACCCCCCAGTGCGTACATCGCAACTTCTTTCATCCTAATTCAGATTCAAATATTTATAAATCAAAATATAACTCAACCTTTTCACGTGAATATTGTGATCGAGTGTAACACGAAAACTGCAATACAAAATGAATGGCGGTAGGTCACTTAGTCACAG
Organism: Pycnopodia helianthoides; assembly: GCA_032158295.1. NCBI lineage: Eukaryota > Metazoa > Echinodermata > Asteroidea > Forcipulatida > Asteriidae > Pycnopodia > Pycnopodia helianthoides. The sequence goes on along the minus strand of CM063246.1, from coordinate 20,768,316 downwards.
ATTGTTCATCCAGCCGAAATCGGGAGGGATCATGTGATCTGATTGTTTATGATATCGCTACCCACCACTTGGTGGCGCTATTTAAAGAGGATTTTGCGAAAGTCAAAAAGTTGTGTTGGGCTTTGGGAGCTGTCACATTTTGTGCAGGCAAGAGTACTCCTAGAATTCTAGTAGGAGTACAGGCAGGGCAGCCGTGTCAAGTATAATGATGATGTGACTTTGACTTTGAGTAGTTCACAGACTGCAGTAAAAAATAAAACATGTAAATGAAGGTAAAGTACAGGAATTTTCTTGTATTAGGTTTTTCACATAAATTTGTGCGAGGTTGGACTTTTTAAGTTTTTGGAAGCTCCCACTCATGTCCAACCACCAACCATGGTCCAACCACCATGGGCCAATGTGCTGTCGTCTTCTGATATCTACTAATAATAATATTTATTGTAATACAGTCTACCAGGGCCGTGCCGGGGGGATTATTCTAAGTACTTTTGCCAAATTTTGTATTTACTGCCGCAAGTGCTATGCAGCTGGACTGCTCGGTGTCAATAAACCATAAAAGGACACAATATGATCTCCATTTTACAGAGTTGATGAATCACAAATAATAATGAATTACTCATGAGTAATTATTGTGAAGGAAACTATTTTTATGTGAGCCCTAGAAACTTTTTTTAAGGCAAGTTATCCTCGGTTCAAATCCCCGACCGGAACCTTGCATTGTGGATTGGGTTTTCAGTGCCTGCTTGATTCATGATTGCGTGTGTTTTCTCATTTGAGGGTTTCTCACAGTGCTATATAGTCGGATACCTGAGGGTCCTTTGGTTTAATTACAAATTAGTAATGAACCAAATCCCAGCCATATTTGTAGGGATGCCTCGGTTGATACTGGAAAACACTTACTAGAAGAGTGAGAAAACTACCAGTAAACACTGTTAGATGACCTGAAAACACTGGTAAACGACTGCAAATCAAAGGAAAACTGATTGTTCATTTGGGTGGATGCTTGAACTCAAACATTTTAGGCTCTTTGCTTAACACGAATGAGTATCCAAAGTCATAATCACTGCTTCTGTTGCATTGAACTTATCTAAATCCTCCTTTTTTATTACCTGTCAGTTTTACTGCAGTATTCACAGTATTTACTTCAGCCATATGAAACATTTTGTCGGCCCTCTCAAACCAACATTTTGTTTGCACAAAAACCTTGGATAAAATTGATTTGGTAAAACTGTAGTTATCTTAATGGTAGTGCTTATTATACATATTTTGTTATTTATCTTAAAACCAGTTTAAAAAACAAAAAAAGACTGATTTAATATGGATAATGGTGAAGCCTCGTATTATATCCATTTATAAATACCTTGTGCCTTATCAACTCGCTGAATAATACAATGAAATGGCTACTCGTCTAGAAGATCTGACACTGACAGTGGTTTTGACATAGTAAATCAGTTACAAACAATCATCATGTTATAATGCAGAAAACATGGGGAAACAACCAGAAGACCCAGGAAAACTTCAAGAAACTGGAAAAATACCAGAAAACACCCAAAAACTGAAGAACATTTGAATTCCCAGAAAAATGCTACACCCCAAAAGTGATTCTGGCCACACACACACCTTTATTTTGAGTCTAAATTCAATCTACTGCTTTTATTTTGTAATAGTTATGTGTACATGTATTTATTTGTTGGAGTGATTGTTTGCTTGTTTGTTTGCTTGTTTGTTTTATTTTTACTACTTTATTTGTTTCATAGATCTTCTGTTTTCAGGGCATTTTTGATTGAGGGTAATGGTGCAACCTGGGTGCACCCTATCTGCTAATACTCCCACAATTTTTTGACAGAACCTGTAGTAACTAGTATGCCTAGCATACAGGAGGCACAGGAAGGCTCATAATGTGTTTAAGTGATCATGTATTTGTTTGTTTTGCTTTCTCTTGTTTATATACATTAATTTTTGTGTGTGCAAAAGAACAGCTTTTCAACAAAATAAAGACACAAGAAAATAGCCCATTGTTCCGATTAAAAATGTGCTGTTAACAAAGAATTTTGTTGACAGGATCTTTGGGGGAAGGATCTGATGTTTTAAATCTTCAGGACAGTTTCCAGTAACGTTTGATAAATTTCACCAAATAACTTCAACGATATGGAAAAGTTAATCCTTTGTAAAAAATAAATAAATAATGATAATATTAAGTATATTAAATGATCGAAAAGTTGAAGCAACTTGATCGTAATTTACAACGCTCATAGAGTTGATAACCACGTACGTACACTAGGGGGTGGGTGGGCAGGGATGGGTACGTTTGAGAGGGTGCACACACAAAAACTGACGAAGAATCCCCAACCCTAGCACAACTTTTTCAGTTAAACAAGTATACATTATTTGAAACGGGGAAATATAGTATAAATATTTTCGTCTAATGAATAATCGTTAGTCAACTTATAGCTTAGCAGTTATACCATAAAAGAAATACCGTGATAATCTTATGAAAAAGATCCACAGTATCAGGAAAATTTCAATTTCGAAACTAAACAATCCCTTATGTAAAAAAATAAATAAAGATTATTATGAACCTAAAGAGATTTACCATTCAGGACCTTTTGGAAGTTTTTGACGACTTTGAAAGCCACTCTTTAAAATAATAAAGGTCGCTGGACAGATCAATTTTTAATTTCTCATTACCCCGTTTAAAAAATAGTATTCCTTACTTCTTTGTCGCACTTTAGACCGGGTTATTATCGCATGAGCGGTCACACGTTCTCAAGTAGACAAAAAACTTCCATTCGCTTCAAGGGATATTTTTCTCTTCAGAAAACCATCGTCGTCCATTATTCCGAATCAGTCTGTTAATTAGCGCCATTAGCATTTTGTAGATATCCATAATCATCCCCGTCAAGTTAAATGGTCTCATCCTTGAAACTCAAGTCTTTTGTATTACCAAATATGGTCATAAGAGAAAGCTCCGAGCTTTGTTATGCAAATGAAGTAGAATCGCGTGACCACCGCCTTTGCAGTGGTCACGTGATCCAGGGAGAAGGTTGCGGGCGGGCCCCTGGGGATCCGGGCCGGGCGGCCGCACGTGAGACGCACGCGTGGTGGACATTATCGCAGAAAATATGGACGCCATCACAAGTGTCCATGGCTTTCCTCCAACAAAGTCGGGTTTTCACCACATTTCCGAGGGTAAACTACTAATAGAGTGCAATGGTAAGTCAACAAATTTCTTCTCTTGAGAAATAAAGTGTTGAAAAAAGATTTTCATTCGCGGAATTTGATGAAATTTGTGGCTGTTTCGGCACACGGCGCCAAGTTTAAAAACTACGCATGTTGACTTAATTTCAGCGTTCAACACCATATTGAAAAGTGCGGGGTAACAATTTTAGCAAAACCGGTCGTCTCAATTTTCGGGCGAAGGTTATAACTTTAGGCCCTATTACTGAAAGCATATGAGCAAGAAGAAAGACTAGGTTTATGCCTTGTGACTGAAGAAGGTGAGTTCTTGCTTTTCAACAGTGTCGAGGTCGCCTGGGCCCAATTTCAAAAGCTTGTATTTTGTAAGCACAACAAAATGCTAAGCACAGAAAAATATTGCTTACCAAAAACTGGCTACCAGCCAACATTCCATTGACATAATTGACATAATTGACATAGTTGTGACTGGTACCCCATTATTTTTTTTCGCTTAGCAAAGAAATGTGTTAAGCAGTATTTTCTTCTGCTAAACAGCTTAAGCAAAAAGTATTGCTTGACAATTGTCTGCTGAGCAGGATACCAGCCTTAAATTGTACATGTGACATGGTATTTTTGCTAGTAACCTTATTCTAGAAGGCTTAATTTTGTTGTGCTTAGCTACTTTTTGTGCTTAAGCAGCTCTTATGAAATTGGGCACTGGATCAAGTCCCACTCTTGAGTCATTTTGCTTCAATCCTCCATATTAAAGTCAATCAGACCAAGTATATGACTGTCTTGAGTCACTTAGGTCAAGTCCATGTCACAAGTAAATTCTTTTTGTTAAAAGAATGCCAGAGCTTGTATTTTTCTGTATAGTTGCAATAATCGTAACCCTCCATCCTCCCGACACGTAGAGGATGGAGGATTACGATTGCAATTATCGCAACTTACTGCTACAACTGCTAGCTGTAGTTGTATCCACCTGATGCTGTGAAATTAATTAAGTTTGTTTCCTTAGTTGTTTGTGAACCAAGACATTATTTTTTTAATGAATATTTGTTTATTTATTTGAGTGGTCCCTTTCCCTGATTTATAATTTAAATTGATAACTAACTTCCAGGGAAAGAATTTAAAAGGGTAAATAAATAAAATATTACAAGTGGTACCTTTACCCCAAGATCATGTGTGAACATATTCCAAACATTAAATTAAATAGCCTAACTAAGTGAAATAAATAAGAGTGCTGTGTGTGTGTTTTTTCTTCTTTTTTCTTCCTATATTCAAAAGCAGCAATCAAATACCTTGGCTTAAAGGCCCTGTACACTATTGGTAAGATCGAAAACACAAATGTTCACAGATTCACACATAACTTACACGATTCAAAGTAAGTAATGGTAGAAAGGGTTCCTTAAAATATTTATGCCTAAAATGCTATCGTTTCTGAGAAATGAGTAAAACAATAGTTTTTATCACGCGCGATAATAAACTTGATGTTTGAAAAACAGAAAACACATAGGGTCTCTTTTCACTATTTTCTTGTGACTTTGGTGACCAATTGAGCTCAAATTTTCACAGGTTTGTTATTTCATGTATGTGGTTGATTACACAAAACATGAACACTGTCTGTGATTATTTTGTCAGCTCTACCAATCCTGTATAATACCTTTAAGAGAAATGAATAGTTAAATCAACCATAAATAAACTGGAACAAACATGCAGTTTGGATATGGCTATCATTACTGACTACAGTAACAAGAGTCGCAGGCATGGCATGACTTTTACATCGGTTGCACTCGCCAGCGACAAGTTTAAATTTTGTTGCCCTCTGATAACACCATGCCTTTGTTTAGATTTTTTTTGTAATCAAACTAAACAAATGAAATATGCAGACAGAGGGAAAAAATGTTTTCTTCATTTTTTTCCAATCCCATTCATTCAAAAGCACCGTGTACTGTACGCTATTTTATTTTTTAATGCTAATCTAAAGTTTCAACAGTATACCAGCGTAAACCAAAACATAACAGCATTTAATCATACGTAAGGTAGTTGTATGGTTACCTACATAATATGTCTACATGTTTGCAAACATGCACTAAACATCTGTCACTTGTTGTGTTTTGTGTTTCAGAATGTTTAACTTAAAGTTATTTCTGGACTATGTAACATTTAAACAATAAAATTTGTGTCACAACTTCCGGCCCACATCAATTAAAGAGTTTTAAAAATAACAGCTGAACAAGTTTTGAGATGTGCCCCTGTCTTCATATCAAAAATTGAAAAGAAATCTCACAGTGCAATCTCCATAAAATACAAGATTTAATAGTTTCTTCAAATCAAGCCTGCAGGCTCTGTGGCCCTTTTCTAAACATGGGATGTTGCGTGTTCTACATGGTCTATTCAACTTGCCTATTACGTTGGCTATGTCATACATCCTAGTTGCTACTCAATGGATGCACACACATTACATGCTAAGCGGTTCGTTAACAAAATGCACAGTTCATGCTGCTGGTGATAAATTGTCTGGTGATACAGGCAACAAAATCATAAACCAAAAGCCGTTAATCCAATAATCAACTTAAAAAAATCAGGAGTTTTTAATGGGTTTCTGAGAGACCTGTGCCCGAGGCCGAGACAAGACCAAGACCTCAACATTTCAAGACCTAAAAATTGCAGAGACATGAAAAATATGGTCTCGAGATCGAGACCTCCAACACTACACTGAACTATAGTCAAGTTAGAGTCTTGCTGAAATGACTTGAATCGAGTCCGAGTCATGGAAATTGTGACTCAAGATGGACTGGACTCCAGTCTGAGTCCTACTCCAGTCCTACAACTCTGCTTTTCAAACATTTTTCATGCATGTTTTGAATCTCAATGGTAGGCAAAACATCCATCATCCGCATCAGAAAACATCACACCAGTAGAGGCAGTACAACAGGCCAGAAACCACTGGGATAAACCAGTTTAACTGTGTGGGAGCTGGCTGGTGAACAAGTTTATACCTGCACCAATCCTCAAGAGCACTTTTTGAGGCATTTGAAGTCCCCCAAATCACTGTTCAAAATATACAACAGTGATTTGGGGGACTTCAAATGCCTCAAAAAGTGCTCTCGAGGATTTGTGCTGGTATAAACTTGATCACCAGCCAGCTCCCACAACATCCCAACAATCAAAGTAAGCCTGATTGTACAAAAAATCCCCCAAACTTATTTTCCAATGTTTTCACTAAAACATTAAACAAAGTCCAAGACCATTCTTTTGATTAAAGTGTGTGTGTACTGGAAACTAGACAATAGAATAAATGCATTGGTTTCAAAAACCAATGATGTAATATCCCTTTAACCAACAATACTGATACATCCCTTGCATAAAATCAAAATGTTTGTTCCAGGGCTTACATAATGCCATTTTCACTAAATACCATTTTGTTTTTGTTTGTGTCTGCAGGTATGTCTTAGAAGTTAGAAGTAATCTACCCGTCAACAAGTAGATGACTCAGATCCAAATATCTTCTTTTGTGGTCTGGCTTACAACCTACACCTTCAATGCAAGCAATGTACATGTACATTTTATTAAAGAATCCCTTAATTTTTTTAAAACCAATTTCTTAAAAAATGATACCTTTTCAAAGAAATTACAGTCCTTTTATACTATATTCTTTTAAAGGCCTTAAATTTTACAAATGTTGACCTGACAAATCTAATGGGAAATTACAGGTGAGCCTAGGACCAGTGATTTAAGAAGGCCAGTTGGCATGAATGATTACATATTGCTAAGTCCTGCCTGGAATTCATTTGAAGTCAATCTTAAATTCAGAACACAATCTAGAACTTACAACCCAGACAGTGATTTAGTGAAAATATATACAAAAATTGTTATAATTACTGCAAACTCAGAATTATGGGCTTAAATGTCTTTTATATGCCAACCTGCAAAGCAATGATAGCCAGAGGGCATATTATAGCATTTGCCTTGTCCTGGGTGTGTGTGTGTGTGCAACTATTGTCCAAGCAATTACTCAAGAAGGACATGGCATATCAACTCCAAAGTTGATGTGTGGATTGGTCTTGGGATCCCCCAAAAGCCTAGTGTTTTTAGACCCCTACGCCAATTATCACGGTCATAATGGCTAGAACAAAAAGAGATCTACTCATCCAAAATGTAGATGTCTGAGAACTGTAAATGCATATCATCTGCTTAATGTCTTCCCATCAAGGCAAAGGTGTATATCCTGGTGTGATATTTTCACTCTACTCGTATATAATTATAACTTATTCTGGGGCTTAAATTTTGTCATTTTAAGAAACCATCATTTGTTTCAACAAGTTTAACTTTATTGTTTTTTTTTGTTTGTGTACAGCTGAGACTTGCCATCTCCACAGAGATCTACCCGTCAACAAGAAGATGTCTGTGATCTGCATAATGATGCCCTCTCCAGTAAAAGGTAAATTCCTTTTAAACATTAAAACATGATAATGTAATGGTATATTTATGTTGGCATTGTTTAGAAAGGGCATACATAATACATTTACAGCCTCTGAAATTCTGAGGAATTCACAGTTACTTGTCACTTGATATTTGTCCAACACGGTCCTGGATTTTCATCTTTGAGGACAAGGGCATTTTATTTTGCAAAGGGCACCTTCATTTGAAAAACGTGAAATCCAGTATTAATAAACCTGTTTTATTAAAAGGTGAGCTCTGTCACAAAATTTAAATGGAAATCTGTGATAGAACCACTGTAATTTTCCAAGATGCACATGACAGATAACATCCTATAGCAATTTGCCTGACAAAAGCATTGTTTTTTACTAAAATTCTTTAATGTTGCATCACTTCCAGTTTGAAATAACAAGTGTTAGTTACACAAATGGAAGAATAGTGTAGGGAACAAGTGTTAGTTACACAAATGGGAGAAAAGTGGAGGGAAAAAAAATCATTTTGTGATAATGTACCACCTCTTTTACAACAAATTTAACTTTCTTGTTTTTTTGTTTGTGTACAGCTGAACTTGCCATCTCCACAGAGATCTACCAGTCAACAAGTAGATGTCTGAGATCTGCATAATGATGCCCTCTCCAGTAAAAGGTAAATTCCTTTTAAACATTAAATCATGAAAATGTAAATGTATATTTATGTTGGCCATTTGTTTAGAAAGGGCATATATAATAGATTTTCAGCCTCTGAAATTTGAAGGAATTCACAGTTACTTGCCAATTGATATTCGTCCAACACGGTCCTGGAATTTCATCTTTGAGGACAAGGGCATTTTCATTTTGCAAAGGGCACTTCCATTTGAAAAACATGTGATCCAGTATTAATGAATGTGTTTTTATTAACAGTGAGCTCTGTCACAAAATTTAAATGGATATCTGTGAGAGGCCCACTGTAATTTTCTAAGATGCACATGACAGATAACATCCTATAGCAATTTGCCCGACAAAACATTGTTTCTTACTAAATTTCTTAAATGTTGCATCACTTCCACTTTGAAATAACAAGTGTTAGTTACACAAATGGAAGAATAGTGGAGGGAACAAGTGTTAGTTACACAAATGGGAGAAAGGTGGAGGGAAAAGTTATCATTTTGTGATAATGTACCACCTCTTTTACAACAAATTTAAATTTATTGTTTTTTTGTTTGTGTACAGCTGAGACTTGCCATCTCCAAAGAGATCTACCCGTCAACAAGTAGATGTCTGAGATCTGCATAATGATGCCCTCTCCAGTAAAAGGTAAATTCCTTTTAAACATTAAAACATGAAAATGTAAATGTATATTTATGTTGGCCATTTGTTTATAAAGGGCATATATAATAGATTTTCAGCCTCTGAAATTTGAAAGAATTCACAGTTACATGCCACTTGATATTTGTCCAACACGGTCCTGGATTTTCATCTTTGAGGACAAGGGCATTTTCATTTTGCAAAGGGTAGTTCCATTTGAAAAAGATGTGATCCAGTATTAAAAAACGTGTTTTATTAAACAGTGAGCTCTGTCACAAAATTTAAATGGATATCTGTGAGAGGCTCACTGTAATTTTCCAAGATGCACATGACAGTTAACATCCTATAGCAATTTGCCTGACAAAAGCATTGTTTTTACTAAAATTCTTTAATGTTGCATCACTTCCACTTTGAAATAACAAGTTGTTAGTTACACGAATGGGAGAAAGGTGGAGGGAAAAGTTATCATTTTGTGATAATGTACCACCTCTTTTACAACAAATTTAACTTTATTGTTTTTTTGTTTGTGTACAGCTGAGACTTGCCATCTCCACAGAGATCTAACCCGTCAACAAGTAGATGTCTGAGATCTGCATAATGATGCCCTCTCCAGTAAAAGGTAAATTCCTTTTAAACATTAAATCATGAAAATGTAAATGTATATTTATGTTGGCCATTTGTTTAGAAAGGGCATATATAATAGATTTTCAGCCTCTGAAATTTGAAGGAATTCACAGTTACTTGCCAATTGATATTCGTCCAACACGGTCATGGAATTTCATCTTTGAGGACAAGGGCATTTTCATTTTGCAAAGGGCACTTCCATTTGAAAAACATGTGATCCAGTATTAATGAACGTGTTTTATTAAAACGGTAAGCTCTGTCACAAAATTTAAATGGATATCTGTGAGAGGCCCACTGTAATTTTCTAAGATGCACATGACAGATAACATCCTATAGCAATTTGCCCGACAAAACATTGTTTCTTACTAAATTTCTTAAATGTTGCATCACTTCCACTTTGAAATAACAAGTGTTAGTTACACAAATGGAAGAATAGTGGAGGGAACAAGTGTTAGTTACACAAATGGGAGAAAGGTGGAGGGAAAAGTTATCATTTTGTGATAATGTACCACCTCTTTTACAACAAATTTAAATTTATTGTTTTTTTGTTTGTGTACAGCTGAGACTTGCCATCTCCAAAGAGATCTACCCGTCAACAAGTAGATGTCTGAGATCTGCATAATGATGCCCTCTCCAGTAAAAGGTAAATTCCTTTTAAACATTAAAACATGAAAATGTAAATGTATATTTATGTTGGCCATTTGTTTATAAAGGGCATATATAATAGATTTTCAGCCTCTGAAATTTGAAAGAATTCACAGTTACATGCCACTTGATATTTGTCCAACACGGTCCTGGATTTTCATCTTTGAGGACAAGGGCATTTTCATTTTGCAAAGGGTAGTTCCATTTGAAAAAGATGTGATCCAGTATTAAAAAACGTGTTTTATTAAACAGTGAGCTCTGTCACAAAATTTAAATGGATATCTGTGAGAGGCTCACTGTAATTTTCCAAGATGCACATGACAGTTAACATCCTATAGCAATTTGCCTGACAAAAGCATTGTTTTTACTAAAATTCTTTAATGTTGCATCACTTCCACTTTGAAATAACAAGTGTTAGTTACACGAATGGGAGAAAGGTGGAGGGAAAAGTTATCATTTTGTGATAATGTACCACCTCTTTTACAACAAATTTAACTTTATTGTTTTTTTGTTTGTGTACAGCTGAGACTTGCCATCTCCACAGAGATCTACCCGTCAACAAGTAGATGTCTGAGATCTGCATAATGATGCCCTCTCCAGTAAAAGGTAAATTCCTTTTAAACATTAAATCATGAAAATGTAAATGTATATTTATGTTGGCCATTTGTTTAGAAAGGGCATATATAATAGATTTTCAGCCTCTGAAATTTGAAGGAATTCACAGTTACTTGCCAATTGATATTCGTCCAACACGGTCATGGAATTTCATCTTTTTGCAAAGGGCATTTTCATTTTGCAAAGGGCACTTCCATTTGAAAAACATGTGATCCAGTATTAATGAACGTGTTTTATTAAACGGTAAGCTCTGTCACAAAATTTAAATGGATATCTGTGAGAGGCCCACTGTAATTTTCTAAGATGCACATGACAGATAACATCCTATAGCAATTTGCCCGACAAAACATTGTTTCTTACTAAATTTCTTAAATGTTGCATCACTTCCACTTTGAAAATAACAAGTGTTAGTTACACAAATGGAAGAATAGTGGAGGGAACAAGTGTTAGTTACACAAATGGAAGAATAGTGGAGGGAACAAGTGTTAGTTACACAAATGGGAGAAAGGTGGAGGGAAAAGTTATCATTTTGTGATAATGTACCACCTCTTTTACAACAAATTTAACTTTATTGTTTTTTTGTTTGTGTACAGCTGAGACTTGCCATCTCCAAAGAGATCTACCCGTCAACAAGTAGATGTCTGAGATCTGCATAATGATGCCCTCTCCAGTAAAAGGTAAATTCCTTTAAAACATTAAAACATGAAAATGTAATTGTATATTTATGTTGGCATTGTTTAGAAAGGGCATACATAATACATTTACAGCCTCTGAAATTTGAAGGAATTCACAGTTACTTGCCAATTGATATTCGTCCAACACGGTCCTGGAATTTCATCTTTGAGGACAAGGGCATTTTCATTTTGCAAAGGGCAGTTCCATTTGAAAAAGATGTGATCCAGTATTAATAAACGTGTTTTATTATACGGTGAGCTTTGTCACAAAATTTAAATGGATATCTGTGAGAGGCCCACTGTAATTTTCAAGATGCACATGACAGATAACATCCTATAGCAATTTGCCTGACAAAAGCATTGTTTTTTACTAAATTTCTTTAATGTTGCATCACTTCCACTTTGAAGTAACAAGTGTTAGTTACACAAATGGAAGAATAGTGGAGGGAACAAGTGTTAGTTACACAAATGGGAGAAAAGTGGAGGGAAAAAAGTTATCATTTTGTGATAATGTACCACCTCTTTTACAACAAATTTAAATTTATTGTTTTTTTTGTTTGTGTACAGCTGAGACTTGCCATCTCCACAGAGATCTACCCGTCAACAAGTAGATGTCTGAGATCTGCATAATGATGCCTTCTCCAGTAAAAGGTAAATTCCTTTTAAACATTAAAACATGAAAATGTAATTGTATACTTATGTTGGCATTGTTTATAAAGGGCATATATAATAGATTTTCAGCCTCTGAAATTTGAAAGAATTCACAGTTACATGCCACTTGATATTTGTCCAACACAGTCCTGGATTTTCATCTTTGAGGACAAGGGCATTTTCATTTTGCAAAGGGTAGTTCCATTTGAAAAACGTGAAATCCAGTATTAATAAACGTGTTTTATTAAAAGGTGAGCTCTGTCACAAAATTTAAATGGAAATCTGTGATAGAACCACTGTAATTTTCCAAGATGCACATGACAGATAACATCCTGTAGCAATTTGCCTGACAAAAGCATTGTTTTTTACTAAAATTCTTTAACGTTGCATCACTTCCAGTTTGAAGTAACAAGTGTTAGTTACACAAATGGAAGAATAGTGGAGGGAACAAGTGTTAGTTACACAAATGGGAGAAAAGTGGAGGGAAAAAAATCATTTTGTGATAATGTACCACCTCTTTTACAACAAATTTAACTTTCTTGTTTTTTTGTTTGTGTACAGCTGAGACTTGCCATCTCCACAGAGATCTACCAGTCAACAAGTAGATGTCTGAGATCTGCATAATGATGCCCTCTCCAGTAAAAGGTAAATTCCTTTTAAACATTAAATCATGAAAATGTAATTGTATATTTATGTTGGCATTGTTTAGAAAGGGCATACATAATACATTTACAGCCTCTGAAATTTGAAGGAATTCACAGTTACTTGCCAATTGATATTCGTCCAACACGGTCCTGGAATTTCATCTTTGAGGACAAGGGCATTTTCATTTTGCAAAGGGCACTTCCATTTGAAAAAGATGTGATCCAGTATTAATAAACGTGTTTTATTAAACGGTAAGCTCTGTCACAAAATTTAAATGGATATCTGTGAGAGGCTCACTGTAATTTTCCAAGATGCACATGACAGTTAACATCCTATAGCAATTTGCCTGACAAAATCATTGTTTTTAATGTTGCATCACTTCCAGTTTGAAATAACAAGTGTTAGTTACACAAATGGAAGAATAGTGGAGGGAACAAGTGTTAGTTACACAAATGGGAGAAAAGTGGAGGGAAAAAAGTTATCATTTTGTGATAATGTACCACCTCTTTTACAACAAATTTAACTTTCTTGTTTTTTTTGTTTGTGTACAGCTGAACTTGCCATCTCCAAAGAGATCTACCCGTCAACAAGTAGATGTCTGAGATCTGCATAATGATGCCCTCTCCAGTAAAAGGTAAATTCCTTTTAAACATTAAAACATGAAAATGTAAATGTATATTTATGTTGGCCATTTGTTTATAAAGGGCATATATAATAGATTTTCAGCCTCTGAAATTTGAAGGAATTCACAGTTACATGCCACTTGATATTTGTCCAACACGGTCCTGGATTTTTCATCTTTGAGGACAAGGGCATTTTCATTTTGCAAAGGGTAGTTCCATTTGAAAAACTTGAAATCCAGTATTAATAAACGTGTTTTATTAAACGGTGAGCTCTGTCACAAAATTTAAATGGATATCTGTGAGAGGTTCACTGTAATTTTCCAAGATGCACATGACAGATAACATCCTAGAGCAATTTGCCTGACAAAAGCATTGTTTTTTACTAAATTTCTTTAATGTTGCATCACTTCCACTTTGAAATAACAAGTGTTAGTTACACAAATGGAAGAATAGTGGAGGGAACAAGTGTTAGTTACACAAATGGGAGAAAGGTGGAGGGAAAAGTTATCATTTTGTGATAATGTACCACCTCTTTTACAACAAATTTAACTGTATTGTTTTTTTGTTTGTGTACAGCTGAGACTTGCCATCTCCAAAGAGATCTACCCGTCAACAAGTAGATGTCTGAGATCTGCATAATGATGCCTTCTCCAGTAAAAGGTAAATTCCTTTTAAACATTAAAACATGAAAATGTAAATGTGAATTTATGTTGGCATTGTTTATAAAGGGCATATATTATAGATTTTCAGCCTCTGAAATTTGAAGGAATTCACAGTACCTTGCGACATGGGATTTGTCCAAAAAGGGCATGGATTTTCATCTTTGAGAGGGCAAGGCCTTTTTCATTTTGCAAAGGGCACTTCCATTTGAAAAACATGAAATCCAATACTAATAAACCTGTTTTATTAAAAAGGCAAGCATTGTCACAATATTTAAATATGTATCTATGAGAGGCCCACTGTAATTTCCCAAGATGCACATGTCAGATAACATCCTATAGCAATTTGCTTGACAAAAGCATTGTTTAACTAAAATTCTTTAGCTTTGCATCACATCCAGTTTGAAATAACAAGTGTTAGTTACACAAATGGAAGAATAGTGGAGGAAAAAGTTATCATTTTGTGATTATGTACCACCTCTATTACAACAAATTTAACTTTATTGTTATTTTGTTTGTGTACAGCAGAGACTTGCCATCTCCAAAGAGATCTACCCGTCAACAAGTAGATGTCTGAGATCTGCGTAATGATGCCCTCTCCAGTAAAAGGTAAATTCCTTTTAAACATTAAAACATGAAAATGTAATTGTATATTTATGTTGGCATTTTGTTTAGAAAGGGCATACATATTACATTTACAGCCTCTGAAATCTGAAGGAATTCACAGTACCTCCAGCAAAAGGTAAACTCCTCTGAAACATTAACTCTTTCGCGATGCATTGTTGCTTTTTTTTTTTTTTCCTATGCAACTTTAAATAAGCCTGATATGTTAAAAATCCTCCCAAACCAACTCTGTTCATTGTTTTTCACCGAAACAGTCAATAATAGATGTCTTTGTCTTGGATTAAAAGAATATAAACAAACTTGGGCAAAATTAGTTTACCTCAAACTAACTTTCAACTATAGAAAATGGTTTTCATGACTTGTAAATAGTTGTGACTTGTAGTTGTCCAAGATCAGCTTTTTAGCTTATAATAAGGAGCAGCACCATCCAGTAAAAAACAACAATTATAAAGTGTTTTTAATAAACTGTTGATTTAATTTGAACAAGAAATAATTTTTTCTCTAATTTACTTTTCTTTCACTTCTAGAAAGGCATGCTATTCTCCAATGAGATCAACCCGTCCAAAATGTAGATGTCTGAGAACTGCAAATGCATTTCATCGGCTTAATATCTTCCCATCAAGGCTGAAGCAAAGGTCTGTAAATCCAGGTGTTGGTTTTTTTGTTATCGTCGTATAGTGGGCTGTTTTTTGCAGCACTTTACAAGTAACATCAAACACATCACATGCCACAATGATTTGGGGACTCCCTGATGCAGGCTCCAGCCTAACCAAGATTAATGGTTACTACTACAGAATTGTTACAAAACTTAAAAACTAGCTTTCCATTAACAAACTTTGCATGTATCTTGTTTAAAAGACAAATTTGTGATTAATTTGGAGAAAACTATTTCACCTTTTTAAATTAAAACTGTGTTAGAATTTGATCCAATTTCTTGCCATGCCTGGCAAGCGAAATGAGCAGTAAACAAACACAACAGAACTCGGTAACAAATAGAAATTAATGTTGAGGGCCTTTAAAATGCTGCAACATCTTATGCACGGTTGGTGGAGGCCATTTCATTAAATTTAAAACAGTTGTTTGGTGGGTTAAACGCTCAAAAAGTGCAACTACTAGTGTAATATTTGTTTGAACGGTGACTGATAAAAATAAATAGAATCTGTTTAACCATGGAGGATTTATTCCTCCATAAATAGTCTCCTCTGTAGGAGATAGTAATTTACCAAAATGAAAGCTAAAGTTTTTACTCGTCACAATACTCTGGTCTTTTTGTATAGTTTTTAAATATAAGAATTTATTTCCCAATCTCAGGCAAGCTGTTTTAAAATTACTAAGTGGAAGGATAAGAAATGGATCATGACTAAAAAAAATTTAAGTATTAACAAATCAATGGATTGCTTCAAACATTTTATTCATATATAGACAAAATCGACACCAGCCAGCACTAGGGAGAGGAACCTTTTCAGTATCTTTTTTGTAGTTACACCTGCAATGAATTTAGCAGCAAAAAATTCTTGGCTTGAATACATTTTCTTTCTTTTATAAAACTTAACCTTTCAGAGCCACAGATGAAGCCAATTGTATCCTGGGTGTGCAGATGGAATCGTCTCTACTGATGCCTAAGATTAAGGCTTCTGGGCTTAAAGGAGAGCAACGCGTATGAAAACATCAATGTCATCAAGACATCCTGTTCATCTAGGGATCAACCAAGCAATTTGTTGTCTTCAATTGTAAGATATTCTAGATGAGTAACTGTTAGTTTGATGTTTTTTGTTATCGTCGTATGGTGGGCTGTTTTCGCAGCACCGTACAGTTAACATATTGTAAATGAGTGCACCATTGCAAGCAAGCACATATGCGTATTTTGAATTTAAAAATTGGAGATCTAGGCAATATGCTATAACTAAAAAGTTAAAGCATTGGTAGTGCGGGGATTCGATTGGTTGTGCGGAGATTCGAATGGCTGTGCCGGGATTCCATTGGCTGTACGGAGATCCATTGGCTGTGCCGGGATTCGATTGGCTGTGCGGAGATTCGATTGGTAGTGCGGGGATTCGATTGGTTGTGCGGAGATTCGATTGCGAAAAGGGACTTGGACAAATACACGTGGTATTTGGAGTTTCACTCCCGGCCAGGGTCACAGCTGGTGGTTGATCTTAAAGGTGCATCAGGCTCCCTGATCAATGGGATGGTACTGGTGTTATCACAATTATGGTTGGCTAAACGGGAGTAGTTCCTAGTCTAGGCTAGGGCCGCGTTAGTACTGTAGGGGACGTATCCCTAAGGAAGGGGTGCGCGGACCGGGCGCTCTGAAAAGAGTACGAAGGCCCCAAAGATCGGGGAAGCGTCGTGGGGCTGGTATCCTGGGACCTGCACGTGGTGGCCCTGCTTAAGACTAACCTAACCAGGATGATATTGGCAAAATTTAACTGCTTGCGATGGTGCACTTATAAACCATAAGATAATTTTAATCACTTTATTAGGCAACTAGTGTATTACTATCGGGCATGATATTTTTCTTACTTCAATTTGATTTCTGATTTTTTGCCTTAAGAAAAATCAGGGAAATTGTTTGTTAATTGGCCTCAAGGCTCTCAAAGCCTATGTCAGCCCGTGTACTCAACCAAATTGACCTACTTTTTTTCCCAAGAGTCAAATATCATGCCTGTAACATTCATGTGTTATTTCCAAGCAAACTTGAAGAATCCTTGATTCTGAATTCTCGATCCTATGGGGAAATCAGAGTATGATATTATCCTAAAAGTATCGCGCAGTCCACATCACACCCTGGGTATTACCTATTTTAAGCTGCATGCATCACATTTGTTTGAAGATAAACTTGTTTTCACACATGTGCGAGGGGATAACTGGAAAACATTGCTCGTCTGCATCCAATATCCAGCTCAGCCTTGTTGGAAATGGAAGCCAGAAATGATATATGTTTCCATATTTCACTCAAGCTTGTGTGATGATAACTTATAATAAAAACATAATGTCACATTGGCTCAGTTCTGTAAAGGTCTAATTCACCCTTTGTAATGGTGTTACAAACTTCTTTTTGCATAGTTTGCATAGTGTTGAGTTCCTTGACTCAAAACAGAAATTGTTTGGTGAAAAGAAAAATTCACTTTGAAATAACAAATATTTGTATTGTGAAACTGCAATTAAAGACCTAAATATCACTGAGCTGATATATTATGTATTGCTTACTTTTTGCAGGTTATTTTTTGATAAATTATAAACTTGAAGATTATGCTAATATTCATTCCAAAAGAAGCCCACTACAGAAACTGTGGCATAAAAATTAGAAGTGCCTGGTTTACTTTTTTGAAAAATGCAACCCATTAGGGATAAAAACCCAAAATTTATTTCAATAATTGCTTCATTAAGTTGATTCAAATATCAAAAAAACACTTCAGATCAAACTGCGCTCAATGAAGATGTTGATTTACAGTCTACGTTTCAGTATGGTTCCATAGCAGCGTAGAATAAATTGGTAATGGTTGCTGAGAATGAGAATTAGCATATATCTAAATCTTGTATATTTTGTGTGTTGCTCAATAAACATTTTAAAGAGTCTGTTGTTTTATTCCTGTCTCTGAGTTCTGTGATCCATGATTTATTATAATGGTTGCTGGTGAAAAAAAGCATTAACTTGAAACACAACAGCGTTTGCAAAATCAAATTTTTATTAATTTTGTTTTCAAAACCGGTAGCCATTATGGTAAACTTATAAACAACATAAACTCTTTAAATTAACAAGAGGGGAAGGGTGGGGGGTTAGCCTGAAATTTATACAAAGATGGTGGGGAATAAACCAATGATGAATAGTAGTCTCACATCAAGGCCTCCAAGACATGGCTAAATTGTAGTCTCCATTCAAGCTATTCCCTTTGTACAATTAATTTCCCACCAATAGAGGGCGTTTGGGCAATGCCTATATGGTAAACTTATAAAATTAACAAGAGAGGAAGGGTGGGGGGTTAGCCTGAAATTTATACAAAGATGGTGGGGAATAAACCAATGATGAATAGTAGTCTCACATCAAGGCCTCCAAGACAGGGCTAAATTGTAGTCTCCATTCAAGCTATTCCCTTTGTACAATTAATTTCCCACCAATAGAGGGCGTTAAGGCAATGCCTATAAGAGTAGCCTTTGCTTCTATTATACTATGGATTGGGGGTGGGGGTTTCCAACAGTAAAGTCTCCAATCAATGCCTCTAAGACAAGACACCCCCCCAAAGAAATCGGTTACTGATATTAATACACTAATGGCCTAATAAATTTATGAAATTTAACTTGTGGTTTTTAAGTGCACCATCGCAAGCAGTTTAATCTTGCCACTATCATCCTGGTTAGGTTAGTCTTAAGCAGGGCCACCACGTGCAGGTCCCAGGATACCAGCCCCACGACGCTTTCCCGATCTTAGGGGCCTTCGTACTCTTTTCAGAGCGCCCGGTCCGCGCACCCCCTCCTTGGGGATACGTCCCCTACAGTACTAACGCGGTCCCTAGCCTAGACTAGGAACTACTCCCGTTTAGCCAACCATAATTGTGATAACACCAGTACCATCCCATTGATCAGGGAGCCTGATGCACCTTTAAGATCAACCACAAGCTGTGACCCTTGCCGGGAGTAAGACTCCAAATACCACGTGTATTTGTCCAAGTCCCTTTTCGCAATCGAATCCCCGCACCACTAATGGAGTCTCCGCACAGCCAATCGAATCCCCGCACAGCCAATCGAATCCCCGCACAGCCAATGGAATCCCCGCACAAACAATGGAATCTCCGCACAATCAATGGAATCTCCGCACAGCCAATCGAATCCCCGCACAGCCAATGGAATCCCCGCACAGCCAATGGAATCCCCGCACAAACAATCGAATCTCCGCACAATCAATGGAATCGCCGCACTACGCCCAGAGCTCCAATTTTTTAAGTCAAAATACGCGTATGTGCTTGCTTGCAATGGTGCACTCATTTGCAAAAACAGCCCACTATACAACGATAACAAAAAACATCAAATAATCAAACTAACAGTTACTCATCTAGAATATCTATAATTGAGGACAACAAATTGCTTGGTTGTTTATTCATGATCCCTAGATGAACAGGATGTCTTGACAACATTGATGTTTTCATACGCGTTGCTCTCCTTCCTTCCTCCCTGAAGCCTTACAGGCGATTCCATGTGCACACACAGCATACAATTGGCTTCATCTCTGGCTCTGAAAAGTTAAGTTTATATAATAAAAAAAAATTATCAAGCCAAGAATTTCGGGTTGCTAAATTCCTTGCAGGTGTATTACAAAAATAACCAACGAGGATCCCCTCCCTAGTGCTGGCTGGTGTCGATTTTGTCTATATGAAAAAAATATTTGTATTAGTTCATTGTTACTTGTATTTTTTAGCCATGATCCTTTCCTTATCCTTTAATTCCACTCGGTAAATTTTAACACAGCTTGCCTGAGGTGGGGAAATAAATTTAGCTGATATTTCAAAAATTATTCTATTACAAAAAGAAGAGATAATATAATAATTTTAGCTTGCATCTTGGTGAACTACTACCTCCAAAAATAATTCCTCTAACAAACTCAACATTCTACTTATTTTTATCAGTCACCATTCAATATTATTTTAATAGTTGCACCCTTTGAACATTTAACCCTCCAAACAACTGTTTTGCATTAATGAAATGGCCTCCCAATAACTGTGCACCAGATCAATATTTGTATTTATGCATCTCATTTGTTCCTTAAATCTTAATACCCAAAAGCAAAAAGCAACGCAGCCTGTTAACTCTACAGATCCAAAGTAATTGTTTTAGAGTGTTATGGCTTAAAATTAAGATGTGTACAGTGCTGAAAATCAGCCCACTGTACCAAAATGTTTTTGAGCTCGTATAAGGGGGGGGGGAGAAAGGTAACGCAAAATTACTTACTTTTTATATAGGCCTTTAACATCTAGATACATCGATGGGCAGCTACTGGGCCGATAGGTGTGCTCCTGTAAGCCTTAGAAGTCAACTAGTTGATGGGTACACATCACTAAGAAATGAAATGGCAGAAACAAATTGATACAAATGTAAATTACAGTAAAACTTTTAGCTTTTTACTGGATTGCTATAGGATGTTATCTGACATGTGCATTTTGGGAAATTACATTGGCCCTCTCATACATGTCCATTACATTTTTGTGACAGAGCTCACCTTTTAATAAAAACGGTTTATTAATACTTGATACTTGGGAGTGCCTTTTGCAAAATGAAAATGGCCTTGCCTTCTCAAAGATGAAATTCCAGGCCCCTATTGGACAAACCTTATGTGGCAAGGTACTGAGAATTCCTTCAATTTTAGAGACTGAGAATTTATGCACTTTTTCCAAACAACGCAAACATGAATATACAATGGTATTTATTTGTATAAATGTTTCAAAGGAATCTACCTTTTACTGGAGAGGGCATCATTATGCAGATCTCAGACATCTACTTGTTGACGGGTAGATCTCTTTGGAGATGGCAAGTCTCAGCTGTACACAAACAAAAAAACAAAAAAGTGGCATTTTTTGTGATGGAGGTCATACATTATCACAATATGATAACTGAAGTCCCCACTCTTCTTCCATTTATGTAACTTACACTTGTTATTTCAAGTTAGATGTGATGCAACGTTTTAGAGTTTTAGTTAAACAGTGCTATTGCAGGCAAATTGCTACAGGATGTTAGCTGACAAGTGCATCTTGGAAAATTGCAGTGGGCCTCTCACACATGTCCATTTAATTTCTGTGACAGAGCTCACTTTTTAATAAAAAGAGTTTATTAATACTTGATTTCATTTTCTTCACATGGAAGTGCCCTTTGCAAAATGAAAATGTTATTTGACATGTGCATCTTGGAAAATTACAGTGGGCGCACATGTCCATTTAATTTCTGTAAAAAAAGGTTTATTAATACTTGATTTCATTTTTTCACACGGAAGTGCCCTTTGCAAAATGAAAATGGCCTTGCCCTCTCAAAGATGAAATACCAGGCCCCCATTGGACAAACCTCATGTGGTAAGGTACTGAGAATTCCTTCAATTTTAGAGACTGAGAATGTATATTTTTTCCAAACAATTTTTATGTATTAATGTTTAAAAGGAATTTACCTTTTACTGGGGAGGGCATCATTATGAAGATCTTGGACATTTACTTGTTGGCGGGTAGATCTCTTTGGAGATGGCAAGTCAAAGCTGTACACAAACAAAAGTTTAAAAAATAAAGGGACGTTTTTTTGTGATGGAGTTCCTGATGGAGTTGATACAATTATCACAAGATGATAACTTTAGTCTCTACAATTCTTCCATTAATGTAGCTTACACTTATTATTTCAAGCTGAAAGTGATCCAACGCTTTAGAATTTTCGTTTGACAATGCTTTTGTCAGGCAAATTTCTATAGGATGTTATCTGACAGAGCTCAGTTTTTATTAAAAAGAGTTTATTAAATACTTGATTTCATTTTCTTCACATGGAAGTGCCCTTTGCAAAGTGAAAATGTTATTTGACATGTGCATCTTGGAAAACTAGTGATCCTCTCTAACATGTCCATTTACTTTTTGTGACAGAGCTCACCTTTTAATGAAATACGTTTATTAATACTGGATTTTTATGTTTTTCAAATGGAAGTGCCCTTTGCAAAATGAAAATGCTCTTGCCCTCTCAAAGATGAAATACCAGGCCCGTGTTGGACAAATCTCATGTGGCAAGGTACTGTGAATTCCTTCAAAAAGGAGGCTGAGAATGTTTGTACTTTTCAAACAACACAAACATAAACAAAAATGATATTTTCATGTTTTAATGTTTATAAAAAATTACCTTAGACTGGAAAAGGCATCAATATGCAGATCTCAGACATCTACTTGTTGACGAGTAGATCTCTTTGGAGATGGCAAGTCTCAGCTGTACATAAACAAAAAACAATAAAGTTACTTATTTTGTGATAGAGGTCATACATTATCACAAGATGATAACTTTTCCCTCCACTATTCTTCCATTTATGTGACTTACACTTGTTATTTCATGCTGTAAGTGATCCAAGGTTGTACATATTTAGTAAAACAATGCTTTTGTCAGGCAAATTGCTATAGGATGTTATCTGACATTCGCATCTTGGGAAATTACAGCGGGCCTCTCACACATGTCCATTAAATTTGTTTGTGACAGAGCTCACCTTTTAATAAAATAGGTTTATTATTACTGGATTCCAGTTTTTCTTATTGAAGTGCCCTGGGCATAATAAAAATGCTCTTGCCCTCTCAAAGATGAAATTCCAGGCCTGTTTTGGTCAAATCTCATGTGGCAAGGTACTGTGCATTCTTTCAAAATAGAGACTGAGAATGTAGTTTTTTCAAAACAATGCGAACATGAATATACAATGATATTTTTATGTATTAATGTTTCAAAGGAATTTACCTTTTACTGGGAGGGCATCATTATGCAGATCTCAGACATCTACTTGTTGACGGGTAGATCTCTTTGGAGATGGCAAGTCTCAGCTGTACACAAAAAAACAAACAATAAAGTTACATTTTTTGTGACTTACCACTTAATTGTTATTTCAATCTGGAAGTGATGCAACGTTATAGATTTTTAACTTTTGTCAGGCAAATTGCTATAGGATGTTATCTAACATGTGCATCTTGGGAAATTTCAGTGGGCCTCTCACATATGTCCATTTAAATTTTGTGACAGAGCTCGCCTTTTAATAATAAAGGGTTTATTATTACTGGACTTGCTTTCTTTTTTTTAATCGGAAGTGCCCTTTGCAAAATGAAAACGCCTTTGCCCTCTCAAAGATGAAATACCAGGCCTGTGTTGGACAAATCTTATGTGGCAAGGTGCTTTGAATTTCTTCAAATTTCAGATATTCAATTGTATCAAAATACAATGTTATTTTCATGTTTTAATGTTTAAAAGGAGATTACCTTTTTACTGGAGAGGGCATCATTAAGCAGATCTCAGACATCTATTTGTTGACGGGTAGATCTCTTTGGAGATGGCAAGTCTCAAACTGGAAGTGATGCAACATTAAAGAATTTTAGTGAAAAACAATGCTTTTGTCAGGCAAATTGCTATAGGATGTTATCTGTCATGTGCATCTTTGAAAATTACAGTGGGCCTCTCACAGATACACATTTAATTTTTGTGACAGAGCTCACCTTTTAATAAAACACGTTTATTAATACTGGATCACATGTTTTTCAAATGGAACTGCCCTTTTCAAAATGAAAATGCCCTTGTCCTCAAAGATGAAATTCCAGGACCGTGTTTCAGAGGCTGTAAACGTATTATGTATGCCCTTTCCAAACAACGCCAACATAAATATACATTTACATTTTCATGTTTTAATATTTAAAAGGAATTTACCTTTTACTGGAGAGGGCATCATTATGCAGATCTCAGACATCTACTTGTTGACGGGTAGATCTCTTTGGAGATGGCAAGTCTCAGCTGTGCACAATCAAAAAAACAAAAAAATAACCTTTTTTGTGATGGAGGTGATACATTATCACAAAATGATAACTTTTCCCTAAACTATTCTTCCACTTATGTAACTTACACTTGTTATTTCAAGCTGGAAGTGATCCAACATTATAGAATTTTAGTTAAACAATCATATTCATAAATTTACCTGTTTACAGAGAAGGTAGTTGTTATGCCAGGCTGCATAGTGATACTTGGGTCCATCTACATGTTGACATGTAAATAGATTGGAGACATGGAGCTGTATAATGAAATGAAAACAAAAAAATTAACTTTGTGATGAAACAATCGATTGTTTCTGAAAATGACATGATTCAAGTTCCAGAATAAGTTATAATGAGATTTTGTTGGGCCCAATTTCATAGAGCTGCTTAAGCACAGAAAGTAACTAAGCATAACAAAATTATGCTTACCAGAATAAGGTCACCAGCCAAACTACCATGTCCTAAGTACAATTTGTGACTGGTATCCTGCTCATTTATGCTTAGCAGGCAATTGTTAAGCAATATTTTCTGCTTAAGCAGCTCTATGAAATTGGGCCCTGGAATGACAATATCACACTGTTTGGTTAATTCTATATTTCACCATTAGGGTTTGGTAAAATAAACAAAAACAAGGAAACTTGACCCAGAGTTTTGCTCTCCCCTCCCTGACCCTCCCTCACTTGAGTCAAAATTATGTATGTCCAAAAATACACAAACATGTACATTCAAACCTTAGAAAAGAGATCTGTTGTGGTTATTATCAAAATACTCCAAACAAGTATAAAGTTAGTTTTTCTCGCTTACAATAAATCAGTGATAATAACTACTAAATCTGGGTACCCTGGGTACTCTACTGCATGAAGCCCTGGGAATGTTGTGGTTTGGCAAGTGATGTGTGTGACATTAATTACATAGTGCTGCATTAAACAGCCTGCTATACCATCCAAAAAAGTCAACACAAAGATTTACATACTTTTGTATCAGCCTTGAACACTTGCATGTTCTGAGAAGACGTTTGGCTGATGAAAGGTGCTTGAAGATCTCAGACATCTACTTAGTTGATGGGTAGATCTCATGGAGAATGTCAATGTGGCACACCTTTCTAAAAGGAAACAATTAAAAAATATGTTTGAGATGAAATGTAATGTTTATACTTAAAAATGTTACCTTCAAAAGATGGTAGAGAAAGTACAAATACAAAAATATGTTAACCTCACTGAGGTGCACAATATTGGGTGAAATCTTTTAACGTTTCAGCTAAGTCTCCATCTGCATTAATTAGAGTTCTTTTTAAAACATTTGAGTGAAAGGGGTTTTATAGATTACTGTCATTTCCCCACAAGTTCTTGTACCTTTAAGAGTAGCCCAATTTTTGATAATAACGATTTACGCTTTAGAATAACTTCAACAACAACAACAGTTATTTGGCAATGATTTCATTTCAAGTACAACGGGATTTAAACCCTTTTTTATTTCAAATTGTGTGTGTCAACCTATCAAAAGAAATGGATGATAAATTAAAAACTGTTTCAACAATTTTAAATAAAAACTCAAAGATCAGTTGCATTATACAACTTTATTTAAGTCTTTGGGAATTTACCTTTTTACTGTGGAGTGCAGCTCCCTGAGCACAGGCCAGTCTTGGAAATTTACTCGTTGATACGCATATCTGAAACTGCACACAAACAAAATGGACTTTCAACAATTAGAATTTAAACACATTATCCAGCATTAATAAATATCTCAAAGAGCTTATGCACTTTGATTGGTCAAATAATCTCCTACTTGCTACTGTGCATTCCTACTACTATGCAGCAGCTACTGTTTGACAGGTGAGCAAGTGCTACTGTGCAGCAGCAGCAGCACTTGTTATAAGTACAAAGACATTGCTAGTGTATGTTTCTTTTGTTCTGTGGGCGTGCCACTTAGGAGTTTGATTGGTATGTCACTGGTGCTTGAGTGAACAGCATGTTCAGTTCCAAAGTGGCTGTAAGTGTAACTGTTGTGAGAGCTGGTACCAGTTTGAAGTGGACAGAGCCTGACATCCTAGCTTGAGAGAGCACATGAGTCCCTGTCACGCCCTGTTCATGTGAACAGTAGGTTTCAACTTGGTAAAGCTAATTAGGCACTGCAGAGAGGCACAGAGAAGAGTAGCTACACAACACTACAGCAAATTGTAAGTTAACTTTTATACATATCAATAAGAAGAATATCTGGTTATTTTATGAAATTTTTGAATGAAATTGAAGGCATTTTCAAAATGACTTTGTTTAATGAAGAAATTGACCAAAAGCAGATTTTAGTTAAAGTTTCGTGTATCTAAATGAGGCCATGTGTTCTTGTATAGTTTGCATGGGTTAATGGGCCAAATTAAGGGGTAGTCAACGAAAAAAAGTAACTATGTAATAAACATGCATTATCTTCAGTGTAGAAAAGACTGCTGACACAGAACTTGCAGATACACAGATAATGCAGGCATAACCAGAGGGGCAGTGTCGTAACTCGGGGGGGGGGGGGGCACCCCCATTGATGTCTGTGCCTTCCCCCCCTAAAATTGAGTTTAGGCCTATGTGTTTAACATGAAGCATATCATACCAAACATATAATTTGTTTTTTAATTATCTATTTCATTGCACATCCGAAAGCGCCATGTTCAGTTTTAGATGTGAGAGGAAAACCCCAAATGGGTAGAAACCCAAATGGGGGGAAACCCAAATGGGGGGAAACCCAAATGGGGGGAAACCCAAATGGGGGGGGGGGGAACCCAAATGGGGGAAACCCAAATGGGGGGCACGGACATCAATTGAGGGGGCGTGTGCCTTCCCCTCCTCCATTTAGCTATGCCCGGGTGAACTTTTAGAATGAAACTAACACACATACAACAGCGCCATGTTCAGTTTTAAATGTTGGAGGAAAACTCTGAATGGGGGAAACCCATGCAATCAGGTAGGGCTGAAAATCCAGTCCACATGCAAGGCTCTGGTCAGAGGTGGGATTCAAACCGAATTACACAGAGGTGAAAGGCAGGGGGAAAAAACACTGAGCCAACCTTAGAACGCCCTCTTAGACTGCGCCCCCCCCCCCCCCCCTCAGTAAAAGTTATTGCACATATGTACCAACAAAATGTTTTTCCATGTTTTTCTTTACAAATAAGATGTGGTAGCCATACTCTGAAGAAAAACCTTTCAAACAAGCATTAAATAAGCCTGTAGTAGTAGCCACTCATCTGAGTTAGGCTGAGGCCCGTGTGGCAGGAGACAACCGCATAATTTGTTATATTTTTTTATCTGTAAAAATTGTCTTAATTCGGCCTCTGGCTGCGATGACGTTTTTATCAATAAACCATTTCAATTTTTTCAATGATCTGTCCCCCGAAATTCTGTTCCACTATAAAGTTCTTCTGATAGCGCCCTCTTTTGAATCAACCTCCTTCAGCCTATGTTAATTTCTCATTGGGGGGGGGGGGGACACGTAAGAATCTCAGGGGAACAGATTTCCCTATGACACCCGCATGAAGTCCCCAGACAAATATCCTGGCATTGAGTGTGAATGATAGTAATTGCATAGTGCTTCAAAAACAACACAAAAATTTTAATTTATTCTGTATCAGCATGCATTCAACTACAAGACTCGGCTGACGACAAGTGCTTGGGGATATCTCAGAGTCAGACATCTACTTAGTTGATGGGTAGATCGCATAGAGAATGGCATGCCTTTCTAAATGCAAACAATATTTTAATACATGTTGAGATTAAATATAAAAATACATGTGATGGTATGTGATGCAAGTGGTTACCTGCAAAGTGCTACAAAAATATATCACTGTATGACATAATAATTATGTAATTTTTATTTTATTTTATGATTTACTTACTTTTGCCCAAGACAACTTTTGGCAACTGTTGACGATGGGTATGACACTTGGCTGATGGTGATTGATACTTTTGCAGGTCTCACCTACATTGTGGAAAGGTATGAAAAAGAAAAGCAATTTGCATGAGGATACACATAAATTTTGCCTCTCTGGGTAAACGTTATTGTTAATAACCCATATGTATGTCCCAATGCACATGACCAGCGCGCAAAGCATTCCGGGTAAAATCCAAGTCCAAGCAGCACAGGCAACCATCATGGCAAACTGATTTTGAAGCAATGTGGTACACAACTATAAAACCTGACATTAAGTTACACGTAAGTGACAGCATGGCATCCATATTGGCACCTTGGTTTATTTTTTAACTGTACTTCACTCCCTTCCCCAAGATGCACTGCGGTATATTTTTAAGATGGCACTTGTGCATGTAGCCTATTGTAAAGGGGAAAATTAATTAGAACTTGAAATGTGTTTTATTTGTATTATTACAGTCAGGCAACCACAGGTCCAAAACCTGTCTATAGTTCATTTTAGTTTAACTCGCCTTCGGCGGCATTTCGCGAGGCTGTTAGTTCCCTGTGGTGATTGGTCGAGACAAATAATAATGAAAATGCTGTAGAGTTATCTATATTATACAGAGAGAGACACACATACACACACATACATGTTGAGAGGAAATAATGTTGATAATGTAAAAAACAAGTTGTTTATTTGCTTGTGATGTTATTGAGGCAAAAGAGTTGGCAAGATAAGCACCTTAGTTGTTAGAGTTGTGGTGTATTTTTTTAGAACAAAAGAATTTAAGTAACCACGATACAAGTATGATATTGCCATTACCAGCACAACTTTATGGCTGTGAAATTACATAGTAACATTTTGAAGTTGTTACAAAAATGTGTTAGGTACATTTGTGTAGGACCATAACGCACTAGTGCATGGTGAGAGTGCGCAAGCAAGATAGCACCACAGAGGCATATTCTGTTTTAGGGTACCATCAAAGAGTGTAAGTGTAAGTCATGATAACGACAAGTATTTAAGTACGACTATGACCACAGCCAAAAATACTGTGAGCAATGAACTGATCTACAGAACAGAGAGGCTTTTATTCACCTGCATAGTTGAGTTTCAGTAAGTTTTCGTGTTTTGAATGTAGAAACAAATTAAGTTTTGAAAAATAGAGAGAAGTTTATGGCAACATTTTTATATCAATCTTGGACACATTTTATGGCAATTTTCCCAATACCTCAAGGAGCTATTAATATGGACTGTCCAACCTCAAACCATGCTTGTAAGTTAAAGTTTCTGCTTGAAAGTTCGGTGCAGATTTGGACCGAAAATTACTGCTTTGCTGAAAATACTATAGTAACCAACACAATCGTACCTTTATGTGGACCGCGCGCATCTCCGGCGTACACAAGATACTTATGAATTCATGAATTCAGTGAGTTTAAAGTATTTAGTTCAGGTGAGTTATAAGTATTTTGTAACTATGCGGCCAGAGGAGGTTGGATAACGACGCATGAAAATCGTTCATTGCCTGGTACCCAACACAGTTTGTTAGCATGAGTACCAGCTAATATCGGTGACATAATGAAATTAAGTACCGCACGTCCTCTTTCAATGTAATTATGTGAAATAAATAAACTTTTGAGATAAGATAAAAAATCGTACCCCTAGTATGATGACCGGACCGAATGAAAGCCATACGGAAATTTGCAGCCTGATCTGTACAGGCACCTGGGAGTTTTCTTACACAAACTGACACGTTACTAAAATTAGTACATACACATACAATTTGCCTATACTTCCCAAAGCACTTGCGGGTAAAATGTCTTAATCCGACTGCCACTCTTTCATTCAATATGAAATAAAATTGTATCTTATTCTTATTTACTCATAAAGAGAATGCTTCTGTTAATAATGACTCAGAGTGAAAAAGTGGCAGTATATAAACTTTTTCTCACTCCCGTAATAAATTTATCTTTCAATAGACGAAAATAAACCAGAGCAGAGGTTGTCCAGTAGTTATCTTTTGAAAATTTCACCAAAAAGAAAGCATGGCAAGCACACACTCAGAGTTGGATGGCCAGTATTCCTTCTTTTGTTAGCATTCTTTACTTGGTCATGCTTTTAAACAATTTCAGTTACACTGATCACTTCAGAAAATTGAGACGACAAGCTTTGTAAAAATTCTTACCCTAGGCAGTTTTTAGGTGTCTGAACATGCAAGTCAACACGCGTGACTTTTAAAGTTGGCGCCTTGTGCCGAAAACACACCCGCTAAATTTCTTCAAATTGTGCGAATGAAAATCATTTTCAACACTTGAATTCTTTAGACAAGAAAATCTTCAACTCACCATCGCACTTTTGTAGTAGTTTATCCACAGAACTGCAGTGAAAACTGGAATTTATTGGCTGAAAAGACGTAGAGACATGGAGAAGTTTTTTTTTTCCTTCAAAGATGGCGCCGCAGCGACACGACAGTCCACCAATCCTATGGTCACGCCACTGCGGTCACGCCACCGCGGTAATTTGCATAACAAAGCCCTGACCTTGCTCTTCTGACCATATTTGGTAATAAGATGGATTCATGTTTTAAGGGATAAGGCTATTTACTTTGCAGGGGGTGTTTTGAGATATCTACTGATGGGATGCAAACGTTTATTTAATTCAATCAGTGTTCGTACCAGGCTGGATTTTGATTGATGGACGACTCTGCTTTTCTGATAAGAACAATGTCCCTTAAAGAAAATGGAACACACAATAGAAAAGTTCGGCTGTTTCTGTCTGAAGGTGTTGAGAACTTAGAGGCTAAATCATACCACCCATTGGATTATTAACACATCTTAAATGCAACTAAGAAGTACAAACACTGGTTTTGAAATGGGGGGGGGGGTAATGAGAACTTAAAATCCGATCAATTGAATTTGATTACTTTAAGGGTTTTTGTTGAGTTTGAAAAGCCGCCCAAAACTTTTTAAAGGTCAATGGTAGTAATGATTAACGTTCTTTTGATAATCTACATAATTTCCTCTATTTATACCAAT
The DNA here is from genome assembly GCA_032158295.1 of Pycnopodia helianthoides. NCBI lineage: Eukaryota > Metazoa > Echinodermata > Asteroidea > Forcipulatida > Asteriidae > Pycnopodia > Pycnopodia helianthoides. Next base: position 20,737,226 of record CM063246.1, on the reverse strand, counting down.
TATAAAAAGCTTGGTAATTTTATAGGGATGTAGGGCCCATTTAGTTTGTCTCTTCTTTTTTTTCTCCTTTTAAAAGTTTTTTCGCTACCCCATCCTGTCCCCACCCACAAACTGTAAATATGACATGGTGTTTTGGCTGGTAACCTCATTCTGGTAAACATAATTTTGTTGTGCTTAGCTACTTTCTGTGTTTAAGCAGCTCCATGAAGTTGGGCAGACCAATTTCATAAAGCTGCATTGGGCAGACCCAATTTCATAAAGCTGCTTAAGCATATGATTATGCTTAGCAAGTTTCTGTTCAGCAAAATTAGGACACCAGTCAGAGACTGTACATGTGACATGGTGTTTGGGCTGGTAACGTTATTCTGGTAAGCACAGCTTTGTTAATGTAACTCAAGATCATTGCTTATATTCCCCTAACATTCTTTGTTGAGTTGTCGGGGTGGGGGGAGGCTTGAGAAGGAACAAACTTAATAATTGAAGAATTGGCACAAATTAGTCCTCAAAAACACTTTTATCTACAAAACAAATCTTGTTGTTTTTGCTAATGCTTCTTGAAGCAAAAAAAAAACATAAACAAAATACAAGCTATGAAACCAGTTAAAATCTGGAGACTCAACAAATAACGAGACCAACCATTCAAATTGATTTAGAAAGACACAATCTTTAATCTCTCAATTTTTTTCTTTAAAAAAGTCCTTTACAAAAACAAAAAAAGAGTACCATCATTGGAATATACAGGATTCCCTTTAACATTATCAATCCTCTGAATAAAATAAATTATAACAACAAAATCATCCTTAGAAAAAGTCTTTAAAAAAAATCAGTACCATTTACTTCTCAGCCATTATACCTTACAGTTATAATCTTAACACAATATTAACAAAATTAAGCCAATAACATTATGGGCCATAAACAAGGCTCGAACGGTGATCTGTTTTTCTTATGATACAAAATCTGGGTCAGTCTGAATGGGAACTGTAAACTGCAATCTCTGAATCTGAAAAAAAAAACCTGGGACACATAGACAATTTTAATTGTCAGCCACTGTTCCCTTTGTACAGTGTTGTTATGTTTGCAGCTTGGGAAAGGCGTGAAAATTATTCCTAGTGTTTGTGCACCCATGCAAATTGCAATTCCAGTTAATATCAGCATGGTGGGTTCTACATTGAACATGTGGTTGCAGCTCTATTATGATTCCCTTTCCACCCCCCCTTTTTTCTGAATCCTATCTTTAGCACAGATTGTTCAATGCCAGAATGTGTTTCAGAACACAACCAAGATGTACCCATAGTGGGGGAGGGGGCTGCTGTATAACCGCAATCTACATTGAATGGGTTTGGGATGTACCAAAAGGGGAGCATCTCAAAATTTGGAACAGTAGGATCATTCTGATTGGATCAGATCAGTATGCTAGGTATTCCAGCACGCACTCACGAACAGTTCCATTTGGTCGTCGGAACGTTCCTACACAACGTGCGCATATTCACTCGTATAGGATTGCTCCCGTACTTTCGGCACAATGATGCGGTCCAGCGGAATGTTCTGGCAGTCCAATGGATTGTGGGCCTGAGCCCAAGGGATACGTTATTTTGCACAATGAACATGCCAAACGTTTTGAGACGCCCACTAAGACCACATTGGAAAGCTTTCATTCCCAGAAGTTGTCTTAAAAGCTCTTCTTGCTGGTAGACATTACACCAGTCAAGTCCGACAAGCTTCTATTCTGGCATTATTATTAGTATTAATTGAAAGATAACAAAATTAACTTGTTTATAACAGTTATGTCCAACCTTGTAGGATGCTACAAATGACAATTACATCCCTTCGTATATTTTGTGTTTTTTAAATCTAGATTAAAACTGAAACAATTCTACGTCTTTTTTTTTAATGCAGTTATTAAATTAATTTCTGAATACCACTGTAGTTTATCTAATATAATGTAAACAATCTAATATAAACAAAAACCAAGTTTTTGTCTTTCAAATATGTTCATGGTCAGTTGTGAACATTATGAATCTCCCCTTGAAGAAAAAATAAACACTTTTTGGAAACAACATTTGCAAAAAAACAGACACAAGAGTACTTAATAAGAACCAATAACTTCAAGGCAAGACTTCAATATTTACATACTTTAAGGTGGATTTGCTAAACTTTGACATTCAGTGATCAAAAATACTGTACAAAATTATACTCAAGTCATAATTAACTAATTATTATTTAGGAACATAAGTTACAATTGGCTAATAAACTATGACCTTGCATACACGTCCAACTTACCTAGAATTATACAATACAGCAACAGCATCCAGCAAAGCAATAAAATGTCATTATAATAAACATTGAAAAAAAAAAGCACTTTTCTCAAAGATATTTTTGAGTGTCCATCATATATTACTTCAGCAGCTATCATGCACCTTGTCCTTGTACAAATACAGCTTACTGTAATTACAATAAACAGTTGGAATGAAAAGCATCAAAATTTCACTTTTTAAGTTTTATTTATTTTGTGTTGATTTGACTTCAAGAGTTATTCATTAAAAGGATCTCAACAGAGCGCAATTTTGAAAATAAGATGGGTTAGCAGCTACCGGCCATTAGGGAATTCTAGTTGGGCCCAATTTCATAAAGAATGTATGTTAAAACTTCATAAGTGTCAAGTAATGAACCACAAGGGAAACTGACTGGGTCAATTTCAAATGGTTCGAGGTTGAACAAAGAAAAGTTGACTAGAGCGGAATTTGAACCAACAAAACTTCCTAAGCACAGAAAAATCATGCTTAGCAGTAACAGGGTACCAGCTAAAAAGCCATAAAGTTTACATTGTTACCAGTGGTTCACCACTCATCTTTTGCTTAATACTAATAATAGCACAGGAATTTTCTAAGCAGTATTTTCTGCTTAACAGCTTTATACAGTTGGGCCCAGGCTGCGAATACATTTTCTAACAAGTCAATAACATTGATGAGAACATAAAAAGGCTCAAATCTTTTCAGCCTTCAATTGTTTTTGGCACACCATAACAAGAAATGATTTCACAGTTCTCTGTAAAAATTATTCATGGAATTTAAAAATCAGTTGAAACTTGAGTAAAGTGAAAGACAGACCTATAAAAGCCAAACAATTTATGATTTAAAGAAACAACTGTAAACCAGACCTATTGTTGAAATCGCATATTTTGATGTTGACAATTCTGGTTAACAGGATACACGGTTTTTGTCTTCAATGAGACAAAGATGAAAAATATTGAGACAGTTCTGAAAAGAATGACTTTGAAAACTGGAGGAAATAAACAAGAGTATGAAATAAAACTTGTTTTCCTCGAGAAATGAATGTTACATTCAATCTAATTAACCGTCTAAACAAAATTTCAACATTCCATTGGTAGTTATGTATTTACACATTTAAAACAAAAACTGCATGGTGGTGCAGGTCTGTTTCTGACTTGTAATTTGTTCCTGGGCAAAGACAAAATGGCTGTCATCACCAACAATGCCAATCTATAAATAGATTTTGAAACTCTGAAGTTTCTTTTCCTACAACAGGTTTCTTTCAGTTAATGAGAAACACCTAATCAGTTATTATTGCAAAAATTCATAGTTCTTTGTTTTTCTTCCCCCACCCCATTTTGTAAAATTCTCGAAATGTCAATACTGATATGCATGCCATGAAGTTGTTTATAATTGTTTATAATAACTTCATCTCACAGAGGAGTTTGTGCTTACCGGGTAGTTGTAAAAGAATGTTGCTGGCCAATGTAAAAGTACCAGGGCTGAACACCATGGGGGGCGGCTATTAACATTGAATTGACAAAGCAGTAAAATGCAGAGAACCAGTCAAAGTACTACAAGGGCCTTATGGGTTTTTTCAACCGGTAGCTGTTTTCCATTATGCAATTTTTCTTTCACTACTCTGCAAATGTAGCTAATGTGCTAAGTAGATCTTAGAAACTCAGCTTAAGTGAGTTAGGATACAACATACCTTACTTTATACTGACTTAAAGGAATAGAGAACATTCACAGAGAGTTTTCCTTCTGAGATGTCATTTCAGAGAAACAAAGTTTTCAATAACAAGGCTATGAACAGACTGATTTATGTCTCCTGCTGTTTCACTTCCTTCACTTAAAGAAAAAAAAGTATTCAACATAATTTTATGTGGACTCATTCATGGCAAGGGGCCAATCAGCTCGACATTCAATCTAAGTTCCCATCCCCCCAACTGATATATACAGATTGCCAAGCATGATGAATTAGAAGTTCATTCACTATTTTCTCTGCAAATAATTAGTGAAATTCAGACTTGAAACTCTCCCAAGTTGTGTCTGAACAACACCCAGTCGATATCACAGTTATTAACTACGTTCACATAATAAACGACTCAAAAAATTCATTACAAATCTAGTAACATTACATGTTCATCATGCATTTTCTACACTTTTTGTACACTCATGCAGAAAAATAGTGTTCTTTCAAAAGTAGTACACACTCGTAGGTCGATAAGACATTTAATAAAATAAAGTGGACTTTCTCAAGTTCTTGCATCACGTTTCCATTTTTGAATATTTAACATTAGCATTAATATTAGTGGCTTAATATACACAGTACTGTCTTCACATATCCGATGTTGAAACAGTTGTTTAAAGTACTGAATAGTAGTAAGAACTTGATTATCACAAATATTAAGATCACTTTGCAATCTTTGAAGAAGTCAAATCACCAATCCTTTATTAGGCCTACATGCTTTTTATTAAAGTAAGATACCTTATAAAATCCAACACAGTATCTGATCAACCCCACACCCCTAAAAAACTAAATAACAGGAAAGTTATTTCTTTAAATATATACTAAATTTTAACTGTTTTGAATTGAGAGTAAAAAGGGCTTTCTGTTGGGGATGAAAATATACAAAATCTTGAAAAATTACACCAACCCTTCCCTGCGAATGACTCTATACAGTTCTTCCTTTAAAAATGTATACCCATGTCTCTTATCAACATACCAGAAGGGAAAAGAAATTTATATAGATCTTTCGTTGGTACGCTTCAAGAATACCCTCTAGGCAGTCGGCAGTCAATTGCTATGTACACTTCAACCATTATCCAAGACTTGCAGGCGAGTGATTCCGGAAGTGAGATGGCGCTAGGCATCACTTTAGCAAGACGCCTTATCACAAATGTTTAGGTTCTCAATTAGGATTCCCTTTTCTGTTTTATACTCCTCGGCAGTCTAAGACTCCAAGTCTCACGGTCACCAGCCTGTCAGGGCGGTTAAACCTTAACAATTACTAGCCTAAATATGATCATGGAATATGGGCCAATGAACTGATGAAAGAAGTTAATGCTAATGCTTGAAAGTCAGAGCTGTCAATCAGGCTAGTGCATTTCATTAAGACTAAAAAGAATTATTGGAAAATGTAGGCTAGACATTGCTTTTCCTTTTCAGGCAATGACTGTAAATGATTGAAAATGACTTCTGTCACCCAAGGAAATGTACTCGAGACTAATAGCGTCTTCAAATCTTGGCTGGAAGCCATGACTTATTGCCAGAAATGATTATTTCTAATACCTGAAAATTCACCTGCAAAACAGGCAACTTAACAGAAAATTTGGCAGCCCCGCAGAGAGTCCAAGTTACTCCTCTTAGTGAGGTAAATTTTCTTGAACAAAGAGAACAAAATATATGTTTTGAAGGACTTCAAGAAAACGTGAACACTTTTATCTATTACTTTGTTTTCAGTTGATTGATGAATGTCTTTAATTTAGCACTTTGTTTGGTTTGCAGATGAAAAACAAGCAAACCAAAGCATACTTGGGTGGTACTGGAACGCACCGCCATACTTGTTCAAGAGCAGATTTAAAAAAGAAAAAAAAACACCCAGCTTGGCAGGTGACCAGAGACAAGCTTCATTCCAAGTTACATGGTAAGATAATTTCCTTCAAATGACTCAAATCTTAATTTTTATGTTTTCTGAGTATAAAAACCAATGTTTGACATGCAGTAATTAACCAAAAAAATAATAATCGCCAATCAAAGATTGGAAAATACACCAAAACCACGAATGTTAGGGCAGCATCCCCTAACACTTCTCCATAAATGAAACATTGCCATCTCTCTCCCTGTCTAACGATACTCACTAACAAGATATTGTTTTTGTTTTTTTTACAAACTTAGCTATTTAAAATAAACAGAAATACTTTAATAAAAAGTATTTCCATCATCTCAACGAATATGTGATTTATTGAAGATCTCCAAAATGGATCGGTAATTTCATAAATATACATGGTAACATTTCAGATGTGAGTATTACTTGGTGTACATATACAAATTGGAAGAATATACCGCGCTCAGTAGTAATTTTTTTTGTATAGATTACCTTGATTGTTTATACTTCAGTTTGAGTACAATGAGGTGATGAGAGAAAAAGGGGTTTTAATTGAGTATTGAATGGTTATTTATTATTTCCGTTATTCATCCGTTTGCATTTTGCTGAATAATTGATGGGAGAAGACAATAGCTCCCTTTGAAAGTTCTGACCTGCAGGACCAACTTCAGAAAAAATCTTGCTCCGCCAAATTCACTCTGCTAAAGCAAAAACGAGGAACTTTCATTTGCTTTTAGCAGAAAGTATGAAGGGAGCCAGTCACAGGCTGCGACTGTTGCCAAGGGCAACTGACATGTACCCTTCAACGCATGTCAACATGGTGATCCAGCCGTAGCCTCACTTTCAGAATGGTCTTATACAAATTTTAGCAGGTGACCGTGTATAGTGCGAAGGAAGAACTTTCTTCGCTTAGCATATTTGTTTGTTAAGCAGTTCATGAAATTGGGGCCTGTTGCGTATTACAATGGGGGTGATTGTCTGGTAATAAGCAATGTTCATAAGACATAATTATGTGAAAGAGTAGAAAGTCACTCATCCAATTTCTCCACCACAGTCTTTAAGAAAAGAAAAATCACTCAATTCATGCTATAGATTTCCGTCCCTGTGCGTGCTGTGTGTCGTTAAGGATAAGTACCAGTGATCACTGGTGCCCCCAACTCAAGAGAAGCAATCTAGATCGTCATCATTGTAGTTGAGCATGTTGCGTCCCGGCCGCTTCTTGAACTCTGAATACTCCCCAAAGTCATCATCGCTAGACTGGTCCCCATAACAGTAGTCATCAATTAGTTCATCAAAGAGGTCTGGATGCCCTGCAACAGCGGAGAAAGAAAGAAAAGCTATAAAACTTGGTTGCTGAGGACCTTTGAAATGCGACTTTAACTTGCTTTCAATCACAGATGGCAGCGCATCTCACCCTCAAGCCCGATTTTATAGCGATCTTCAACTAGAAACTTTAACAAGAGTTAAACGTAGAAGGGAACTACATTTAGTCACATACAATGTGTCTACCATGGTAGTTTGACTGCTAATAAAATAAAGCGCTAATGCAGTGTTGTCCCTTAACAGTGGTCTGCTGGCCAAATGCTTATGTTAAAACACTGGAGGACCAGCCAGAATTCTGTCCAACTAGTCCTGCTGGCTAGTCTATTGCCAAAGTCCCACCGCTACATGTAAACCACTTCATACTAGCCCTAGTTCAAATTACGAGTCCCATGCTAAATGGCAATGTTGAAAGAAAGCTTTAGAAAATATGGATCCGCGAAAAAGCTTGCGGACTAGTAAAAATTACAAGCTAACTGGTCCCGCGGGCAAGTGACTGAAAAAGCTTAGAAAAAACCTGTAATGTGCAATTTTCAACTGAACAATCATCTGCAGACCCAAAGATTTACCATTGATTGAAGGCAGTGTTTTCCCATGGAAATTCATTCAAACGCAGGGTGGCCCACCTCACTACTTTCGGTGGCCACCTCCCTCATTTTTTGCCAATATCACCACCTCGCTGTGAAGTGTTGCCATAAAGGAAACACTTATCTAAAAGTGTTTATTTTGTGTAATTTATTAGCTTTTTTCCTTGACCTCCATGCATAAAGAACTCTCAATTTTGAAGTGTAGATTGCATCATCGTCTATTTGTGTGAGCGCTGCACTCTTGTCAATTTGAAGACCGGGTTAATTCTGCTCCAATCATTAATTTCAAGTTTTTACCACTTGCTCAGTTCATTAGCCAAAGGAAACACAGTTTCTGTAACCCTAGTGACTGTAAGCCATTTGTATAATGTAAAAGGCAGAAAGGGCTCTTCCATTAGAAAACAGCACACGTCACTTTTGAAGGATCATCAAGGCCGATGCCAAGGAGCCAACACAAGGGGCTTAATCATCGGAGTGTGGGTTCGATTCCCGGTCCTGATTCCCTGTACTGACACTTGTGTCCATGAACAAGTTACTTAGCCAAAATTGCTTCTCTCAACCCAGGTGTATAAATGGGAGCCTGGTAGGGCTGAGACAGTACTTTGTTGGATTAAAGCAGCTTGGGGGGGGGGGTAGCATGCTCCCCAGGGAGTTGAGAAAGTTTGAGGAATGGTCTGATAGTATGCCCGATGAACAGGGATAATAATGTTGTACAACGCCTTGATCTAGCTACTAGGTTTATGAGCGCTATATAAGAGCCAAGTATTATTAACGCTACTGCTTACTCTTATCTGGCTCATCCTCCGGGTAATCGTTTCTCCAGTTCCCTTCATCGTTGCTATCACTGTCGTCCTCATACGTCTCAGACTGTTCCTGTTCCACAAAGTGCTCGTAGATCAGCTCCTGGTCCGGCCCAGTGTGCATCCCAATTGTCGCTGCTTTTAAGTCCACTGGCCCCTCCTCAATGTAGTACAGATCGTAGACATAGTCCGTCTCGGGACTCTTGTCATCGATGACCAGTTTCTCTCGGATCATCTGAACGGAGTTGCAGAGGATGACATCCGGGTTGCCGGCTCCTTTCTTATCGGATGCTTTTGCCTGATGTGGTGGATGAAGAAAAAAAAGTAAAAATTGGGAAGTAAACTTCACTGTTGTCAATTAGCTTAGACTGTTGGGCTTTGAAGAATTTTGAGGTTGTGGGTCTGAATAACTACTAATGCCATCTTGAAACTAACATTGGAACCACAGGGGTATAAGAGAACATAGCATGCACTGCAAGTAACTCCAAGAGGAATTTACCAAAAGAGGGATAACAATTTCAAAGAATGGTTGAACATTGGATACAAGGAGTCTCACATTCATTTGGATCCTCAAGAGACTCTAGGATTATTTCTTTAAAAAATTCCTTTAATTCCGGTCGCATTGCCAAGCATGCCAACGGGAACTGTTGGCAATAGTGATAATAAATATCACTGCTTATCACTGTTGATAAACAAAAGCCACTCGATAAATGTAGTGTCTTTCTGCAGACATTTTTTAACAGCTCAATTTACTCGCACAACCGTGGTTCAACAAAATGAGCGGAACTGTAAAATAACCCTTTTCTTTTTGAACTGAGATTTAAACATGAATTGGGTAGAAAATTTGCTGTAAAATGTAATCCAACACTTGTGGATGCAAACATTATCATAAATTTGTCTTGAAGCCTGAAAGATTGAAACATTCCAATACTTTCCTGCAATAATCTTTGACTTTGCATAGGCCCTGCCTGCTTTTAATGTTTTACATCTTCCTTTTTTCTCTCTCATTATTTTTGTGTGTGGGGGGAGGGGTGGGGAAGGTCACATGTGGAGGCTTAGACAAAGTGTCTGGTAAATAACATGCAGACCAGGCAATTTGTCATCTGGAATGGTCAAACCATTTCTGAGAAAGGGAGTTTTGTTTTTATGGGGGAGGAAAGGCTGAGGGGAGGGGCACAAGGGTAACTGATCAATGCAAATATTGAACGGCTTTTGGGATGCTGTCGAATAGCATTAAGCTACATGTCACTTAAATTTCATCTATAAATGAGGCAAAATTCACAAAACTAATACAGAACAAATTCTGATTTCGCTCAAGTACAGACTTTGAGTGCAAATAACAAAATTGTTAAGTTTATTGGGATGTAGATGCGTCATTTGATTGTTGGTCTGGTGGCAAGAAGCCCATCGATTCTGTTGCCCCAGTCTTGGCACTGGTGCCTTTTAAAAAACACTCTTAAGTACAATTTGTCATAGACATTTATGTAGATTCCCCCCCCCCCCGAAAAAAATAAAAATAAATACAAAATTAAAGTTTAGTCCATCACTCCATCCTACATGTACATATGCTATTTTGTATTTACGTAGAAGAGATGTATTTCAGAAATGCACACCCTTTAAGTAAAGTGTCTGTCTTTGGAATGACAAACTACGTTTTCAGAACTTGAACTGGGTCCATTTGTTGAGTGATGAGTCTGTCACATGGGTCATTAGGAACCAGACCTGGCGTACGTCTTGAGTGATTCAATGTTTGCCAACTACTCATACTGTACTGTAATTACAGATGACCTAAATTAACATTTAGCAACACGTGTGCACATTTAATCCGTGTCAGGTACATGTACAGTTATACAGAAATTCGAGAGCTTACTGATGTTGGCATGGTTGGTACAAAAGCCAATCGATCAATTTAACACGAAAAACCTCTCCGAATTTTTGACAAATCAGACACAACTTTTTACAAGACATTTTATTCTTTGCCCTTGATATTGACCTTGAAGATTTTGAGGTTCCCCTTTGCCTCACCTCTTTAGGTTTAAGATTTAAGCTTAGATATCAGAAATTTATTTTCTGATTATTACCAGTTCCATAGTACCCCCATGGTGCCTTAATAATAAAATAATATTTTAAGAAAGTCTCCATGGTAATTTTCTTTTTTAGTAAACATGCATTGTTTATAGACAGTGAATCGTCACAGGCATACGTGTGACATCACCGGTGGACTGAGAAACGTTAAGAAATGCTTGTGTTCACCACTAGAGTAAAGTGCCTGCCATATATGGCCGCTATGAAATTCAAACGTTTTGTTTGGCTAGGCTCCTTGTGGTGTGGCATCATGAGCAAGGACTGTTTTTGTGGGCATTCCCAGATAGTATTATTTAAAATGAAACAAATTTGATTTTGTTGTTGTTAAACAGTGGATCATCACAGGTGTATTTTCAGCTGATTCATTACTTATTAATTACACACTTTTTACATGGCATTATGGACAAGGCATAACAGCACATGTCCTTTAGAGCCTAGACTCATGGCACTTAAAGGTTAGGGATGTGATAGTGAATGTGACAAACAACGGAGTCCTCGTGTTAAGGGTGATGCATGAGGTTGTTTGGAGCAATCGTTAAAGACATTTGTTGGGGAGGAGACACCTTGGCAGAAAGGGTGTCCGCGGAGTGGGAGTTCCAGAGCCCTGAAGCTTTATCCAAGAGGGCATACAGGTGAGAGTACAATGACCTCAGTACAGGGCCAGATTTCACGGCTCTGCTTACCATGGAATTCTGCGCTTACGACCTGAGGGCCCAATTTTATAGAGCTGCTTAAGCAGAGAATGATGCATGCTTAGCAACTTTCTGCTAAGCACAAACAAGCAGGATATCATTATCATTCACAGATTGCACATACGACATGGTACTTTGGCTGGTAATCTTGTTCTGGTAAACAACATTTTGTTGTGCTTAGCTACTTTTTGTGCTTAAGGGCGTCGTAAGCGCAGAATTCTTTGGCAAGCAGCCCATGAAATTGGGCAAGGGTCTCTTACTGACTAGTGACTACTAAAATATTAAGTTTCACTGTTCCTTAGGGATATGGAAGAGTGCTTCCTCAATAGGTAGGTGCTCACATTTAGAAGATTGCATATATAAGTATAATGACATGTTTGCTTAGGGAAGTATTGTGAAAAGCAATTTATGTAGTGAGATGTCAAACAAACAGCCATTCCAACAGCTTTATTCCACGTAACTGCATCTCTTTGGAACTCCTTGCCTGGTGCATGTTCCCTCCATCCTACAATCTAGACTGTTTTAAGAGGAATATCAATTCCTACCTTTATCTCCCCCGAGTTATTTTCATCTTAAATATTTTTTTTCTTGTAGCCCCATACGAAGAGTGGCTTTTAGCCTTGTTTGGGACAAACTTGCATTACAAAAATAACAATGTAATATTTTTATGTGTCACCGGCATAAAAAAAAACTAAAGGTTGTTTTCTTGTGGCACTATTAAGTTGTCAATGTGAACCTGTGGTGCCCCAAAACCATTATAAGACAAGACCTAATTACTGTGTTAAAAGTCCTTAACTTTTTTTGACCTGTACATGTGAGGGCCAATTAAAACTAAATTATTCATCATTAAACATTATTAATAATTAAACAGCTCTGCCGCAGATGTGTCCCTGTTATTTCAGCTTACGCAATTTGTTTTAACTTAAGGTTGTACTACTCAATCTGCACAAGTATAGTATGTTGAAACAAGATATCAAATACTTGGACAGAAAGTTGTTCTTGTGTACGTGTTTCATGAAGGGGCGATATCACTTACCCTGAAAAAAAAAGGCAAATCCAACGGGTATAATTTTAGGGGGGCAGGCACAAGGGGGCACTTTTGGCCAAATAAAACTGTAGTTTTAGTTTGCACTTTTCTTAAACAATCCCATTTGCTGCGCTCGTTATGCCATCAAACTCTTTATAATTATAGATTATAAAATAGTCTGACGTAAAGGTCATGATAAATAGATTGTCTGCGTGTGTAAATAGAAAAATAGAAAAGCTTAATAAAATGTAATGGTTTATTTGGGTAATTCATAATGTCAATGTCCAGATTTCAAATGGGGGGGGGGGGGTTGAACCCAGACATCAACCCTTTATTTTATTTTATTTTATTTCTATTTATTTTTGTGTGTGGGTGCACACGAACTAATTCAGAATCAGGGCGAATCAGAAATAAAAATGTATCGGAACATTTGAACAGGCATCAAGGCTGTACAAGACACTAACTTAACACATTCTAAGCCAGTGTGAATGAACTCTCTGTCTTCCATCAACATTATATTTCAATATCTATCACTAGCCTCCGATATCAGCCGTAACTTCACTTAAGTTTGTGCACAGGAGAGTCGCCATTTTGAAATATGGCGGACTCAATACTATGACACTATATTAAGTTTGGGTAAATTTGTCTGTATACACCCAAACCAAACAGTGCACTCCTATAGTGTCCACCATATCTCAAAAAGGCTAATGAGGATGTCACTATGCTGCCCCTGTGCCATCCCTTTAAGGTCTCTTCAAATTGGGGCGCTAAGGACACCTCCCTCCCATTGTGAATATTCAAGTCAGCGGTAAAGAGTTGTGGACATATGTTTAATTCCATAGTCGCCGCAGTAATGGGAGGCCCTCTCTAGTAATTTTCACATGTATATATCTTGTGAAAGCAGTGACACTGCTGGACAATTACACGCACGTTCCGACCTTCTCACTTCATTAGACCTTCTTTCTTGAACATTATGAAGGAAGGGTTTCGTTCTTGTGGTCAGACTTGATGATTTATGCATCTTAAGACTACGTGTATGCTTTCTTAATTGTACTTAGTCATGACAATTGATCGCAGTGCAGTGTAATGAACGATATCATCAACAATTTCCAAATGAGCGAGATTCATCTGATGAATATTTATAAAGAAATTTCAAGCGTTCTCAGGTAATACCATATCAGAAACACCCCCCCCCCCATACACACAGGTCATTCTCTTCTCTTCCACACAAGATATATGGCCTTGGGATTAAGCAATTAAGGTTAAGTGTCTTGCTCAAGGACTGGCTGGGATTTGAACCTGCATTCCACCCACACTGGAACGTCAATCCGGTGCACTAGATCATATTGCCATGGCAATTCATGCACAACCAGTTGGCAATTCTTGCAAACTTGCATATATATTTTTTTCCCCCCACACGGAATCTAGAGCAGCCTGAAACAAAATGGAGGACATTTCAGCAGAGGGCATATGTTCGCAATCGAACCACTTAAGCTGAGGGAGAAAAAAAAAGACTTTTGCAGAGTGTGGAAATGTTATACACGGTACTTACAATGTGGACTAAAAAGCACTCCACGAAAAGTGACTACTTACAATGAGGGCAGGGGGCAACTAGGTTCTCTCCAGGTCTTTTAAAGAGATTGGGGAATCTGGAATAAACACTTTTAGCCACAGTTTGCTCATGCCATTTCAGGTGTTAAACAGGATTGGTGGAGCGGACAAATTAGTAGCATACATATACATGAACAATGATACGTGGAACAAACCCAGTTAACGTGGAGTTGAGGCATTTGCTAAACCGTGCCTAATTTGTATTCCAAAGGTAATTGCTGCTGAGCTTTATTTGAAGAGTTAAATTTCATGACAGACCCACCTCCACCCTCCTCCAAGAATACATGTACATGTACATGTACATGCACTTGCAATACAAAAATTACCAACACATGAACAGTGCATTTAAACAATGTCTTTAATCACCCACATGTACCAAACCCACGGAAACATAATGTGAGATCTATAGTTCATCTTTAAAGAAATACCTAGAAATTACAGAAATTTCTATCTTTCTAAATTTCTAACCAGCATTGCTACTTAAATTGGGGAAAAAATTAATGTGTAAAATTTTAGTTTAAGCCGCAGCGACTAAGTGACCCCAAATCATTAAAGAAGCAAGCCCCTAAGATCACACACTGGGACAAACAGCAGGCACCTGCATGTCTAATCTACAATACTTGAACACAGTGTCTCCTTACAGTAGAGGAGAGGGGGGGGGGGGTGACTGTATAATTCTTGGTAAATGCCAAGGGGCTATGGAGAGAGCACAAGAGGGACAGGAGGGGTAATTATATTTTATGGATAACATGTAGGTGAAGTCCAGCGATTTCATGCTTGTTTTGACTTGTGAGGCAAGAGTGACGCCTTGGTGAAAGCTAACGCGATTTAATTCAATTTAAATCCTTGTGATACATTCAAAGTCACACCTAAAACAGTTTTGTTTGAAATAACCCTAACCCTACAACCCTAACCCTACCCCTAAATCTATTTTTGCTTTTTGGGGGTGAGGAAGAAGTTAATCGGGACCTTGTTCTGGACCTAGGACCTAAAATGAATTTAGATGTGAAGGGGCAGGGCTACCTTTTCTCTGGAAAAACTTTTCCTTTCAAAGTTAAAATGTCCTATTGTTACCTGTGATTGGCCATTAGTTGTTGCCGTTGCGGCTCCATCCTCCTGCACCACATCGTACAAACAAAACAGTTTCTTTGCCGTTTCCTCTTCGGCCACTTCCGCTGCTGCGGCAGCGGCCTTCTTCTGGGCACTCAGCCCTGTTCCATATTTTCAACTTTGAGGGCGTCCTTTTGACGGGTGCAGGCTTTTTGGGGGTCGGGTTCTTAGACTCTGTGTCGAGTTCATTCAGGTCAATGCCACGGAGGCTGGTGATGACGGCGTAGCGGCGTGCCTGGGCGGACTGCAGCTGGGCGCTGCGACACTTGTCACGGGCCTTCGATTTGGATTTGGATGATTTGGACTTGGAGGATGATTTCGTGGGCTTTGACGACGTGATGGTGGTCTGTGTGGATTTCTTGATGGCGTCTTGAATTTGGTGTGCGATCGGATCATCCTGTAATAAACAACAACAAAAACAGGTTTCTTAAAATCAATTTTGCCAATCCAAAAGTAACAGTTGTGCTAAAACAAAATCCACGTGCATCCGGGGGTCAAAAGAAACCGGGTCAGGTTACTAATCAAAAACAAAGCGACACAATCAGGGTTGAGCCTCGATTCTCACTTCATTAAATAGAAGACTCTGCATTTAGAGATGGCACCTTGTAATCATACGTCCTAAAATTAATCAACACATCCAGGCACGGACCCACAGGACATCAGAGCATTATTAAAATATCGTGGGGCTCTTAAAGGGAGGGTTCGTGTTGGTGAAACAAAATATCCATCAAAACTATTTTTCACAAAGTGCTATTCAAATACTAACGTGTGTACTTCATTCATGTTTTCTGACCCCCCCCAAAAAAAAAAAACAATTATTTTCTGACCCCCCCCCCAAAAAAATTATATAATGCCAGTCCCTCTGAAGCAGTGCTGAGGAATAAGTCGTGCCCGGGTATGATAGGCATCGAATTAACCCACAGCAATTGACACGGGTGCCCCGTTTTGGGCATCGGTGCCCTCTGTAATGTTCACATAGAAGTTTACACTTTCCTCATATGGAACCTTCAATTGGGGGGGGGGTTGTATTGCACATTTTAGAGGAAGAAGTAATTGCCTCAGTGCCCTTGCTCTGTCCTAGGTGCCCCTTACAATTTTTTTTAAGGAAACTCTGATTTTTCAGAAAGTGCCCCCTTCTCAGGAAAAATGGCCTTGCCCCCTTTTTTCAGGAATGAACCATTGCCTTTAGATACATGTATGGTAAGTTTATACACGTACTTAGTTAATTAAAGTTCAGATTTACGCAGGTAATTGAATAAATAAAAAATCAATCAGCACTCCCGTGGTGGAAGGAGCAGTAAATGTAAGGTATTAACCCGAGTATCGACTGTGTGCAGCGTGCAGTGAGAACATGACTGTGTCTGAACTATTCACTGTACATGCTGATGAGTAACAACAACCAATACCATATGAACGATTCAATATGTTGGAACATGTTGAATACTTCAGTAACTGTGATCGAAGGAAAGATTGAAATTTGTTTTCGTTCATTCTAACGAACCTTCACCATGATGCCAATTGTCTTTAAGCCCGTACGCTTCAATCAATCTCCTACAAGTGTTCATATTATAACATTACTATATCATTCAAAAGGGATCCAGACTATTCTTTCCTTCAAAACCTCTATGTGAGTACTTTGTGTCAAACAGGAGAATATATACTGGGAATTTGGATCTTAACCTTTTCTTAAATCCAAACTGAAAATTATTAGTTTCAGACAAAATCTGCAATAGACAAACATTTTTTGCACTTTTTCCAAAAGAACTACAGCTCTACCCCCCCAACTACATACAGCACTGTATGTCAATGTGTGAGTTTGTAGTGACATTCAAACCGAGGACTAACAACAAAAGGGACAACAGGTCCACGTTTGCTATCACAAAGGAAAACAATGGGGTCCACATTTGTCAGGACAAAGAGTTGAACCATAGAGCTACAAACCAGCTCTATGGTTGAACAAAGGGAGGGGGGTCCACGATCGGGGATCAGCCTGTGTGTGTGTGTGGGGGGGGGAGAGGGGCAAGCAGGGGAAGGGGGGCAGAGTTTTAAAACACACTTGTAAGGGGCACCAAAACCATAAGCAACAATGACTAGCTACACACAACCTAAATCTTCCAGTCAGTAATTCTACCTCCATGGTCAGACATACAACTGGTATAACTATTTACAAATGAAGGAGGAATTAACTGCCTTGAACACAAACACGGGCACGGTGTTTTTTCGGTTTTTCCATGGCACAAAAGCCCATTTTAACCAAGCACTGAACCATTTTTGTACTTAATAACACACAAAACGTAAGAAACAGAAAAACAAATAGTAAGACTGAACTATAACAGTTACTCCAGAGAACAGTCAAGTTTGACCTCACATTAAGAAAGAACCACAAAAAGGAAAAGATTCTTTTGATAAAATAAGGGGTTTGTTTGACAAGGCCATCTGGGTTTCAGTTTGCTCCTGTGCCCTACAATCGATCTTGCGGGGAGCGTACCAGGTCAAATCAGTTTTGGTCACTAATTGAAATCTCCAACAGTGCATACTGTGTGCACACGTCAATGCAAATTATTTTAGTTTTGGCACTGTCAAAATATTGTCATATTTCCTTCCTCACATTGCTTTAAAGGCCAAGTATACCTTTGGTTTTTGGAACCATTCGATTGTTCCAATAATCCTACATAAATTAAGATATATAGAATAAAACTAACCCGTGAAAATTTCATTTCAAAAGGTGGTAGAATTTTTGAGATAATCGCCGAAAAAATTGGAGTGGTTATGTCCACGCGGAAGAATAATCTTTAATTGGAATACACAATCTGAGAAGCGTTTCATGCAGAAACGTTTCTCAGATTGAAATGTTTTTGAATCCCCTCTCTAGAACCACTTTCCTTTGAAGGGAATTGTTTCTCAAAATACGTTATCAACAGCTCAGTGCTTCTTATCAAGTAGGCTTTTATTGTCATTAATTTTTTGAGCAATTACCAAAGGTATACCCTGCCTTTAAAGAACAAGACACTGATAGATAAGTTTCTCGGTTCTCAAAAAAATGACTAACATTTACCACCTTTGTAATTAAAAATTTCAACCCAAGATGCCATAAATCCCAATGGAGCAACACACCCCACAATACAGTTTGAACAATGACAACACCAAACTACATTTCATTCGCAGCCATAAATCATAAATTAATGTGCAGTTTATTCTCAAACGAAAATAGAAATATTTGTTGTTTTATCCATTTCCGTTTGACATCTAACACTGTCGATAGTATATCCACTCGGGGGGGGGGGGGGGGGGGGGGGGGTGGAGTCTAGATTATGACTGTGTACAGTTGCAATCAATATTGAAGGTTATGTGTATTGGCACTTAACCCCTCAGGGGGTCCGGGTGCCCTCTAGTCCAACCATCTTCCTATCCTCACCTTTCCCCGAGGAGTCATGCCGTGCAAGGATCCCCTCACCTGCCTAAGCCTTTGCGAGGTGCCGTGTTAAAACGTATTTATACAGGATTGGCAGAGCTGACAAAATAGTGCAGACAGTGTGCATGTTCTGTGTGATCAACCGCACATGAAATCACGTACATGTGCAAATTTAGGCTTAATACGTTGTGTGAGTCAGGAGAAAATAGTGAAAAACCATGTACAACTTTTAGCATGTAAACACATTGTGCTTAATTTTGGTTGTAACAACCGAAATCACCTGTGGCTTTTTTAAAGGTTTTCAGATACTGTTTTCTTGAATATGACATAATTTCAGAGGGAAATGTTTCACAGAAATGACTCTGGTATAAACTTCATAATAGTAAGCTTTCAGACTAAAATTAAACAATGATGTTTTTTATCTTTACCGATTCTGTGTAACACTGTTAAAGAGCATTTACACATCAGGTGCATTGTGAATACAAAACAAATGCATCCATGCTTTATCAGAATCACACCGATTACAGAAAACCAGTGAACAGTTTCAGCTTGTTCTGTCCAACCATTTCAGAGAAAACATTGAACATGTTTGACAGTTGGTTCCTTGACATTACATTGGAACGGATCACCAGCTGGTATAATCCATTTTAACAACACATGTGTTTTTTTTCCCAATCATCAAGTCAGCTGAACTAACTTCTCAGGGGGGTCTGACTTGGCACCAGTATTGGAAATACATTAAGACCATGGCCCTTTTGCCCCTGGTCATGGCCTTGATGCCCCTTCGAAAAGTATTTCCAATTTGATTTTCCGATAGAAGTGCCCTTTCCAAAAATGAACACTCCCCCTACTCATTGAGTTTGACATTCCAGGGCCCAATTTCTTAGAGCTGCTTAAGCACAAAAAGTAGCTAAGCACAACAAAATTATACTTACCAGAATAAGGTTACCAGCCAAACTGCTATGTTACATGTACAATTTGCGACTGGTATCCTGCCCATTTCTGCTTAGCAGACAATTTATAAGCAATATTTTCTGCTTAAGCAGCTCTATGAAATTGGGCCCTCAGGTTTGTAAAACGGAGTATTTTTCATAAGATCCTGATGGAAATTTGCACAAGTACTGTCATTTAATTCAACCCATAATGCTACACATGCCTCCAACATACAGTGTACAGTATGGTCCCTCAGGTATCGCCTTGTGGAAATCGTCCGATCCTGTCACCTTGGCATTCTATTGACTGATCAGTGAACCGAACATGCGATGTATGATTGCGCCGACGACGACGGAATGACAGTGTTCAACTGTGAATGATGCTGTCCGGGGTGCGGTGAAACAATAACGTTAATTATTCAACTAAAGTACAGGCCTACCTCTGTACTATCGGAAACACTTGTGGCATATTTAATCTGTGTCGTGAGTTACATATTTTTTTTCATTAAGATTAGGTTATCTTTTACATTGCATTAGATTTAACTTTATATTTTCCCCTGAACATAACTATGTTTTTATGAGGCAATTTTGAGGGAAGTTGTTATCTGTTTATCCATTGAAACCTCAATATCCGTGAAAAGCCTTCCTTTAGTTTTGCCCAACTTAGGCCCTTTTCGAATTCACGGCTTCGGCTCCAAAATCGGCTCAGGCTAGCTTGGCTCCCTCAATTATTTTAACTTACGCATGCTTTGCGGTCAGGGTTTCAGACAAGAAAACTGGGCCCCGAAGCCCAATCCGGGGCCGAAGCCGTGGATTCGAAAAGGGCCTTTGATAGAATCATCAGTGTTTGGTACAAGTAACTGCCAAACTGATAAAGCGAACAACGCACATAGCCACATTATGCATAAAGGTCTTGAATAATTTATTTAGTTATTCTATTGCACATCCAACAGCACAATTAGCGCCAACGAGAGAATGAATAGGAAACAAGAAGAAATACTCAGTTTTAGATGTGGGAGGAAAACCCCAATGGGGGAAAAACCAACGCAATCAAGTAGGGCCTGACAACCAAATCCACATGTATTGTAAGAGGCTCTGGTCTGAAGTGGGATTCGCTTACCAGAATAAGGTGAACAGCCAAGATACCATTTAACATATGGACCCTTTATGACTGGTATCCTGCTCATTTTTGCTTGGCAGATTTGCTGCTTAAAGGTATTGTACACTTTTGGTAACAGCTCAAAATCAGTGTCCGCATTTTGTGTGATTAAACATATGCATGAACAAACAAACCTGTGAAAGTTTGAGCTCAATTGGTCATCGAGGTCACGAGAAAATAGTGAAAAAGAGATCTTATGTGTTTTCTGTTTTTTCAAGTTATCGCGCGCGATAACTACTACTGTTTTACTCGCTTCTCAGAAACGATACCATTTTAGGCAGAAATATTTTAAGGAACCTTTCTACCATTACTTACTTTAAATCATGTAAGTTATGTGTGAATCTGTGAACATTGTGTTTTTCGATCTTACCAATAGTGTAAAGGGCCTTTAAGCAGCTCTATGAAATTATAGGCCCAAGCAATAACATATGATATCCATGGAATTCTTGAGCAAACTGGGGAATGGATTATAGATACTTTTTTGAGGGGAGGAATGTTTGGAGAAAAAAAAATACAACTGCAATGCACATGGAGTTATTTTAACATCTGAAATATTGTTTTAAGCCTACAGCTTTATAATACAAAAACACAATAACTTAATCAAGCCATCTGATATTCACAACATGTGTGGAAAACAGTAATTGAATCCTAGCCACAGATAGCTTTTCCCCGTAATCAAGAAATGATTGAAATGTCAATGTCACACAATAGTGGTGCATCACAACATATACAGGCGTATATGAGTCTGTCTACATATGCTGCAAAAACATAGTGACCTGGAGTGAACCTAGAACAATTTGATTAAGGGAAAACCAACACCTTCAAGATAAAGGAAGAGAATAATGATATCTGACCGGGACCCACAAATGTGTACATTGCATGCCTCTCAAACAATTGTATAAATTGATGTATTAGTTTTGAGTGTGTTGATGTACTGCTACTAGATGAGGGAAGGCCATTGCTAATGTATGTTACACAATGTGAGAACACAATGAGAGCTGTTATGAAAGATTTTGAACAAATTCTCAAGTATGTCTCGAGTCCCTAGGGACAAATCTCATTAAGGGAAAGACTCAAATAAAGTCTCCAGTGGTTGAGAGCATGCAAGTCTCAAAAAACAGTAATGTGGCATATTCTACGTCCAACTAAACCAAAAAATTCTGCTTACAGACTATTTTAATCTGGCTGCTTTTCTCCAAACAACCATTGTTAACAAGTCTGCATGAATTTTATACCCTGATATTGCTGAAAACATTCATTTGTTAATTGTGCACACAATACATCGACCCCGACAAGTTATTCAATAGACGTTTGACGCACGTAAAACTTTCACCTTTAGAGAGATTTCCCGAATAAAGCCCCACCGTCTCCAAAGAATAACACACAGCTGACAGACGCCCGGTACCCTTGCAAATGTATTAAGCATGGTCGGTAACCATGGCTACGTAACCATGGCACTCGCCATCAGCCCTGGAGGAGATGTGTCTGAAAGCAGATGATATGTTTTGTTTGTCTCTCTTTGCCAAGCCTAACTGGCCAGACAGAAAAAACCGATCTGCCGAAGGGGGCGGCCTCTCCTTGCATCGACATCTCATTAGCCTCCGACTGAACCTAAGAATTACCCGCAGGAATTAACAGTAAACTGCGAACGTGGCAAACGAGCCGTCCCTAGACGGGTAATTCAATATTTCTATACAGAAGGCCCTCAAAAGCACCCATTAATTAAGAAAGAATCATTAAGTACGGATAAGTTGTGTGAATACAACATGTTATTTTATCGATACTGAGTTGCAGAGGTAGAAATATCAGCAGGTGACTGTATTCCGAGCCAAACTTTATGTATTGAAGATATGATGCCTGCAGAGCAATTGTATAATTTCACCTTATTTTAAATGAAAGACTTTCCCGGGCAAAAGCAATGACAAGCTTTATAAAAATATCAATACCCAAGTGCTATATACATGTAGTGCATGTATCTACTAACAGGGCTCCAAATTTACACTGGACCGTAGGCCCAAAGCCAGTGATTAAATTTTCAGCATCGGGCCAGTAAACTCACGACTGGACAAGTCCGGCGGTCTTGCGTTTTTTTTTGCAACTGTTGTCTTTCAGTCTAATAAAAATCTTTCAGTTCTGTTAAGTGTTGAAGAACTCTTACCCATAAAACAAATGAGATGAATCGTCTCTTAGGTTTTAGTGCTTGTTTAAATTAAAGTGTCAAAATGCTAGACTGCGTAGTTTTTGTTTGTTTTGCATTTCGATTCTTGTCTCGTTAAAAAAATTTGGGTTCAAGGCCAGCAGTCTTGTGGATTTTCCCCCAAAATTCGAGCCCTGACCAATATGGTACCTCAAGCCCCTGAAACAGAGAGACAAGTAGGTGAAGGATTTTAAAAAAATGAAAGATTATGTGAACCATAAAAGCACCCACTAGGGAAGCGTGGTGGCGCAATCTGCTGCCAAACCATACCAAAACACCGGGCAAACTCCCTTCTCTTTCACGATTAGTGTTCTGGGTTCTTTTATGTGCGTTACACAACATACAGGATCTACATCTTAATATCCCATCCGAAGGACGAAGCAATTATGGTTAAGTGCCTCGCTGAAGGACACACGTGCCGCAACCGGAATTAAAAACCCGAACTCTGCAGCCAACAACAGCAGAACTTGAGTCCGGTGAACTAGTCCGCTCGGGCCAAAAACACTCCACGAGTGCTTCTTATTCTTGCCCTATATCCCATCCCCTCCTGACACACACAAAAATGTAAATATTGCAATTTAATATTGATGATAAAGCGTTAATATTTAAAGCACCAACACTGAAATTGAACTGCTTTTTTTTCCCTACAATGTTGGTAAGTTCTGATGGGAAGTTTTCAATTGATCACAGTTCACGTAAAATTTTAACTCTAAGACAAGACGTTGTTGTCTACAAAATACAACGTCTTTTATGGTATTATATACAGAGAGTTGACTTTGTGAATCCGGCTTTCCCCTGTCTGATGGTATGGCAAATTTCCACCCACTTATGGTCCAATCCCCTGGTGTGATAACTCTGAGCAATATTTGATCCTCCGCAGGTGGACGATTTACCGCTTCACAGACGATTTGATTGATTGATAGATCGATTGAACCCAGTCTTGGAATATTCAGACAGCCTGAAGAAAAAAAATCTGTCACCTTGACCCCGAGGACATGTAGCTTTCCTGGGCACTCCTTGTGATTAGAAATTGTCTGAGTCTGAGATTGTCTACGGTTTGTTATACAGAACATTTGACATGGATTAAACAACATAATTTCAATTGGTGTACATGTAGCGAGAATTCATTATAGTGAAGAAACGGGTACACGTCACTAAGATTTTTAAAATAGAAATTGTATCCCTCATGGATAGTGTGTAACTGTATCATTCATGCAAGTGTTGAATACTTCATGAATGTAGTTTTTTTTAATAAACATTTGTGAGATATCGCCTAACATCACAAGCCGGACGACCAATTCAAGGTGAGGGCTACACTCAACTGATTTGGGCTGTCAACCCAAATCAACTGTCACCAGGGGCACTCCTGGAGCTGAAACAGGGTTATACCCCTTTACAGTCCGTAAGGATACAGGCATGGGCGTCATCCACAAGGAGCCTGGCTGGTAGAGCAGAATGCACTACCTTCCCTAACTTTTTATGAAGCCGTTATGGTTAGGTGCCTTGCTCAAGGGGCACAAGTGTCATGACCGGGATTCTGACCCACACTCTGCTGCTGGGTGAATGTGTGAATGTGAATGTGTGAACTCTACAGTGGATAAGTGCCAATCACAACATAAGACCCGTGTACAATGAACAACAGCACTTTAAACCAAGACTGACTCGGGATGTGATATGTATCCTTCTGTGTATCTCTCCGGGGAGCAATAAAAAAAACCTAACAAAACGCTGACAACATCCCCCAAGTCCCTTTACATCAGACCCCTCATCGCAGCATTCAGTGCTGACAATCTTCATTGTCTGCTCCCAGCCGGGTACAAAACCAATCACACAAACGAAGAGTTGCGTGCAAATCCTTTGCAAAGTTGAGTGCAGTTCAGCCTGTAGGAACAAAATTTGCATTACATTTGCATTAATTAGTGCATCAAATACTGCATATTATACTGGCCAGCCAAATAAGATGATTTTCTCACAATCCCTGTAACACTGTACATGATTGCAAGCCTGAAAACCTCCTTCTTGTAGCAGCAAGGTAACTCCTTCTGAGTAACTTGCAGTTAAAACAAAAAAGAGCACAGTTCACAGTAATTAGAGGCATCATTCCTTTTATTCTTCAGAAAGAATGCAGCCTGAACAGTGTCTTCAAAACCTTTCCTTATAGCATACTGCGGTCAGAACCTCCTGCTGCCATAAACAAACCTGTCACAAGTTTATGCTCATCACATAGTGCCATTAAAATAAAAAAAACAAAAAAACAAAACACAACATGAGATACTTGAAATAATTGTCCTCCATGCCTGGTGGGAAACATGAGACAGAAACATGATACTTAGAATGACAAACAGCTGCTCCTAAGACAGCTGGTTTGTTTTTTCCCCCCTCCCCTCTCCTTCCAAAACCGCCGAGGTATGGATGAACAGGCAATGTGTCACAAAACACTGCGAACACATACCCAACGACCGTTAAAATCAGAGCATGCGCTGGCAAGCTTTTAACCCTCTCTGCTGGGGAGCTGTTATAAGTGAGTATGACGCAGGTTGGTGCAATCAAGCAAGTGACTAAGAAGGACGATAGACGATAAGAGAAGGTAAATAAAAAAGGAAAAAAAAACGCATACAAGATAGATAACCCTGGGAAATTCTACCCTGGATTCCTCTGTGTAGGAGAAGGCAACCCAAGCGCTTTGTAACGTATACACACACATTACAAATGCAATTTGTAGTAAGCTTCAAGCTCAATCTTCTTTACTCTACATGTAGACTTCACTCTGTATTTCTGCCCACTGCCCCCCCTCCAAAAAAACAACCAATCAATCAAACAACTGCGTCCTGAAAAAAATGTCCTTTGGGCTACAATTGAGGATAATCAGCAAACCAGTTGGTACTTGTGCTAATCGTTTTGGAAATATAACCCTCTGAATTATTGTCGCCTTTAAAGATGTTGTTTTATTGAATTGTCTTAATTGATTCCTGAACTTTCCTGTTGCCTTAGTCTCAGCATTGTCACCTTTACAGATTTTGTTTGATTGAATTGTCTTAATTGATTCCTGAACTTTCAGTGGCTTCTGTTGCCTTAGTCTCAGCATTGACACCAATACAGGCCTCATACTCCGTTCTTGAAAGGGCAGGGCAGTTTCTTCTTGACAAAGGGCACTTCAAGGAGAAAAATGTATGTATAATTCAACTGGAACATTTCAAGGGACACCAAGGCAATGACCAGGGGCATGGTTGCCTCTATGAAGTCCCAGGCCTGCCAATGATGTAATCCATTCATGGATGTGCCCTTTATACAACAGGAAAAGTGGCCCAGCCCCGTCAGAATCAAATCCCAGGTCTGAAACGAATACACGTAGAGAACAATTTTCCTTGGATACAGGTAGCACTAGCACAGCAAACTGCTATGCAAAATGCATCCAGTTGCTTCCCATAAGTTTTCTTCTGCTACTCACTATTAGCATTCAGAGTGCACAAAACATGTTCAGTCTAAATATTCTGCTATGCAATATTGCTGGACGACATCGTTCCCTGAAAGATTGCACTTGTCATGAACAATCTTTTTCTTTTCCATACAGACATATCAATAAATTGTCAAACCTTAATCTGTAACAATATCATTGAGGAACATCATTAAACTCTACATTTTGTTTGTAGCAACATTAAGATTAAGCACGTATACAGTACATGTAGTGTTTTCAAATCTAGATTTCATTAATGTTTTGCAGGGGTTACCCTTTTAGTTTTTAAGCTGTCTGGCTCTTATCAATAATGTGCCCTTTTCGAAAGCACATTGGTACAAAGTGCTAAGTGCACATCACGAGCACAGTACTCCGTGTCCCAGTTGGTGCTAGAGGAATAAGTTCACGTAATCCACCTAGATGCATTCATGGTATGAAGGATTTACGAACATCCTCGACAAGGCAGTCTTTTTTTACAACTGAGAGATTTTATTGCTTACAAAAATTCATCAACAGCCCTGGTTCAAAACGTGCTGTGGGGACTGTCTCTTTAAAGGCAGTGGACACTTTTGGTAATTACTCAAAATAATTATTAGCATAAAACCTTACTTGGTAACGAGTAATGGGGAGAGGTTGACAGTAACAAACATTGTGAGAAACGGCTCCCTCTGAAGTGACATAGTTTTCGAGAAAGAAGTAATTTTTCCACGAATTTGATTTCGAGACCTCAGAATTACAATTTGAGGTCTCGAAATCAACCATCTGAAAGCACACAACTTCGTGTGACAAGGGTGTTTTTTCTTTCATAGCTATCTGGCAGCTTCGACGACCAATTGAGCTCGAGTTTTTACAGGTTTGTTATTTTACCCATATGTTGAGATACACCAAGTGAGAAGACTGGTCTTTGACAATTACCAAAGGTGTCCAGTGTCTTTAAAACAGTGCATAAAATCAAGCAGAAAATGTCTTTTGAAAATGTAAGCGCAATAAGATTATTACCAAAAAAAAGTACAGCGACTTGATCAATGCACTTCATCCCTAGGATCCTGCACAGCTGAATACTATTTAATTAACATATTTTATGAAATATTTTTTCGACCAACTGTGCACTAAGTTGGCATTTGCATGTTTTACGATCCTCCAAACGCGAACACAAATAATGAAATTACACACAGTCACAAGTGCATTGTGACGACTACATAAATATACTGTAGTCCTTCAAATATGCATGGATGTTCCACAGACAAGCACTGTTTAAAGGCTTAGTTTTTATATCTAGCGCTTTATCTACGGGCGTCTCAAAGTGCTGAGTCATTATTAATAATTTAAAAAAATAAAAATTTTTAGTTTGGGATTTATGAGACCCCATTTCCCAGCCACTGCAAGAAACACCGGAGAATACCGACATGTAGAAGTCCTTTTTTAAAAAGTAATGGAAAATTGTATAATTACAGGCCTGGAATTTTATCTTGGAGAGGGCAAGGCCATTTTCAAATTGTAAAGGGCACTTCCATTGTAAAATCTTAAAGTCTATGGGAAAGTTTTGAAGGGGCACCAAGGCCAAGATGAGGGCAACCGAGGCCATGGCCTCCGTGGATGGCCTCTGTGTAATTCCAGGCCTGATTTAAATGAACAAACAAAATGTAATGTGAAAACAAGCACAGCTGTCCTTCTCCTATCTGCCCTTTTCTTTTTTAGTGTCATAAGATGAAACTTGGACAGGTTGATTTGCATGGAGTAAACGACGTTGGTTTTCTTTGGTACTTTTTTGTCAAAGAAATCAAAGGTCCTACATTTTATATGTTTCTGCTTAAAACTGTACTATGTATTGTACACTTTTGTTAAATTGATGGTCACTGCAATAAATAAGGCACACAACAGTTTGCAGGATGGTTGATCCAGCAGCCAATGCGCATTGCCTTTTCAACTTGAAGGTACAACGATGACTGCGTGTCAAGCTTTAAGACCAAAATCCTGCCTTGGACTGTCTGAGCTCAAATCAGAATCACCTTATTAAAATAAATCCGTCTGCAGGATCCCTAATCCGACACGACCAAAATGAACAACCCTCTGGCTACTGTAAAACTACGTGCACGGAAAAACGATAAAGGCTCTTTTATCCAAAGTAGCCCTGAGGAAGGGACCGGCTGCCCTCATTGACCACTTGGGAGGTTTGCGTATCGTCGTCGTCGTCGGCGCTGACCGTCGTCACGCCGAGCCAGACAGGCTGACTACTTGGGGAGAGACGCTCTGGACCCCCTTAAGGCTTCGTGTGCATATATCCATTTAGGAGGAGTGAGTGTTACATAAAAAAAAACAAGATGTGTATTGGATCAGTAAACACACAGCTCCTTAATAATCTGAATTACAATGATGTACACGCTCATTTTTAACTGTGACTCTGCATGCATCTCCAGGACAATGTTAGTCACTTTGGAGGATCCCTTGGCTCCATTACCAGAAAGAGATAAATAACATCAATAGGCCTCTTTAGGATTTAACCAATTTTCTTCCTCCACTGTGTAACCTTTTGACTAGTCCATGGGTCAAGTGGGACCTTGGTGATTCACAGATCCGTCAGCTTTTTTTTAATGCTAGTCCGTCCTTGTTTTAAAGACAGTGGATACTTTTGGTATTTACTCAAGAAATACATTACCATAAGAACTTACTTGGAATAAGGAGCACCTGAGAGCTGCTGATTGTATAAAACATTGTGAGAAATGATTGCCTCTGAAGTAATGCAGTTTTTGAGACTAGGTAATTTCTCACTAAAATATTGGAATCTGAGAATGGCTACGGGCATGAAGCCTTTTTTTTCCGGCATTTGAAAGCACACAATTCTACGAAACAAGGGTGTTTTTTCTTTCATTATTCTCTTGCCACTTCGATAACCAATTGAGCCAAAACTTTTACAGGTTTGTTATTTTATGTATATGTTAGGATACACCAAGTGAGGATATCAGTCTTTGACAATTACCAAATGTATATCCTGCCTATTAATAGGGATTTTAACACTGAGCTAGCCAGCACGACTGCTTTGAGGGGATTTTGACTAGGGTCTGTAATTTTTAATAGGCGTGCAGTTTTTTGTAGTTTGTATGTAAAACGAGAGAAAATACACAAAGGGCAAAGACCATGCAATTAACAGTCCCTTCAATGATGTGTGATGCTTATTTACAAAAACGAATTCGGTCACAAGTTCCAAACAGACTCGACCTTTGTAACATGTTGTACTTTTAATTTCAGCATACAATTTCAAAATACGTTGCGCAAGTGTAGGAGCCATCTGGAAAAACCACTTTGTAAGTCCCCCTGGATGAGTGTGTGTTTTACTGTGCTATTTCTTGTATGTGCTTTGTATGTTTCTTGATTTCCTAAATGCTTCTTTGTTCGATTCATTCTTCATTTTTAAACTGTTCACTTAAAAAAAAGAAACTTTTGGTATTCCTTATATTTTTAATGTAAAACTGTTTTGAAATTCAGCCGGTAGGCTGCAATGAGCAGTTTTTTCAATAAACCATAATAATAATAATAATAGATAGTTCCCAATAGATGCCATCTTTATGGGCGAATTGCATTTTGGCTCGCACACGCGTCAAGTGCTCAAACTATTAATGCAGCGCGTTGTGCACTAACCAATAGTGCAATGAGTTTTGTGAAATGCGCGCATTCTGCACGCTGTTCTCATGTGAAATGCATGACTGTGTGTGTTCCAAATTGCCCCGTAAAGATGGACGATTTAAGTATTGCAACCTATACATTGTATAGATCAATGTTTGTGGATTCTGAGAAAAATGGGGGAAAAACCCATGCAGAAAAGTGCACACAAAAGGGCACCAGTACATTCTCAATAGGGTTATTAAAATTATGAACACTCCAGGGTTGTACTGTACATGTACTTGTCACAGCAGGCCTGCAGCGACAATGGTTTAATGCCGGGATTTGGACAGTAGAGAGTTTAAATCCGGCGATAAAACTAGGGTGACATTTTTGGAGGGGCACAAGCGGATGCACCCTTTTTTTTTTAAAGGTGCTTGGTACAACACTTCTGGCCAACTGTAGTTTCTGTTTGCATTTTTATAAAAACAACCCTTTTTTCAGCACTCTTGTTATGCCCTTTACTATTATTTTATAAGATAATCTGGTGGGGAGGGTAAAAAATTAAAGTTGACTGCGCATAAATAGAGAAATAGTGTTTAAAATATTGAAACGACTACATAAAAGCTCATAAAATTGGAACATTTTATCTGGTAATCTTTTATCTCAAAAGTCCCGAGTATTGAAATGAGATTTGGGGTGGGAGGGGCAAATGGATATCACTTGCGGGGGGGAGGGGGGGGGGGCCTTAGTTATGACACTGGTTACAATTGGCCAAAAATTTTACGCAAGGATTTTGAATTGTTCACTTCCACGAGAAACCTTTTTTGTTCATTCTACATTATTCATTCATTTATGTCAGAGAGAAATCCTTACAAAATAAATGAATGATAAACACAGGGTGGCCATCGAGACTACCCAGACACTCATACGGCTGACATGGATGCGCCTCATACATAAAGTCCCGCATGCCAGCCTCGGGCCCTCTATACAGTGTACA
Source organism: Pycnopodia helianthoides (assembly GCA_032158295.1). Taxonomy (NCBI): domain Eukaryota; kingdom Metazoa; phylum Echinodermata; class Asteroidea; order Forcipulatida; family Asteriidae; genus Pycnopodia; species Pycnopodia helianthoides. Next base: position 20,706,362 of record CM063246.1, on the reverse strand, counting down.
CTGAGTTTTCCTTGCATCATATCGGAGAGAGGAAAAAAAATAAGTAATGCGGTGATGTGCGCTTGCATGAACAATACATGAAGAAAATTTGCAACAGGACAAGTCCTAACTTGCAATGAAGATTGACTGTCATGACCACGTGAGGACAAGCGAGGCCCACAACTTAGTTATTGGCTTTTAAAGCACAAATAAAAAAGCAATCCCGAGAATACCTCAACAAAGGATGTTTTTTTTTTCTGCTTGCTTCAGCCCACGTGAAGGCCGCTTAATTATCCCCCAAATTATGAATTGTTTCATTCTGCTCGGAGAATGGATTGATCTATTATGAGCATTACAGTGGGTAGCTGTACAAATCTGCCAGAATGGCCAAGTAATCTTGCAATACTAGTGCAACGCAAATAAATCGTACGAATTAGGCCTAAAGCCAATATGCAGCGGTGACAAGCAACAAGGATACATCGGTCCTACCACAGAAGATGCAAGAAATAAATGGAATGATGTATTCTCCCTTGTACAAGAAGTGAAAATAGACACAGGGTTACATACCATGGGCTCAAGAAAATGCAACATCCTTCAAGGGGAATGAATTAAGCCGGACAGGAAGTGTGTTAAAGTCAATCTTCTATTGCCTACATGTAGCTTGAGAATTAAACAATAGATAGGATAGTACCTTGGGCATGAATGTTTGTTAGCTGTGTTTTTCAGTTTACTATGGCACAGAAATACAGGAAAATAGAGAAAACCAGCCGTCAGAATACTGCACATTAAATAGCAATGGATATTTCACTTTAATAATGACTTTGCAAAAAAGGAATGACTCTGCTATATGGGATCAGATTTGTTTTCCTTTCTGTCTTGCTTTGGTAACAGTGCATTGAGTGGGAGGAGAGCCATTGAAGGTCACATCAATGAAGGTTTGCAGGGACAAATGATAAAAAAAAAAACACCCCTCACCCCATACAGCTGGCTCCGCCAAGTCAGTTTCTTTTTGGATAGCAATGAGCAGTCCCATTTTGGAGTTGAACAAAGAACAAATTACTAGAGCGGGATTTGAACCTGCAACCTCCGTATTAAGGCACCGGCGCTCTACCCACTGAGCTATCTAGCCCTCTGTTGGTGGTCTCCCTATTTTGTAAATATCTTTGTTCGAGATTGCCAGTCAGAAACCATTCAACCTGTATGTCTATTTTCAATGAATAGGTACTTCAGGGTGTGTTTCTCATTTAACTTGGGAGATCATAAACTAGACAGAGCACACAACTTTTTTCCCCAAGCTCCATGCACCTCAGCAAATGACTGAAACTTTTGATTATAAAGAGTTCATCGAACTTCACCTCTGAAGTTCACAATTTTAGTTCAACAACAAACAAACACTCAGTTTCAGCTTGCCTGCCCTCTATCTTGATTGCACTTTCTCGAGATGTAATTCCACCCCCTGCTGAAAGATATCACACGAAAATTGACTTCTAAAGGCCTAATGGGGCATGATGCGAAAAAACGTGTTGCAGTCCCCACAAAGAAACAATGGATGACATTGAAATGACCGAGCTGTATCCTTGTTTAGGAGAGCTGATAACATGTGTAAAACATTGTGTAAGCTCACAAAAGACTCAGTGTCCATTATTTGCCAACAATTTGACATGACCATGGGTAGCAGTTATCAACAGTTCATTGGTTTAAAGTTGAGTACAGACTCCAGTTTCATAGAACTGCTTCAGCAGAAAATAGTGCTTAAGAATTTTCTACTAAGCAAAAATAAGCAGGATACCAGTCACAGATTATACATGTGACATGCTACATTAGTTTGGCTGGTGACCTCAGTCTGGTAAGCATAATTTTGTTGTGCTTAGCTACTCTTTGTGCTTAAGCAGCTTTATGAAATTGGGCCCAGGTCAGGCAAAGGCTTCGGCAGTGGCTATGGCTGGAATGCTGAAAAAGGCAATTCTTCAATGTTGTTGCTATACTGCCAATGGCCATAGCTGTAGCCGAAGTTGCTTGATTCAGACACAGCGAAAGTAACAATGGCAGTGCTTCACAACTTTTACTTATCTTGAGGAAAGTGATGACTGAACACTGTGCACAATTCTAGGCAACATTACTTGTTATATTAAAATAATTCAAAAGTATAGCAGTGTTTGAGTGTTTCACAACAAGATTGATGCACCCAATGTGTTGAAAGTGTATCAGGTAAATGTATCTTTAAACAATTATTATATAAAAGTATTATGTCTTGCAAAACAGGTAGTAGAAATAGAAATAAACATTATGGAATGTAATAGCAACAAACGATTTTTTCATTACAATTAATCACAACCTTAAATCAATTTCGTATCAGTTTGTTTCCCTTTGTCATGATTTCCATGAGGATGGAGCAAGATCACTGGTGAGTAAGGCACCACCATGCTATCACTGGTGGGTAAAGCACCCACCATGCTATCACTGGTGGGTAAAGCACCCACCATGCTATCACTGGTGAGTAAAGCACCCACCATGCTATCACTGGTGGGTAAAGCACCCACCATGCTATCACTGGTGGGTAAAGCACCCACCATGCTATCACTGGTGGGTAAAGCACCCGCCATGCTATCACTGGTGGGTAAAGCACCCGCCATGCTATCCTGGTGGGTAAAGCACCCACCATGCTATCACTGGTGGGTAAAGCACCCCCATGCTATCACTGGTGGTAAAGCACCCCCATGCTATCACTGGTGGGTAAAGCACCCACCATGCTATCACTGGTGGGTAAAGCACCCCCATGCTATCACTGGTGGGTAAAGCACCCGCCATGCTATCACTGGTGGGTAAAGCACCCGCCATGCTATCACTGGTGGGTAAAGCACCCGACCATGCTATCACTGGTGGGTAAAGCACCCCCATGCTATCACTGGTGGTAAAGCACCCCCATGCTATCACTGGTGGGTAAAGCACCCGCCATGCTATCACTGGTGGGTAAAGCACCCACCATGCTATCACTGGTGGGTAAAGCACCCACCATGCTATCACTGGTGGGTAAAGCACCCGCCATGCTATCACTGGTGGGTAAAGCACCCGCCATGCTATCACTGGTGGGTAAAGCACCCACCATGCTATCACTGGTGAGTAAAGCACCCACCATGCTATCACTGGTGGGTAAAGCACCCACCATGCTATCACTGGTGGGTAAAGCACCCACCATGCTATCACTGGTGGGTAAAGCACCCGCCATGCTATCACTGGTGGGTAAAGCACCCGCCATGCTATCCCTGGTGGGTAAAGCACCCACCATGCTATCACTGGTGGGTAAAGCACCCACCATGCTATCACTGGTGAGTAAAGCACCCACCATGCTATCACTGGTGGGTAAAGCACCCACCATGCTATCACTGGTGGGTAAAGCACCCCCATGCTATCACTGGTGGGTAAAGCACCCGCCATGCTATCACTGGTGGGTAAAGCACCCGCCATGCTATCCTGGTGGGTAAAGCACCCCCATGCTATCACTGGTGGGTAAAGCACCCGCCATGCTATCACTGGTGGGTAAAGCACCCGCCATGCGATCACTGGTGGGTAAAGCACCCACCATGCTATCACTGGTGGGTAAAGCACCCGCCATGCTATCACTGGTGGGTAAAGCACCCACCATGCTATCACTGGTGGGTAAAGCACCCACCATGCTATCACTGGAACAGCAGTTATTATTGTACACACCGTATTTTGCACAGGAAAGGAAAGACATGAATTTGAGAAGTGACTTTGCGATCAATTTTTTAAATCGGTGCTTTTTTTCTTCATACATTATTTATAAATGTTGATAAATTAATCAGATAAAAGTCAGCCGCTCGGATACTACGACAGAGCATGGTGTTGGCTTGAAAGCAGTGGCTAATGTTAAAAAAATTACCATAAAAATGAACTGAAACTGGAATTAATAACTCTTCCAAAAGCATACGGAGAGAACTCGTAGAAGATTCTCTTGTAAAGACACGTAAAGACACAGACAATTGAGTTTGGCCTTGCCACAATCAGCCCACACTCTTAAAAGATTCAAGACCATGACTTGTAATGCAATTAAACCTTTACACTGTGTTTAGCGACGACTCATGTAAAATGCCATGTTTTCGCATAGCCTCTCCCACCCCTACCAAATGAAATTTATTTACCGGGGTGTTAAATCTGTCTAGCAGACAGTATTCTGGAAAAAAAAGAGGGGAGAAGAGAGAAAGAGAGTGTAATTTTCTTGATAATATCTCAAACTGGATGGGGAATGTTTCGGTAAAAGGATGCGCTTATACAGTTAACAACCGGCCAATAGATTTGCCAAATGTCAGAGTGGATCAATGTATGCATATATGTGACACTTGAAAGATAAAGCTATTCGCAGATTATTTGGGTCATTTTGGGAAACAATATTAGCCACAAAAGTGTCTCGCTAAAATGAGGCACCCTCTTCTGCAGAACATGAACCTTTTTTTAAATAATCGTTTGACAGTATTTCTTATTTTACTCTGTGTATTTTGAGATGTTTTCATGCAACACAGTCCCTTGAAAAACAACTTTGCTTGAATGGGCTTCCGTGTATGAACAAGTTTATATAAATAAACAAATACATAAATTTTGAAAGAGAACTTGCAAACGTACCGGCCTTTTTGATTGTATGGGAATGTTTTTGCCTGAAGTGACAATTTTGTTGCCCATTTTGACAAATTATTCGATAGTTATTGTGGTAATCTTCAACATTAACAGTGCATTAATGTTGTCCTTTTTTCCATTAAGGGGGAGTTCTAAAAATGCACTTACATGATTCAAGAATTAACCAAAAAGGATGAAATCACTGAAATCAAGCTCAGTGCTAATAACATTGAGGAAAACAAAGTTTGGATTACTAAGACAAAATTTTGCATATTGTCAGCCCTCCCTCCAAAAATCCCAAGGGAGAAAACAACTATTTACAAAATATTAGTGAGGTTTCTTTTCCCCCTGGATTTTCATCTTTGAGAGGGCAAGGGTGTTTCCGTTTTACAAAGGGCACTACCATTGGAAAATCTTAAAGTCTATGGGCAACTTTTGAAGGGGCACCAAGGCCAAGAGCAGGGCAAGGAGGCCATGGCCTTCGTGGCCTCCGTGTAATTCCAGGCCTGCCCACTGGTTGAGAAATTATATAGAATGAGCAATATTGTTGATTTTGTTTTCCCTTTGCTCTATGATTTTCTCCACAGGTTGCTTTGAGGTAGCTTCATCAGGTGATCAAGAAATGTGGACATTGAGGGAGACATTTTACGGTAAGAACATTTCAAACAAATCGGTGAACTGGGTTTGGCATTTTTGGACAAACGGAGGAACACAATGCAAACATTTATAGATCAGATGTACTGTACATATATGTTTAGCAGGGTTTTATTTCTCCCAAATTACTTATGCAATAGCACTAGGGTAAGTACGTGGGTTTGGGACCTGCAACTACTGTATAATGTCCTATCCAACCCGGTGATTTTTTGTGAGCCTTAAAATGCACCAGACTAGCCACCTGAACCATGTCCAACTCAAGGGATGGGGCTGCCATCCAAGAACTGACCACAGTTCAATCAAGAGCTGTCCATGGTCCACTGGTGCTCAACGAACACGTCCTAGAATAGCCAGCCTACAATGAATGGTCTACCAACTTAACCCACTTCACATCCGATGATGCGTATATATACACCAAACTTTTCTAAACTCGCTTACTGCGGACGATTTTTTCCTGCCTGGAACAATTTTGGAGCACCCTCAATTTTTTTGCAGTCAGTCGGACAGCTGGCGTGAATATGTGTGGCAACGGAGGCAGGCATGAACCTACCATGCTACACTTCCCTTTTCCCTGTACAAAGAGGGACAGAAGGCACTGGAATTGAATCTCGTAACCTCCCTGTTTCCTAATACCAGACCTTTGTCCTTTTGTTATGCAAATGTGGCATACAAGAATGGACAGGTTGCATTTATTGTTTATCATTAAAAATATTGCTCAATGGCAGACAAGTCCGGATATTTCAGGAGACTCCAGCGTACAATGGCAAATTATCGACCGTGGTTTACAACCGAAGTATTGCGATTCGCAGTGAGCGCTAATCATAATTACTTTCTCACAAGAGAACAACAAGTCCCTGAGCTTATTATCGTATGAGAACCTTTGCTGTATTTCCTTTGTCAAGTCAGGGTTTCATTGTGACAATGATTTTTTTCAAAGGAACATAATTACTCCGGAAACTCCAAAATGTTCCCCCCCCCAAAAAAAAATACCACGCAGTGGCACAGAAAATGTCTTGAAATCAAAACAGTGGTGCTTCCAGTACCTGCATGCAGCTCCTCCAGCGGGATGATGACTGGAATGATAAAGTCTTCTTCCTTAAGTGGCTTCAAAATAAAATATAAAATGTTTTCTAAACCTAATACGTTTTATGGACCATCCCTTTTAATCAGTAATGAATTGTCAGCACTAATACTTAAAAGGGTGATCTTTTACATAACTTTTGGCTGTGTATTCCCCCAGTTGGATAATTCCCTCATTATGCTTTAAAGGGGCACTGTCATCGTGATTGTAGTCTGCTTGTGGCTGGACATGGAAACATAAACTCTCGCCCAGTTACTACTTGCGCACATTGACCGTCACATCACACACCAAAAGCTTTAAAGGACGCTGTTGTTATTAAAAATGCACGCGGGTGCAGTAACTGGGTGAGATTTCAGAATTTAATGTCTGGCCACAGACTCGCTGTGATCACGACGACAGTGCACCTTTAATTGGTTCTCTTTTAGAAGATGAACAATTTGTGTACTTTATTTCCATTACATCATTAGGAGATAATCAAGGGAAGAATAGACTCATTAAGACGGATGAGCTGAAGCATTCATCTTGAAAATCGTATCCCGCGTATACATTTGCATTTCGACTTAATTGGGCATAGCAGAACCGCACAATTTTAACAAACTAATAATGTGTGTTTTTCAAAGCGCACTTAAAAGCATGGATGGTACGACTGACAAAGGGTACATGCAATACAGGGTGACTAAATTTGCCACACATCCAAGTCAAATTCAGTAAATAAAAAGTTAAAAATTCAAAACAGCTTTTCCATTCTCAACACAAGGGTTTTCCCTTCAAACAGCTGCATGAAATTTGCAGAATCAATGTAACACAGATGCCAACAACCCTAATCAAATGTGTAATGTGGGTGACCCAAATTATCTGGAATAATAACCAAAAAGCACCGACAAAAAGAGGTGTAAACATTATTCTTCATGCATATTTCTGATTAAATTCACTATAAACCAGTGGAAACTTACGCAAATTGTTCCAGTTTGGGATTTTTAACCAGACTTATTCAACATGAAATGATGCACTAATTTGATTTTCTTCTTCACAGACTGAATTTTACCCATGCAGTTTTTTTTCCATACTTTCCATAATTTTCCTCACTGAATGAGACCCATCTTCTGCCAGAGACTGTTTACAAAAATATTCAAAGAGTCAACCTTGAATAAAACCTCTGGCAGTTTGTTTTCTTTCTGTGTTGAAGAAATTTTCTATTTAATCATCCTACCAAAAAATTAAAAAAAAAAAAACATAATCAAGAGGTCTACTGGAAGTGGAGATAATCCTCACACAGGGCACTTTGCCAAGCCCCCCTCGGGGGGGGGGGGGGGGGAACAGGGCCCCTGTCTCCGCTTCAGGTTGGCCCCAGGAAGGGATTAACCCAACTGGATTGGATTTGGCTTCAAGAGGCACGCACAACTTTGATGTTTTTGAAGCGCCACCACAACTCCAAGTATTTGATGCTCCCAGACCTGGTACTTCGTGGATGCAATTGCCTCCTCTTGCCCCTTGAAGTGTTCCAGTTGGAACTTACCTTTCCCTCACAGAGGTGCCTAATTGGTAATAATGAGTACCAGAACTGGCTTTAGACCTCGCGGGTTCAGGTATGAAACAATTATTCTTAACAATGTTTCCCTGGTAATGGGCACTGGTTTGAGGAAATAGGCACAACAGCAAACCATCTATACCAAGAGCAAGGGGTCAGCCATGGAACTGACACCTTTCTCTATGGTTTGCTCGGTGCTTCGAGACCTGTGAGTGTGAGCTGTCAATTTATTTGTCTGATCACCAAAGCTACACTACAGTAGTATCTGACTTTTAAGAGGTCGGACTCTCCGATAAACTACAGGGGGTTAATAGCTTCAAACCCCCCAAAGGCAATTTCCCTCTTGCCCTATTTTTTCTCCAACAACATTTGCCATTTTCTCATTTGAACCATTGGAATATACAGACCATGGTTGTCCTGGATAAAGAAACACAAACCAAGCAACATGGTTTTTTTGTTCCCCAAACCCACCTTGCTTATCGCAGCTCAAAAGTGCATTTTTATATGACAGCCTAATATTTAATGTTCTTTCGAAGCAGCTGTTGCTCACAGTGCGTTTTGTGAGTTAATGATTCTATTATATGTGCAGGCACATCTAAACAAACGGTTCAAGCAGTGATGTAGCGTAATTTTGGTCACAGAAGTTTAACCGAGACCCGGGTAACTTTTCTGACAAAAACTTGGGCCACGAGCGCTTACATTTACCATCAAAGAGACCCATATACCCAAGTCTGAGGGAAAAAAAGTATTATTAACAAACCATAATAAGGCATTTTGACCGAAAGCGTTTCTAAATCATTTACATTCTATGAGCATTGTAACTGAGAGGAACATTTCATGGAACAAAAAATTAATAATTTATCATGTTTTATAATACCAATACAAAAATTGGTAAAGCGCCATCTGTCTATCAACAAACATTTTCCGAGGTGCTGGAATAAAATGAAATTTAAGAAAAAGCATACACTACAAGATGCTTAGATTAATAAAGTATACAGGGGATGTGATTAAGAGCACTTAAAGAGAGATTTGCACACTAAAAAAAAACAAAAAAAAACAAGTGGATAAACACAAAATATAGAGTCAGTCATAAGCAATGCCGAACAAATGTGTTTAAAAACGTGCTTCTGAAAATGTCCAGAGATTCTGTAGCGCAGATATTTAATAGTAAAGAGTTCCAGAGTTTGGGAGCGGACACTGGAATAGCGCATATTAGGATGTGGTTGTTCTAGGGACGGTTACAAAAGTTTGTTAGTAAATCGAATGGTTGCGAATTGGTGAGAGTGTAAGTTCCTTCATCGTCTTGAATTTAGAAAGTGATTTGCAATGCCTAATTCGTAATTTGCACATCTACACGGAAATGTCTCGGAGCGTTCCGTCTCACGCTGTGTGAGCTGACAGATATCTCTCTTCCTACAGGTGCCTCGGTCCAGAGCCCAGAAATAATGAGCTTTCGCTGGTGTGGCCGTTGACCACTCGCGTGGAAATTAATTTTTGTCTTGACAGAGCTGGAATCAGAATCTTCACCTTTTCACGGTCAGTCTTATATAAGTGTCCATGACAGAAAGACCTCAGCAATATTGATTTTCTTTTATCTCTCACGAAGAGACTTTGACAGATGGATGTGTTGTAAAAACAGGGTGTTGTATCAGCTTCTGTGTACGTGCTGAAGAAAACTTACATATATAATTGTAAGGAACAAATAAAGGTTGTCAGTATTTCAACCTGTACAGTGTGTACAGCATGCACAACATTTCTGTGTGTTTAAAGACCCCAGGTACATTCCAAGGCCTTTTTGGCAGGCAAGACACTTACTACACTAGCCATACAGGAAACTTTACATTTTGTGTTATAATTTCAACATAAATTCAACAATTCTAAACCGAACAAGTTTTGAGATGTGCCCCCTTTTTTTCATATCAGAAGTTAATAAAAAATCAGACATTGCAACCTCCATGGAGAGAGGGACTGTATGTGTTCCTCCATGAGCTGTGTACAAATTATGTCTGCAAGAAGTCCAGGCTCTATGGCTCTTTTGAAACCATATAATATCACAGGTTACATGGTCAATATTAAAATTAATTCCAAAGATAATCAAAAAAGAAAAAAAGTACACTTGACACTAATGACCCACATTAACAACCTTTGAATACCCCCCCCCCCCCCCGCCCCCTCAATCTGCTTAAGAGAGATGCCAAGACCTCCGTAGTGGCGGCTCCGTGTGTGAAACTTCTCAGTTGTAATCACCGGCCGTTGTAAATACACCTACGCCAAGGTACATAATAAAGAATATTGACTGGTTGGTTCATCCAGTGCGACTGCTCCTGGAGAATTAGTCTGGTCCGATTGGTTTGAATATTACGGAAACATTGACTCCCGAGGTGGAAAGTTGAACCGATAGTACAGGCAATATATAAATACTTAATGCTTTACAACTGGGTACATTAGGGAATGGACATCCAAATGACCATTAAGAATCTCTGTTCACAGCTTTCACTGTCTTCCACTCCTTCAAGTTAAATGAGGGTACATTTTAGAGGGTTAAATTCATTTTTATCTATAACTTCTGCAAATCCTATTTTATTTGTTGTACAAACTGTTCTCTGAGTGAGCTTTGTAAACTGCTACAACAAAACTCTAACAGCTGTCTCGGACAAGATAAATTGTTGTTGTGGAGGCAAGGCAGTGTTTCCTTTGAAAAGTGCTTCTCTATAAGGTAAAGGTGAATTTCTATAGGAAAATTTCAACAGGCACCGAGGCAATCACCAGGGGCATGGAGGCAGTTGCCTCCATGAAGTATCAAGCCTGCTCTGTCTGACCATGGAGGTACTACATGTACCTCCCATGGAGGTACTACATGTACCTCCCATGGAGGTACTACATGTACCTCCCATGGAGGTACTACATGTACCTCCCATGGAGGTACTACATGTACCTCCCATGGACGTACTATGTACCTCCATGGTCTGACAACCACTATGGAAACAAATTGAAGACATATTTATCTACTGAGTTCCTATAATGCAAGGTATTGAAAAAAAACAAAGTTTTCCCAAAGGTGAGAATTTTCCAAACCATAAGTTGTTCACGGTTTGACAAAAAGTAAAAGGTTAGTGTAAATGTGAATTTAAAGAACTGGAAAGCCTATTGGATCTGACAGGGATGATATTGGGTTCACAATCTAGAAACTAAATCCACTCAAAATGAGGCCTGCGTTCTGGTGGGTATTATCAATCCTGACAGTAAGTGACTAAATCCTATGAAGAGGACGACCTTGAACGTTGGGACTACATTACACACCTGCATAAAAACAGCATCAAAATGACTCATTCACCTGCACGTAGAGGGGGACTGTATGCCTACAACAGGCAAACAATACAAGTCAGACGAAACTACCCAACAATACCGCCCCCTTCAGTGCACTCACACAGTCACACTATTGAACACAAAGTGTTTGTAGGACAATTGTTCGGAAAGATAACTGTGTCTGTGCATTAAAGCCGTGGGAACAGTTCTCGGAAAATTGATAATTAGTGATTAATCGATATCTGGAACATGACAATCAATAAATGATTCGCTACGATTGATTTGATTGTGACGCATTATGTTTTATAGTTGCCATATTTACTTGGGAACAATTCTCAGAAAATGGATTAGTGATTAATCAATTTCTCAAACATGACTGATCAAAAAATGATTTGCTATAATAATTTGAATAACTATTGAATCATGGTACAATTTCCTTTTCACTTTGATGCAGTTTGCATTTTGAGCTCCATTTTCATCCTGTAAAATGTTTTAAATCAAACCTTGGCATTCCTCATTCTGGATAAAAATTAAAAAACAGCACATTTAAAAAATAAACTATCCCTAATGTTATTTCAAGATTTCATTGTCAGTTTTAACCTCTGACAATGTTTCTTTCATGATGCATCAAATAAAAAAAATACTTAGTTTGTTTATTCAACTGCATTCCTAGTGTGCAGTACAGGGCCGAGGACATCACACAATTAAATTGTACAATGTACACTCATCTAAATTCAATTTCTTCAATTGTATTTCCACTTTTACCAAAACACAAGCACTTAGAAAACACATTTTCTTGAGTATTTGATGACTAGCTTTATACTTGATATGTAATTTTCCCCAATAATAATTTCACTAAATAAGCACTTTGAGTTTTGGCTTTTTTTAAATATGTTATTAGAAAAACTGTCTTTGGTTCAAATTTGTTGTCATAAGGACTCCATACATGTATTATATTTTTCTCTACGAGTATAAAATAAAACAACAGCAATTCAAAAAACATAATTCCTAAAGAAAACCTGATTACTGGCTTTACACCATCTAAATAAATGCTTAGCTTGGGGTGACAAGTTATACATTGCATAATAACTCAATTTGATGGCCAAAGTCAGCGGTTGGCACATGTTCAAATTTGATTTTTTTTAAATTTTTTTTTTTGTAAACCCCAGACTAATAACTGCATACATTACTGGAAACAAAATACAAGTCAACCATGCAGAGATGGTAATATAGATCCTTTGTCAGGTAATTAAATCCACACAATGCACGGGCGCAGAGGGACTATGCATAATGCATCGATCTTGATTCGAGGGAACAAAGGATCGGCGCTGTTGTCAATAATTGATGTGTAAGGGAGGGATACCCGAGGGGATTCCCCCAGTCTTTTGACAGACACTTTCCGGAGAGCCTAGTCTCCTCTCCTGACTGAACTAGAAAAAAAAATCATACAATGTTTACAAGTTTTACATTGTAAACAATGCCAAAGAAATTTGGGTAAAGTTGGTTCACCCCAATTTCCAACCAAGGATAGAGAAAAGGAGAAGAGGGAGACACAGAGGAGGGTGGAGGGATGACATAAGATCTGTAGCCCTCTTGCTGTCTGACCATTCAATACCATTCATTGTGGTTTTGAATGATAGATTAACTATGCCAGCCTGCAATATGTTACCATGAGGGAATGCGTATGTACATGTACACAGTACACAGTACACAGTTAGTTCTGTGCACAGTTGTGCCACCGTACACAACCTTGGCAGTCAAATGGTTTCAAATGGTTGGTCAACTCACTGGAAAATGTTGCCAAGAGTCACTGAGAGTAGGAGGGCTTTAGACAAGAAGAAAAGGAAATAAACCGAGATGGATGGCGCTTTCATGAGGAGGGCTAAATCCTACACTGGCCGAATACAGCCTACTTTTAACTCAATTCAACTCAATTCAATCTTCAGATCTGGCACATTCCCGACGACGATACAAACATTGTGGGGAAGATAAAGAAAAAAACTAAAGGTTTATGTAAAAGCCTGATTTATGCAAACTTTTCAGTGACCTCTAAACCCTGACTCCTGAGGCAATTTGAATCCATCAGAATCCAACAGCATTAAGATATTAATACCCAAGTCTGCCATTGAGCCTTGTGTCCAAGGGGACTAGTGTATCGTTATCAAGTCTGTCGCTCACAGAGTAGGAATTTGGAACATGGTTGTAGTTGTGTTGTTTGTGTGCCTTCGAGCAAGACACTTTACATTAAATTGCTTTGTCCTTTGGAGGGTCCATAGGTCCTACCCCTGTACATAACATGTATATCTGTGTAGTATGCAGTAGCATACATACAAATGTACATCTGGTAAGATAGCGCAAGGAAAAGAACCCAAAACATTTGACAAGGATGGAAGGGTAGAGATCACCACCATTGTTTCCAGCTCATTGTGTGTACTGTCAAACCGCCCTAGTTTAGGCCTACAGGTTTATCACATTCACCAGCTTTGAAGCTACTGTCATTAATTGTTGTGTTTGAGATACATCCTTGGGTCCATCATCAATTAATGTTGAAAACAAAACAAATCATGAAATACTGGATCTGCTACAAAAACAAATATTTGTGAAAAAAAACTTTTGAGCGTCTGCCGATATAAATACTCAGAGGGGCCGCGACAGGGCGTGGCAGTACTCTGTTCATCGATTTCTTGTAAAACCTTGCATTTGATTTTAATGATTCAATAAATTAATTTGTAGTATGGTGACTGATTACCAATACCAACAGATCCTATTCTGAACAGCTGATATTGCCAATACCAGGGCCCAATCTCAAAGAGCTGCTTTTAAAGCAGAAAAATATTGCTTAAAAATTGTCTTCTAAGCAAACATGAGCACTGCAGAGAGTACCAGTCACAGATGGTACATGAGAAATGGCATTTTGACTGGTAACCATATTCTGGTAAGCATAATTTTGTTGTGCATTGCTCCTTTGTTTGCTCAATCAGGTAAGTGAAATTGGGCCCTGATATCACACAAAACAGAGGCAGTGAAGGCAATTGCCTTCATAACCCCTCTGGCCATTGCCTTAGTGCCCTCTTGTGGTGCCCTATACTAAGGATATCCTATACTTAGGATAAACTACCTTGCCCTTACAAGAATGAAGTTTCAGGCGTGCATTTGACCAAGAAATTTGTCATTAAAACTTCCATGTAGATATGGTGCACTTCTTACTGGGTTTTTCAGACCAATCCTTACTTATATAGAGCTATATTCATACTATGTTCCTGGCGTTAAAAGAAAATTGACAGGAACTGGCGAAGAGTAGTTTACAATAAAAGCCATTGTTAATTCAGAGTTTATCACTATGAACAGAGCCAAATAAACTGACCTGTGGGATAAAAATCTCTTTTGAGTAGCTTGGAGACAGGATGTGACAATTTAATAGTTTATTCCTGTCACTGTTTATGTAGGTAGATGGTAAAAAAAAAAGAACCTCTAAAAAAGTTCAACTGCAATAACTCTGTACCTTTTTCTTTGAAACGTCTGGGTTGGTGCCTCCTTTATGCTTCAAATCAAAGGCCATTGAAAGTCATTGATTGACTTTTTTTAACCAAAGATAAAAGTGAAAAGATTTCGGTTGAACTGCCTGGTGGCCTACTTTAAACAGCGCATGACTAAAAATCAGGAAGGTGGTTTTGTTAGAAAAATCTTTCCGCTGAACGGATTTTTCAAAAAAATTGTTTTACTGTGTCATCTGAGAGAGTAACTTGACATTTATTTATGAGAATTGCAATCACCCCATGTACTGACAATTAGCCTATTAGAAAAATATACAACTTGGTGATTGTTTGTCTAATAGTAACAATGTTAGTAGACCAATCATCCTGACAAATGACTTATCTTAGTTACTGTCATCATTGAGAAAGTCTTGAATCCAGCCCTCTTTTAAACTGCTTAGCCATTACAGCATTTAGACAAAAGATGTATTGTAAATTATTTTCTCACAACAAAACAACAACAACAACAACTTTGTTTTACGATAAGTTTTTTTTTGTTTTCATGAAAATAGTGTAATGCTTTAAACTGGAATCTAATGATGTTCCATCATTTTATTGCAAGGGTCAAATTTGAGAACGAGTTCTGTGTTTTTGTTCATTCTGCATTCAGTCAGTTCCGTCACTTCTTTCAGACTGTCACTGTCAGACTTTAAAGCCAGGCTGTTGATTTTGAGAAAGATATTGCTAGTGATATTCACTCCGTCTGATACAGGTGCGATACGACAGATGGAACAACAGCCCGACGGAATAACCCATGACAGCATCATGTGGGGAATCCAAATGTGTTATTAATAATCTTAATAATCTGTCAGGCATTCAACCAGGATCCTGGAATCGATGGTTAACCCCTGGGGCTTGGGAGTGAGAGTCTACAAAAATAACACTCAAAAGTTGTTGTTTTTTAAAGGAACATTACAGAATTGTTTTTTTTTTTCTAACAAAACAGTTGCTGGCAGTGTAAGCACTTTATGTAATCCACCGTATACATAAACTGACAAACCTGTGGAAGTTTGAGATCGATCGGCCATCTGGGTCACAAGAAAATAGTGAAAAACTGATTACACATTTGCATGAAACCATATAGATTCAACAAATGAATAAAACGTTAACTGAGCGATAAACTCCAATCGGAAAATTAGTTTATTAATTTTTCATAAAATATGGCATTTCAGACAGAAATATTTAAAGGGATGTTTTCTACTATCATCATCATTAGACCAGGTAAGTTTTATGTAAATCTGTGATAAAAAAAGTATATTTTACAAGTTTTTTCCTACAAATTCTGTAAGTGTAATGTTCCTTTAAACCTAACCAGTACTAACTCTCTTTTTTCAAATACGTGTACCAAAACTGTGTTTCTCTGACATATGCAAATAAACACAGACAGAATAACAGACTGAAAAGTGGATTACTTTAAGAGCTAAAATTCTCCCCTAAAACTTTTATTCTCAGTTCCACTTTCCTACAGTACAGGTGACCTCGATCCTTCCAATATCCTCCTCTCCTATGTCACTACTTGTTGGAATGCCCGACCCAGTGATGACCTCCATCGTCCCAGTGATGACCTCCATCATCCAATATCCTCTCATAGGTCACATGTTGGAATGCCCAACCCAGTGATATGCAATTGCTATTTAGGCCTACAGCCCTTAGTCCTTCGGAATCCTTCGTTTCGGCAAAGAGGATACAGAAGGATTTGTGAGGGTTGTGGTTTTAATTTGAGAACTTTTATAACAAATTAGTTGAAATCAAAAACCAAAAATTCAGGCGTGATGTTTCCTGGAGGCAACAAAGACAATTGCCTCCATGCCCCTAGTCATTGTCTGGGTGCCCTTCAAGTAGAAAGTGCCCTCTACTAAGAAAAATGCCTTGCCTTTATAACAACAAAGTACCAGGCATGAAAATTCATGTACACATGTAGACAGTAGCTATCAGGAGGGGGGATGACTGCATTTCCCTGACCCTTGTCTTGAACTTGATGCCCCTTTGTATGCTCTCCTATACCTTGGAAGTGGCATTTTATCAAAGCAAGTGGTTCCCCCCCCCCCCCTTACACAGAAAAAAACCCAAGTTGATCCAGACAAATGCCCAAACACTGTTTGTATTCATAAAGTGTTTGTTGAATGAGATCATTTTGAGCACACGTGTCCACATTGAACATATACTCAGAAGGCTAATTGTAAGCTTGATCAAACATCAGCATATAGACAGTGTGTATGAGTCATCTTATTATTTACAGTCACCACTGTATATACCATGCTGTTCAAAATCAAGGGATTTCCCACAGTGGTTGCACAATTCACAGTCTCGCCATACTGGTTGTACAATGACTTTTTTTTTTACTAGAACATACATTTTAAAGTCTAAATTTCTTTGTCCTCCTCCCTACATAAATTTACATTTTAATGCTGACTGACGATCTGTACTGGAGCATGTTCAACTGAAAATAGTTGAAACGGTTAGGCCCTACATTAGATTTATGTATATGTAGATTGTAGAACACATGCTTCAAAGTAATGCCCTTTTGTTTATGAGCGCAATTTATAATTTGCATAACATTTTATGCATTACAAAAATACAGGTATACATGGACAACAACATCCCAGGCAGATCCAGAGAGAGATATGGGGAAGGGGTTGGAGTGGAGATGGGGGGGGGGGGGGGGGGGAGAGGGGAAGCTGGCCCTTCAACGTTCCATGAAATGAATACATCAAAGTGACAGATAGACAAGATGGTGGGGGGGGGGGCAAAAGTTGTTCTTGACACCCCTCTGCCTAAAATCATCCCACCCATTTGTAATGAAGTTGTCAATGAATTTAAATCATGTATGTAAATTTGATTTCAGTTGAGGACCAAGGTTATGATTATGAATTCAGAGGGGGGGGGGTGAAAAGGTTTTGATCGATAAACAGTGTTGACACTATACTGCTGTTTGTCTCGAAATTAAACTTTTAAGAATTGATGATCAAAAAGATCATTTTAAAGAGGGACTATTGTCATGAACATAGCAGGTCTATGGCTGCACATGGAACTATATGAACTCTCACCCAGTTACTGCGCAATGGCGCGATGAGTTTATAATCATCGGGTTAGAGTTCATGTATAGCCAGTAGTCATGAAGTACGTGCTTCTGAGAACTTCTAAAGCATTTTTAAATAATGCAAAGGTCCCAGCCACATGTCACGAGCACCAACGGGAGATTATGCAGTACACCAGGACCAGCAGTCACTTTGTTTTTCCCGGCCCCAACTTAGGATTATCTGGGCATATTCCAACTTGAATGTGGATGACATGTCTGAACTACAGTTGGGCCAGTCCAACTATAGTTGGGTAAACAATAATATATTATCCGCCTGCATCTTTGTCAAATACCAAAAAAACAAACCAACACAAAAATTATACAATACACTTGGAAAACCTTTCTAGACACGTTGTCATTCCGAGAAATAATGCATTCATGCATCACATTCAACTTCAAACAATGACGCATCTAATTGTGTCAATAATGTAAATGTATCGTCTGCCATATGTTGAGACATACATCACTTTGTCTGAATGCAACATTAAATTGGTTCTAATCAGCCAGCGCCATGTGTTCTGTGGTTTACGCTCACTGCGACTTCACCATCTCCTAGAAATGTTCGAAGATGATTATCTAGAATTTAATTTTTCTCAAAACCACCACACACTCTAGCAGTTAGCACTAATTACATTTTTTCAAGAGTTGAATTACCACAATCTTGTTGAAACGCAGAAAGTATTCTTTTTCTTTAAAAAACTGTACGTGGTAGGAATACAAGAAAGTTAACCACTAAATATAATTACTACAAAATATTATGTACATTATTGTTCTATTATGTTACCTACTATAAATATTAACCTAGCACTTCAAAATAGTATTAATTGGTTGCTGTTTAGGCCTAACGACGTTTTTAGTACTGACGTGAAATAACATAGAAAATGGAGAGAGAAAAAACACCGTATTTGCACTGATTTGATATTCATTTACAAGAGGGGTAAGGGGGAAAAGGGTGTAAAAAACGGCCTTGAAATAATATTCACCTTCCTGCCAACAGTACCGGCGAATTTGAACACCTTCTTGACATCGTCGGTCGGAGAAACGCCAGCCGCTCCAGAGCTCTTGCTTGCGGCGCCGCCTCCACTGCTGACATCGGCCGCGGTGTCCCCCTCGGAGGCGGTACGGGCTTTCTTGTTGTAGGCGAACGAAAGAGACTCCGCAGGATCGGTGGTTCTTTTGCGCCGTACTCTCAAAACTGTGGCCATTTTCCCCTCTTGGTCGACTCTAGGAAAATGAAGAGTACAATTTGAATATATGTGAAAGTTTTTGCTTGATTATCAACCACAATACGGGGGATATGTTTGGAAATGTCAGTTTAAAATGTTGCGATTGCCTGCGTAGCTGTGTGCGGCTTTCACGTGCTAAATAAAAATGTAATACTTGATGTCAACACACGACGATCGTGTTGACCACACAACTTCCGCCGTAGAGTACACATCACCCCTAATATCAAAATGTCCAGGTCTAGAGAAAAAATTAAATTAAAATATCGACAACTTATGAATATTTACCAAATCAAAAATATTATAAAACCTGGGAAAAAAGGAATTTTATAAACTTTTTCAGCTTATACTTTAAAAAACATGTCTTTCAATCCGTAACTTGGACGATACCACTATACGTCGGTGTTCTCTTTTCTTTCATTCTTTTGGTCACAAGAGGGCAGTATCATTCAAGATGGCAGCGCTCATTGGACTCCGTCGTGCTCGAAATCCTGTAAAGATTGTTGGACTATTTGCTAGCTTTAGTAGACAGGTAACTATTTTCTTAATGCTTTAAAGTTAAAAGCACCTTGTGAATGTCTGTGGGTTGACTTTTTCTAGATCTATTCCTATCCTAGACTGCGGTAGGGTTCGTTAGACTTCTTACTGTAGTATAGTCCGAGTTACTGGACCCAAGTCCAACAACGCTTTTTTAACATTTTGGACACCATCTCAGATCTCATTGTCAGTATCTGGAGTATGTAACGTTCAAGTCAAGTGAACGCTCCACCCTCCGTGTGATTGTAAGTACCACTGAACGAATTACCTACAGGATTCACAACCAACCCCCCAAACAGTGGGAGTGACAAAAAAACTGCTCCAAAATCCATCAAAGACCTCTATAATTTAACTATAAAATTAATAACTTTCTGTGCGACCTTTATTTAATAGCATGGTCTTCACATCCACGCTCGATGCCAGTGTACAGTCAGACAATCTGTCGCCAACAGAATCAACAAAAGAGCAGCTATCCACTCGAGATGGCAGTACACACAATTCGCACCAACACTTGGGGGCGCTCTCATCTCATCGCGATACAACAGTACAGACAGTGAGAATTTCTCACAAGTGACAGAAACGGTAGGTAATTTTCACTTTGTTAAAAGTAACCACTGTTTCAAAACTTTTTGAAGCTTGGTTTGAAATTTCGAGTGACTTAAATTTTTCATGATCAAAAGTGTATTCTCTGGACTTCATTTTAGTGTAATTGAAAACACTGCATGTTTCATAATGTTGAATTTGTTGCACTCTTCTGTCCAAGCAGCTAACAGATTCAGCTATACCATTAGTGGACCCATCGATAATCACTGAGGTAGCAGCAACAACTGAGCAGATCCTTCAACCCATCAAGGAAGTCCCTTTTGCCGAGCTGGGTCTCGGGGGTTACACGCCAATCGGTCTTCTGCAGAGCGCCCTGGAGTTTCTCCACATGTCTGTCGGCTTGCCCTGGTGGGGGACCATCATGGCAGGTGAGGGCCACTTAGAAAAAACCTTTGACTTATTCACAGAAATATACCCTAGACAGCAGGACCAATGAGCTTGCTGTTTCACTAGTCCACCAGCTTTTTTCACTAGTCCATTTTTCACATCAAATGGGGATGCTTTTCAACATTGAACTAGCCAGCCAGGGCCTAATTTCATAGAGCTACAAAATGTGCTTAGCATGAAATTTCTTCCATGATAAAAACAAGATTACCAACCAAATTTCCACGTGATTTTTAGGATAAGCAAACAACAGCTGAATACCAGTAACAAGCAATATGCATACATGGAAATTTGGTTGGTAATCCTATTTTTATCAAGGAAGAAATTTCATGCTAAGCAAATTGTTGTGCTTAGCAGCTCTATGAAATTAGGCCCAGAACAGTTGGATAGAATTTAAATTGGCCCTCAGGTGTCTTAACTAGCGATTGGCCAGCGGACCACTATTGGTAGAACACTGACTATGTAAATAGCTGTTTAAATCAGCAGTGAAACAGCTGGGGTTTTTTGTTTTGTGGCAAATGTCAATTTTCCAATCGTACAATCTGTTGATTTGTGCTATGCGTGTAGGTATGACAGACATGGGTGTGGCTGTCATCTGGTACTGATAGTCATTATCCACAGCTGACATAAAGGGTGTGAAAAAAGAAAATACCAGTCAACTAAACATACCTAGTTGAATTTCTGTTGGTTTGCTTTTTTGTCATTCATTTCATTTTTCCATTTATAAGTACTTAAAAAAAAACTGGCAGCAGAGGTAGTTCGAATCCTTCGCAGTGGTTATTTAATGGACGTTAAGTTCTGCATCGGGGATAAATAATTAATTTAAGTTACTTCCTGTTGATAATAATGTTTTTTATTAATTTCATATTCAGGGACGATTATTGCCAGGACGTGTGTATTTCCAGTGATTGTGAAGAATCAACGGTATGCGGCGACACTCAATAATGTCATGCCCTCCTTCCAGAAACTCACAGCCAAGATGAACGAGGCACGGCAGTCAGGAAATCAGACGGAATGTAAGTCCAAATCAGATCCTTCCTTATCTTATAAATCTCGGGATTAGTATAGTTTCCATCAAAATATTAATAACAATAATACCTAGTTTTTATAATAGCACTTTATCTACGGGCGTCTCACAGTGCTCATCATTATTTATTTTGAGACAGGTTTTTGAAGTTCCTGAATTATGAGACCAATTTATGTAACACTTTGTAAGGGTTTACAAGGTGCTGCAGCGCATTTAGCAGCCACTGCCAGAAACACCGGGGCAAACCTCTTCTCTATAATGCGATAAGTGTTATTGGATTTTTTTACTTGCATTACCCAACACATGGGACCTACAGCTTTACGCCCTATCCAAAGGATGAAGCAATAATGGTTAAGTGTCTTGCTGAAGAACACTAGTGTCAGTACCAGGATTCAAACCCACACTCTGCTGATCAGAAACACCAGGGCCCAATTTCATAGAGCTGCTCAAGCACAAAAAGTAGCTAAGCACAACAAAATTATGCTTACCAGAATAAGGTTACCAGCCAAACTACCATGTCACATGTACAATTTGTGACTGGTATCCTGCTCATTTCTGCTTAGCAGACAACTGTTAAGCAACAATTTCTGCTTAAGCTGCTCTATGAAATTGGGCCCAGAGCTTGAGGCCAGTGCACTTGACTGCTCAGCCATGACACGCCACATAAATAGCCCAACTCCATCTTTGACTACACCCTCAATGGTTGAATTTTCCTCCAACCCCTGCTGGTGTTTTCTTGTTTGTGTATTTTAAATCAAATGATGTAAGTCTTAATCTTGATATCCTTCCTGCCCTCCAAATGTTTGTTGTGAGATGTGTTTGTTTAAAAAAAAAAAAATTAATTGTGCTTTTATAGATTGTTGGTTACCATTATTTGTTGTAGCTGTGTTTGTCTTTTGCAATGTTATAATTTTGTACTGTGCCCTGAATCCAGGGAGAACAGTTCTTTGACGACTGATGGGCCACCGTGGTGATATAAGACAAAATAAATAAACAAATCATTTACTGTGTTATGTTTATGGGTTTATAGTGACAAGAGCCTCAATGAAAGTGCAGCAGTTCATGAAGAAGCACAACGTCAACCCAATGAAGAGCTTCGTTGGAGTCCTATTTCAGGTAGACGGAAAACTTAAAACCAGCATTCAATAGAAAGGTCAGCTGTTTCCCAGGTCTTGCCTGAGTTTGATGTATTCAATACGGCCTGTAGTGTAAAGCTAAATGCAGCCATTGGATAAGATGCACCTATCTGATCCTTCTCACACTCTGGCCCATCACATGACTATGGAACGAACTCCCCCCTAATCTCCGACAAGTCACCACCTATACCAACTTCAAAAACTCATTT
The DNA here is from genome assembly GCA_032158295.1 of Pycnopodia helianthoides. Classification (NCBI taxonomy): domain Eukaryota; kingdom Metazoa; phylum Echinodermata; class Asteroidea; order Forcipulatida; family Asteriidae; genus Pycnopodia; species Pycnopodia helianthoides. The sequence continues at coordinate 20,683,454 of CM063246.1, read as the reverse complement.
GAAAACTTATTGTTGTGCTTAAAATTTCATCTATTTAACTCATTGTAGGCCCACTTGCTTCTGCATCTCTCCTGCGCCAGGAGTGTCTTTTTCAAAGTGTGTAGAATATGTACAACACTATGTGTACAAAGCCAATACTCTTGTCCATGCCACAGCCACATAACTGTGTGCATTTCTTAGGACGTTTCTGATCCAAATAACATGACACTCTATAACAAAAATACGGATCTGGCTAAACCTTCTTACAGGCACCCATCTTTATCTCGTTCTTCATCGGCCTACGGAGGATGGCCAGCCTGCCGGTTGAGAGCATGACCCAGGGAGGTCTGTCGTGGTTCACAGATCTGACCACACCCGACCCGTACTTCATCATGCCAGCACTGGCCAGCTTGAGCATGTTGGCCGTCATTGAGGCAAGTGCAGACTGAAACATTTGTTCTGAAAGGAGGGGAAAGGCCAATCAAGGCCATTCACAATACAGTTTCCTCTAGAGAGACCATCATTTACGATTTTCTTGCCTTCCTCTAGTTACCCTTCTTTATACTAAATATTTCTTGTATTATTTTGGTTTACCCCTACACAGATATATGGTAATTAAAGTATGTGTACATATTTTATATATTCATAGATAAAGGGGCACACTGCCTCTCAGGCCTGCATTACCAAAGCTATACCTTGTTTTGAAAGCTAATGACTTGTTTGTGTTTTGTTTTGCACTTGTAGCTCGGTGGCGAGGCTGGGGTTAGCAATGCCCAGATGCAAAAAATGAAGAATGTCTTCAGAATCATGCCGTTCGCCATCCTCCCATTCATTATATCAATGCCAAAGGTAAGCGACCTCCGTTATAAACTAAGGTCTAGGCTGAGCTGCTCAAGCAGAAATTATTGCTTAACAATTCCCTGCTTAGCAGAAATGAGCAGGAAACCAGTCACAGTTGGTGCACTCGGGCATGGTATTTGGCTGGTAACCTTATTCTGCTAAGCATAATTTTGTTGTGCTCAGCTTTTTTTTGTGCTTAAGCACCTCTATGAAATTGGACTCTGATGGCTGAAGGCCATTAGTTTTTATGAAGTGAAGATTCAGTGAGCCTACCTTTTTTAAGACAAACATTACATGTGTAAAGGTATTACTTGGTTTTACCCTTACACGGAGGTGTGTGAAGCACTGTATACTCGGTACTGTCCCGAGACCTGTGACAAAATTACACAGGCATATTACACGGGTGGGATTCGAACCCACGCCATTTGCCATTCTAGAGCAGATGTCTTGCCACTAGGCTGTTGTTTACCACTTATCCCTTGGCCCAATTTCATAGAGCTGCTTAAGCACGAAAAATAGCTAAGTACAACCAAATTATGCTTACCAGAATAAGGTTACCAGCCAAAATACCATGTCTCATGTACCATTTATGATTGGTATCCTGCTCATTTGTGCTTCGCAGAACTTTGTTAAGCGATATTTTCTGCTTAAGCAGCTCTATGAAATCAGGCCCTGATGCAAATTTAACCTCTATCAAACATGTGTAAATGTTTGTGCTTGTATTGGTCCCAGGCTGTGTTTGTGTACTGGCTGACATCCAACATCTTCTCCATGGGTCAAGTTGCAGTCCTGAGGATCCCAGCAGTCCGGAAGAAGCTGAATATCCCAGAGAAGATCAAACACCGACCGGAAGATGTCCCCAAGGGAGAAGGCTTCATCAAGGGTATCAAATCAGGCAAGTGTCGGTGAAGTTTACCTCAACAGTGTCCAAGCTTTAATAGATCCCTTAAGCCCGGTTCACACTTCCTGCGAATGCAATTGCGAAGCGAATTTTGGTGACGCAATAATCGGTGTGCGCTCCCCTTCCAATTGTGATGCAAGAAAGTTCGCTTTGCACGAAGCATTCGCAGGAAGTATGAACCGGGCTTTAGTCATGTTGCCAAAAGCTCACACGGTGCCCTCACCGAGGTGAAGTGAGGGAGCCCCATTGGCAGTTGTACAATGTTGGCTGCGGCTGTTGCTAAGGGTGTTGCTAAGGACGTCCTATACCTCGACGCATGTTCGCATGTTGACCAGCTGTAGCCGCCAAGCATTTAAGGAAACGGCAAAATCAATTTCATTTCTTGATTTATTGATGTTACTTCCCTCAGGATGGAAGAATACACAGACAAATTACGAAGTTGAGCAGAAGTCGAAGGCCCACATGCAGAAACTCAAAGACGCCGGCATCGGGCCCGTGCCACAGACTTTCGGCTACGACCCGACGAGACAGCAGATGGGAAGCCCAGCCCAGCCAATGTCCACCACGGCTGACAAGGCGGCCAAGGACGTCAGGAGGAAGAGAGTCCGTTGATGGTAGATACTCAATATCTTAAGAATCATGCTGCCATCTTTATTGTCTGTTCCCCTGTATGCAATAGCCATTATGAAGTGTGCAACACCACCATGAATGGAGACTGACTGTTTCCCCGTCTTACCTCAATTGGGTTGCATCAATTATAATTGTGCAAAAAAGAAGATGGCTACCAAATGGCAATGGTCTCTAACATTATTATTATCAAGCCGTAACAATCTTGGTAAAACACCTTGACTTCACATGTAGTCATGAATAATAGTTGGAAAGCGTAACAGTTACCAGACCAGTTACCAGATTTGGATGTGCATACTTTATACTTCAGGCTATCATTTCTGCAGTGATGTAAAGTTATGGTTTTTATGAGAGTTGGGATTGGTTTGTGTACAAATAATGTATAGTTAAATAAACGCAAGGTTATTTATCATCAGGCAGTCTCCAAATTTTAACATTTTCCTTTGAACGTAAATTTGGTCTCGGACTTTTTCAGAAAATTTTTCTCAAGGCCGAGTGCGAATCAAGTGACTTTCTGAACCAAAAGGCCTTTTCAGCAATCCGGTCGTAGCCGCTGGCGACACTTTCAAATCGGATAGACTTTAGTTTTGTATTTGGATACACCATGGATATTTGGGTGGCCTTTTGGCTACGATAGTCCATACCTAATCTGGTAAATAGCTTTTTGTCAAACTCGTACAATGAAAGCTAAACGCCCCAGGGAAGTTCAAATCAACACTTTTGATCATACTTGTATTTTAAATAAAAGGTGTTACAGTCTAATGCTGTACAGTTATTAATGAGTAACAAACACTGTGTATTTGTGTACATACATTGAAAGTTTGATAGTTTTTTTTATCACGTGCAGGGAAAGATTTCGTCCAGCAATTTTGCTTAGCAAACTATTTAGACTGAACATGTTTTGTGCACATTGAATGCATTATAAAATAGTAGCAATTGACGATTTTTGGGTAGCAACTGGTACATTTTGTGTATCATTTTTGCCATTGTGTACTTGGGAAGTTGTTCACTGACGAGTAAGATTGACTGTAGCTGTAAAGAGTTGAAATTGCCAACGAACCCAGAATATGAATTCCGGTCGATACTTGTACCACTTGATCTTTAAAGGTATTGTACACTTTTGGTAACAGCTCAAAATCAGTGTCCACATTTTGTGTGATTAAACATATGCATGAACAAACAAACCTGTGAAAGTTTGAGCTCAATTGGTCATCGAGGTCGCGAGAAAATAGTGCAAAGAGATCTTATGTGTTTTCTGTTTTTTCAAATTATCACGCGCGATAATTACTATTGTTTTACTCGTTTCTCAGAAACGATAGCATTTTAGGCAGAAATATTTTAAGGAACCCTTTCTACCATTACTTACTTTAAATCATGTAAGTTATGTGTGAATCTGTGAACATTGTGTTTTTCGATCTTACCAATAGGGAATCCTTTCTCAAAATATGTTATACTTTCAACAGCTGCTGGGTTTTTCTCACCAGTATTTTATGGTCATTAATTTCTGGAGTATTTTCCAATGTATGACCCTACTTTTAAATCCTCAATGAGAAAATGTGATGATTGTTGGCACAAAGTTTTCTATAAATGCTCTAAGCGCAATCTTTTGCTCAACATAGCAAAGCAATGAAATGGGGTCAATGATGGACAGAATATGGCAGCCTTTCTATTTTGGACTACACAAATGGGCCTTTAAATTGCCTCACGGAAGCTTAGGTGAGTGTACCTTTTTGTGCATAACTAAAAAAAAACATGCTATCTGCGGACCACAAACAGACAGACACAACTGTGTTTCTTGTTTTCTCTTAAGTTTATTCAAATCATCACAACACAACAAACTCTTACACATTATTGCATAAACTTCTTTACAAAAGATGATCATAAAAAACAAATATACAAACGGCATTGTACAACAAAACCACTCTGTTTCCAAGTGTTAAATTAAGAAAGGGATTTACATTTGTGTAGTCCAAAATAGAAAGGCTGCCATATTCTGTCCATCATTGACCCCATTTCATTGCTTTGCTATGTTGAGCAAAAGATTGCGCTTAGAGCATTTATAGAAAACTTTGTGCCAACAATCATCAAAATATCTCATTGAGGATTTAAAAGTAGGGTCATACATTGGAAAATACTCCAGAAATTAATGACCATAAAATATTGGTGAGAAGCCCAGCAGCTGTTGAATGTTTAACATATTTTGAGAAAGGATTCCCTTCAAGGTAATATGGTTTGGATAATTTTTCAAACATTTGAATCTGAGAAACGATTCATGCAAGAATCAGTTCTCAGATTTTTCTGAGAGTTGGTGTCCTATTCGCAAATGCTGCGGACAGAGATGCGATTGGTACCCGCTGTCACCTCGCTAAGGGTTGATGGATTTGACTTTAATTGTTGCGGTTTTGTCGGCAAGTAAACATTGCATTCAGCTGAAACTTTCACATGCAACTTTTATTGTATCTTTCCTTTAAAATTTGTGCCCGTAAATCTGCACTGCATGATTGACAAAAAAAACAATCTATGACCCTACTCTTAAGGAAATACCTGCTCCCATACTCCAGTAAAATAGTTTTGAGCCGAGGGTGCCATATTTGAACAGCCTTTATATGAAGATAGGCAGAAAGTCTTTGAGAGGGTTTGACTTATCTTTTTAATGACCGATTAAAAAAATGATGGTGCCAAATCTGCAGCCCTGCGTTTAAAAACCAACCACCTCTCTATATAGTGTTGTTTACAAACTCCATACATAGCTACCAGTGCCCTGTACCAAAAATCAAATAAACTGTCAATTTCAAATCGTTTTAGAAATTGCAAACAAAAAGTATTTCAATAATGATTGCAGTCAAGGTGTACATCAGTTCAACGCTGACATCCAACGCTTTATTTTGGTCACCACTGGAACTTTCACAAAATGTCATATTGAGGACGTGGTGTGTTGTGTAACCAATACAATGCATTGTAAATAGGTCCGAATTTAATCAGCCCGGCCAATACACTGATTTAATCCGTCCGGGACAGTGCTAGGATTGGGCCATGAATATTCCAGCTAGCTGTGTAGCCCAATAGCCCCAATAGGGCAAATTGTACATGTGCACAAAGCAAACATTTTGTGTTGGCCTCGTAAAAAAATACACTGGGGGGAAATTTGAGCAACTGTAAGTGCCAATTTTCAGCCAACAGTACACATTGACACAAATGGGGCTCGGTGTTCATCATCTCCAGTGGTAACATTCCTTCATTCACTCTTGGCATACAGTGAGACTACGGCGGGTGCCTGTTTCTCTAGTCCTAGTTTCTTCCCATTGACGACGAGTGCCACAGGGGTGTCGACCCTCATACTGGAGAATTTGATATTCTAGGGGCCAAACAAATCAAAATATTGCAAATATTAAAAAACCTCTTACACTTTTCAAACATCTTTCCCATTTTTATCAAAGTAGGATTACAATTCATTTGAAATTTTTTTGAAGTATTATGTTACAGTTGCCAATCTGTCATATAATTCAAATTCTGATATCTTTCAACTGTCCGAATGACTTGTATGTGGACAATGCACTGTAAAAATTCAAAAACGTCATGAAGAGATTACTCACTGTTTTATCAAACTCAAAGTCGTTACTCTGAACGAATGGCTCGGGGACGGCTACAGAGTCTCCTATGATGGTACCCTGACCCTGTGCAATGTTGTAGATATTGACAGCAAAACAGGTACCCTCTGCATCGACCATTGCAAATGTACTGCAGGGAAAACAATCAGCGAAAAAATTGACCAATAAGTTTTTCTTAAAAACTAAGATTGGTAACAAATGTTTACAGATACGGGTCTGGAATTCTGTCTTTGAGAGGACAAGGCCATTCTCATTTTACAAAGGGCACTTCTCTTGGAAGTCTAAAAGTCTAAACGGAAACCTTTGAAGGGGTGCCAAGACCAGGGCAACAGAAGGCCCTTGCACAGATGCCCAGTGAGCTCTCCCGGAAGACGGGAAAGTGTGGAGTTGGAGGCCTTAGGAAGCACAAGCTCATGGGGGCCGGCGGAGCACTGCTCCCCATCAAGTGGCCAGGCCGATACGGTCCAAGCTTGGGGAGGATGGAGTGAGCATGCAGGGCCACTGTGGCCTCTTTATTATTCTAGGCCTGTTGCTGGCAAAGCTGATATGTCTCTTGAATTTTTTATTTTTTTACTTACAATGGTATTGGTTCGTCACTTCCAACGCTGCACACAACTTTTCCAAGAACCACCCTCTCTGGATTTGGTCCTGGCTTTAGTCTGGAGAGAGGGGTGAGCTCCAGCTTCACCGGGTCACCTGTGGGTGGGGTGTAAGAGCCTCCACCGTACGGGCCCAAGTCTGATTCTTTGATTGATGCTACTAACTGGTGAAGGCGCTTGGCTTTGAGTTTACCCTGTGAGTGAAAGTATAAAAAAAAATAATAATATTATTGGTGAAAGTTCATACGTTAAACAGATGTATTCATAGCATGTCAACCCTTGTATGAAAAACATGCACCCACAAATTGTGTGTACCTTTTGTTGAACTAACTGTGTTACTCTCTGTAGGTAGGTGATGAGTTCCGATAATTTCTCCTTTGGTTCCGGCCACATTGGATCCAACGACTGGGCCATCTTGTAACCAGCCAATGCAGCCACATAATCTTCTTGAAATTTGAAAATCTATGAACAGAAAAAATAATGGAGGGGAAAATTGTGAACTTTGCTTCAGTAAAACCGGGCCCAGTATGTTATTCTTTGTAGAGGCAAAGCTTCTTTGTTTGGGAGAGGAGAAACTTCCATTTAGAAAAACAAGAAGAGGTACCACAGAAAAGGCGACTGCAGACAAATTGAAAGTTAAATTCCAGTTTCAGTGGAAAAACAAATTATAACAACAAATGACTACTCACCGTTGCTCTGTTGAAATACAAATCTGGATTCGACTTTTGAACTGTGTCCTTCTCCTGTAAAGAAAATAAGTAAACTACTAATTAGACTTTGCAAAACTGTCCATCGTTCCACGTTTTCTTTGTCACACAAAAATAATCACAGCATTATTTGTGAAAAATTTGGATCATTTTGGATACAACTCTCATATTCTTTCACATCATTAATAATAACAATAATACTGGGTTCTTATATAGCGCTTTATCACAACCCTAGGGGGCGTATCAAAGCGCTCATTATTTGTTTTTTGAATTATGAGACCCATTTATGTAGCACCTTATAATGAATTATAAGGTGCTTCGGCGCACTCAGCAGCCACTGCCAGAAACACCAGGGCGAACCCCTTCCCTTTTTGATAAGTGCACTGGGTCTTTTACGTGCATTACACAACACACGGTACCAACGGCTTTACGTCTCGTCTGAAGGACGAAGCAATAATGCTTAAGTGTCTTGCTTAAGGACACAACTGTCAAGACCGGGACTCGAACCCACACCAGTCAGTGCACTTGACCGCTCAGCCATCCTTCAGCTTTCATTTGATGATAACAGATTTTGTTCCCCTCTTCCTTCCCCCCACCCTGTTGCTTACCGCTTGTGAGTAGGCACCTAGGCACTGCTTGAGGATTCCTGATTTCTGGCCTCCGTTGAAGAACACTGTGAGGTACGCATTGCCAGCAATGACTGGATACAAATACATTGAAACAAAAACCTCAAATCAAACATTGAATATGCACTCCATAAAATTGGGCTCAGAATATAAGAGAGGAAATGTTTCAAAAACATGTATAATACCATGCATATTAAGCTCTCAATTGCTTTTTTTAGTTTTTTAATTGCACTTACAAATTCTAGAAACAATGCTTGCAATCACAAGTTCAAAATTGCCTTCCCAAACTTTATTTGGGTCACAACTTCAAATTTCACGAAGGTCATTTTAAGTTCTTGTGATAAGTAATAAGTTGTAATCAATACAAATGCGTTATAAAATTGGGTCGAGTACTCCTACAGCAATCCTCTCTTTGCGTTAAACTGTTTACTCACACCATGACGTGCCATCGCTGTAGTCCAGCTGCACTGCCTCTTTGGCATGCTCAACGCTCTCTTGAATGAACTTTGCCCTCTCCTCCGTCGTTTTGCCGAGTTGCCGCAGCACCATGGACAGGTTTCGGAGGGATATTTTGTTTCTTGACTGGACAGTAAAGTATAGTTACAAACAGACGAATGTTAAAGGCACTGGACACTATTGGTAATTACTCAAAATAATTGTTAGCATAAAAACTTATTTGGTAACGAGCAATGGAGAGCTGTTGATAGTATAAAACATTGTGAGAAACGGCTCCCTCTGAAGTAACGTAGTTTTTGAGAAAGAAGTAATTATTTGAATTGATTTTGAGACCTCACGCGTGAGGTCTCAAAATCAAGCATCTGAAAGCACACAACTTTGAGTGACAAGGGTGTTTTTTTCCATTATATTTCGCAACTTTGACGACCAATTGAGTTCAAATTTTCACAGGTTTGTTATTTTGTGCATATGTTGAGATACACCAAGTGAGAAGACTGGACTTTGACAATTACCAAAGGTGTCCAGTGTCTTTAACAGGAGAGTGAAGTATTCGATTGGAAGAATAAACTACTTGTACTTTCTAGCGTACTAATTTGTGTTCTAGAGTGCCTCATAAAATATACAGTGAGATAGATGTAATATTTTCTCTTTAATTTTATTGGGTTTTGGGTTGTTTCTTTTGAAACAAATTTCAATCAAACCGTTCATCATTTTGTGTTGTTCCCTGGGTCCAATTTCATAAAGCCTGTAGGCACAAAAACTCACTAAGCACATACAAATTTTGCTTTGTAAAGAAGGTATAAACCAGCAAAAATTCCATAAAGTTTACATTGTTGTGATTGGTGCGTTCTCAATTTTTGCTTAGAAAAATAAAATTGCTTAGCAGAATTTTCTGCTCAACAACTTTATGACATTGGGCCCTGATTTTGAATCTACAGGTTTTCGTCACTGCTTTTTCTTCCTTAAAAATGTATCATGCATCTTGGTGTTTTTTTGTCTGTGTTTTTTACTGGTGGTGGTGAACACCAGAATACAAGCTTTCAACAAACCACCCTGCGAGTAAAACTTAAAAGAAATGAATACCCTGAACACAAAATGGATTCCCCTTACATGGTTCAAGGCTCCATTGAAGCAGTTCCTCGCCGCTTCAACGTCTTTGTTCTTCCAGTAACATTCTCCCAGTTGGTTCCACGCCTCCACCAGCTTGGGGTCGAGCTTCACCGCTTTGGACAGACATTCCAGAGCCTCCGAACTGAACTCTGACATGACGTTCAGAGCTCTGCCACGTTGAAGCATATACTCTGCTCGATTCTTAATCTGGCCTGAATGACAAAGAACATTGAGTATCAGCATTCATTACAGCAGGGGCCAGATTCATTGCTGACAAAAAAGTCTGAAACTGGGATCCAGATCTTTGGAGGTACATTGAAACGATGGCATTTCCGCCTTTTGAAAACCTCTGGATTTACAGAGTCCAAAGAGCTTTTGGGAACAGTATCCTGAGTGCTAGAGGAGTAGATCAAAGAGCCTGACTTATCTAATTTGCAGAAACACCTAGCAGTTTTTGTTTACCTTAAAAAGTATGAATTCATATAAACATGATAAAAATCTGAAATTTCTCATCCCCGATTCTAGGCCCTTCGACTGAAACCTTTTTCCAGTAGAATCTTTCAGCATAACCATGAATTTTGAGTCTTGATCTTGCACAATGTTAGCAAAAGGGGAGGTCCCTGTGTCTGGAAAAGCCTTTTTGGAATTAGGGCAATTCTCTAGTAAACCTGTTTCATCAATCTGTTACTTTTAAAAGGTAAGTGAGCATTTCGGTAGTTACAATGATCGTAATCCCCCTTCCCTGATGGTCCTCCTCCCCAAGGGTCCCTCTTCCCACCTCTCCCTGCTGCCTGATGATTCCTGGGGATGATCAGGGAAGAGGGTTACGATTAAGATCCTTGCAAATTGCAACTAGCATGTTGGACACCAACTTTTTTGAACAGCGATATGCACACCCTTCTTCAAAATCATAGTCTTAACCCTGATGGAGATTACATACTTTGTATCTCATCTAGGAGTACGATGACCTTCTGGAGCTCCTGGCCCAGTTCCTCTGTCTTGTGAATGGCTCGTTCAATGTCATTCTTCTCAAAGAAGTGGTCTCTGAAGTCATAGAGATCTTGCACAGCTTTCTGAGGAGGAGAGAACAATTTGAAGACTTAACTTTTCAGTTATACTGTAATATATTTTGTTTGACCTCAACCATTCGTGCTTCATTCCCCTCCACCTGACAGGGTCTTGGAACAGGCAATGGCCAGAGTAGCCCGTTGCTAATTTAGAAGGCATACTTCGATGAGTAGGTGAAAGGAATCATGGGATACAAATGGGGGGCAATGACGCCATCATACTTCCTTGTCAACACACACTTGACAATTAGACAAACATTGTTTTTGACACATAATTTACAAAAGTTCCCCCATTTTGGTTTTTGCATCCTATTTCAATGATGCATTGTGCCCTCTGTTGTTCCCACTGCCCCCGTCCCTCACTCTATACCACTCCCAGACGAGGTTCGTTCCACTATCGTCTTTGTGGGAACGAACCTCACATTTATGTTCCAGGAGGAGCTCACATAATTTCACTCCACCATCCAGTCACTCTACTCCGACATGCCTCTGTAGGGGTAGTACGTACACACCCTTACACCCCACTGCCCTGGCCACCTTCCACAGGTCCCTCCCCCCCCCCCTTCCCCTGGCTGCTGAGTGCATGCTGGCAATGGCATGGCCCCCTTCCCCTGCATAACCCCCCACCCCCACCCCACCCCCGCTGCCCCCTCCCCCTTCCCAGAGCAGAGTAAATTTTGATTATAAGATAACTTAATGATAAATTTGAAGCAACAAAATTGAGAATTACGTCACCTTTGCTCTATCCAAAATATTCTCGTTTTCGTCTGCTGTCGCCATTGCTGCAAAGTGGTTTATACACAACGGGTAGAATCAATGGATCAGTGGTAGTTCGTGAGCATCAAAAACCAGGTTGACACTTTGTTTGTGTTGGCTACTGAAATTAACTCCGCCCACCGCCATCCAACCCCATCCTTTCTATTCTATCCAAGTGCCCTAATGTGCAACCGTAGTAAACAAAACAACATGGCGCCTACCGATAGAGAAGTTGAGAACGTGAATCCAACGATTCATTCTCGGTTATTGGACAGAGAAACCACCGCAGAGGAGGAAGACGATGATGTCGTGGACGAGATTGATGCAAGGGAGATTTTTGATATCCTTTAAATTGTAAATGATTGCAGCTTGGTTTGCAAAACAATGATGAATTTATATATTTGTTTTTTTAATTTAACTTCGTCGTCATCAATCAATGAATGTTGTCGTGTGGATGCGAAATAAGTTTTACTAACTAAATACGAATGTTATAATCTAGTGATCAAAAGTTATATTAAGACTGGTTTATGAAGTTACAGATTTGAAAAAACAACAACAATTGGATCCTGTATTCTTTAGCAAGTTTCCAGGCATCACTCCTGTCGTGCCCTCGGCCTAAATATGTATGGCATGCTTGGCCTTGGCAATGTTTCAAAATTCAAATGACATCATCATTCAAGTTCTAGAGTAAAGACAACATGACAACAGTTGTTCATGAAGCTTTAATTACAACTTTGGGGCTATATTATTAATAACAAAATATCCACTTCCAACAGGTTATCAAATTAGTAATTGGCCAGTTTTCTAATTTGCCAACCCACAGCCCTGTTAATGTTATATTATTAAATTAATATTGAATTTGTATAGGATGTTGGAGATAAATATAACATTAATCAGCTAATTAATGTAATTATTAGTAATAATTATGTCAAGCAAAGGCAATTTTGAACGTCTGTGGATGTTTTTTTTAAGGTTGAGACATTATTTTATTTACTAATTATAAAATGTACTAACTACTGTATTAACTGTTAATGGAGTGTTACGTATGATGTTTTCCATTCCAATCCTTAACGTTATTTTCTACATCTAATCAGACATATCAACGACCCTGAACACCCCCTCAGCTTAGAAGATTTAAATGTTGTCACTCATTCACAAGTTGAGGTAAATATAAGTGAAAAGGTTGTTTATTTTGTTATCATTGTTATTGGACTTCCCCCAATTTTAGTTGCAATAATCTTCCATTGTATAGTAACTAATAGACCATGGCACCATATTTACAAGAAGATTGGCCTTTGAGCATCCAGGTGATTCTTGGCAGGCAAGATACTGACCAAAGTAAAACAAGCTTTATCGAAACGGAACAACAGCTGATGAAGTTTGAATATGTACCTCATCTCTTCATATCAAAAGTTGATCAAAGCTGTACACTGCCAACTTCATAAAATTTCGGGTTGAACAAAAACAAATTTACTAGAGTGGGACTTGAACCTGCGACCTCCGGATTAAAGTGCCGGCGCTCTACCGACTGATTTATCTAGCCCTATGTTGGCGGTCGCCCTATTTAGTCAATGCCTTTGTTCGGGGGTGCCAGTAAAAAGCCATTTAACCTGTAACTGCCGTGTAGCCAGGGATCACACACAAGTTTAAGATACAACCTGGGAAACGGCAGCAGAGGGGTCACCTTAAGGGAATCAAATGTGATTTCAAATATTCAGTAATAAACCACAAGGGAAACTGAGTGGGTGAATTTTAAAAAAATAGTTTTGGGTTGAACAAAGACAAATTGACAAGTCCCACTCTAGTAATTTCTTTTTGGTTGAACCCAAAATTATTTTGAAAGTTCTACTCAGTCAGTTTTCCATGAGGTCTATCCCTTAAATTTTAAGATTGTAAGCTTTCTTTCAGTGAGCTGTGATCACTTTGTGACTGCAGGATCTCCAAGTCCTGTGTCTGCCTTGTAAACAAGAGTTACATTCTCTTTAGTGTCTCACATCTCGAACTGTCATTGTTTTTTTTCTCAGGTGGATAATAGAGCCAACAGTGTGAAGGTGTTGTTTACTCCGACCATACCGCACTGCAGCATGGCTACACTCATCGGCCTCTCAATACGTGTGAAACTTCTCAGATCTCTGCCGCCTCGATTTAAGGTGAGATTCTTTGCACGATAACTGGAGCTCAAATTTTTGGGGAATATCTACAAGACAGCAGGGCTTGTAGAGTGGACAAGAATTTATTTTACGAGACGAGGGGTTTATTTCACAAAACTCTTCCTAACTTAGGACTAGTCCTAGGCAATGCTAAGAGATAGGACTAGTCCTAAGTTAGGACCAGTACTTAGGACTAATCCTATCTCTTAGCATTGCCTAGGACTAGTCCTAAGTTAGGAAGAGTTTTGTGAAATCGACCTCAGAATCAAAATGAGTTGAACAAGTACTCAGAGAAGATCTATCTCATTTGTACGTGTAATTTGTGTACTTGAATACTGAAAAGAATTGAAAGATATTTTATCAGACTCATAGTCACAATTTTTTTGCAAAGGTAGCCTGTTATTATTCAATTGAAAAACACAAGACCACCAGGCTTGTCCAGTCGTGAGTTTACTTCCCTGACATTAAAATCACTGGCCTCAGGCCTGTGGTCCAGTGTTAATTTTGAGCCCTGCTGATAACCATGGAGAAGCCATCTTGTGTCATTTGAGGCTGGGTGGTCTGGTCACTTTATCAACTTAAAAGAATCAGTAACGATTCGACTCTGCTATTGGCACAGGGAGCATGACCAAGATGATGGCATCATGATTAAGTTCTTTAACCAGAACCTTCAGTTTGAGTGAAAAATGAGAAAGCATTAAAAGACTTCTGACAAGGGTCCAATTTCATAGAGCTGCTTAAAGCAGAAAATACTGCATAAAAAGTGTCTGCTAAGCAGAAATGAGCAGGATACCAGTCACAAATTGTACGCATGACGTTGTAGTTTGGCTGGTAACCTTACTCTGGTAAGCATCATGTTGTTGTGCTTAGCTACTTTTTGTGCTTAAGCAGCTCTATGAAATTGGGCCCTGCTCTAAAACATGCATAGATAATGAGCTGGAAAAAAGAACTTAAAAAAATGTTCTTTCTTGGCAGGTCGATGTAAAGATTTATCCTGGGAGCCACGCCTCTGAGGATGCAGGTATGAATAACTCCATACAATTATAAATATCTCATTTCTTCTTTTGCTTGTTCACAAAATGGATTTCAAAGGCCATTGTTTTAGATTACTTTTCTCATAAATGCTCTTGTTGTACCTCAATTTAAAACATTGGCAGACTCTGTCTCGCAGCGATTTTTGCTTAGAAAACTCTGTATTTGGCCTGCAGATTCAAAGTCAATTGGATGGCCAGTTTTCTTTTGTATACCACAGTCGGTATACTCCTTACTCACATACCTTGTTTGCTGTTTGCAAACGCTAGAAAGAGGCACATAATTGTCTGGTTTTGTAATTACACAGGTGTGTCTTGAGTTGTTTACTAAAAATCTTGTATTATTTTTTGTTTTTTTCTTTCAGTAAATAAACAGCTTGCAGATAAGGAACGAGTGGCAGCTGCCCTAGAAAACAACCATCTCCTTGAAGTCATCAATCAGTGTCTCGTTCTGAAAAGATGAGAGTCCCTATCAGAAGTCATTATTCCAACTCCGAATAGACCAGAAGCACAACTCCTGTCTCCCTGTCCCCATCCCCCACACCCCAACCAGCTTTTGCATGTTATACAAAATTGCTGAAGGTCACAGTTATGTTAGAACTCCGATCCTGCGGATGTGCCCCGTTCATTTGTTTGGGGAGAAACCTACTCCTCACTTAATATGATACTTCACAGAGGCAGAGTGCCTCCATGACCTTTGCAGAGCTGCCAGGTCTCCCTGGTTCTACACAAAGCTCCCTGAAAACAAAACCAATCTTCTTTCCATGTTCTGATGAACAAATTTGAAAAATCTCCCTGATTATGGAAGCTTTTTCCCTACATTGATCTTCCTGATTGTTGTACAAAATCTCCCTGATTGCAAGATGCAAATGTTGGCTCCATGCTCTTTGCAGAGCTGCCAACTCTCCCTGATTCTACAGAAAGCTCCCTGAAAACAAAACCAATCTTTTTTCCATGTTCTGATGAGAACAAATTTGAAAAATCTCCCTGATTATGGAAGCTTTTTCCCTGCAATGGTCTTCCTGATTGTTGTACAAAATCTCCCTGATTGCAAGATGCAAATGTTGGCAGCTCTGCTTTTGGTCATTGCCTTGGTGCCTCTTGAAATGTTGCAGTAGACATTTAGATTTTCTTCATAGAAGTTCCCTTGACTATTAAGAAAAAACTACCTTGCCCATATAAGATCCAAGTATCAGGGCCCAATTTCATAGAGCTGCTTAAGCAGAAAATATTGCTTGACAATTGTCTGCTAAGCAGAAATGGGCAGGATACCAGTCACAAATTGTACATGCGACATAGTAGTTTGGCTGGTAACCTTATTCTGGTAAGCATAATTTTACTGTGCTTAGCTACTTTTTGTGCTTAAGCAGCTCTATGAAATTGGGCCTAGATCTGTGGTAAAAATAAGCAGAAAAAGAAACCAGTTTGTCCCCTCTCAATCCCTTCTCTCCACACACTCAGTGGGTATCCTCCTGTGAAGTTATTTGTATTTCTGAGAACAATGAGGATCTACAAAGCCGAATAACTTGTTAACCTAATTTGACAGGTGTTGCTCTTTTATTGGCAATTTTCAGTTCTCGGTGCATACAAAAATCAACAGAATACAAGTGTACCACATGTAGGAATGATTTCTTTGCAAAATACTTTTGTAATACCATCATCAACTTGAAACTAATACTTAATGGGATACTTAATAGTTTTCAAGCCTTAAGAAATATGTTTTTCTTTCCTAATAGTGATTAACACTTTTTTTTCTTTTTTTTATATTTTAAAAACTTAAGTTGTAGCACTGCTTTTGTAAGTATATTCACTCTCTTTACACTAAAAGCTTTGGATGTTTTGTAAGATCTGAATTTACTTTTGAAAACTTCTGGTGTGGAAGTCAAATCATATGACTTCATGGTCAAGCTAGGGGAGGTTTTCTTTAGCTGTGTGGTAAAAGTAAAAAGTGAAATCAGATAATTGATACTGATTGTAAATAAAGTTGTAAACAGAAATTGTATACACATTGTGTTGTGTCGTGTCATCCATAAAACCAAAGCACATGTACTCATAGACCCCCCCCCCCCCATTCCCCTAGTTGGTGTTACCATGGAGGTAGGAAAACAAACCAAGACTGTAAAGTAAAATTAGTCTGGTGATTCCTACTCCCAGATATTTATATAAAATTTGTAGGGTAGATGGCCTTAGCTTTCGATCTAAACCTGACCTTGTCTGAGCATAACAAGCAGAACAAAACATATCCATTTATAGCAAAAAAGAGAGGCAAAGAACACTATGTATATACATGTACACATTTTTGTTTCTCTGTTCTTTGTGCTGTATAAGGATAATCAAGCTACACACAGGACATTTTTGTAAGGGTATAATTTAATACAATTATTTCTGGTCATAAGCTCCTTCGCACGTCCCCAGCGCCTTGCCTTAAAACCAAAGGCGCTGGGATGGGCAAACGTATCGTTAACGTTAATGCTCAGTCCCATCATGCATCACACTCACACTGCAAGCACTGCAAGCACTGCACGCATGACGTACTTCCTGAACAAGAATCTGTGCAAGCTGATTAGCCCATCCCAGCGGTCCTGGATAGGCCGCTGGGGCCGAGCGAAATAAGCTCCCTGTTGTTGGTGTAACGTAACAATGAGGGCGCTATACTATATTAACGGTGAAGCAACCTTCCACTGGTACTATGCTAGTACGCCTATGCTATTTTTACACACGTTTCGGGGACCATTGACAATTAACTTTCACCACATCAAATGGGGAAGTTGGTGCTTGAAAACTTAAAGTTGTAAAAAACGATTTCACTGTTTTTGGCAGGAAATTTGTGTGTTCGGTTCGAGTGCTCTCTTTGGATTGAGGTAACGTGTGGCAAGTTTATTATATTTTCTAGCCGTGCTATTTTGTGTACGGAAGACTAAAGCCCAAGTGTGTTTTTCATGAGGTTTTTCTCTCTCCACACCCTCTCCATGCATTCATTGTTGACATGATTGACAGTGACATTGACTTCCGGGTTTTATTGAATGTAAAATAAATGTTTCTATGAAATTATTTGCTTATCAATTTCAGCTTACATAATTTAATTTCAGAGCAGTCATCCTTGTAGAATATGAATTGTGATTAACTAAAGTCATTGCAAAGCACAGGCATCTCGAAGGTCTTTAAAACAGGTTCATAACTTCATTTAATTATCATATTGATCAAATCATAAAAAATTAAATGTAATTAATACGTTTCAAGTTAATACTTCAATTCTCCTATCATTCAATGAAAAAAGGCTTACAATCTTGTCAGGTTTCAGTTTTGTTTTAAAGGGCATTGTTCATGAAGCTGATTTAGAACAGTTTTCCATAGCTTGGGTTGACATTACTAACCTAGCCCCCAGGAGTCCAGCGTATTGGCACTATTGTTTTTATGGGGATATTACTAACCATGCTAACAGTAGAGCAAGTTCTCATTTTGATGTAATAATGGACAGCATGGGCCGGAGGTGCACGTAGTTTGTACGTGTCATCAACCTGCTCTGGTAGATAAACTATGTTGTATGCAAGCGAGTCTAACCTGGGCTAATCCATGACGTGTACATGTAGTTGTGTATGGAATCAATTGAAAGTTGAATTCTAAACAAGATTGAAAAAAGGGCAGTCTTCTTGGTATTGTTTTCCCAGCATTATGTCAAGTATAAATAGATTTTGTGATTTTTTTAAAACATTGTTTTTGGGAACGATGCTGAATCTAACATAACCACTTTTTCTCTCATTACAACCTAAAAAATATAATCACATTTGAGCTGTTCAGATGCTTATTGGGTTCATGATGAATGAACACAATTGGATGGGGAAATTTCGTTGTGTGTTCAAGTGTTTCAGACATTGTGTTTATATATTTACTAAAGTGTATAACTATTTACATTTGTAATTTTTCTTCCAACTTATGTTTTTTAATTTTTATCATTCAGTGGCTCGCAGGATCAAAGGATTGAGCCACTGGTGCTCTGATGTTTTTTTCCCCCAACTGATTTAACAAGAAATCATCAAGATGACGAGCAGTGTGACCGTCATCGACACATCAAGGGGTGATCCCTCCATCATCCGTCTCGCTGTGGAGATGGAGGGAAAGGGAGGCAAACTTTACTGCTTAGATCAGGTAATTCTGTCCGAAACGATTACATGTGTCTTGACCCCCACCGCCATAACCCTCCAAAAGTCATCACTTGGCTTTGCTGGAAATTCAGAGATTTTTATACATCAAACTTCTTGGCAAGAGGTCAGGCATGTATATAGATTATCAGACTATTTTCATGGATATGGAACAGTTTGTGTCCGAGCACATAGAGAGTTGGGATTTAATCATAGGAACTTGTTCACCCGACCCCCCTAAGATGTTTTTACCACTTTCTTTGTGATTCCAATATCTTAAACTAAGTCCCCAGGGCTCGAAATTAACACTGGACCGTAGGCCTGAGGCCAGTGATGTTATCGTCTAGCCAGTAATTCACAACCAAAAAGTCCGGTGATCTTGAGTTTTGAAATTAAATTATAATTCCTCATTGTGTTCAAATGTTGACTTTAAGTCTGATATATACATGTACCTTTTAATTCTGTTGAGTATCAAAGCATTCCACCAATAATGCAAGTGAGATAAATCTTCTCTTAGTGTTTGTTTGTTGAACTATGTACAGTCTCTTCCCATTTCGATTCTGGTCTTGTAAAGTAAGTTCTGGGCCAGCAAAAAATGTTTAGCTACAAACCCTGCAGTCTTATGGAATTGAAATGAATTTGGACTTTCTTGTGCTCTACAGAATAAACCCCTTGTGAAGATCATTGAGGAAGTCTGCCACACCTACAACGTTACTAACCCAGTGGAGTACGCCCTGCAGCACACGGACGAGAAACTCACCTACATCACCGAGGAGAACCGCAGTGAACTTGCCAACGGGATGGTCCTCAAACTGTCCGACTCTGCTGTGAGTCTTTTTCCTATTGACTGGTGACCTCTTGCATCTTTTCATCTTTGCAGTTTTTTTTTCAAACTTTTGATGATTTATCTAAAGATATGTATTTAACAATCAGGGCCCAATTTCATGGCTCTGCTTACCGTAAGCAAAGAATCGGCGCTTGCGGAAGCAGGGAATTCCGCGCTTACGTCAAGCGTATTTCATGGGTTAGCGGGAATTTCGGCTTGTGCGCGTGCGTACTCCACGTTACTAGGCATTCTACGCTTACACAGCTAGTGCAGAAATTCGGCGCTTGAACAGTAAGCGGAGAATGGTCACCGCAAGCGCAGAATTCGGCGGTAAGCAGAGCCATGAAATTGGGCCCTGGTGCAGCATTGTTTATCATGGCAAAACTGCTGGTTTTTTTTTTTTTTTTTGGGGGGTAGGTACAGCATTGGTATTGCTTCAGCAATGGACTCTCTCATATAAGGTACAATCATAGATTGGTTTTTATCAACATAATGCCGATTTACAGGCAAAGTTACAAAGAAAGATACAATAAAAGTCACATGTGAAAGTTTCAGCTAAATCTAGTGTCTACTTGCTGAGAAAACATATTCAACTTCACCATAATTTGCTTCTCTTCAACCAGGTGTTGTTTTAGTGGGACCCGTCGGGACCTAGCAGGCAGGTTTCAGAAAGTATCAGGTTTTTTTTTTACATGTAATTAAACTTGATGACACCAGTTCTATTCAAACGAGAACTCTCTATTTTTTTTTTCGGGAATAAAATAGGGTAAGATGGCTAAAGATGTCTTCAGTAATCTCCAGTCCGAAGATCAAGATGAAAAGTTTCAGGCGATGCGGAAACTGTCCAAGGCCTCGGCAGACTTGACCTTTGCCCAGGAGTTCTGCAACCTCGGTGGCGGTAACCTACTGGTGCAAATGGTGGAAGAGGGCACAGAGTAAGTAAGAGGGTATCGTGCCTTCAGGTACTTCATAGCTTCATAAATGTGATCAGTTTTTGTGATGAAATTTGTACAGGTGCATTTAAAAAAAAAAAACATACCTGACTGGGGTCACAGTACATGAACACTGTACCTGCCCAAGACCATGCAGTGCTTATTGCTGCATTACAATAAACATTCATTATTTACTGTCCTGCAAAAAAACATATCCCAACAAACTGTATGCCATTAACCCTCCTACTCTCAGTGACTCTTGGCAACATTTTCCAGTGAGTTGACCAACCATTTGAAACCAGTCGACTGCCAAGGTTGTGTACGGTGGCACAACTGTGCACAGAACTAACTGTGTACTGTGTACATGCATTCCCCCATGGTATCATATTGCAGGCTGGCATAGTTTATCTATCATTCAAAACCACAGTGAATAGTATTGAATGGTCAGACAGCAAGAGGGTTAAAAAGAGTGCATACTTCTCTTTAATGTTACATACAATTTGCCATGTTTTTCATCTGATACCACTAGTAGCATATGAAAAAAGACACTAACTTACTGTCCATCCATTTTTTTTGTGTTTTCCTACAGGAAACCCCATACTTATGCAGATATGGGTTCATAATCTATTTGGAAACTCAAAGTTTTTTCTCCCGAAAGGGTGTCTGTGTTTTTGTCTGATATTTTTTTAGATGATATTCGTTTCTTTTAGCTCAGACATCAAAAAGTTATTGAGGAAAAATGTCCTAAAAATGTATTTTGGTTTGCTCACTATAGCGTTATCCTTTGTTCTGGCTCTAGGCAGGGAGATGCGATGGCCTACACCCTCTCCAGTTTCTTGGAACTGATGGAGCATTCCATTATCCCGTGGGAGAACATTACAATCAAGTTTATCAAGCGGGTATGTTACTTTATCATACTCTACAATTAGATGATTGGACCGTCCACCAGTACAGGGCTGATTTAGCTCAGTTAGCTGATGTTTCTTCACTTCCCACTTGTCTTCTACACTTGTACCTTTTGGCTGTGAGGCCACACTGCACCCATTATCCCAGTATTGTCCCCCCTGGCAGATGCGGAATGCAGCCCTATGCGTCTACCATTTCCACCCTTCAGGGGGTGAAATTTCTTTGTGTACATTTTGACACCCAACATGGGGGACACAGGCCTTGCCCTTAAGCTTTTTGTAAAGTAGCCCCCCGGGCCAGTAAACTGTGCATTTTACTTGCCCCCAGGAAGTTTTAGTAGCCCAGATTTTAAACAGGAATTGCCATAAATGTAATGCTCTGATGTGTTAATGTTAACGATCACAACCAGTTTAATGATCAAATGAAGTTATATTCACACACTCAATAACGATTAGCACATTTTATACATTAATTATTCACATCTGAAAAGGAAGAAATGAGCATTTTAAACAAATAGGTTGCACTGTTTTTAGTAGCCCACAGGGCAAGTTGAGAAGTGGTGTTTACTAGCCCATAGCATTTTTTACTAGACAATGTACGCTGGGCTAGTGTTAAGGGCGAGCCCTGGGGACAGGATAAGTGTGCTGCACATCCTGCATGGGGGGTCAATAGCCTTAAGTGCTGCAAAGGGATCGTTTTACCGAAGACTGACGACTGAGGGGCAGAGCATCCGTACGGCATTCAGGCCTGCCCGTTTATTCATATGTAATTTTTTTTTTTCCCCTCTCAGATTGGCTCTTACGTTAATCGTACTCACTCCTCTCACTCCACCGTCCTGCAACCAAGCGATACCACAATAACTCTCAAAGCTCTGGCTATCTTAGAGAGTCTCATTCTGAGCAGGTAAGTCCTTTGGACGTTGACTTCATTCTAGGGGGGGGGGGAAGTTCTCACTAACATCAAAGTAAAAACATCGAAGACTCTTACTTCAGGCGATTGTGACTGCGAAGTGAGTTTTCGTGAGGCAGACCATCGGTCTGTGCTGTGTTTCAAATTGTGATGCCCGGGAAACTTGTGTCGCTATCATAGTTGTCGTGAAGTGTGTACCTTGCTTAACACGTTGACAAAGTTAGAATGGTGTCCGTTGCATCTGTTGAATTCTTTAATGTGCTAACATTTAATTGGGAGAACCAATTTGTTGTTATTTGTTGTTCTTGAATTTTAAGGGGGGGGGGGAGAGCAGAAGGTCATGGTGTTGTTTTTGTGCTCTATTGAAAAGTTCCCATTGACTTTAGTACCCTTTGCCATGTTTACGAAATGGAAATGGCCTTGCTCCCCAGAGTTGAAATTCTGGGTCAAAGTAAATGCTTAAAGGCCCTGTACACTATTGGTAAGATCGAAAAACACAATGTTCACAGATTCACACATAACTTACAATGATTTAAAGTAAGTAATGGTAGAAAGGGTACCTTAAAATATTTCTGCCTAAAATGCTATCGTTTCTGAGAAACGAGTAAAACAATAGTAATTATCGCGCGCGATAATTTGAGAAAACAGAAAACACATAAGATCTCTTTTCACCATTTTCTTGTGACCTCGATGACCAATTGAGCTCAAGCTTTCACAGGTTTGTTTGTTCGTGCATATGTTGAATCACACAAAATGTGGACACTGATTTTGAGCAGTTACCAAAAGTGTACAATACCTTTAAGCATGCGTCGCAAGTTTCTTTCATTGTCAATTAACCTTCATGTAACATAACTCTAGCATTAACCTAAATACTCAAAAACGTTAACATGTTTTGAAGGACTCTGAACTTTTTGGAGGAAGAGAAAGGTTTCGCGTTGAGAACGCAACTTCAAAAGGACAAGCCAGTTCGTGACGATTAATTTATACTTTACTGATAATGCAAAAAGTAAACTCGTTCTCCATTTGCAAAGAGTTCCAAGTACTAACAATGTTTCCAAACAGATAT
Source organism: Pycnopodia helianthoides (assembly GCA_032158295.1). Taxonomy (NCBI): domain Eukaryota; kingdom Metazoa; phylum Echinodermata; class Asteroidea; order Forcipulatida; family Asteriidae; genus Pycnopodia; species Pycnopodia helianthoides. Next base: position 20,660,219 of record CM063246.1, on the reverse strand, counting down.
TGACTTAAATCTCTCCTTTGTACAATCTTTGTAACCTTTTTATTTTTACATAGAGGGCAGTCGGATTCCTTTAGGACGTAAGTGCATCTGGTTTGAAGAAATTTTTATATATTTTTCATTGCTTCTGCGATTTTGCACAAATTCCCCCCCCCCCCGCTGTTTTCGCACAAGTGTAAAAGTATATTTCCTTTTAGTAGTAGGTTGACAAACACTTTTTTTCTCTATTTTCAAGAATGATGATTATTTTAATTTCAGTGGAATTTTTTTATTTGTTTACGAGAAAGACGAGCAGACAGATTTGATTTATTTTTAATGCTCAAAGTTTCTTTGGTTTAATGTTGACCCTTATCCCAGTCGACTTTAGAAATTTTTCCGTCAGAAATGCTGTAATTGACAGAGGAGGGCGCTTAAAATACCGATCCCATTGTTTGGGGACAGCCATTTTAAAAGCTGTCACCTCATCCAGGCTTTTCGTGAGAGCACCGTTTCAAAGAAATGTTTGCTGGGTAGTTTGATCGAAAAGGAGATGACTGGAAGCAGGAGTGACAAATTTCAGACTTTTATCTCATCTCAAACTTTTTTTAAATGTATGCCTTGTGAACAAGCGAGTTGTTATTTTCTACAGATATCAATAAATTATTGATATTTGACCTACTTCTCTAGTGCAGAGAATACTTTTTCCCGGAAGCTCCTTGAAATCTCTAATTCCAGGGGTTACCAAGAGGTGGAAATGCCATCATTTCAACGCACCTCCCAGTATTTAGAACCTCAATCTAGACCTTTTTCGTCAGTAATGACTCTCACCGGTGCGAAAGAAAAATACCAGACATGTATCTCCTTTGGAAAAAGAACCACTAAATAGTAAACAAGGAGTTGATACTACGATAGCACTTTCACATGTTTTTTGTTCGGTGGTTTTCACCTTCCACACCTTTAACTTTGAAAGGGACACTTTTATGCGTGAAGTGTAAAGATTTGTCCATAGCTTGACTTCCTTTGTGTCTATGTAAATTGCACGCTTTTTTTTCGCTGTTGTGAAAAAGCAGGGACTAGTTCTAAAGAGCCTGCAAAATACACACTTGTCCTTTAGCACAGAACTGTTTTACTTAGTCGAAATGGATCACCAGCCAAAACACCATGTAATATACCTTGTGAGTGACTGGTTCCCTGCAGGTTGGTTAGCATAGTATCGTTTTCTACCTTACAGCTCTACGTAATTGGGCCCAGGCTCCTTAATTTTTTGATATTTGTTTTGTACAGATCCCCCTGAAGGGACAGAAAAGAAAAACAAAATGGAACAGATGAAACCAAAATATGAATTGTTTCCCTCAAAATATTGAAAGCAATTAGCATAATATTTACAGAGAACAAAATACTAAATTGAGGGAATGAAATACTATTTTGAGGAATGAAACAATATGTGGAGGATTGCAATATATTTCCCAGTTTGTTTTTTTCTTTACCTGTCCCTGTAGGGGCTCCGTATATTTGTGTATTTTTGTACCAATGAAGATCTTTCTTTTGATCTATATTTTGGTGTTGACATAGACACTTGCTGATTGCCTTTAAAGATGCATCGCCACCAATTTTTTTGCCAAATCTGTAAACAAAAAAATTGATTGAAATATAGCAATCAATATTTTCTTTTTGCCAAGGAAGCTATCAACATTTCATTTGAGACACTGAATGAAAAAAACCTTTCAAAGATTGGTACTAGTTAGTGAAAACCTGGTTAAAAGATACAATTTGGTGTTTTGACCCTTCACGTTCTCTCATTGCACTTTTGCAGCAACCAGTACAAAGAATGTGCATCTTGCAAGTATTTTGTGTGTGCAAAAGTATTTTATGTTTTTCTAGATTGAAACATTATTATCTGTCAAAATTTGTTTGGAGAAAAAAAAATCACACTGTTTTAATGCGTAGGTCTTTTGGCAAAAAAACTGGCGCTGCATCTTCCAGACCTTTGTCATGGTGCTGTGCAATTTTGGTTTTTCCTTCTCACTTTTTTCTTTGATTTAATTCCTTTAAGTTTCTTCTCTTAGTTCAACTTGATTCGACCAAAAGCCAGGTTTATTCCGAATGAATGGCTTGGGTAGTGGCTATGGCCTGAATGCCCCAAAAGTCTCGTTTTTCAATGTTGTTTGCTGCCAATGACTAATGAGCACACAGGGCACCTGACCAAGATGGCCGCACCATGATAAACGTCTCTATCCGCTCCATCAATAGAGCTGCGTCAGTCCTTTCTCTGTTTTTTTTGTGTCATTTTGAAAGAGTTCTGCACAACACTATCCCAACTAATTTCACGTTATTTAAATGTAAAGAGCCATTGCACCCTATACCGTCGTACAGCTTATAGAGAAATAATGACATAAGCAAGGAAAATAATTTCAAAGTTCTTGATTTGGTTTTGTTGAGGGCTACCGTAAACTGAAAGAACCCATGCAATTTTATGGACATCCTGAGCTCTATGAAATTGAGGGGAGGGGCAGAGCAATTGGTTATCATTCAGGGCTCGAATTTAGGGGGGGGAATCCACAAGACCACAGGGCTTGTAGATTAACATTTTTACTGGACCAGAATTTATTTTACAATGCCAGTATCGAGTGAGAAGGAACTTTCTTAACATATGTAAACTGTTTTGTATTGGAACAAGCACTCAGAGAATGGTATTAATGCTTGGATACTCTTAAAAAGATATTTATTTGACGCAGAATCAACATTTGAACCTCATTGTTTAAAACTTTTTATTCCACAGTGAGGTACATGTACTTTTAGTCAGTTGAAAAACACGAGACCACCGGATTTGTCCGGTCCTGGGTTTACTGGCCGAGGCTAGAATCGCTGGCCTTGGGCCCGCAGTCCGGTCCTGAGTTTACTGGCCCTAGGCTAGAATCACTGGCCTTGAGCATGCAGTCCGGTCCTGGGTTTACTGGCCCGAGGCTAGAATCGCTGGCCTTGGGCCTGCAGTCCAGTGTTAACTTCGAGCCCGATCAATCATTTTGTACTCATTTCAAGCCTTGCTCAAGTACCTCAAGTACCGGAACAATTCATGTTATATAGCTTTCCAACTTGCGGTCAGGGGTGCAGCATTTAAAAAGTTAGAGTAGAATTTGTTTTGTATTCCAACAAAACGATACATTTTTTATAACGTTTTTTTTTTGCCTTCCTGTTCAGCTCGGAGTTGTACACCAACATTGCCAATGAAATCACCTTCCCCAATCTTGTGCCACATCTGGAGAGGTGAGTTGTCATGTTTATGTTACCACAACAAAATACAACAAGACTTTTTGTAAAGGCGGCAAACATTGGGAGCTCAGTTCAAAACTTGATTAAAGCAAAATATTATGAACAAGTCCTCATGAAACAATCTATATCCTTTAGATCTTAGTTCTGCTTATTATGTTCACTACTTACTATGAGTTATTTTTTTGCATCACAACACACTGATTTTGTTGACGTAGATTACAGAAATAAATGTAAACTTGAATTGAGTTTAGTTAAACTAGTTAGTGTACTGTGCTTCATAGTATAGATAGTTCCCAGTAGACGCCATCTTTAAGGGCAAATTGCATTTTGGCTTGCAGGTGCGTCAAACGCTCAACTTATTACGCAGCCGCGTGTTCACTGACCAATCCTGCAATGAGTTTCGTGAAATGCGCGCGTGTTGCACGCCGTTCTCACACGAAACGCACGACTGTTTGTTCTAAACTGCCCGTAAAGATGGCCGATTTACGTCATACTGCAACCTATCTATTGCATCAGTGAAAGGTGAAAGCCTTATTTAGCGGTCATCGTTCTAACGCAAGAATGACAATCATTAACGAGAACAGTGTATGACGTCAGAAGTGGTGTTTGCTGCCCTCAGGGACCTGCACAACAAAACCCCTCTATACCCTCCGCAATCACCTCCTCCTCCTCCTCCTCGACCTACCCTTACCCCTACCCCTACCAAGCCTTCCCATCATCCTCTGGGTATGAGTCCAAATACCCACACCCACTCGGAAAGGGTGGCTCCTCTTCCTGCTCGGCCAGAACCCCTTCAGTTGTGTAAGTCACGCCCATTTTGCACGCTTCCCTGACCCCCTTTTTGCTCAACAACTAAAGCATCTCCTGCATGTGCACCAGACTGCTGCAATCCTCCGTTAGGAGCAAAATGACAGCGTTACTTTCACAGCCGCCCTCGAGGTTCAAGGTTGAAAGTTCAAGGCTCAGGATTGATTTATTTCCACAGTATCAAAATCAATCAATGACAAGAGCAGTTACAAAATAATACAACAATCTACAAGTTGTATCATTGATACTATGACCCTTTCACTGACTGCCATGTGTAGCTACTGTCTGTCCATGGTCTGCCAGTTTTGGGATTCAAAATTGCACGTGAAGATATGGACGTCTGACTGCGCACCCGTCGCCTAAATTATGCTCTGCACAGTAACACATGGAGGAACTGCACCCAAAGTGGTGCAGCCGAGATTTCTTTGTGGTGAAAACGTTAGGTGAATTGGGGTTGAAAAAGAAATTAATTCTTACTGCGGTGTTTTTAAGAATCTGTTAAGAAGCAAAGCTTGTGAGCATGGGGCCCCGGACATGCATGCCCATTGAGCCGGAGTCGAGAGAAAAAAAAATAACAATAAATACCATTCTCATGAAATACGTAAATTGCACATCGTGCAGATTTGTTAACTGACTGGTGGGCAAGATAACGGGACATCCACAACTTTTTGTATGGGGCTGATGGTGGCGTGACGCACACGCCTTTGTGCATCTGCCTAGTGCACAACTCTATGGCCTTTGCCAACCAATAGTGTCTGTATGCATGCGTGAATATGATTAGCATTTTTCATGGGAAAAAAGCTAATGGAGTGGTCAGTCTTCATGCAGCACGAGTCGGGCTCAATTCGGTGACATTGAGTTGAATGATATGATAACCAAGATGGCTCCACCACAGTATTGATTAGGGTCAGTCGGTCAAGAAAGCAGCAGCCGATTTCACGCAACTTTACGCAACTGCTTAAGTCCACTTGGGCCACATCTTATTGCGAAGGGCTGAACATCCGCAATGAATAATGTGCAAGTGAATTTTTATGCAGTTGCATAAAGTTGGGTGAAATGGCTGTACATGTTCCAGAACCTGTGTAAATTTATTGGCAAGCTGAAAGTGTGGCGAGTTACTTTGATAGTGAAGAAATTGCATGGTTTGGGCATTTATCACACGGATTGAATTTAAGTTTGTTCAATACTTCAACAACACGGCACTTTTCCAACATATTCATGCCCCCCTCACCCACTCCAGTTTGCCAACACCACCATCTCCCCAGTTGTCCAACATCCCCCCACAAGTTTACCACATATCCCCTTCCTTCCCCCGCCACACTCACACACTATGTTCGCCATTTTAAAAAACATGTGGAGCAAATTTGGGTTTGTGCACACTGTGCAGAGCTACCAACTCGCCCTGATTCTGCAATTCTGCAGAAATTCTGATGAACGAACTTGAAAGTCTCCCTGATTGTGGAACTATTATGTTGAATGTAATTCTAAATATCTCCCTGAGTGTTTACAAAATCTCCCTGATTGCAAAGTGCAAATGTTGGCAGCTCTGCTGTTGACACATGACATTATTATCTCCGTTTAACAAACTTTGCGCGACAAAACACTCTCTACATTGCACTTGATGATTAATTTAATCAGACATTTAAATTTAAATTAGACATTCAGTTTCCCCAAAAATATAGCTCCCCCCCCCTTCACTTGTCGCCAATCCCCCTCTAAATTGTAGAGTATTTGAACTTTGCCAGTATCAGGCCTGGCCGGACTGTCATCTTTGCTAAAGGGCACTTCAATTAGAAAATGTTTTACAGGGTTATTCGGAAAGGGCACAAAGGTCGGGCAAAATCAAGGGCAACACAGCATGACATCAGTTGCCTCTTTGAACTTGAAGTTCCTCGCCTGCTGCATGCTAAACTGCTTCGTGAATACCAAGGGAAATCTCAAATGACTCGTGTGACGTCTGAGATATTCATTGACCTTTTTTTGGTTTAATTTGAAGTTTTTTTTATTGTTGAACTGAAACGTAGTTGTTTACAGGCATGCAACTTTTCCTCGGATCAGCTGATTTCCTCTTTTTTTATTTCAGTTTTACCATTCAAAATTGAAAAATACTGTACAAAATCATTGCAATTTTGTAATTTCCTCTTTTTTGGTGAAGTTACAGTTGCATGCCTGTGCTTATAACTGAGTGAATTAGAAGAAATGTTTGTAAATTTGGAAAGTGCTTTCAATCAAATATTATGTCAAACAACCTTTTTGTGGTTTCGTTTGAAATTTGTGTGTGTGGTTTTTTTTCTTCAGCAACAAGCATCCAGTAATTCAGCAATATTGCCTGGCCCTGATGAACGCCCTCTGCCTGAGAGCCCCGGAGGAGCGTAAAAAGGTAAAACAAAAAATTTTCTATCAGAATTCAGCAGTCTAGATCAGGTACTGGTCGTACCTAGCAGTGCCTTTGTAGAATTGGTGCTGCTACTTCGGTCTTTTGTGTGTGCAGAACCACCCAGACTGTATGAATCACATAATCCAGGAGCAAAATCTTCAGAATTTGTGATTTTTCTTTCGCCATTTTTTTTTAGAAATGTTGTACTCATGTTCAAGGGCCAACTCTTTGGCTGTTCAAACTTGTGTGTGGTACCTAATCTCTTATAGATGATTAACTGTTTATACATGTTTTCAAGAACCAGACTATGACTTTGCATTATGTTGGTTTCATGTGCATACCAGCTACCTTAAAATGATACATTGTCTGCGTGTTCACGACTACGCGTGGAATGTGCCTGCATGCGGCACCATCTGTCCTGCTCAAAATAAAAATATTATAAAAAAAAAACGCACAAAGAAATGAGTTGATTTGATACCAGTAGTTTCCCGCGCAACAAGCACATAGTGCATAGGATTTTACACAACAATGTGCTTGTTTAGGGGCCATTTATTCGCTAGCTCACTGAGCCGGTCTTTGTATCACATGTTAATACACCCCCCGCGTGACCAGTCTTCGACCAATCAGAGTGCATAAACTCTCCAAGGTGTTTATTAATGGAACTTATAAACTTAAACTTTGTTTATTAAGATTGTTAACAAAGTTGATGTTGTCTTTGCAGAAACTTGAAGATTCGTTATCTTCTAAGGAAATCAGGACAGTCATCATGGAGGTAAATAACATGTTTATTCATTTTAGTTTAAACCAAAGTGTCAAGTTCTGCCTAGAGGTAGGGTCATAGATTGTTTTTTTGTCAAAATAATGCTGATTGTAGGACAAATGATCAATAAAGATACAATAAAAGTCAACTGTGAAAGTTTCAGCTGAATACGGTGCCTACTTATTGAGAAAACGGCAAAAAAACTTTCACAGCATTCCCATCAAGAACGCCAAATTCATCCACGTTTACCAGGTGACAGCAGGTACCAACCACATCTCTGGCCGCAGCATTTACGAACGGACACAGTGGAAATTTGAATCTTCAAAACTCGCCTTGAGTTGAGTTTTGGAGATTCAAATTTGTTGACATACTTTTGTGGATTTCTAATCAACGGCGGGGCACTTCACACAAAATAATTTCGCAGGATGTTTACTGCCATTACCATCTTTATAAAAAGGAGTCTTTCTAAATAGAAATTGCCCGCATTTTTAGGGGTAAGTCCCAAAGTATGACCCTACTTTTAATGTCATTATGTTTGTATGTTTTTGTCTTTGGTCACTTCAATACAAGCCTCTTTTTGGCTGCTGAAATGCCCTCATATTGGTTTGCTCTTTTTTTCACCCACTTCAGTAAGTTAGAATTTCAAATAGTTATTGATTGTCTTTGATTCATAAACTAATTTTCATTCATTGTCATGTGTTATTTGTATACTTTTTGTTTCTTTTTCACCAATGTTTTGTGTGTGTTGTTTTTTCTTCTTAGAAAGTTGTCCGATCTCAAAATATAGGGACGGAGATGCAGCACCAGCTGTACGTCTTCCAGCAGTTAACCTTTAACCTACTGGAGAAGAAGATGAACACCAAGATTGACCTTGGCAATGAGGTAAAAGGCTCACACAGTAGACACAGCAACCAGTTCAGTGATAAAGAGCTCTAAGTTCAGTTTTGTTATGCACTTAAAAAAAAAACGCTGCTCCTGTCTTACTGAGTCCAGTTTGGCTCGAGTAGCGTCAATTCTTAGTAGTAATAGATAGATATGCAAGTGGGAAAAAAAGTCTCTAATTTCGTGTTGAAATGGTGTGAAATATCATTTTATTTGAGCGAAATATGAAACATGATGCCATCGGATGTCAACAATAAATGGGTCTGAACAATCCACACAGAAATTTTTCATTCGTCGTTCAATCAAATTCAATGCCTTTTTGATTGAATATCAGGGAAATTCAGAAACGAACTAAAGAAAATCCCAATATCAAAATGTACAGACTCGCATTTTAAATGTGACGTCATTGGAAGTTTTTGGATAAAAAAAAACTTATCAAACCTGTAAATTTCTTTTAGTGGTGATGTAGAGGGTCGATAAACCTCTAAAATATAACATCCTATTTCTTCAGGAAGCTTCCTTCTCCAGACCAAGAGGATATTAGTATCAAATTTTCAGAATTTTTCATTTTCGTATATTCCCACCGCTGTTTAAAGTTGATGTGGCTCTGACAAAAACAGACTGTCACATTTTCATTGCAAATCTTGATGTGTTTTTTTGCCTACACCAGAAACACCGAGAGAACATTATTGATCTCAGAATGATTGCCTTCGGTTCCCACGGCGACATCAGGAAAACATCCACGTCGGCCAATAACGACTACAAGAAACTGGGATTCACGGTGAGTCCTTGAAATTATTTTCGTCATTACATCCATGTAAATAAGGAAAGAAAGGGACTGGAAACATTTTCTGCTCTATCTTTTGTTGGCAGATAATGCATAGTTATATTCAAGCAAAACTTCCTTGCATATCCAGAAACACCCTTATGTCAACAATCATGGAATCTCTGCTTTTGTAAGAGTTACTCTTGCCAAGGGTATGCAGTGCATTGATAAAGAGGCTTGCTTCCAAGAAGCATGGAAGACGCTACGGAAGTTTTGTTTTTCCTTATTCTTCACATTTTATTATCAAAAATATTTGAGTCACTGGAGTGTGCCACTTGTGTCCAACAGCAAGACATTTAACCATTAATGCTTTCCATCACCCGGGAGTATATGGATATCTTTGAGTGTTAAGATTGTTGATGTAGATAATTTGCAACCTGTGCCCCCAATTAGCTGCCGGTGCTGCCGGTGCTGCATACTCTTAAGGATTCGACATAGTTTCAGCCAATGCTTAGGGTCTGGTAAACAGGGTTAATAATAGTGGAAGGCAGCTTGATAAAAAACTAGTATTATCATTTTTCCTCTCCTGTAGAACACCTCGAACCCTGTCATGGACTTCATGATTGTACCGCCAGGCATTCTTGCATTGGATTGTATGTACTTCTTTGCCACGACACACAACGACAACTACACTAAGGTATAGTAGGAACACCTCAGGCATTTGTCAGTCACCTTGGTGCTGACATTACAGGGCTTACCGTTAAAGGGAGGGTATGCCTTTGGTAATTACTCCAAAAAGTAATGACCATAAAAACTTACTTGGTAAGAAGCTCTCCAGCGGTTGATAGTGTATAACATTTTGAGAAACAATTCCCTTTCAAAGGAATGTGGTTTTGGAGAGAGGGATTCAAAAGCATTTCAATCTGAGAAACATTTCTGCATGAGGCGATTCCCAGATTGTGTATTCCAACTACGGATTAGACTTCCTGCGTGGACATAACCCCTCCAGATTTTCAGCGGTATCTCTAAAACGCTACCACTTTTTGAAATGAAATTTTCACAGGTTATGTTGTATATATCTATATTTACATGGGATTTAAACAATAGAACGGTTCCAATCGGCATTAAGCAGGTATTGGTATTTTATACATAATTCCTTTTATCACCTTAGGGATAAAAGGTCCTTATACTCGGCGTAATACTAACCGGCCACCAAGCAAATTGTCAATAGCTTGCGTATACCGCGCGCGCGCCCTCACTCGGGCGTTGCAGGCAAACGCAAAAAATAATTTGTTGTGATCTTACGCTCCTGCTTGGAGCGCCAGAACAACTTTGTTATGGGGGCTCGAATTTTATCCTTCACTTTGTCACAGTCGCTTCATTTATGAAGACATAACAAGAAATTTGTTAGTCACTTCATTATGAAGACGGACAAGAAATTTGTTAGTCGCTTCATTTATGAAGACGGACAAGAAATTTGTTAGTCACTTCATTTATGAAGACGGACAAGAAATTTGTTAGTCACTTCATTTATGAAGACGGACAAGAAATTTGTTAGTCACTTCATTTATGAAGACGGAATTCAGGATTTGTGAGTGTATGCTGTAAACAACAATTGACGTACTTGTTGTTATTGGAGTCTGAGTATAAGTTTTGTCACATAGTGGTCTTTGACAACTGCATGCGTTGTCCGCATGCTTTCATGCAATAACCGGTGTGTGTTGAAAATTTCTTCTCCTTTTTTTTTTTTTGCTCTGTTATGAAACACATACAGGTTGTACTTGAGAACTCTTGCCGAGCAGATGAGCACGAGTGTCCGTTTGCCAGAACCAGCATCGCACTCACAAAAATGCTGTGTGAGATTTTGAAAGTCGGTGAAGCTCGTAAGTTTGTTAAAATTGTAACTTCTGGTGGCTGTTCATTCCAACCCTCTGGTGGTTTTGAAAGCACAAGCTAGGGTGTTAAAGTGATACATTCTAAAGCTTGGACCACTAATGAAACAAGCCAATTGTAGAATCGTGGCAAGTCGCATGGCCAAGGGGGTTTAGTGCATCGAATCGAGTTTTACAGTGAAGTCATCAGGGTGTGGGTTTGAATCCCGGTCATGACACTTGAGCAAGACACTTAATCATAACTGCTTCTCTTTAACCCAGGGGTAAATGGGTTACCTGTGAGGGCAGAGATGGTTCTTGTGATTGATTTAGCTTGGTGCTCTACATAATGGCAGCGCAGGCTGTATACTCCCAAGGGAGCTGAGATGGTTCAAGGAATGAAATGAATGGCCCAGTGACCAGGGGTAATAATGTTGGAGCGCCATGAGCGCACTGAGTGACAGATTTGAGCACTCTATAAGAAGCCATTATTATTATTATTATTATAAAAGATAACAGCCAAACAGGTCACCGAATTCACTTTTTATAAGAACCTCTCCAGTGCTTGAGATTCCCATGGCTTAACATCTGTATTTTTCCCTCTTGACAGCTACGGAGACGGGGCAAGAGTACTACCCGATGTTCTTCTCCTGTGATAGCTCCTTCAAGGAGTTCTTCTGTCAATGTATCCGTCTCTTCAATAAGACGTGGAAAGAGATGAGAGCTGAGCTTCAAGACTTTCCCAAGGTAGCCGGTTAAGACAACACTTATTACTAGCTTTAATGGGGTGTTGAGTAGTGCTTTGTGTAAATATGAACTATGTCAAGTAATAAACCGCAAGGGGGAACTGACTGGGTAAGTTTTAAATAATTTGGGGTTGAACAAAGACAAGTTGACTAGAGTGGGATTTGAACCAAGGACCTACGGATTAACGTGCCGGGGGACCTCTCCATAAGGAAGCTTGCAGCGTGTGCTCCCGGTGGTGGATATCCTGTTCAGGAGTTTGCTCAGTATTCAACAGATGCAGATGCAGAAGCATCAACTGCTAGAAAAAAAAACGTAACTCCACCAGCAGGATTTGCTTGACTTTGATGCACAGGGTGTGTGAGCTGTGCTTCTTATGATGACCAAGGCCCAGTTTCACAACAACTTTGCTAAGCACAGAAAAATCTTGCTGAGAAGAAATCGGTTACAAGCCAATATTCGATAAAGATGACACTGTTGCCACTGGTTCCCCACGCTTTTTTTAGCTTAGCAAGGAAATTTGCAAAGCAACATTTTCTGCTAAACAGCTTTATGAAAGTGGGCCCAGGCATCCATTTTTTTCCGCTGAATTCCTCTTTGTCGTCCTTTTTTAGTGCCATAGGAAACTGAAAGACACTGTGCAAAGTTTTGTATGCTGGGCAGTTTTCACAGTTTTTTGTTTTCGTTTTTTGCTTTTTGCATCCAACAAACAATTACAAAGTTTCCAGTCTGGAGGTCAGGCACTTTTGTCTGACGACAACATGTTTTGGTGTAGAGTTGCTGTGTGCTCTTACAGATTCTAAGGAGCTCAGTTTTTACAAAGCCAAACAGACTGTGTTTGGCGTCCCGAGGAGTCCAACTGATTCGAAGAGCCAAGTAAAAACAAGAGGGAATTGAGTAATTATTCTCTGTATTTACATCTTTTCTCTCTCTCTCTCTCTCTCTCTTAAGGTGATGAGCGTTGTTAAAGACCAGATAGAGCGAGCTTTGAACAGTCGTTCGCCGTCCATGGATCAGTTCTGGACCAAGCTGTCCCAACTCAATTACGCTCAGATCCTGAAGCTCCGACAGCAAGAACGCTCCGATAAAGAAGAGTGGAACTCACAGGCCACTCCTGTTGTGTGAGTTGAATAATAATAATAGTAATAGCTAATACAATCCACCTCTTCCGAGGAACACCATCGATATTGCTGTGTTGCTTTAGCACGCGTACATTGTCGGCGTGCCCTTTAAGCAGTTTAACGTACTAACTTGCTGAACCGTGCTTGTTGTCTTTCTTTCTGTTTGCTCCAAAACAACACGTTGTATGGTGTGTCGTAGCCGAGCGGATAAGACCACCAGACTCGAGCTCTGGTGTTTCTGATCAGCAGAGTGTGGGTTCGAGTCACGGTTGTTACACTTGTGTCCTTAAGCAAGACACTTAACCATTATTGCTGCTTTTTCGGATGGGACGTAAAGCCGTAGGTCCCGTGTGTTGTGTAATGCACGTAAAAGAACCCTGTGCACTTATCGAAAAGAGAAGGGGTTTGCCCCGGTGTTCCTGGTTTGATTGGCTGCATATTGCGCCACAGCACCTTGTAAACCATTACATGGTGCTATGTAAAGGAATAGGTCTACTACTTCAAAAACGTAGCTCCACAATATCTTGCAGAAAAAAATACTGAATGGTGAAGCGCCTTGAACATCACTGAGTGACGGATATGAGCGCTATATAAGAAGCATAAATAATGTCAGTATGATTGCCTTTAAATCGTTGCAGGGAATTACGCGAAGAGATCAAGCCGGTCATCATGGACCTGATTAAACAACAGAGACTGAATTATCTAATGAAGGGCACACAGTTTAACAAATTCAACAGAGCTGGAAGGGCAAAAGGTGGGCACATCATTATTTCGGGATCATTTAGTTCTCGTCTTATTTAAGACCAATTCTGAAGGGTTTGCGTTAATGAGATATAGGCCTACTGGCTTCAGAGTGAAGTTGAGGTGGAGACTGAAAGCTGGAGGTTGGTGTTTTGAGGACAAGACTAAGACCAGCAGCCAAACTGATGAAGCCTCGAGGGTAAGGTTGAAACCAAAGCAGAGACTGAAACCTGGATGTTTGGAGTCTTGAGACCAAGACTAAGACCAGCAGGATAAGGCCAAAACTGAAAGCTCAAAAGCTAGATGGAGTCCTTGAGGTTTAGAGTGAAACCAAGGCAGAAACTGAAACCTGGAGGTTGGAGCCTTGAGACCAAGACTAAGAACAACAAGATAAGACCAAAACTGAAAGTTCAAAATCCGTACTGAATCCTTGAGGTTTAGAGTGAAACCAAGGCAGAGACTGAAACCTGGAGGTTAGTGTCTTGAGACCAAGACTAAGACCAGCAGGGCAAAGAACAAACTTAAAACTGAAGTGGCCAGGCCAAGGCCTGCAAGCCTGACATTAGGAGTTCGATTCCCTGAATAGGACCGGTCAAAACTATTGGTGGACTACAAAGATTTGTTAACTATTGCCCAGCTTTTTATGATAGTACATGTATACATGTATCATCAAGAGTTGAAACACTCCTTTGATTTCTCCCATTCCTTTATTGTTAGATAAGTTTTGGTATTGCCGGCTATCGCCAAACCACAAGATGATTCACCATGGAGACATAGATGAAAGTGCAATACCTGCTGCGGAATCACTCCAGAACAAACGTAAGTTCACATTGTTAACCTTATCGCAATCCATACCCCATTGGCAGTATCAGCCTGTTGTAGCCTCAGCAAATTATACACCACCAGAAGCACTGCTGGAGCTTTCCTGACTCTCTGTCCTAGCTCTGCTGCTTTTTATTTATGGGGTGTTGCAGTTCAAGGTTGGATCATTGAGTAGGCACTGTGTCTTGAACCTACCAAAATATTGGGGGCCTATGAAAAATTGAAAGCATACAACATACAACAGAGAAAGTTCTCATGTACACATGCGTTTGTCTTTGTGTTATTTTGTCTGAATTTTGGGAACTGAGTTAAGAGTAGAACAAAGTTTACTGCAAACCTAAAAACATGTAATACATTGTAATACAATCTAGAGCTAAAAAGGGCTATGAAGTTGGACCTGGTGCTTGGGGCCTGAGGAACACTGATGCATAGGACCTATGGAACACTGGTGCCTAGGCCCTGCAGAGCACTGGTGTCTATGGCCTGAGGAACTCTGGTGCTTAAGGCTTGAGGAACACTGGTGCCCAAGGCCAAAGGAACATTGGTGAAAGTTTAAATGTTTCAGAAAGGAATATGAAACACTTACAATCAATGTAAATCATTATCCTCTGCTTTCCATCAGCTCTATGTGACCGTGAAGGTTTAATTTTTAAACTTTTGTCATAAAAAAAATGATTTGTTTGAATTCTTTTTTCATAACTATAGTTCCAGTGGCAGACATTCAAGATCTCTTGGTTGGAAAGGACTGTCCTCATCTCAAGCAAATCAGGGTAAACCAAGTCCGAGTTTTTGTACCTTCAGGAAAATAAAGTTTTGCATATTAGTTTGACCTGAAGCAATGACTTCACAATTCTCTTCTAACTGATAACGAGGATCTATTTGTGAGTTAAAACACTTTGTAAACAGAACGTTTGACCTTTGTCATTTGACCTTTGTCATTTGAACTTTATCTCTCGCAGGGCAATGTGACATCCGCATTCTCCATATTACACCATCCGCCAGATCAACATCTGGATTTTGTGGCACCCAATCAGGAAGCAGTAAGTACTTAATCGATCAATCAGCAGAGACTGTCAACTGCAGATTCTAGAACTGTTGAATCAGTTGGCGAGTTTGAAAGCTTTCAGGCCTGCAGTTCTAGTTCTAGCATCCCAAGAAGTGTTTGTTTAGGACTTGCATCTTAAGATTATGAGATCTTTGTTTTTGAGTTTTAAGACGATTGTTTTTTTATTTACATTTCGATTCCTTTCCTACTTTCCAGTTTGACATGTGGACGGACAGCATCAATGCCTTGCTAGGGAAGCCCATGGTCAGTAAGAAGACGGAGGAAGATCTTGAGATGCTTCTCAGCATGGAGATCAAGATGCGTCTTCTAGACACCGCCAATGTCCCCATCCCCTCTGAGCCCCCTCCAATACCGCCCCCTCCCCCAGATTACAATTTCTACTACGACACACTCTGAACATATCTTACAAGGTCTTTTTTTTTTATAAGGGAAGTCACATTTTAAGAAGCCCAGCTTAGTCTAAGGGTCATGAGGTTTAGAACAGGAAGCCATTATTTGAGTTGGGTGTTATCATGACAGTCAGTGGTCAAGTCATTGGTCACAAGTGAACACTCAAATTGAATTCCCAAGACTAAAGATGGTGTTGCTATGCCACAAGGTTGGGGGATGCTTTATGTGTAGCAACCTTCAGATGGGCAAAGCCTGGCACCATTGTGCCATACACATTCATTCAGGATTGCGCACGGTGTTCGCCGTCTCTTACATAACTATAACTAATATAAAAGTTAAAGGATTGACACATTGTTGTTTTTACAAAGGTACGTTCATACATTCAACCTGTAAAAAATTACATCAAAGAAGTTGACATTTTTTATTCAGAAAAAAATCAAATTCCTGAACCCGTTTTGTAAAAACCAGGCAATTTAGTTTAAAGTCTTACTCCAGTTGTGCTATTTTTTAATGAATTATCAAACTGTGATCCCCTGAACCGTTTTTCCGAAGCAAAAGTGAAAGTGATGATGTTGCTAAACCTTCACATGTACATAAACATTTCTTTGAACTTTTCCAGTGAAATTTGTACAGATTATTGTGGCGTTTCTTTCACCTGTCTTGTCTTCTATTCAAGTTTTTTTTTTTTTTACTAAAACGTGAATCAGTTGTTATTACTGGTGCATCATATCGGGCCTGAAACTCTGTTCTTGTAAAGTCGAGACAGATTTTTCCTAAGGGCACCTCTAATGAGGATGAATTAGTACTTGAAACATTTCAAGGGGCACCAAGGCAATGAACCAGGCTGGGGCATGAAGGCAGTTACCTCCATTGCGCTGTGAGTTTCAGGCGTGTCCTGTGCATTTAACTACTAGCCTGTACCGACTGAAGCTGCTGACATAGTTTACTGAGGCAAGCATGGGTGTTTGGGACTCTTTGTCAGAGGGGTTGATTTGCCCCAGATATTGCTCAGATGAAAACATAAATACCAATTCCTTTCAATAGAAAAAGTACTTTGTTGCTTTCTCTGGTTTTTTTCCCCTTTTTTTTCTTCTTGCTGTGCCCAAATTTTCCCCACTGTTTTCTTAGTTTGAGAGGGCAGTTGCCCGCACCCATGACCCCTGGGTTGTAATGCCTTGGAGGCAAGAAATTTGTGCATACTAACAGAATCATTGTTTAAAGATACTGAATTTTTTTATTACTTTTGTACAATTTCATTCTTTTGATAGGTATTGTCATTGAATAACAGAAGTTCAGAAATAATATTTCACAAAGGAACATAAGTATCACAATATGAGCTTAATAAATAACTCGCGGTAAGAGCTAATCGTTAATGTGTTATTAATACTACATTTTAAAGTTATACTTTTTGAGCCTTTTGCCAGATCCAATTTCACAGAGCTGATTAAGCAGAAATTATTGCCGAAACAACTAGCTGGAAACCAGTCATAAATACTACATATAACGTGGTGCTTTTGGCTGGTAACAATTTGGCCCAATTCTAAAGAGCTGCTTTGCTAACTTTTGTGCTTAAGCAGCTCTTTAGAATTGGGCCATGGTGCCTGACACTCTTCTGATTTATTGCTAACACATTATGTTCCAAGTAAGAGCTGATACCTCATCATTATATAAGTAGCAAGTCAACTGTGAAGAGCGGAAATACAGAATAAGCTGTAAAGCGAATAAACAATTGCCTTGAATTTCCCAATGTGCTACAATTATCTTTGTATAATTTTTTTTTTAAATAATTTGTTTGGTGTTAATATTTCAGGATATCATATAGCATACAAACGAAGGATCTTGTTTCGCTTGGTGCTGGTTACTTTTGCCAGTCATGCTACTGTTATTGTTATCATCATTATTATTATTATTTAGTGGCATGTTGTGGCGGTTAAGAGCACCGGACTCAAGCTCTGATGTTTCTGATCAGCAGAGTGTGGGTTGAGTCCGGGTCGAGAGCACCCGGACTACAAGCTCTGGTGTTTCTGATCAGCAGAGTGTGGGTTTGAGTCCAGGGTCCGTGGCACTTGTGTCCTTGAGCAAGACACTTCACCATAATTGTTTTGTCCTTCGGATGCGACATTAAGCTGTAGGTCCCGTGTACTAGGATTGCCGGCAGTGCACGTAAAACAACCCGAAACACTTATTCTGAAAGAGTAGGGTTGTTAACCCCAAGCATCCTTGTTTATAAGTTTCCTAAGGGTTGCGGGCTACAGTGATTAAGTTCACTTATGACGCATTCTGGTTTCATTACCAGAAACATATAATAATAATGACTAGTTTCAAAATGAGGTGATGAGCATTTCCTCATTCTTCATGTTGCAATGGTTTACTTTGAGACAGTTAAGGCTCCTCAATGACCACACAGTTGATACAGCACGGGTAATATATCACCACTGGCGCAGCACGGCTCCGAACTAGTTCCTTAATTTTTAATGAATCCCATTTATTTCTCTGTACCGGGTTACAGAAGAAAAAAAAAGGGAAAAAAAAAATAGACTATGAAGACTCGGTAACCCGATTCAGAATGACAACCTGTGAATTGAAGACCAGTTCCTCTAAAGCCGGTCAAAATTAACATGTCTGGTTGAGTGTAAACACCTTTGTACTGTGTTACATTGTAATGACATCTGGGTCTTGTAACTTAATGAGGTTTAAATGTAGTTACTCCAATGTTGGAAACATATCTCCTTGTTAAAGCCCACATAATATGTCGGACATTTTTAAAACATTATAAAAGGAAATATTTCCTTAAAAGCTCTTGAGCCATCTGCTGTGTTATTGCAGACGGTTATTAATAGTATGGAATTCATTTCACATATTTATTCAAGAGTATAGACTGTACTTCGCATGTAATGAGAATGAGCAACATTGTTTTTTGGGAGTGAATTTTAATTTCATTGCTCAAATTTAAAGGGCGGGTATACCTTTGGTAATTACTCAAAACGTAAAGAGCGCTGGAGGGCTGTTGATATTGTAAAACATTGTTAGAAACGACCCCCTTTGAAGTAATGTAGTTTTAGAAAAAGAGGGATTTTTTTTACAAAGAAATTTTATCAGGCATCTGAAAACACAGTTCTGTGCAACAAGGTTTTTTTTTCCATTCATTATTTTCTTGCAACTTCGATGACCAATTGAGCCCAAAATTGTACAGGTTTGTTAATTAATGCATATGTTGGCATGGAGGATATTGGTCTTTGAGAATTACCAAAAGTATACCCTGCCTTTAAAGGAACATTACAGAACTGGTTTTGCTAACAAAACAATTGCTGGCAGTGTAAGCACTTTACGTAATCCAACATATACATAAACTGACAAACCTGTAGAAGTTTGAGATCGATCGGCCATTTGGGTCACGAGAAAATAGTGAAAAACCGATTACACATTTTTACACATAGATTCAACAAAATGAATAAAATGCTCACTGAGCGATAAACTCCAATCGGAAAATTAGTTTATTCATTTCTCATCAAATATGGCATTTCAGACAGAAATATTTCAAGGGATGTTTTCTACTATCATCAACATTAGACTGTGTAAGTTTTATGTAAATCTGTGATCAAAAGTATATTTTACAAGTTTTTTTCTTACCAATTCTGTAATGTTCCTTTAAGTGACCTGCTGACAAGTTGAAATTGAGATGAAGCTTTTAACTGATAAGCAGACATTGTCCTTCAGTTTGTCAAAATATTTTCTTTCATTTGACCTTTTCAACAAATAAATTCATTAATATGTTGTAGTCTTAATACACAGCAGCCACTTTCAAATTAAAATGTGATTTGATACAAAGTTGATTTATGTGGAATAAAAGAAATATGTAAAAAAAAAACATCAACTATTATTCTATTTTCTGTTTCAATGTTTGTCATTACTGTGGATGTACTTGTACATTTATATTTTAAGCATTTAGTAAATTTGTATTAAGTTAAAGTTAATCATAAAATTATTGTAAACGCGGTTACTATTTTTAAATCTTAACACAAACAAATGTATCTTCCTTTAACAACAATTGTTATCCCTTCTAATAATAATTTACGTTTACCTCGCTCGCAATGGAATCGCCCATACGCCGGTTTCTTCACTTCACTGCGCAGACGGTAAAGAATGGCCGATGTGACACTGACAGCATGACACACTGGCGAAGGTAAACGAAAATCTTCTTTTTTATATCGTTTTATGGCATTTATATGACGAGTTTATCAGATTTCATTGAAAGCAACATCCAAGGTTAATTTGAGTGATGTATTGTGTTGGCTATTTACACATATTTAGGGTAAAATAAGCGTGAAACGGGCCACGTTTTTGGAGTACGGGAATGTCAGGATGACGGCGGCGTCCGGTTTAGTGGGATGCCGTCGTGATGCCTCGCTGACCCGGCGGCTTACCTGGGATGAGCCTGGCAAGTCGTCTCGTGGGATTTTATTTATCGATGCACTGATTATAGGACTCATGGACAATTTACGCTGCGAACTTCACTCTGCTTCCCGTGATGTCTTATGTGTAGGTGGATATGTCATCAATAGAAACGTTTCGGGCAAAGTTTGGAGAGAAAAAAAAATAGTAAAAAGTTACAAACATATGTTTAATTTAAAAAGTAACCATGGAAGATTTAACTCGGTTTTACATCGTGAAAGGTGTTAATTTACAAATATGTATGTAGGTCAGTAAAAACTTAAAAAGCAAGGTAAAGAGCATTTAATCCTTTCATACACAAAAATAGAAACAAACATTGTCGCACTATACTTAATTATCTTCGGATCAGATGCCCATGGCATGAATCTGAGAATTTTAAGAAGATTTGTCAGATTCAATGTGAATAAACAAGCATTTTGAAACCTATTGAGAACTGATTGTGCCAAGGTTTTAAAAATATTAGAATTGCAAAACAAATTATACACTATTGGTTTGGTTAGACCAGTCAATGTATGTGTTTCAAAGTGTTTTTATCATTGGAAAAAAAATACTGCAAAAACTTTCTTGATTAATAGATTAATTAGGAAATAAAAAATGAGACTGAGTGAGAACTGTCTCTCTTATTAATTTGTAAATAAAAAATTATGTAACGTTTTGCATAATGATTTTGAATTGAATTACTTTTATCAGTACATTTAACTGACTGTAATTGTATTTATTTTTTAAAAGGGTAACTTAGTTGACATCGGAGTCAAAATCTTAGTTGTGCACTTTGAACATTCCATCCATTCCATCTAATAAACTGTGTAGACAGTAAGACATGAGTCAGCTACAATACATCTGTAGCTAAAGTGTACGGTAGGTTTTGCCCTTTTCATTAACGCGCACACAAGCTGGTACTGCAGGAGCCAGTAGAAAAGTCAGAAGTCAAGGCAGTTACATGTGTACATGTACGTGGTCCGTGAACTTAAAAAAGTCTGAGTATTGCTGGCACACGATCAGGAGATGAAACAAACCATGGCATTAGACACCCTTGCTTTATACAAGGAATGAAAAAAAAACCAGATGTGGGGTGAGACATCGGTTACCATTGAGCTCTAGCTCTGAATCTCAGAATCTAGTAATAAGCAGTGAAAGTTTGTTTTTTCCCCAGGAAATTATACAAAATAATATTGTTTTTATAAACACTGCAGGGCTAGAATTTGGGGGAAAAACCCACAAGACCGCAGGGCTTGTAGCTCAAAATATTTACTGGACAGGAATTTTGAATACAAGAGAAGAAGAAAAAATGCCTACACAGGTTAATAATTGAACTGTTTGAATTTGAAAAAGCACTAAGAGAAGATTTATCTCATTTGTATATTATGGGTAATAGTAGTCTTCGATAATCAACAGAATTGTATTTATCAGACTGAAAGTCAACATTTGAATACAAATACAAGACCGCCGGACTTGTCTGGACATGAGTTTACTGGTCCGATGCTAAAATCACTGGCCTCGGGCCAGCAGTCCAGTGTCAAATTCAAGCCCTGAACAGTGTCAACATTTAACTCAAAATGTATCTTCCCAAGTACTGGAGCTTGTGTCACAGTCTCTGATTCTATATAGCTAGGCCCACATTGGTTTAAAAAATAATAATTACTTATATCTTCTTTATCAAACCACTATGATCAAACACAGATCTGCACAACACACCTTTTAGTTATGTGATACCACACTGCCATAATTCTTGTCATGGTCATGTTCCTATAAATAGCATTGACTAGCAATTTACTGATTCCCATTAACTACAAACCCTGTTACTAGTCTATAACCCCCCCATCTTGATTGATTAATTGAGACTGAGGGGAAAGTGTATAATTCTGCCAAGTGATGGCTTTTATAATAATTTGGGAGGCTAATCATCCTTACTAGCAGCTGAGAAGCTGAATTGCAAAGGATGGCGGCTACACTGTGTTCGTCCTGCAGTCATGCAAGGGCGCCTTAGGCAGCCAGCCACATCAACCCATATATGACCACCGAGCACAGCCAGAGATTGAAAGTGTTTGATTTTTCCCGGAGGGAGGAAAAATGGAGGGCCCGGAGAAAAACCCTCGTGGCGTACATGTAGGAGAAAACCAATGCACAACTTTACTCATGGCCTTAGCCAGGAATCGAACCAGGGCCACATTGGTGAGAAGTGAGCAATTTACGCACTCTGCCACCCATGGTTTAGTTTCGCGAAATTACATCAATGGACTGCTTTACAATTCAATACTTTTTATGCGCGTGTTAACCGAGGAATGAGGTGCATGCAGGTCTAGATACAAAAATTTGTCATTAATCGTAAAAAGTGTAATTTGCAAAATATTGAAGACCATTCTTATTGTCTCAAATGCTTTTATACATATGGCAAAGTTTTGGTCGGCTCTAAGAGAAAGACACATTACATGTAACGGCAGTGGTGCGGCAGCTTGTCATTTAAAGAAACAATGAGCAACTTCAGTGCTAGCAGTGGGAAGCAATAAACTACACCGGCTAGCCAGACCACTTGAGAAATATGACTGGTGCTCAGGTGTTTTCTGGCATTTGGCTGGTGGACCATCGTTAAGGGACACTGCCGGTCATTATGAGGGGGAAAACATACAGGTAAACTGTTCCCGAGTTGATCATTTTTTAAAGTGCACAGGAAAAATTTGAACCCATTCCTGCACCGGTTGGTCAACTGAGTTTGCCCATTAGCCATGTTAGCGTCTTGCAGATCAATCAGATTGCTCCATGCTGCATGATCTGACAGTGTTTTTTTAATTTATTAAAGCAGTTAGATAACACTTCACTCTTCACATTTTGCTCCCCGATAAAATCACTGATCAAAAGTGATGCCACTTCAACGAAACGTGCATTATAAACACACCTCCCCCCTTTATTATTAACTAAAATCTCACATGCTAGGGGCCTATATGTTCGTTAGTATAAATATGGTGTTTTTTTTTTTTGTCTTTTGAATTTGTGTGCATGGACATGCAGCACTATACACAAAGAACGTGTGTGTGAACTGTACACATTTGTCCAAAATACACGCTGAGTCAGTATTTCCAGTCAATAAAACAAATTTCTTTCCCAAGGTGAATTAATGCTGGTACTGTATACATAATGGGATAGACGTGAAAGAGAAAAAAAAAACCCACATAATTGTATTATTAATAAGAATAAAACTCATCACAATGCTATACACCAATGTGCAGTATTGTAATATCAAAGTCTTTGAGTTCTGAGAAATTATTATCCAGTTGCTATGGTAATATGATTAGCTAACTGCATCTTTCTCGTGGAATAAGTGTACGGAGGATTCGTGGATTAATATCTTCGTCTACACTTTAGTTTAAATTGAATATAAAGCCTTGAGAGACATCCTATTATGGAGATTGGGTCCTAATCGGAATAAAATAAGTTGGCAGTTTTTAAATATTAGGCAAGGTATTAGAAGCGATGAAATTAGCGAAAGGGGGTGCACCATTTTTGTCTGGGGGGGGGGGACACACTTATGGCCAATTAAAGCTGTAGTTTCTGTTTGCATTTTTTCTTTTAAACAAGCCCCTTGTCAGCGCTCTTGTTACAGTATGTCATTTACTATTTGTTTATAAGATAATCTGACGTGGAAGTTAAAACAATACATATTGTCTGCTCGTAAATAGAAAAGTACTTTTCAAAAACATTAAAATGACTACATTTAAATGGATTGTAACATTTTTATTCCGGTAATTTTTTTAATCTAACCAGTTCAGATTTCAAAAGGGGGATTAGCCTACAATGCATTTAAGCATCTTTATCCCCTACCCTTCCAAATATTTCTATATCCTCTTTGCTAAAATGAAGGATTCAGAAGGACTGAGGGCTGTAGGCCCAGAATATTGCTTATCACTCGGTCAGGTTTAATACACATTAAAAATGCAGCCTTTTTAGTTTTTCATTCATTTCCATTTGGAAATTGTTTTGGGACACATTATTTTTTCTAATTTGAACTTTTTTCTGGCAATGTAGAAGCTTCGTCTTGTAAGTTGATCCTCCAAAAAAGTGTTCCTTCTTAAACGCTTTCATCTTCAAAACAGAGCTTGAATAAGATCTTATTCGAACACACCTTTTCAATTTTTGTAAAAATGTAATAGGGCTTAGACGTGATAGTTTCTTCAGGGAATGAGAATGATCCTATTTTTATTACATGTGGTGTTGGGGAAGGGGTTCCTTCCGATTCAAATTGGTCGTCTTGTCTCGTGGTCAACAACACTGCTATAGAATGTGGGGGTTGTGGGTTTGAATCCCACCTGAGCAGTAAGCCTGTGGAGAGAGCTCGAGAAGCACAGTGCACGCCTTGAGTTACTTGGGTTTGGCCCAGTTGTGGGTCTTGGGTCTCGACCTTGGTGCCCCTTTAAAAAAATTATCCTGTGGACTTCAAGATTTTCCAATGGAAGTGCCCTTTGCAAAATGAGAATGGCCTTTCCCTTTCAAAGATGAAGGTCCAGGCCTGACAGTGCAATCGCACATTGATGTAGGGTAAAATTTTTTAAAAAGTGATACAACAAATCACACTTAAAGGCCCTGCACACTATTGGTAAGATCGAAAAACACAATGTTCACAGATTCACACATAACTTACATGATTTAAAGTAAGTAATGGTAGAAAGGGTTCCTTAAAATATTTCTGCCTAAAATGCTATCGTTTCTGAGAAACGAGTAAAACAATAGTAACTATCGCGCGCATAATTTGAAAAAACAGAAAACACATAAGATCTCTTTTCACTATTTTCTCGTGACCTCGATGACCAATTGAGCTCAAACCTTCACAGGTTTGTTTGTCATGCATATGTTTAATCACACAAAATGTGGACACTGATTTTGAGCTGTTACCAAAAGTGTACAATACCTTTAAAACACACTGTGTTCCGAGAAAAATACAATTTCAGTGAGTGCTTCAAACTATGTTTCTTTAAATACAAACAAGATTTTGGGGGGTGTACTTTAGGACAGATGAATGCAAGGTCACCTGTTGACCTAATTTTCAAAAGGTTAGGATGATTTGTTGTCTCTGTGGGATAGAGGTTGTTGTGACTGTCAGCGATTGTCAGTGGGCAGTACCCTGTAGCTTGCGAGCCAACACGAGATCAGATTTTATAGTGCATGTCCTCATCCTGGTTTTGGTTTGAACCGTCTGTACGTACCATGTAGATGCCTGATGTAACCACTGCAGGGAGGATTTACGATCGAGATTTACATTTGATTACAATCACTTTATTTTGTTTACAGAATTCGAAGCGAATTTTTTACGTCACAGCTCTGTTTTCGCTGCGGATGTTTCGCAGGTGTTGAGCACATCTCAGCTGATGCGATGTTTGCTGCGAATTTGTGACGTCGAAACTTGCTTCGCATTCCCATTCGCAGGAACCATGAACCAGGGTTTTAGGCAGGTTGTATAATTGCATTAAAGGCCTGGAATTTCATCTTTGAGAGGGCATGGCCACTGGCCAGTTTCCTCTCTGTAAATGGTACTTCCATTGTTAAATCATAAAGTCTATGGGAAACTTCTGAAGGGGCACCAAGGCCAAGACCAGGGCAACAGAGGCCATGGCCTCCGTGTAATGCCATACCTGCATTAGGCTATATTGATTGAAAAGAAAACAAAAATCAGTTGGAACTACAATTCTTCTCTTTTTGTATTTTTCATACTTACTTTGTTTTATAACAAAATTATTGATTGATTTTGTCTTTTGAGAGAAAATCATGAAGCAATACGATTTGGATTTTTTTGTTTTCCTAAACAAAATTTCCAGTTGAGTTTGAAAAAAACCCAAATGCGTTAGAATTACTCACCTGCAATACATCTAATTTAAAACCATGAAAACAGGGCACACTGTGGCGCAGGATTTTCAAGGGGAAACTGAAACTGCCAAGAAAACGATTTTTCACCGACCAGACAGTTGTTTCTCCGAGGACAGGAAGGGAGTCAAAGTTGAACCGTCAGTCAGGAGAAGTAGTTCATGTCCTAGATCCGAGTTTGCG
Organism: Pycnopodia helianthoides; assembly: GCA_032158295.1. NCBI lineage: Eukaryota > Metazoa > Echinodermata > Asteroidea > Forcipulatida > Asteriidae > Pycnopodia > Pycnopodia helianthoides. The sequence goes on along the minus strand of CM063246.1, from coordinate 20,634,141 downwards.
TGTTTCTGTTAATTCACACTAGTTACAGAACAGGGTGCCCTAAATTTCAACCCCTCACAAATGTCCGTCAGATCACAATCAACACAAAAACAACTAATTTTCAGTCCTCGAGGCTGCACTGCACATCTCAATCAACGATGGAAAAAAAATGAAGCGATATCCCCCATACCAACAATAGCCCCCACATTAAAGACGTCTCCAATATGACAGAAAGACCCGGGCGAGTCATTCACCTTCCACATAAGTTTCATCATCGTGGCGTCTTCGTAAAAAAAAAAAACAACCATGAAAAACAAAACCCTGCCGCAGTCGTCCTCCTCCTCCCCCCCCCCCCCACAGGGAAATCACATCGAGTGGAGCAGGCAGGTGAAAAACAGCCTTGGAGATGCAGTTTGGGATCGTGGATAAGAGTGAAGCACGATGTAACAACACCTGCCAGACTAGCGGATGATTACGCATGACCTGGACATGACAAAGTGGCGTTAACATAATGTTATGTCACAGAAATAAAATTCTATAAAAACACTCTCTCTCTCTTTCTATTCTGACGTTTAGAATATACTTATTTGTTATTCCACTATTGCCTAATTGCAAAGTGATCGCAAAGATTGGTCAATCATAATTTTGTTATGCATGGGGCTCTTCTCTTTTTGAAGTCTGTGAAAACAAGTTTGCAATAAGCTTGAGTGGTTTGAGGTACTACAGTTTGTTTGGGAGGTGTTTTGTTACCATATCTTGTCAGGTTTTTTTTTTTTATTCATGTGGTGTCGTCATGAATTGATTGTAAAAACCAGGAGAGAAGTTTATAAGAAATCTGTTGTCTTAAGGGTGAGGTACAGACGCTATTCCCAGTTGGATGATTTTTTGTCTATTATTTTTTTCTGTAATTGAGAGTTAAAGGAACATTACAGAATTGGTAAGAAAAAAACTTGTAAAACATACTTTTGGATCACAGATTTACATAAAACTTACATGGTCTAATGATGATGACAGTAGAAAATATGCCTTAAAATATTTCTGTCTGAAATGCCATATTTGATGAGAAATGAATAAACTAATTTTCCGATTGGAGTTTATCGCTCAGTGAGCGTTTTATTCATTTGTTGAATCTATATGATTTCATGCAAATGTGTAATCGGTTTTTCACTATTTTCTCGTGACCCAGACGGCCGATCGATCTCAAACTTCTACAGGTTTGTCAGTTTATGTATATGGTGGATTACATAAAGTGCTTACACTGCCAGCAACTGTTTTGTTAGCAAAAACCAATTCTGTAATGTTCCTTTAAAAGAACAGTTACCATATATTTTAACGAGGATCCTTTTTGTCTTGAACAAATCGTTTTCCCTTGGCTTGTTTTGGTTTTTAACGTAAGGCATGATTACACAGCTTTACACCTAGGTACGTACATAATACATGTAGGTCATGATTATTGATAGTGGCCTAGATATACATGTTATTCTTTTCAGTGGTGCTTTGTTGTTTCAATGGCAATCAATTTTGCCTGAAATAATTCCCAGTAGCATCCCCCCCCATGACAAATGCCCTGACTTTTCCTATAAAAGCTGAACCAGTGTGCAAAAATAATGTTGTCATGTTAGTTGCCTTGGACTGGTCCCCCCCCCCCTCCCCCGTCTACTCTTCAAGTAAACTGCATTGTAGTATATTAATTTACAGACTAGACAGTTTGGTTAGCATATGTGGCCTCAATCCTCCCATTCATCCTCTTCTCCTACATGTATGTCACTCCACACCAAATTGTTTGGACTTGGATATGATTGGTATACCTGACCCTGTGATAAGCAGTTGTTATTTGGGCCTACTCAGGTCCCAGCACTTCTAGAATCCTTCACATCGGCAATATAGACGGATATGGGACTGTAAGTGTCTAAATTGATGTAGTGATCTGTAAAGGTGTGAGCTACTTGCTAAGCGCGAGCTACTTGCTAAGCGCGAGCTAATTGCTAAGCGCAAGCGTGTGCGCGGTTGGTTTCTAATTAAAAATGTTTTGATATAGAAGATGATTAATAACAAAGATGGGGATAAAATAAAGGAATGTAAGAATAAGAAGTGAGTTTGGGGAAGATACTTGAACAGAGCAGAGCTCTTAAATAAAACCGTAACTGTTTAGAGACATCATCACTTGCGTCCAACTTGTCATTTATTGGTCAGTTGGTCAGGTCATCAAGCCTCCCGATTATACTACTCCGGACATACGTGAGGAAGAAAGGAACCAAACCCAGGCCAAGACATTACATTTACATTCCCATTACTGATATTAGTCTGTTCCTTTTGTAGATAATAACATTCATTTAACAAAAAGGAACCAGACTGTGTCTCCCTTCAGCCTCGGTTTGGTTACATTGGTTTGAATGGGAGAAAATCAAGATGGCCGCCACCATGATTAAGGTCTTCTCTAGTGTGCCTTCTTTACATCTTGTTCTAAATGAAGTGATTTACATGCACGAGCACACCGGCAAGGAAGGATTTGGCAATATTCTTTTTCTTATAATCTCAAGGGGAATTATTTTGGCTCGCATAGAAACACCTGTTTACGAGTTCACATTGCAAAGATGTATCCAAATGTTCTAAATGGTGATTTGTCATGTTTTGAGTGTCTGTGCACTGCACCCTTGGGGGACATATACATGTACTTGTTTAGACGTAGAGTGTACTTCCATCCGTAGTTCGCAGAGCCTCGTTCGGTCAACGCAAAGTGTTGAATGCCTATCATCAGGAGCCTCCAGCTTGTAAAATTGCGGGGTCTGCCTTGGGTCTGGGAGATCTATTTCTCCCCAACGAGGGACTCACAAAGTCTGTCACTGCCTGCACCTGGACAATGTCAGCAGGCTGCTGTAGAGGAGAGACAGCGGCATGGGACAGACCTCATTTTTTTTTCTCACGTGTTTCAAAAAAGGTCCAAGCAAGTGTATGTTTATTCGATTCAATTATGCATTGATTTGCATAATTTGCCTTGACAACGATGTGCATTGCATTCGCAAGAATGGTCATTAATGTATTATTTATGCCAATACATGCAAATGTTAGGACTGATAAAAGCTGATTATGTTTGCCAAATCATGTAGAGTAGTATTGCTTCGATGTGACAACAAAAAGACTTGTTACTCGCCATCGTTAATTTCCAGGATCTCTTTTCACTATCTGCCCATAAAATCCATGCTCTTTTAATTGATAGAGAGTCCGACATCATACTTAATGGCTCAACAACCAAACGGTGAGACTATTCTGATCAGGGCATTATATCGCCGGGGGGGGGGGGGGTGGCCTGTTACGTTTGTTCAGCCCGGCAAGCTAGTGAGAAAACAAATTATAAAAATAATTGGAAAAGAAAATTAGCTTCATCACAAACATCTAGATAAAAAACATTCAAATGCATGCAATTCACTGATAGTAAGACTCGGTGCTTGTAATATTATTATTGTCTCTGTTCGATATCACAATTATGTCTGATGAAAACGTCTATGGGCGAGTAGGTTTGTTACCAGCTCTGCTGGCAACTGTGAAATTCATGTTAATTTGGATCCCTGCCAGGCACAATCAGTTTGGCTCTACAGTCTTCGGAACAGAGTTTAACAGAGTCCGCTGTTTGATTTTGATGACTTTGGGTGAGATAAGATACAAAGATACCCTAACCTTAATCCGAACCCTAACCCGAAACAACTAAAACTAAGAAAAGGGCAAGAAACATCAATAAGAAAAGCAAAAATTTTTATAATTTTTCAGAAATATTATGCCTGTAGCTTGCTGCTTAATTGTTCAGCCTATTAAAAACATCCAACAGTTTGTACGACTTTGTTCAAACTTTCACATCAGCGAAACACAACAGCAAGACGTTCTGTGTGGGATAAACTGAAACGGCCAATACAAGAGAGAGGTGTTCTAAGCTAGAGCAATTGAGCCTGAATAATCACGTTTCATCCATGAATGGTCAGATCAAGGCTAGGTGAATGCATACAGTCCTGATACTTTACAATGTATGTATTCTTAGAAGGGCAAGTATTCTCAAAAGGGCGAGGCCGTTTTCTGTGGTGAAGGGTGTCTCCATAAGGGTACACTCCTCATGTTTCACAGGGGTACCAAGGTAGGCCTCGAATTAACCCTCGGTGCCCACAGCATTTGCCGTGGTGCCCTGTGCTTTTTCCTGTGGTGACCACTGCCAAGTTGAGATACAAATTGATATTTTCCTCATATAGAAGTGCCCCTCGCCGAGGAAAAATTGCTGTGCCCCTTCAAGGTCAAAGTTCAAGGCAACGACAAGGGGGCATAGAGGCAATCATCTTTTGTTGCTCTTCATGGACCAAAAAATTCAGGACTGTACACTTGTGAATAATATTTTTTGGATTCCATGTTTTTATTACCTTGTTACCCATCTCGCCGATTATTCTATCACTGTGTCAATAAGTCGGCCCGATATTCAATTTCCGGCAGCGCCTGCATTTTCCATTTGTAATCACCCGAGCGACCGGGGTCTGGGAACATGTTTGATGGTCCTGTCAAACATCCAAATTATTATCATCCACTTTGCAAGATTGTTTGTGTCAAACATTAATCATCGGTTTGAGGGCGAAACCGCTTTGCTCTCTAGCCCTGCCTCATATAAAATAATATATAAAAAGAATCTCTCTATATTTATTTACATATGTACACTGCGCATTTTGAGTTCTCATATGTTGTGTATTGATAGTCGGAGGCTAGCAGCTCCGGTAATGTGTCAAGGTAGTATATGCGTATAGCTTGTATGCATAATTCATGATGTGCAATTTACATACCGGAATAAAACATGATTGGTGCGGTTTGCAAGGCTGCTATCAGGCTGCTATGCATAATTCATGATGTAGGTGCATAATGAATTAAAGGGACACGCTGCCTTCGGATTGGGCGCTTTGGGCTATAAAAGCATTTGTTACAAAATTAATATGGTTGGAAAGATGTTTTAAAAGTAGAATATAATGATTCACACAAATATTCTTAGAAATTGTGCGGTTTTCCTTTTACTTTGTGAGCTAACACGATCTTTCCATCCATATTCATTACATAACGAATGCTTTTTACAGCCCAAAGTGCCCAATCCGAAGGCAATGTGTCCCTTTAGGCTCGAATGCATTTTTTTCTAGACTTGGTGATCAATTGAACATGCTTGAATACATTACCATTTCTATAAATAATGATGGCTGCATTACAAATGTATTTGAATTTGGTACGTCTACTTTCCTTTCTGCCATCTTAAAAATGTATTCACGACTATTTTTTAAAAGCATCCCCAAACACCTAAGAATACACAATTCGCCGTCTGTTGCTATTTGCCGACATTGGCGTTGCGCAACTCGTCCCACCAGTAATTGTTAGCAAACAGTGGGGAACATTTTCAAGGCTTGTGCCGGAACGCACCCCTGTAGTGTACACATAATATGAATATTCTACTGGTTGTCCTGGTGTGGTCACCATTTTAAGATAGTTTTGCATCCGTTTTGTGAGCGCAGTTCCATTTGGGCATGATCATGTACTGTTTGTAGCTTTGAACTCATCTTGTATTCACAATGATGGCAATTGGGTACGTGTAGTTGGTACATCGTGGAGCTACATGTAGTTCATAGTTGTTCATTTTGAAACGGCGCATGCTTTATTTAGAAAAACTCACCAATACACTGCACATTTTTTACATACAGTGTGTACATTGTTCTCTAAACTTAGTTTTATGGCAAGAATTTTTTGATCAGATGATTAAGTTCGTGCATTTTTGTAGGTGTATAAAAATTCACATTATTATTTTGTCACTTACATGTAACTTTTGCAAATAAGGTGCAAGTAAATTATGCATAAACGCATTATTGATGATATTTTACTTGAATCCCTTGCTCTCATATAGTACACAAGCAAAATATAGTAATAAACTCATTGTTGTTTGTACATAAAAGTGTGTATGACATCTCACTGCGTGTTCCATGGATTTTTTCAGAGTTGTTTCAACAAAGAGTACAGTGTAGCCATTTCTAATAAAAACAAATTCAAAAGAATCATATATCCATATATTTGCAAAGATTTAGTGAACACATACATGTAGCCGCTCTGAAAAAAATGTCATGAAATAAATTATTCAAGTCATTTGAATATATATGGCCTATCACTGCATTATTCATGACTTGACACAAACTCAAAGCACCCACTCATGTGCAATGGACGTGACTCTATTGTTACAACGGCAGCAACGGGAGATAGTAATCTAGTTGGAGCAATTACAAGCCTGTAGTCATCAGCATGGGTAAGGGTGTACCACTTGTCTCTACCCCGTTCACGTTGAGTACCTGCACAGTGTGTTTGCCGGCGCGTCAGAGAGGTCCACGAGTCATGGAGTGGCTGTAGAAATATTTCAGTGCCTCGTGTACTAGACGTTGACGTTGTATCGCCGGCGAGCTGCATGGTCATCACACACAGTGTGTGCGTGTGTGTCACAGTTTCACTTTGTATGTGGTGCAGTTATGGATCAAAATGGGAACCAACCTGCTTTTAGAAACCGGCTCGTGTGTGTATGATGAGGAGGCTCTGTACTGAGATGTGCTCGTGAAGCTGTTTTTGTGTTGAGCATTGCCGGACTGCAGTATACTGTTATGTTAATTTTTGCTTGGGATCTATGTGTGTTTGTAGTCACTTCACAGTATGCGCATCCTACAGTCTGTATGTTGCCGGGGAACTTGGCATACAATATGTTATCATGAGGTGGGTTATATATGTTGGCTGGTATCTCTGTACGCAGTGAAATATTGTTTTTATTTTATTGATACATTGATTGTAAGAATGCAAAGTACTTATTATTAGTAATTTTGTTTTCTTCTCTTTTTTTCAGCCATCTGTCACTGTGATCATTGCCTAAGACAGTAATGCCAACCCAAATGTTCTGTTCGTAACACCGTAACACCCCCCCCCCCCAGCTGAGCGAGGAGACGAGGGCTTCGTGCGCGCTCCGCAGGTGCAACGGCAGTCTCCAATGAACGGCGGGCGCTTCGATTTTGATGATGGGGGCTCTTACTGCGGTGGTTGGGAGGAGGGGAAGGCCCACGGCCACGGGGTATGCACCGGGCCCAAGGGCAAGGGCGAGTACAACGGGTCATGGCACTACGGCTTTGAGGTGACAGGAGTCTACACCTGGCCGAGCGGGAACACGTACGAGGGCCACTGGGAGCACGGCCGGCGCCATGGACTAGGGGTGGAGAACAAGGGGCGATGGGTTTACCGCGGAGAGTGGACGCAGGGTTACAAGGGAAAATACGGGGTTATTCAGAGCCTTGCCAGTGGGGCACGCTACGAGGGTACCTGGAGCAGCGGGCTGCAAGACGGGTATGGACAAGAGACGTACGCCGATGGAGGTAAGTTTCCCTTGACTGGTAACTCATTTTGTTGAACAATAGACCGATCTATCAAGCCCCATCCCTTTAACATATTGACCAATCACAGCATTGGCTGCATCCCCACTGCACACACATGGGCAGCATGAACGTGCGCATTTTAAGTACGCACGCATGCATGTTTACTTTTCTAATGGGTTTTTAGCGTGCCAGACTTTTGACGGACTTTTGGTGGCGTAGCCAAGGTTGTGGTTGATCAACACATAAGAGCTTGATGGATCGGTTTAATGGCAAGGCTACCAACCGCATCAATTGTATTGTAATTGACAAGGGAAGGGACTTTGAGGCCAGCAGAAAGCTGCTCTTTGGGGGAAGACCCCTTCGGGAACCTCCCACTTACTAAATTCTAAGCCCCTCCCATTGATTTCTGCCCACTCACTATTGACTGCAGTGTACATGTTCCATTGTACACAATGTGTGTGGCACAAGTGTTGGTGATGTATGCAGATCACATTACCTTGTAATGGGAGAGCACAAACTATTTTAACTTCTCGTAAGAGCTCTTTCGGAAGTTGCTAGCCATTCTTATGGATGCATTCACAAGTGCACTCATTCTCAATTATGTCATCATCCCTGTGGAGACCTCTATGTTCTTTCCTCTGTCCCTGTGCTTAACATCGTCCCATTTCTTGTGCAGCACCCCGGTCTTGAGATTTTCCATACGGAGACCTTTTTGGTTTTTCTGGCTTTTGTTGATTTGTCCTCGGTCTCCATAAGGTACCGAATGGTAGCATCAAAAGAAGGACTTTACCGTGTACACTGTACTTATTAGGAGTGAAATAATAGTCTGAGCCTGTGCATTTGTCTACAACACCAGAGGGATGCGCCCTTTCCTCTCTGTCTTCTACATTCTGCGAAAAAACTTGTCTGCACCTTGGAATGTTCCGCTAACCTTTAAAAAAATAAACCCAATCCCTGCGGGCATGTGTATTGAACTGTGCCTGTGCACCTGTGGGTCATTGATCATGAGAGACAAGCATACAAGAGATAGGTTACAACAGTAAAAAAAAAAAAAAAATCAGCCCAAGCTCATCACACAAATTTAAGTGACAAGGGGCTAGGTGCAATGCCAAGTTTAGATTTATGTTCAAGAAGTGGTGTTTCTGTACTTAAAGGTTTGGGGGTCATACTTTGGTAAGTACTCCAAAAATGAATGACCGGAAAATCTTACTCGGCGAGAAGCACTGCAGCTGTTGACAGTAAAAACTATTTTGAGAAAAGATTCCCCTCGAAGTAATAATTGTTCCCCCTGGACATTTGAATCTGAGTAACGATTCATGCATGAAACGTTTTCTCAGAAATCTGAGGGTTGGTGTTTGTTCGCGATCGCTGTGGCAAAGAGATGCGATTGGTACCCGCTGTCACCTCGCTAAACGTGGATGGATTCGACGTGCCAGTGAATGTTCTGTGACAGTTTTTTTCTCTGTTTTCTCATCAAGTAGACATGTATGCAGCTGAAACTTTCATGTGTGACTTTCATTGTATCTTTCTTTGACTATGATATTCTCAGAAACAATCTATTTACCAGTTTCGAAAAAAATTACTCCAGTCCATGGGCATGGAAAAATGACAGAAACCCTGAAGAAAAGTGGTTAAAGAACTATTTTCTGACTGCTCTATAATAATAATAATAATAATAATATGTGGCTTCTTATATAGCGCTCATATCCGTCACTCAGTGACGCTCAAGGCGCTTCAACTGTCAGTATTTTCCTGCAAGGTGATATAATGTGGAGCTACTTTTTGAAGTTTGAGACCTATTCCTTTACATAGCACAATGTATGTTTACAAGTGCTGTGGCAATATGCTGCCAATCAAACCAGGAACACGGGTGCAAACCCCTTCTCTTTGCGATAAGTGCACTGGCTCTTTTACGTGCATTAACAACACACGGGACCAACGGCTTTACGTCCCATCCGAAGGACGCAGCAATAATGGTTAAGTGTCTTGCTTAAGGACACAAGTTCACGACTGGGACTCGAACCCACACTCTGCTGAACAGAACCATCAGAGCTTAAGTCCGGTGCTCTTATCCGCTCGGCCACGACACGCCACTCTATGTCTATGATAGGTTTAGTTCATTTGCCGAATCTGTACGTACAGGAAGCAGGAATTGTGAAGAAAAGGCTTCAAAAAAGGCTTAGTGATGATAGAACCCATCAGCTACTCAGCATGAGGCCAAGCTTCAATGCCATTTCTGTTTTGTCGTCTCATAAACTGTTCAGATGTTAATGAAACTATTGTTCAATTTTAATTGAATGTATGGAGAAAAAACCATCACTGTTATCGTGAAAGGAACTCGTTATTTTTTATCTCAGCTTGATCAAAAGGTACAATCAGATGCAGTTGCCGTAGGGGTGGCTGTTTTGTACAGTACAGTGCTACACACAAGTTGTGCACACGGTGTAGGTTCCTTGTTTCCAAGAAGCCCACTCGAAAAAAAGCAATACTCCAAACCAGGACATGTTCATAGACGGATTAAAAAAACTGCAGTGCATTATCCCATCCCCAGCAGACCCACTTAATAATGTACGTGTACATGGCGTGTCTTGGCTGAGCAGTCTGGCGCATTGAACTCAAGCTCTGAGTCACCGGAGAGTGGGTTCAGATCCCAGCCATCACACTTGTGTCCTTGATGAGTACTTAGACACTTGACCATAATTGCTTCCAATCACCCAGGAGTAAATGGGTATGAGCGAGGGTAGATCATTGACATCATTTATTAGCAACCTGTGCGCCCATTTAGCTGCCGGTGCTGCATACTCCTAAGGAGTTAAAGATGATTTCAGGATAGCTCAGTGCTCGATGAACAGTGCTCAAATATTGTAACATGCTTCGAAGGGCCTACTCGGCTTGAAAAAGTGAAAAATAAACACATTAATATTGATACATTGAGACCTAGAACCATTGTCTCAACGTTCCGACAAATTTTTAGATCTAGGAGAAGTGCCCATGCTTCTATCTAAGCATGTCCCACTATTCAACAAAAGTGAGTTTTACTTTTGTTTTGAGTTCTTTTTTTTAGTGTGTAATGTGTCCTTATTTATTTCATTATTAGTCTATGTAGTTTGTTTGTTTTTGTGGGGGAGGGGGGTAAGGTACAGATGTTCTGCATTGTATGATTCCCTGCAATCCAAACAAAACCATAAACTGCACAATTTTATAATACTGTCATTGATACAAATTAAAAAAATTAGGCCAAAATTATTTACGATGCCCATTTACAAAAAAATTGCTGTTGTCTTCTTACAATGAACTACTGATTGTACTTGTATGCAAACATTTTGCTCCAATTAACACTCACCCATATGGCTGCTATTACAGCCATATGTTCATCAAAAAAAGCATCATACAACGTGCAGTAAAATAATCGAAAACATCTGCGTTTTTTTTTCTGTGTGGTTTTTTTCAACGACCTTTTTATCGCTTCACGTTATGCTGCCCTTACAGTAATCCTGTCACCAAAAAATTATATATATTATAAAAAAAAACACATGTGCTGAAGTGCTGTTGACTGTATAGCCAGCGTTTTAGATATATCTCCTGTGTGCATTTGTAATGAAAGTAGACACCTATCCTGCTTGCATAACCCAGTTACATGTAGATTTTGGCACTCTCAGAAGCAATTCCTTTTCATATATAGCAAGCGATAGAGAGATTGGACGTGTTCACAGCAGACAGGAAAAACAGTCTTTTTTTTTCACATGAGAAGGCAGTCCTGGAATTTTAACTGCTGGCCTAGGGGGTTATTGGCCTCCGTGCCCGTTTTACACCATACTCCCATGGACTATTTGTGATTTTTTGTTTAGTCTCGGAGAGTCACCCTACTCTTGGTGACCGCCCTTTGAATTTCTGGTACATTTAATGTACATATGTGAGGTCACCATTTTACGCTAAAAGCTTTTGTCAATAATATACTCTCGTAAACAGAAAACACTGTGGATAGAACTGTTTCTGGGACGTGGGCGTTGGTTTAACAGAAAAGCAACAGGTTTTCAAGATGTCTGCTCTAGAATGCATGGGTCTAGGGTTCGAATCCCACCTGAGTAGTGTGGATTTCCGGGTGGGGGGGGGGGGGGGGAAGCAGTGAGTATAAAGTGCTTAAATAAAAAACATGTTTATTGAACCAAAATAATATTCTTTATCCCCGCTGTAAATTATTACACCGATTAAAAAGCTTTTCAGGAAAGAAGTTTAAAGATGGCTCAGGTTTTGTTAGTTTAGATTAAGTTGCCAACATCTGAAACGCAAGCTCGAAGCTTGTTGCATACTGCACCAAAGGAAAATCTCTCAAATGCCTTTTTCCTGTAGGATTTTGATAAGTGTTCCTTGGTAGTCTTATAATAGTGAAGTGCGAGAAATTCATCCCACCTTTGGTCAACCGAGTGGATATGACAAGATTCTGTAGGATGCCAACAGGAAACCGAAAAATAGAAAAATAACGTGTAATTGAAGGCCCTGTGTCTGAATACCCATGCGTTTTTTTAACGAGATATTTCAAGTCTCGACAAAACCAAAAAAAACGTCACAGTTTTACTGCAAAATCACTGAGCAAGTCGCATAAGAATGAGCTTTGTAAATGGGCAAGCATGCACATTTTGAGTTCTGTTGCATGCCTGGTTTTTGTCATTCTTGTTTGGGCGATTCCACATTGCCTGAGAAAGGGGCTCTTCCATTAGGAGTTGAGCTTGGACCAATTTTGTTGGGCACCCAATGCCAAGCTGCTTAATCAAAAAGATATTGAAAAAATAGAATTAGCTACTGCAACACTGGCATTTCGACCCTAGCAGAGTCTTTCTCATGCTAACCAAAGCTTAGCAGGAAATCAGTCCAAAATGGTACTTGTCACATGATATTTTGGCCTTGCTTATTTCTGGTAAGCACAAGTGCTTCATGTTTTTTCGCTAATCTTTGTGCTTTTTAAAAAGCAGCTCTATGAAATTGGGCCGAGGGCAACGGAGGCCATTGCCTCCATCATGTTCACGGCCCATTTGTTTTGCACTGTGAAGAAAAAATAAAGCTAACAAAAAATTGATGCAGTGTCTCATTTTAAAGGAGTCACTCACTGAGGTGGAACCTTCACAGGCAGCTACGAACAAAATAAACATGTAGCCACTCCACTGAAGACAATTTATTCATGGCATAAGAAAGCTAGAATAAAATACATGAGATTTGCAAACTATGTCAGGCGGCTTTAACAGGTTTTTTTTCCTCATTTTTGTCCTAGAGTGCGGTGCAGAAGCAAACTGTATACTGACTTAAAAAAAAAACAATTGTTTTTCATAGCCTCAACCCCTTCACTAAAGCATTTAAAAACAACTGATGGTTTTAACTCAAGATCAATGATCAGCAGGAAGAGCGGAGGGGAAAAAAACAAAACAACGTGTGTTACCTTGGCAGTCTGCACGTACACACCAACTGTGCTCATATCACTGACAACAACTCTAATGTACTACAGCCACATCCCTCGCTCACATTGCTTAAAGGGATGTTTATAACATCAGGCTGGATTCTACTTCATCTTCTTCTACTTCCCATGTGGTCCTTAGTAGATCAGCTTGTAAAGTCAGCAGTCTTAGCCACTACACTTCAGTACAACATCTGGATCATACCTTTGTAGGGTATTTTTTATTTTTTTTTTTGATTTGCTGTATTTTTTTTATTTTTTTAAATATATATCGTGATCTTAAAGAAACCCTGACTAGACAATGCCATCACAATAAAGGCTCTGAAAGAAAGCTCCAGGATTTATTGTTCCCTTTTTAGCCTTAATCTTCTTCTTCTTCTTCTTCTTCTACTTTCGTATGGTCCTTAGTAGATCAGCTTGTAAACAGCAGTCTAAAACCACTACACTTCAGTATTATTAACGTCTTGATCGTACCTTTGTAGGGTTACTGTTTTTGTTGTTGTTGATTTGCTGTATTTTTATTTTATTTTTTTTTAACATCGTGATCACAAAGAAACCCAGACTAAACAATGCCATCACAATAACGGCTCTCAAAAAGAAAGCTCCAGGATTTATTGTTCTCTTTTTTTAGAAACTGAGATAATCGTTGAGCGTTAATCGCAAAACTTCGGCCGTGAGCCACGGCCAATAATTGGTCCCATGGCTGGAATTTAGGCTGGAATGTCGGTTCACTCGTACTTACCGCCTGTTGAGCCAAATACAGTGATAAGTAATGGTGTCAGGCTCTCAAAGGACAAAGGTCTAGAATCGGGGATTACACATTAACCCCCCGGAAAAATTGAGAGATTTTGAGCACCATTTCCGAACTAGGCTATGAAAAAATGTCAATAATAAAAGTGTTCATGCTTTCAAGAATCTAATTCCTTGTACATGAAACTTTTGGGCAGGTACGTTTTCATGTTTATTCGTTTAAAGGCAGGGTATACTTTTTGTAATGACTCCACAAGTTAATGACCATAAAAACTTACTTGGTAAAGAGCACTGGACACGGCACTGGGAGTTGTTGATATTATAAAAACATTGTTAGAAACGAACCCCCTTTGAAGTAATGTAGTTTTTAGAGAAAGAGGGAATTTTTTTTTACCCACACAAATTTGAATCTGAGTAAGGCTTCAGGCTCATGCATTTGAAAGCACACAATTCTGTGGGTTTGTTTTGTCTCATTATTTTCTTGCCACTTTGACGACCAATTGAGCACAAAATTTTCACAGGTTTGTTATTTTATGCGTATATACGTCGGGATACACCAAGTGAGAATGCTGGTCTTTGACAATTACCAAAAGTGTATCCTGCCTTTGAGGTTTGACAGACAGGGGTTGTGCCCCGAAAGGCAAGACACATTTTGACATCAGACATTTTTTGCTGTTTTCTCAAAGAGAGAAACTATAATTTCCCAGAATGATTTGCAGCAATGCCAACCTCATACTAAGTGAGCCATTGAGACTTTACATACGTTATGCAGATGGTCCTTTTTTTCTCTCCGATGATGACCTAACCTAAAGTGCAGTGTTGGTCTGAGTGACAAACATGGTTTTCGGGAGACATTTTGGATGTTTTCATTGACATCAACAATGTCCCCCATGTTTCCGCGTCTCAAAACACATTAGTTTTATAACAACTAGGCTTGGGCGATACCACGATATTATCGAATATCGCGATACTAGTTCTGAAACGATTATGATATCGGGTCACATTTTTTTTAATCGTGATATCGGTAAATCGCGATATCGTTAAGTATCGCGATGTATTTCCTAGCCGAGACGATCTTGCAACAATAAATCTCCTTGTCAAGACGATATTGCAACAATAAATCTCCTAAAGAGCTGTCAAAGAGTTGCAAGTCACAGACCGCAACCGCAAGATTCCCTAACAGATCCGATCCGACGGGGTTTAGTCTTCGAAAAAACCAACATCAAAGCCTTAGCGATCAGGCGGTCTCACGCAGACGGGTGTTATCACGTGCGTTCCCGTGCGTGTTGCGGACGTGCGAGTAGCGTGATCTAATTAGTTATGCACACATAAAGAACAGTCTGTCATGCGCAGTTAACACATTAAATGTGTGTAAGTAATAGGCCCAGGTTTTCATACCATAGGTTTAGAGTAAAACCCGAAGAATAGGTGATTGGAACAACGGTAGAACTGATCAGTCAATCATAGCCACAACTCACAACGTGAGATTTGTAGTAGATTGACGGCATAAAGAAATAATCGCGATTATATCGAATATTGCGATATATTCTCGACGATATATCGTGGCTGAGAAAAAGCGATATCGCCCAAGCTTAATAACAACACTAACAAGAACGACAATTTCTCGAGGTTTTGAGCTTTTTCACAAAGAGACACTCTGCAATTTGCTGATGCGGTGCCAGAAAACGAGTGCCCGGGCTCTTGACTTGTCACGAAGAGACACTTTGCGTGACCTACATGTAGATAAGTATCGGGTAATCAAACCACCTAGATAAAGTAATACGGTTTTCTCAAGAGTGCCACGTTCGTTTTTTAAGCATTGGTTTGTACACGCTGCTCTGCACGCAGACCTCATTTGTTCAGTTAACGGCTGGCTGTTTTTTTTGAAACATTGATTTTGAAAATAGTTTAACTTCAAACGTGATTTTGAAAGTTAAACCGCAGGGATGATTGTGACTCTTTGCATATTTTGTTTCAATCCTAAACCAATCGTGTGTTAATCATGCCTTTAAAGCACATGTACAACATTGGTAATTTCCAAATACTAGTATCAGCACTAATAAACTTGGAAATGTTAAGCTCAATCAGTCTTCGGAGTCATGAGAAAACAGTGAAAAAAAAAACATTTTATGTTTTTGGATTTGGACACGCGCGATAAAGACTTTTTGTTTTACTCATTTTTTAAAGACTATAAAGCATTTTAAGCAAAACTATTTCAAGGGAAGTTTACCACCATGACCATCTTTATACCATGTGTGAACCTGTGAACATTTATATTTTCAATCTTACCAATGTTGTACACACCCTTTAATGGTAGATGTACGTAATGTCATGAATGTAGGTTAATAGCACAAGTCTCTTGAGTTATCTTGGTTTCATTTTTGTGTTTTGCGTTTCATCCATGGTGGTGGTGGGGGGGGGGGGGAAATGCAGACTTGGCACTTTTGAGAAGGTGTTTTTTGGTTGAATCTTTATGCGACGCAATGAGTGTTAATGTTTTTAGCATCTTCAAATTTGGGTTGGGATCTAGTACATTTCTTTGACTAAGTGAACCAGAATTTGGATTTCTCACTGGGTTTGGTGGAATCTTTATAAAGCACTGTCCTGCATGTCCTGAGCCTGGGATTTGTCTGTATTTTTTTACTGATTGCAGTTGTTTTTTTTCATGTTGTTGATCTCTCTTGCTTTCAAAATTTCTTGGAAAAATTAAACTTGCCTGTGGGGGGGGGGGGGGGAGAAGAAACATGAAGCTTTGATGTATTAATGTTTCTTTCTGGTAATGCAACCAAGGAACTCTCAAGAGTGCCTTGCACTGTGTGACCCGTAGGCCTGAAGATACATGTGTAGAGAAGATGATGAAGACATCTCAGTCTTACATCTCAGTCTTAGATGTGGGAGGAAAACTCCCAACTGGGGAAAGAAAACCCACGCAATTAGGTAGGGACTGAAAACCCCAATACCCATGGGTCATTTCACCTGGTTGGGACATTGTGTAACATTTGTGTGACACTTGTCCATAAGAACCCTTAACAGTTGACTCAATTATTGCATGCATTTGCCTTTGAGTGTGACAAGTGTTTGTGAACGTTTTTTTATTGTAAAAATGACACACGTGATTTTAAAAGACGTGGTATGTGGGATGGACACCACGTCAGTGTTACATCCCAACTTTCTATAAGCCTGCTTCAACACTCAATTACATGTTTAATGCAAACTCACTTTGTGTACTAATATATACAGACACACAATGCACCACTCAGCCACTCAGCCAATATTAAGATTGATTAGGTCTGCTAATCACGCTGTCAAAAGTTGTTCAATTCTGTAAAATGTAACTCTCTAGACATTTAATAAAAATAATAATAATACTTGGTTCTTATATAGCGCTTTATCACATCCCAATGGGCGTATCAAAGCGCTCATTTATTTTTTTCCTGCAAGGTATGTGGAGCTACGTTTTTGAAGTATGAGGCCTAATCATTTATAGCACCTTGTAATGGTTTAAAAGGTACTGTGGTGCAATATGCTGCCGATCAAACCAGGAACACCGGGGCGAACCCCTTCTCTTTACGATAAGTGTACTGGGTTCTTTTACGTGCATTACACAACACACGGGACCTACGGCTTTACGTCCCATCCGAAGGACGCAGCAATAATTGTTAAGTGTCTTGCTTAACGACACAAGTGTCACGACCGGGACTCGAACCCACACTCTGCTGATCAGAAACACCAGAGCTTGAGTTTGGTGCTCTTATCCGTTCGGCCACGACACGCCACTTCCACAGTGGATCAAGAGACTACACACATTAACTCAGGCAGTCACCATTTTTGTCCACTCACACCTTGGTTGTTATCCCCGGTAGGACATCCAGTCTCCATTACACTGTGTAATGGAGACTAGAGCTTCCTACCAGGGCCCAATTTCATAGAGCTGCTTGAGTACTAAGCGAAACAAAATTATGCTTACCAGAATAAGGTTACCGGCCAAACTGCCTTGTCACATGTACAATTTGTGACTGGTGTCCTGCTTATTTCTGCTCAGCAGAAAATTGTAAAGCAATATTTTCTTCTTAAGCAGCTCTATGAAAGTGGGCCCAGAGCTACATACCCTGAATGAACATATCAGGTTCTCTCGCAATCGATGTGATTTTTTTTATTATAATTTTTTTGTTTTTCACACGTGTGGTCAATACGATTTATCCCTTCAATTCAGTCCAATATTATCGTTTTTCCTTACGGAGGGATAAAGCTTCTCATTCAGGCAGGGCAGTGCAAAATTGGTTCCTGAGCAGCAGGAAATTGCAGGGAACGAATTCTGAATATTGGTTGAATCAAATGATATTCCATTTGTGCCTAATTTGTGTGTTTTAAAATGTAAGCCATCAGGCCGGAAATCCATGTGTCCGTCATGCCTTGTGCGAAGTGCGCAATGGGTAAAAATGAAAGTACACGCCAAGCATTGCACATCATTCCATGTATCCGTATTGCGTACTGCGTTATCTGAAAAACCATGTATGTCCAATGTCCATTGCTTAGCGTGTATTTTCATTTTAAAGGATTGTGCACTACGCATAAAGCACAGCACAAGACAGGCCGTGGATTTCTGGCCTTATACATGTACATGTACACTGGCCTTTTTTTTATTTTCAGAATTCTTGATGTCAGTGTGTGTGTTTTTTTACCTGTGACACAAAGAAGTAATTAAGTCTGCAGATTGAACTGGTACTCTAGAAAAGACTGGTTTTTTGTGTGTGTGTTTTAAATCTTTCCCCAGGTTTTTGTTTTTTTCTAGGTTCGTATTTTGTTCCAACTTCTTTGCTTTTGCGGGAAAAAAAACAAAAATCCATTAAAAACCCATTGGGAATGGCCTCGCTGTTGGGTAATACTTATTGTGCATAGTCCAACGGGGAAACAACAACGCAAAATTTGCCACACTTTAAATGTCTTTCATTCAAACCTTTATTCGGTCTACTCTCTCTCTGTCTCTCAACAATCTCCCCAAACGGCAATTTTTTTTTCTTCTCCATAAGTCCAAGATGCAATGTCCACAATAGCAGACAAAGTTCATGGAGCTTGCTACATCGCACAAGGCTGAATCAGCCTCCGTGGCCAATGAAAGCTTCCAAATAATAGGTTGTTAATTTGATAATCTGCCAATAACTATTTGCAATGTACATGTACTGCAGGCCACCGGGAGGAGGAGAACAGGGGGATTTTGTTATTTAGTTAAGGACGCCAATGATTTTCCCACCGTCTTATCAAAACAACGTCAAGGATAGACTGCTGTGTACGTCCCCCATGAAACGCGTTACTCATTTTATCGCGGTACTGCTGCGTGTGGCCGAGGTACAAGTTTAAAGGGAAGGTCGAGTATTTAAGTTCAATATTTTGAAAAAATTTCATAGCAGTGGTTTGCTGTGCATATTGGGATGAATGCTCCGTATCACTTGTGTATAAAGACATGAAAGAAGAGCCTTGATTTGGCTACATTTTAGTTTGGTTTACTGTGAGCAACGGATGGGTCATGGATGATTTTTTGTTTTTTGGAAGAGCACTTTCATTCTAATAAGTGTCACTTTCTTGAAACTTATGTTGACCAATGGATGTTCCAAACTTTGCAAGATGTGGATCATGGGAGAAGCTGGGGGGGGGGGGTCACAAATGTAGTAAACTTGTGGGTACAGACTCTTTTAGGAGGAGTGTTGGCTTTGAGAAAGAGCTGGTGTAGTCTTGATGTTTCTGTGCTTGTCTTCAGGAGAAAAGACTAGGTTTTAAAAGTGTCCATCATGCCTTGTGCGTAGTGCGCACCGGGTAAATATGAAAGTACGCGCCAAGCAACGTTTCAGAATCTTTCAGGTGGAGTGTTGGCTTTGAGAAAGAGCTGGTGTAGTCTTGACGTTTCTGTGCTTGTCTTCAGGAGAAAAGACTAGGTTTTAAAAGTGTCCATCATGCCTTGTGCGTAGTGCGCACCGGGTAAAAATGAAAGTACGCGCCAAGCAACGTTTCAGACTCTTGTAGGAGGAGTGTTGGCTTTGAGAAAGAGCTTGTGTAGTCTTGACGTTTCTGTGCTTGTCTTCAGGAGAAAAGACTAGGTTTTAAAAGTGTCCATCATGCCTTGTGCGTAGTGCGCACCGGGTAAAAATGAAAGTACGCGCCAAGCAACGTTTCAGACTCTTGTAGGAGGAGTGTTGGCTTTGAGAAAGAGCTGGTGTAGTCTTGATGTTTCTGTGCTTGTCTTCAGGAGAAAAGACTAGGTTTTAAAAGTGTCCATCATGCCTTGTGCGTAGTGCGCACCGGGTAAAAATGAAAGTACGCGCCAAGCAACGTTTCAGACTCTTGTAGGAGGAGTGTTGGCTTTGAGAAAGAGCTTGTGTAGTCTTGACGTTTCTGTGCTTGTCTTCAGGAGAAAAGACTAGGTTTTAAAAGTGTCCATCATGCCTTGTGCGTAGTGCGCACCGGGTAAAAATGAAAGTACGCGCCAAGCAACGTTTCAGACTCTTGTAGGAGGAGTGTTGGCTTTGAGAAGAGCTGGTGTAGTCTTGACGTTTCTCTGCTCGTCTTCAGGAGAAAAGAATAGGTTACGTCAGGAAGGTTTAGTAAGTAATTATACACGTTCTCCTGAAGATGAGCAGAGAACACTGTTCGAAATGTCAAGACTGCACTGGCTCTTCTGAGAGCCAACACTGTTCCCAAAAGAGTTTTATACATGGTTGTACCCGCAAGTTTACAATCTTGACCATGTTACTGTCGCCTGGTGTTTTTATTAGCCAGAGGGGAACCAGGGTTTTCTTTTTTTGTCGGACACCCTGTTTTGAGTATTGACACCTTCATTTACAAAACAGATTGATGTACAGTCAGCGAGGCAATTTTCGACACTTAATTTATTTCAATCTGCCTGAACAGCAAACTCTGACGAACTATTTTCAGAATTTCAACATTCCTGAACCTGTGACATTTTCATGAAGTTCAGCTGAATTTTGTTTGTTTGAGAATTTTCTCACTCAGATTCAAAATCAAATTGACGAGAAGGGGAATTACTATTTTATGTTTTATAGATGCCACTTCTTCACATCCCAAGTAAATCGAGGGAGGGGGGGGGGGGCAAAGTCTGAAATTTGCTACATACATAGATCCTTGTCATTTGAGTGGTGGAACACGCGTCACGTGCCGTCAATTGCAAAGCAAACAAAATACTATTTAAAAAAATTAAAATAAACATTTATTTTGTTTTTCCCAATAACTGATGTACGACGAAGCGTCAGAAACTGTACAAAGAAAACTTGTAATTCCGTAAAACGGATGTTTTTTTCTGGATGAATGGGTCATGTGAATCATGATCAGCATGGCGAAGCAGTCCTCTGCGCAGTTTGCAATCATCACTCTGACAGTCTAATAACCACTGTCACATAAACGCTGGACGATGTTCAACTGGTGTGTGTGTTTGTATGTGTGCGTGTGTGTGTGTGTGTGGATGCAGCCTATACATTTAGCATCCAATATTGATTATCATCTGGTGCACAGACCGCTAATTAGCCCGTCTATTGTTCCATCAATGCCTCGTTTAGTGGTCGTCAATAAAATGGGTTTATGTGTGCGTCTCCTAGACACACTCAAATAATGGTGTTTTTTTTTCTCTTTTTTTTTTCTCCATTTGCAATAGGGATTGCATAACAGACTTACTCCCAAGTGATTCCACATGTAGTTTATCATGCAGTGATGATGTGATGTTACCATTTGTGCTTGGTCATCTGATTCATTTTAACAATTTGTGTTCGGCTTTGCGTGTTTTGGGCTATAGATTATTTTTGATAGTAGTAATTATAATGAATATTAAAGAAACAGCTCATGTTTTCTATCATCGGCCATCTTTGTGTTTTAACTTTTCCCTTGATCCTTCTCTTGCTGTATTTGTTCAAAATTATATAATCAGGCCAGAGACTTTGGTCTAAATGTGTGTGTGTGCCTTGGCAATTATTATTATAGAGGGGTGCTTCTTTTAGGCCATTGCTACAAGACCAACGAAGGAAGAAAAAATGGAAATGTATTGTTGGGGGGGGGGGTATTTGTATTAATTGATTTTGCATAGGTATGGTTTTAGACAACCTCCCCCCCCCCTTCACCACAGAGAATGAAAAACCAGAGAGAATTTCAACAGTCGGTAAAATAACGTTACTGCACCGAACCATAGACTGTAGTGCAAAAGATTGTACCACAGTAATGACAGTAGTACATACATGTACATGTATGACTTGAACGCCATTGTTGTTGTTGTTGTTGTTGTTGTTGTTGTTGCTGTTGTTGTTGTTGTTGTTGTTGTTGTTGTTGTTGTTGTTGTTGTTGTTGTTGTTGTTGTTGTTGTTGTTGTTTTCTTTTCCTCTTTCTCTCTCTCTCATGCCTACAGCGTGTAGTGTAGAAACTGGTGTTCAATGTACATTCCTCACTAGGAATTTTGAGGAATTCCAGATGCAACAAAATCAATAGTTATCAGATTGTACATTCAGTGCATTCTCTTGAAATCTGAAATGTCCTTGAAGGACACTGCCTGTATATTCATTATGAGGAACATAATGAAGACAAAGTTATTGGCACAACAATCCTGTAGATGTAAATATTAGCAGGAACAAATGTTTTGTTTACATTGTGCACAGACATGTACATCTCAACCAACATGTTTATTTTATTTATTTATATTTTTTTGCTTAGGGGTGGGGGGGGGGTCAAAGCCGATGCACCATTTGTATGTTTAACTAATGAGAACCATGTACTGTACATTACTGTATGTACTTCATGGTACATATATTATGGGCAACATGATTTTTAGGGTTTGTCTAGTATTTCAGGTTATAGTGGATTGATGCTGCTCATGTGAAGTTTGGCTAGAGTGCAAAAATAAAAAATGAGACCCCCCCAACAAATTGTTTAAAGGTTTTGTTTAGTAATTCAGGTTATAGTCGATTGATGCTGCTCATGTGAAGTTTGGCTAGCGTGCAAAAAAAAAAATTAAACCCCCCCCAACAAATTGTTTAAAGGTTTTGTTTAGTAATTCAGGTTATAGTCGATTGATGCTGCTCATGTGAAGTTTGGCTAGCGTGCAAAAATAAAAAATAAGACCCCCCCCCCCAACAAAACATTTTTTTAAACATAAATACGCTGATTTATTATTTGTTTAGTAGTGAAGACAAATTCAACAGTAATTCTCTTAAAATGGACTTCAAAATGTTTCAAAATCGATCTAAACTGAAACACTTGAAATGAAAAACTGAAATGACTTGATTGTAAGGTACAACCCTACCTGATACTTCATGGCAGTAATTGCCTCCATGCCCCCTGGTCATTACTTTGACTTCCCTGCGAATTGCTCTCAGTAGAAATTTACATTTTTTCCTCATTAACCAAGGACAAAAGAGTGCCCTGCGGCCACGACAAGAGTGAAACAATTACCTTGATAAACTGGTGAACAAAAAAAAACACTCCGACAGCCCTGAGAAAAGTACACTAGCACTAATTACATCCTTCATCTACATTTAGTATTCGTTTTTTTATAAAGTTAACAACTTCAAATTATTGCTGTTGCAAACGGTTTCTTGCCCTAATTGTACACACACCTAGTACATGGATGTAAACCGTTGTCGTCTGCTTCAAAGGGGCACGTTGCCCTCAAATCTTACATGTAGCACTTTGTGAAATCAAGCCCAGACTCAAGGGACTTCGGCTACGGCTATAATGGCTCATTGGCAGCAGCAACAATGTTAAACAATAGGACTTTTTAGCAATCCAGTCGTAGCCACTGTTCGGCTACTGCCATTTTGTGGAGTCAGAAATGGACTGTGTTACTTTACAAGAAGTAACAGAAAAACCACACAATTTTGAGGCATATTTGTGTGGATCATCATAATCTACTTTTCCAAACTATCTTTCCAACCATGTTCATTACATAACAAACGCTTTTCGTCGCCCAAAATCGCCCAATTCGAGGCAGCGTGTCCCCTTTAAACACCAGACCGAGCATGAATTCCAGCCGTCACAATTAAAAATCCACATGTACGCCGGCTTTGGACACCAGTGTCTCATTTGCATAAAAGGTATTAGCCATTAATCTTGCTGTCCGCTGTATCTCATTGCCATCAAATAATTGCTATGCATGAACTGTATTAAAAATGACAATTCACTTGATTGAAATAGACATCGGACTGCACTTGCTGGGGACCAGTCAGTGCAAATGCACCAATTTGGTGAAGCCACGGAGCCAAATGAAAGGCATCAACAACATGAATTTTGCCGGAGGGTCGGCAGGCCGGCAGGGCTGTAGGTAATAAGCTTTTGTCGGATCAGGCATGTGGAAGTGAAATGATGAGACCGGAATAAATATGAAATATCAATCAATTTATGGAATGGAAACCTCTGCTCGGAGAGAGGTTATAATCGAGGCGTGGACTGCTTCTTGGGTTTCTGTGAAGACCTACATACTGTGTGTGTTTTGTTTGCTCGCGGTTTCGTTTGTTTGTGTATAGGAAAGGTTTCTATGTAATAATAACAGTGATAATCTAAGGCATTTTTGTATTAAAGGCACTTTTAAATATGTATTAAAGGCAAAGCGTACCTTTGGTTTGGGGGACCGTTTGATTGTTTTAATCCTACATAAATGTAGATAGATATACAATCAAACTAACCTGTGAAAATGTCATTTCAAAAGGTGGTCGCGTTTTTGAAATATCGCCAAAATCCGCAGCGAATATGTCCACGCATAGTCTCAGCAGTTTTGTCAACATAGACCTTAATCATGGTGCAGCCATCTTGATTTTTTTCTCCCATTCAAATCAATGTAACCAAACCGAGGCTGGAAGGAGAAACAGTCTGGTTCCTTTTTAGGTAATGAATAATAAGCATTCATTGCTGTTATTGGATACAGGGATCATGACCAAGATGGTGGCAGCATGACATTGGTCTATTACCAATGTTGTACCTCATCTTGATTCAAAGAGAGTAAGCCCGTAGGGCTCCACAGTATTACCCACATCACACTCTGCCTTATCTTCAATCGTTGACCAAGAGGGCCTTAATTATGCAATCAAGAGCCATTAAGCTTACCGGCGGGGGTACTAAACTAATCGGTCATATCGAAACTCAGTCCCAGACAAGAATTACGTTCATAATTTATGAAGCTAGAAGGTTAAACATGTGTACTCACATGCCATATCTCATCTATTATTCAAAGTTGTTATCCCCAGCTTCCGGCATGTCACGTAAAATGAAGATATTAAAAAAAAAGTTGATGGGGTTTATAAGGATTAAGGATCCTCAAAATTGTGCGTTGAGGTTCGATTTTGATGGCTTCAATCTTGGGTACACCGTATTTACGAAGCGTTGACGAACCGTTGCACACAGTTGACTGAAAGACCCATGAGCACAAACAATATTGTGTTTATTTATGAATCAATAATACAGCCATTTGTAGTAGAGCAAAGAGTAAAATGTGGCTAAAGGTGTGATACATCATTTGTTGGAAAACAATACAACAGCTGTTTAATCATCAGACAGGTTCCGTGTTAATGTATATACTTGATACCTGCTCTAATTCCTGAGAAATTTTGCTCTCTGAAATACCATCACGTACAAGAACACTGCCCCAACTCCCTTTCCCCTCTGACCCCAACTCTGTTCAAATTAAGATAAGCGCTGTAAAAAAAATCCTTGAAATAACCATTGCAAAATATAGACTGTTATTTAGTGTTCACTCAAAAAGAAGCTACCAAATTGATGACACTTTTACAGAATCTTATTCAAAGTTAGAGGTGTGGATAGACTACACGAGTCACTTTCTAAAAACCAGTGTTATATTGTACCTTTAGGGTTGCCTAATAGAAGAACTTATGCAGAGGTATTTTGTTTTTATATTGTCGCTGGTTCCATGTCGCAACCTGTATTTAACACACAAAAAAAGTCACACAATTTTGTAAATTATTTTTATACACTCATTACTGTTAACATTTTCAGCAAGTTTGAGCACCTAATACAGAACAGTTTTGTATACATACACTAATTCGCAGGAACAACGTATCACTAGATTTGCCATTTTGTGTTTCCACGAAGTAGCGTATCACGACAAGCCACTTTACCCATGAGATACAAAGCGCTGGTATATGGTGCCAAACTTGTGTAGTCTGACTTTTGCGCTTTCACAAAGTGACCTATCTGTTGGACTTAAAGCTTAGCTCTTTCAGAAGTGACCTGTCTGTTGGACCTGAAGCTTAGCGCTTTCAGAAGTGACCTGTCTGTTGGACCTAAAGCTTAGCGCTTTCAGAAGTGACCTATCTGTTGGACCTGAAGCTTAGTGTTTTCACGAAGTGACCTATCTGTTGGACCTGAAGCTTAGCGCTTTCAGAAGTGACCTTTCTGTTGGACCTGAAGCTTAGCGTTTTAACGAAGTGACCAGTCTGTTGGACCTGAAGCTTAGCGCCTGCAGAAGTGACTTGTACATGTATGCATTGGTTTGTACATAGAATGGGAAAATCTTTCTTTTTTTCATTTTCACAAAGTGACGTATGTGTTTGGGAATTAATTACTCTTAAAAATAGCTGCAAGAATTAAAAAAATAGTGGCCGTTCTGTACAAATAAAGAAGTCAGCTTTATTTTTTGTCCTGAGAATTTTTTAAAAAAAATAGTAAGCAGACTCCAAACCAGCAGTTTGAAAATTTTCTCCAAACACAGACTTGGAGTTTTTGGCTGTGGACCATATAGGTCACTTCATGTGACCAGCGACGATATTTCTAGTGTTTTTCAAGTATGTGTAGTGTCTGTGTGTGAAAGAAAAGAAGTTTCTACAACTTGTGTAATGGATATTTTATTTAACAAATACATAATTGAGTTCAAACTGCACCAGAACCTATAGTCTATAATGCTTGGTATATTCAGCATATTTTGGAAATCAAATCACACGACCATTAAAGCATTCCCAATTCAAGAACCCATGATTATGTTCAGATTGTGCGTGTGCAGTGAGCAGAGTGTACTCTACACGCTCGCTTCTTCTCCATGTCTTGTCCGCCATGCCCTCCAAACATGCAAGTCATTGATCAGCTGGTTGTCATGGAAACATGAATACCCTGCGGCTGGAGGATTGATGGAGGGGGGGGCGAAAGCGGTCAAAAGCATCGGGCGTTGATGGTGGGACAGCGACAACTCAGAGATGTTTAGTACATGGCCAATTAGAGAGCTAGATTTATGGTGAAAGAGGACGAAACAGGAAAGAAGAAAAAAACTGGGTGAAATCGATCGAGTGAGGTGCAGGCATGTCAATGGATAACTTTAGTTCGTGTTGATTTTTCAGCTCAAGTGATACATGTACATATATATATACGTTGTAATTTTGATGAGACGATCTGAGTTTCTACTCTGCTTTTGTTTGGAATGCAAGTATTGTTTGCTGACATTCGGTGCTGTAAATTTGACTTTACACTAAGGAGCTATTCAGATGAATCCAATTTATAACAAGTTCAGGCTTTAAAAAAAAAAATGGGTTGACCCACACCCCCCAGTTTTCAATTTTAAAACTGAAAGGACAAAGTGATGCTCCAAATAAAGCAGATATTCGAGAACACTGCTAGTCCAGCTCAGGATATTTCAATGGTTCTAGGATGACAGCTGAAGTTTTTAATGACTTTCATGTGCAACTTTGACAGTTGACATAAAAACCGAGAGGGTAATTTGTTTCCTGGACCCACCCACCTACAATTTTGAACATTGGTTATTGAACATTAGTTATATTGAATGGTCTCTAGTTAATTATGCATATAAAGACATTCAGGATACACCTTGTTATCACAAAGGATAAAAATATTATCAAAAAATAAATTAAAAATTGTAGAATTTGACTAGAGTTTGTGTTTGACAATCTTAGAATTGCCTTTATTATGTGTGGACAAAAAGCTGGATAGCTGATTTATAATTTTATTGAACAACTTTTCCAGTGTCATTTTTTTTATCAGTTTTTCATAATGAAACCACAACAAATTTGATCAGAGCTTTTCATGTTAATGGGTTTATCATCTCGCTCGGAGAAACTAGAATTGTGTCGGGACATGTCACGAGGGCAGCCCTCTGATGTTCGACGCTGCAATAAAGTAATTAGACCTCCAATTTACAGAGTAAATGCCACTTACTGTTGCTGGCACCCTCAAACTCTCCAATGTAATTTAGGGGCGAGATGAGACAAGATTGTTTTTTTTTCGGAGGTGTACTTTTGTTTCCAATCTAGCTTTTCAAGAGATGTGTCACCAAAATGTAGGGTACCATTTTTTAAATCAGCTGGGAAAAAAATTGTGAAAACTTGTTAAGTGTGCCTTTTTATGTTAACTCTGTGCTAATTATCGCCGTTGTTTTGCATGCAACCTTTTTTTATAGTCCCGGGCATTTTTGGTCATTTTTTCCATCATGAGAAACAGTACCTTGCTCCAACTCTACATGTTAGTGAACTTTCAAACCGTTTGAAAATAGTTCTTGGTGTTGTACATCCATGAAAGTTTAAGGTCAACCCACCATCGGAGTCGCATGAAAATAGTGGGGAAAAAACCATCACCGTTTTCACTGTTTTCCAACACCAGATTTTGGACGCACAAGATCAAAACTAATTGTAATACTCTCGTTGCTCAAAAGCTAGCATGTCAGACAAAACTCTTCATTTCAGACCAAAATATCTGCATTTTGTGACTGGGAAGGATGCTTTAATAGAGATATGTTAAGATGCACTCCCCATGTGTTCAGCTTGATCCTCTTCAATCGAACCACCATCCCCAGCAACAGGGTCAATTGCAGAAAGACATTATACAGTAATAAGGCCTCGCTCTGTTTCCATGGGCGTGCATCTGCGCATATTGGCCCACAATCATCTGTGCCTCATCGGCAACAACAAAATCGCCATTGGAGGATTAAGACGCTAATGGGGGACTGGAAGAGCATCTCGAATGTGTAGCTGTGCTTGTCTTCAAGACGTTGATTTGTACTCGTCCTAAAATTGAAGAAAGCTTTACCCACTGTGTCTTGAGTGGTTAACCAATTATCGAGAGAAATATTTTCTTCTCAAACATGTCAAAGCCTGTGATTTTTCTAGTGTTTTCACTCTCTGTGTTCCTACCCTGTTAAGGCTAATGAAGTTAGTGCATGAGTGGGGCATGAAGCGCTACACGTACAAAACACGTTATTTATATTTTGGATGATTGTTTTTTCAAAAGAGCCAATGTGAGCGACTTTCTTCGTGAATTTTTCTCTAGAAAACGTTCTGCGTTATTCTTGAAATGGAGAGGATCAGAACGAGAAACCTGTATCAATGTGAAACCATGTTGTGTTTCACTGCTCTCAAAGTGATGCAACAAAACACATTATTTATATTTTGGATGATTGTTTTTCAAAGGAGCCAATGTGAGCGACTTTCTTCGTGAATTTTTCTCTAGAAAACGTTCTGCGTTAGTCTTGAAATTGAGAGGATCAGAACGAGAAACCTGTATCAATGTGAAACCATGTTGTGTTTCACTGCTCTCAAAGTGATGCGACCAAACTGAGTCCATAGGATAAACAAATTAGTATGGTCTCATGATGGGTGTGTTGGTGATTGTGATTGTGATTGTGTGTGGGGGGACTTGACAAAGATGGTGGCAGATTGATAACTGTCTATCCCTGTAATTCCTGCCATTCCCACTTTGAGACGCTCCCTAACTAACAGAGATTTTACTTCATGGTATTTGTTTAATGGGTGCATTCTTTACCAGACTATATAAGGAACCGTGAGGAGTTTAGTGCACATTATTGCTCAGTGGTTTAAAACAAAATCATACTTTCACCTAAATTGCTATATATTGGTGTGTACTTTAATGAAAATTCCACCGTCTGTCAAATTTGGGATTTCCTGAAGAATTTACATTTAAATTTGACACTGTTTTCTGCGCTGGAGAGCTTTTTGACAACCGAGGAGTAGTTGAAAGATCAAACTCTTCAAACCCATTTTCTTCTGTTTGTCCCTATTCCTTATCTTGTCATCGAGATATCTTGATCAAATAGCAATGATGATTTGGTAACAATCAGTTGGGATGTTTTTGCATTTATGCGGTGTTGACATGCAATCGGAATGTTTACAGATACGTCGGGTCGGTGTAGACAGACTCATCAAGATGATGAAGGAATCTGGTGTTTAATTACAGTTCCCCTTCTCCCTTAGCTGGACTAGTTTCCCCGCATCCTTTTACCCATCATTTTAAAGAGAAGTTGTAATATACTGCTGGATATTGTCAAGATTTTTTTTTACCACTTCACGTTGGACGATGTGTTTATCCGCAAATTTCTTCTAGACAGACTTACGGCGGACGTTTTTTAATGCCGGAGCCAACTTCAGATTTTCCTCATTTTTTGGGGGCGTTTATATCCACCCGGAGTTTTCTAGAGTATAGCGAGTTGAGGCAAGCACCTAGCGTGATACGCTATTTTAAACCTGTACAAAGAGTGACAACAGGTGCTGGAAAACATGCCTTGTAAAATCCCTTTCCGGGGGGTTATTGTGTAACCCCGATTCCAGACCTTTGTCCTGTTGTTGTACAATTGTGGCAAACAAGAATGGACAGGCTGCCACCATTGATTGTCATTATATTTAGCTCAATGGGAAGTAAGTCTGAGCGTTCTGAGATTCCAGCATACCATGACAGATTTTCGGCCATCTGTGCCTACTCAATTTTTAAACTTGACAACATCAAATTCCGGTGCTAATTCTGTTGTCTTTCCTTTGTCAAGTCAGGATTTCATTGTGGCAAAAATATTTCAAAAGAAAACAATTACTCAAGAAGCTAAAAAAAGTTAATAGTAAATAATACTTGGGCACAATTTTTTTCTCTTCAGAATACCAATGGGAAGTGGTTATGACCCCTTGCATGTATGAGGTCAATACCTCAAACAGCGCCCTCACCGAGTTCAGTTTAAGAAAGGCCTATCACTGGCTGAGAGTTGTGTGTGCGGGTTTCCATTGGCGGACCTCCGCGACGGCGGCCTAATTGCTAGGGTTGTACCATTTTGATCATCTGATTTCAGGCTCGGAGCTTGTAGGTGCTTTAGCCATCTGGTAATTAAGAGCACACTGGGAAAAATGTAAAAGTTCTATTCAGATGTTGTGGCTGAGTACGGTCTAAATGCACCAGACTCAGTTCTGGTGTTTTCAGAGTGCGAGGGCTCAGGTCCTGCAGGTCATGGTATGGGTGTCCTTGAGAAAGACACTTAAACATAATTGCTTCGGTCCTTTGGATGGTACTTAAAAGCCATGATCTCCCTGTTTTGTGTACGGCACGGCACGTACAATAACCCGGTACACTTAAATCGTTGAGAGAAGAGGTTTTGCCCCGGTGTTTGTGGCATGGTTGGCTGCAGATTGCGCCACATTGTAAACAGTTACAAGGTGTTCTCATAATTGGGTCTCATAATTTTAAAATTACTCTTCGTTCCTGTCTGAAAAATAATGTGTGCTTCGATGCGCCTTCATCAGGTGCGATGAAGCAAAGTTAGAAATGGCGAATATTACTTCTATGAATATTACTTGTGCTTGTACGTTTTGAGAGAACGGTATCGGAGAATGAAATATTATGATTTCGGTTCTGCACAGTCTGCGCAGTTATAGTTTTAATTAAATCCGACCTTCAGTGAAACACATTTTATTTTTTATGTGATAGCATTTCATGCAGATACACATTGATCAGGAAAACAGTGGCAGCCCATTAAAGTGAAGTGCTTTGGATAATTGATGAAAACAGTTGTTGGTGTTGTTGTTTTCTGCTACAAACCTTTACGCTGTCCCAGGGCTGATACTTCTCGGGGGCCACTGATGGCCCCGGTCTTTGCCTTGGTGCCCCCTTGAAATGTTCCAGTGAGAAGTTTACATTTCCCTCGTAGAGAATGCCCGAGGAAAAACTGCCTTGCCCTTAGGTGAACCAACTGTCAGGCCTGGCTGTCTTCAACCCTGTAGAGACTTCTTCCAAAGTCTGGAAGCTGCGCTAGTCAAAGCCTTTTGACCTCTTTTTGTGTTATTTATGGTCTGTAATCAAGTGTGATTTTATACATGTGTACTGTTGTTCTAGACATCCAGCATGCCCCAAAATACAATCAACCATGTACCCTTTTGGGGGTATTTATTGAAAACTAGAAGACTAAACTGTATCCAAATGATGCACCATTTCGTTTCTTGGAAACTATAGCATGTGGGTGAATGTACTCCTCCAGAAATCCATGATGTACCGATCCCCACCCCCCCCCCCAATCCATGTATGATGATGTATTCTAAAATGAGAGGATTGGTACAGATGTACTGTTCCAAATCCAATGCTGTACCATCCCTTTATGATAATGATTTGATTTGAATTTATTTTGAAAAAATACTGCAAGAATATGGCAAAAAACTTTCAAGGTACATGTAACATTAAATAAACAAGGTTTGGGGTTGCACCCCCGAACAAAGATATTGACAAAATAGGGAGACCGCCAACATAGGGCTAGATAGCTCAGTTGGTAGAGCGCCGGTACGTTAATCCGGAGGTCGTTGGTTCAAATCCCGCTCTAGTCAATTTTTCTTTGTTCAACCCCAAACCATTTGAAATTTACCCAGTCAGTTTCCCTTGTGGCTCATTACTTGACATTAAATAAACAAAAGTAGAAAACGGGGAAAAAATTGCACACAATTATCCAAGGATAGCCCCCAAAAAGCCAATAACTTAGACTTATATCCATTGGGGTTCTTATATGTATGTTATATCCTGATAAGGTTTCTTGAAAACTGGAGGATTGGAATGAATGTGCGCCTCTAAAAACCAATGATGTACCAGTTCTATCACCTTTCAGGTTTAGCATGTACACTCTGTAGACTGTGTTTGTATGATGTACACAAGAAACCCTTCATCATCGGCCAAGGAAGCAGGGGGTCCCTTAAAGCTGCCAAACATCAGCTGTGCAGTCGGTTCACTGGAGTTTTGTACGTCGTCCCCACGAAACGTTCCATACATTGTTTGAATATTGTGAATGATCGTGGCCTAAGGGACGGGCTTGGAAATGCCCTGAACTTTAGGGATCATATAACTTCAGTCTAGTGGGTGTCATACGTTAGGATACTCTTTCCATTAAGGACCTATACATCAGGCGTGTGGTTTCTCGGGATTTTCTCAAAATCTCCTTGAGCTTTCACATTTGCAGTAAAGCTGTCACCAAAGGGAGACAGAAATAGTCCACATTGTGTCCAAACCTTTAGTCTGGTGATGCACAGAGTCTGTAAACCTCCTGAATTGTAACATCTAAGATGTTCTGGGTCTAGACTAAGGGGGAACCCAGGCCCACCAGCCATTTTTCAGGAATTTTCACGTTTGTCAAATCTCATCCCTGATACATGCAGGTCATGTAGAGTTGTGTTCAGATCTTGGAAACTCAAGGCACAAAATTTCTTCCTAGGTCAACAGAGGATTATGCTAGGGACAGCATAATTATTAAATATGTAGCAAGTATGAAAACAATAAGTTGTTGTTTTTTGTACAGTCAATAGTAAAAGCCTTTACTCTTAAACTATCTTTTATTTCCTACTCAACTTTAGGAATAAGAGACATTCTGGTGTGCAAAAATTTAACAAAACAAAACTGTCAGTCACTGTATAACTGATTGGCATTTCATTCAGAACGGCTCAGTTGCCATGCAATGCAGCCTATACGGAAGTATGAATAGCCGGCGTATGAGAAAGCAAAACAAAAGTCACGATAATTTTTTTTTTAGCATCTCGACCTCCAGGGCGGAAATGATGTATACATAGAGACGGTTGTGGAGGAAATCACACGCCCCGTTCTTTTCTCCCCCGTTTGCCACCTTTTTCACCTGTCAACGGCCCCCCCCCCTGACATTTGCACAAAGGCGACATGCTAACAGGGGGGGGGAGTCGGAGTCAGTGAGGGGACGGAGACGGTGATGACCGGACAAAAGGCCGCGCCGTCCTTAATGATGGCCGCCATTGAATCACGCCATTACGCGTATTGATCAGGACTTGTTACCATCAAGATAAATTCAAAGGAGACTGTCACTGTGGGTGTGTACATGTGCACTATCTATATATGCATCATGGCTGTATTGTTCATTGGAGTACGATGCACAAAAAGCTTGGCTGAATTTCCTTCTAAAACTGAAATTTGGACACGTTAAAAGTGCGTGATTTTTTTCTTTTCCTTCACACAAAAAACTCACAGTTAGAAAATGCAAGCGCTAGACTTATCAAGTATCAAATAAAAGTTCAGGTGTTCTTGATAGCAGGCTACATGTGTGCTCAGTATGCCCATTTGGTTTTGCGAAAATGGGTCATCACACGGAGCAGAAAATTTAGCACATCTAGTTCAGCTGATAGTGCCTTGGGCTTAAGCTTTTTTTTTCATAAAGGAGCCCGCACAAGGCTAGTAAACTGTGCTTTTTACTTGCCCACGGGAGGTTTAAGAGGCCCAGAATGTCTAAACACGTTCTGTCGCAGAGTTACATTTCCAAATGCACTTGGTATCCAAACCCTCGCAATCAGGTTGGGGACTGAAAAGTCATTCCACACGCAGGCCTCCAGTCTGAGTGGGATTGGAACTGGGGTCCACTGAGGTGAAAGGCAGGGAAAGAAACCACTATAGGCCAGCCTGATACCCTAAACTTACTTGTACTTGCTGGCTGACGTGGTGCAAACCAATGAGGTGTGAATGATGTATGAACGGATATTAAAACCAAAATCAATCAACAAAAACCATGAATGATTTTTTAACTCAAGAGTTAGTTTTGATAAACTTGAGACTGTCTCAATTGCTCTTTGGGTATAACCCGCCTATACACAACCATGTTCAAAATTATTTTCCCCTTCAATAACATTTTTTAATTTCTTATTTGCCACATCAAATAAAGCCTATACACGACATGTACAAACATAAATTTTAAAAAATCCCTTTAAAAAGAACTTGTGTCTTTTTCTTGAAAAAGTTACCATTTTATTTGATGAAAATTTCACAGGCCGAGTGGCTAAGACGTGTTAATTGAGAAAAGAGACAATCAAAATCCAATTACATGTTAGTTTTAAACCTCAGAATGACAGTTGTGTAAACAAATCTATACTACCTGCACCGAACAAAAAGAGAACATTGGAAAGAAATGATCGAATTCATAATCATGTTTGTTATCCGCTGAGGACGAGCGCGGCATTAACTCAGTTCGACGTGGCGGGATCTTGCTGTCTGCGGACAACAGCTGCAATGTTCCGACAGATTATGTGACTCAAATGTTATCAATTTCTCGGCCCCACTCTTAATGAATATTTTGACACTTTCAATGCAGCGCTTCAGAGTGAGCATGCAATGGGGAAAAGATTAAAGGGGGAATGCCACCACGGCTGATCTTCCTGCAATAGTCACTGGGCAGGAGAGAAAAAAAGTTACCGGCCAATGAGCCACCTGTGTGTTCGATTTGAATGATGTCTGGTACAACAGCTTGTTCAGTCACAAAGTGAATGCTCAACTTGAATTCCACAGACTAAATCCAGTGTTGCTATGTCACATGGTAGGTGGAACCCCGGTTGGGGGTTTTCCTCCCACATCTAAAAGCTGAGAGTTCTTCACCATTTTCTCTTCACGGGTTACCTTCAGGCCTACGGGTTACCGGGCAAAGACACTTTTAAAGGATACTTTGGTTCCATTACCCGAAAAATGTCCACTAATAACCATAACAGTTACTAAGTGCACATAATCAAAGGCTCAGTCAATTTCATAGATTATAGAGTGCCGAAGGTGCAAGATAGGGAACTCGGGGCTGAAATGTGAATTGTTTACTCAGACGCCATTTCAACGAGTAACTCTTTTGCTGCAACAGTAGATCAGTACAATCAATGACCATAGCTATCAATGGTATAGCGAAACATTTGCTTGGTGAAATGGCACCCATGTGTATTTCACGCTCCAACAATAGATAGGTTCCACATCTTGCGCCTTCGGCACTCTATATTCTTTAGTTTCGTGACATTAGCGTTGGCAACTTGAGTCTGGGAGTTGGACTTGAGTCGCACTATTTTGGGACTTGAGACTTGACTTGAGATGTGACCTTAAAAAGACTCGATGACAAAGTCTGCTTTACGTACAAAAATGGTTCAATTACAAATCATCCTGAGAATGAGTCTTTCTGCATGAAATGCACCCGTCTTTGAGAAAATGATGACAGCATACCTGGATGCTTGTGTGTTTCAAGCGTTGGTTTTTTTGTCAGCGGAAGGAAGGGACGAGCTCGATATCATGTCATTCGTACGTCCTTGTGATGAAACCAAAGAATCTCCAATAGAGATCTGTAATCCGTAAACTGCAGACCTAGAGGAAACCTTTGAAGATTTGAGGAGAATGTTGGAGGAACTCCAAAGGAAGTGACCATACGCACTGTTCATGTGTAATTCCACCTTACGGGGAAAGTACATTCACTCTTTGAAAGAGAAACACTGTTTTAGCTCTGTTTATCCAACCAACGAAAGGTTCATCAAATAGCTCTCTGCACTAATGACGTCAATTTTGCTCCAAAAATACTCGGCTGTCAGACAAACATTCCACCCCTTGCACAATCACCGCCTCATCGACGCCCCCCAACTGCACTAGTACACTTAAGTAAACATCAAACTTGGACATGTACGCGTGCACGCGGGTGTTAGTGACATCCGATATGTTTGTCTGAGATCCGGGTACTTAGCTTTTATTTTTAGCATTAGTCGATTCTTAGGAAAAAAACAGCCAAAAACGGTTTTGTCAGGGATTTTGTGGATGTTCATAGGCCCACCGTTTATTTTGAGTACGGCCATAAAAAATAAGCAGCACTTTACTTTTAGGGACTTCACATGCTGTTTTTCACATCAGACGTAAATATTTTTCAGGCGGATTGTTGCTGGTATGACCTTTTTTGCATCAGTGACCTTTGAGATTAAAACCAAAATTTGTTTGAAAGTTGCAAATTTTGTTATTATATACTTGTACCGACATTCCCATACGTTCTACTACTCGACAACAAAAATTTAAAAAAATGGCCGGCCTGTGGATACAGAGTTACCAAAACGAGGCTGGCACTGTAAGGGTTAGCCTCTCGTCTGGGGTTCCTTGAAAGATAAACTGTACTGGGGAGCTGTGTGGACTATCCTGGCTCAGGTTACAAGACCCAATTGATAATGTAATCCTATGACATCAATTAAACCACTGGGATTCGAACCAGGGTAAAAAAAAAAAAAAAATCAAAACTCAATCCCCACTAATAAACACAGGTATTATACGCATTCCCTGAAGGAATCGGAAGCTATGTAAATAAATGTATTTCTGTGCTCAGCGAGGGGGGTAACAAAATCCAGGGACGGTTATCGTGTGACATCTCAATTCTGTAGATGAGAACGTGATGTAAGACTTAAATACACACAAGATGATCACACAATGAACACCATTGGAACACCAGATGTCATCTCCATGGCTCTCTGTGACTACTCGTTAATGCGTGGACTTAAAAAATCCATGGTTTCCTCATCATGGAAACGTTGATAATTGATTTGTGTTGGGAAGTCCTTGGTCTCTGGTCGTGCATCCGTTGGGCATTGGTGGAGCTAGACGCTGTCCGTATGTCGCTCCTACACTGAATCCCCGTAACTTGATTCACACGATTGCGCAGTGAGATGCGATGTGTGAAGCGGAGATTTCTGTGCAAGGTTTCTACAGGAAGAAGCAAGCGTGCTTGTTTCCAGCCAGTGAAATTATTGCAAATTATTTATGTCAAGTGAGACTTTTTCTGACATTGTCTAGAGGCTCAATTTGTAAGGTCTTGTTATGATTGAGCCAAAGTGGCTTAAACTTTATATAAAATGTAATTTTTGTTTTCATTTTTGCAAGTTTTGTTTGTTTGTTTGTTTGTCTGTTTGTCAGGGTGTCGTTGTGTTTTGTTTTGGATATTTTTTTTTCTTTATATAATAAGTGCAAAAGTGAACAAAAGCCACTGAGGATGTTAACTGCAAGAGATGATAAGCTGGGGATGTCAGCAAGACCTGAACGACAGACCAATGGGCCAATCAGACGGTTCACTGTTGCTCTTACAACTTCAACAAGAACTCAAATTTATTAAACACAAGACAAATACAACACTATATTAGCTCTTTGGCTACAAAGTCATAATACGAATCACTATGGAAATAAGTAAGCAGCACTCATCTTTAGAAGAATCTTAGTCTTTGTGAAGTTGAACCAAGTTGGTACCATGAAATGCATTTTGTTTGTCACTGGTTTCTTGATGTTTGCGCAGCAGATACATTTGAAGTAATAAACCACAAGGGAAACTGACTGTAAATTTTAAATTATTTTGGGTTGAAAGAAGACAAATTGACTAGAGCGGACTGAATGTGACCCGTGCATGTGACCTGTGGATAAGAGTGCCTAGTTTAGTAATAAAACATGGAACAGATTCTGTACGGTGATAAACTTTTAGTTGTTAATTTTTGTAAAAAAGAAGATTAGTTTTAGTTTGAAAGTTTCTCAGATTAGAAAAACTCATCCTAGTAAACAATCGTCCACAGGAATGTTTGTGTGCCAAATATAGTAAATGTTTCATGTAAAAGCGTGCATGTTTCTAGTGCCATGGTATGTGAACGTAATCTCTGACATGACATAAACCAAAACAGGATCATGCCTGGGATTTATTGTATTGTGAGTTGATTGAAAACTTGAAGATAGAAAATGAATGTACTCACTCCATAAAAGTGTAAATATATACCTTGAATTTTAGTTAGTAACAAAGATTTTGAGAAGTCAGAATGATGGAACGACTGTAAATGGAACTTCTCAATGTAAATTACAATAAGTGGAAACGACTGTGTTGATTGGCAGTTAGTTTTTGGAACCTGTTAAAATGCTATGACCAAACTGTTGGTTTGTTTGTTTCATCTGAGGCACACAAGAGTCTTATATCCGGCCCGTAAAATTCATTTTTCTGTGCGTCAGTGTTTTAGCATACGTCCCCTGTCTCCCATAAATCTGTGATATTATTCACACGCTCTCTGGAAAGGAGAGTGTCGCGATACCGGATTATCCACCCAAATGACCCTGGGAAGATTCTCAGGTCTGGCTTCAGACTACCCGCAGGGTCATCTTTTGACATTATCAGCCTCCACGGCGGTACCAATCTCCTTGGAGTTGTAAGGGGGGGGCGGCGGGCGATCACTCCTCCTTGCTCTGCGGATCTTTCTCCCTCTGACTTCTTCGGATGCTGACGCTGTGAAATGGAATGCCCCAATGATGTCTCTCCGAGCGGAGAAGTGGGTTAATGCATTCTGGGAGATTTTCCTTGTGATAATTGGAGACAAGTTGGTACAGTCCGCTCCGTTTCTCAGTGACGTCATATTGTAAACCCAACTGGCTCTCTCTCTCTCTTTCTCTTTTTAAATATGCTTCCTCAATATTAAAGTCCTTTTTTTTAAAAATTTGGTCTCCAGATGATGTTAAGAAATCCTGCCCAACCTCCTTATTGTGATCTTTTTTTAGTCTTGTGTAAGTCCTTACCATACGGCCAGAAGTATTAATGTTTCCCAAAAAGCAAATGTGG
Source organism: Pycnopodia helianthoides (assembly GCA_032158295.1). Classification (NCBI taxonomy): domain Eukaryota; kingdom Metazoa; phylum Echinodermata; class Asteroidea; order Forcipulatida; family Asteriidae; genus Pycnopodia; species Pycnopodia helianthoides. The sequence goes on along the minus strand of CM063246.1, from coordinate 20,594,945 downwards.
TCAAATCTTGAAGCTGGTTCTGCATCAAATGTTGTATTAATGAGTCAAAGGCATTATGCAAGATTGGTCAGGACAAAAAGCATCAACGTTTTTTAGCTCAACAGTTGACTGATTTGTCTGAGTGTCTTGTGTTACAAACACTTTTGAATTTGTATGCCCTATTCTATCTTCCATTCAAATGTAAAATATTGCATTGAACAAAAAGTGGTTATTCAGTTTACAGAACTGGCTGGAATTCTTTGTAGCATTTTTACCAACAGTATTTCAAAATTTGTTACATTATTGGACATCACTTCTTATTTGTCAGACTGTGGAGACTAAGCTTTTCTTTGTAATCATGGCCAATTCATCACCGTTTTCACGAAGAGCCACCTATCTTTTAATGACAAATTATTGACTTTTACAGGAAGGGGCCTTTATCTCAATAAATGAATTTGATGTTTTCACGAACAGCCATCGGCCCCGAAAACGCATTGCAATACGTTGTAACAGAAGAGCGTAAAATGTAGCATAAGTTGTTTTTCACGTTTCACGAACAGCCACCTATCTTCGCGCACGCGTGATCACGTGACACGCGCGCCCCTATGTTTAATACGTTATCCAGTGAAGTGTTTAAGTAGGTCATCTCACTTTTTAGTTTTCACGAAGAGCCACGTATCTTTGACTAACTACTATGGCAATTAGCCAATTATATCTACAGAAATGAGTTAGTCAATGTAGAGGTTAAACTTATACAGAATCATATGATAGGTTTTTAACTGCAAACCGTGGCTTTAGTATTGCAGATTTTGCAGTTTTAAGCCATGCATAGCGTAAAATGTAAACCTCAAATAAGCGTTTGGACATAAGTGGCTCTTCGTGAATACGGTGACGAATTGTCCAGATATGCAAAAGCAAATTTTTGCAAACTTTCTTATTGTGTTGTAGCTTAAGTAATATATTGCTAAGAAAATGTATCTGTTAGCAGAAATTTGCAGGGGGATCAATTTGTTGGGTGGTAACTTTATCCTCTCATTTGTGTTTGTCTTTTGATTTCCAACCAGGTATTTATCAGGGACAATGGGTCGGCGGAATGCGCCATGGCTGTGGAATACGCAACAGTGTGCCTTATGGGTTGGCCTCCATCGTACGACCGGCCCTCCGTACCTCTCTCACGTCACTGCGGAGTGAACACGAAAATGGATCCATTGCTTCCGTCCCGGATAACTTCGGCCAAAGAGGGGGGTTCGTTCTGGACATCTCCGACGACGGGACGACCGACACGGAGAGTCGGGGCGGAACGTTTAAACGCGGGGACGCCGTGCGTGTGAGCAAGGCCCTGATCGGGCTGAGAACCAAACGAAAGAAGGACAAGAATGGCTCCCAGGGTCACAAGGACGGCTCTGACAGCACGCAGGGGAGCGTGGCGTCCTTCCGTCCACGACTCAACCATCAGGACTCGTTGAAGAGTAATGAGAGCGAGAGTCGGATGAGCTCCAGCTCGCTCCAATCCTCCGTCATGGACAGCGACTTCAGTCATCCGAGTCACCTCCATGATGAGGAGGCGACGGGAGACATCACCGAAGTGTTCCTCGGAGAATGGAAACAGGACAAACGCTCGGGGGTGGGGATCAGCCAGCGCTCGGACGCCTTTCAGTATGCCGGGGAGTGGCACCAGAACAAACGGCACGGATACGGCTGTCTCACGTACCCCGACGGGCACAAGGAGGAGGGGAAGTGGAAGAACAATATCTTGGTGGCTTCGGGGAAGAAGAAACTATTTGTGATTGGATCCAAGCGAATCAGCGATAGGGTGGAACGGGCGGTGGAAGCAGCAAATCAAGCAGCAAATATTGCCAGACAAAAAGCTGACCTTGCTATATCAAGGTAGGTCAAACGGTGCCGAAAGCAGGCCGTGTCTGTATTCAAAGTTTGTCTGCATCTTTTCATCTTTAAATCTTTAATTTTTTATTCCAGTCCTGGGCCCAATTTCATAGAGCTGCTAAGCACAACAATTTGCTTAGCATGAAATTTCTTCCTTGATAAAAACAGGGTTACCAACCAAATTTCCATGTGGCGGAATATTGCTTGTTATTGGTATTCAGCTGTTGTTTGCTTATCCTGAAAATCACGTGGAAATTTGGTTGGTAATCCTGTTTTTATCAATGAAGAAATTTCATGCTAAGCAAATTGTTGTGCTTAGCAGCTCTATGAAATTGGGCTCTGATGCATTTCTCCTATAAAGGGGAAAGGTCCTTTTAACTTGGTCATGGGCACCTCTTCTTCCCCAAGGCCACAACAGCTACAACCAGGGCCCGATTTCATAGAGCTGCTTAAGCAGAACAAATTGCTTAACAATTATCTGCTAAGTAGAGATGAGCAGGATACCAGTCGCAAATTGTACATTTGGCATGGTAGTAGTTTGGCTGGTAACCTTATTCTGGTGAGCATAATTTTTATTGTGCTTAGCTATTTTTTGTGCTTAAAGCAGCTCTATGAAATTGGGCCCAGGGACTTGAGGCCAGATGCTCCCTTTGTCTGTGTGATACGTACAATGTATTAGTCTTGAATACATTTTCCTATTGTTGGGTTAGATGAGAGGTGCTCGTTCCGCAGAAAATCTTTAAATGTCGACTTGAGTCACACTTTGTGTTTTACTTGAACTATTTACAAGCAAGCGAAATGGGAAATCAAATACCCTCATGAGTTGGCAAGCTCAACGATTTCGGTAATTTTTAATCTCGAAAGTCCAGATTTCAAATGAGAGAACATGGACATCAATTGGGGGGGGGAACTGAGTGATTGAATAACAATACCTCACTGTGTAATATCTTGAACAGAAACTAATTAAGCTCCAAATGTTGACTTTGGGTCTGAGACATTACCTTTCAATTCTATGCGATGAATCAGCTCTTACATGTCCAAGTGCTTCATGCTCATATAACTGTCTCATCAAGTTTTTTTCTTGTTTTAAATCCGGTCTTGTTTAAAAAATATTTGGTCTGGTCCAGTAAATTCTTTGAGCGACAAGCTTCTTCAGTCTGGTGGATTTTCCCCCAAACTCGAGCCCTGACCAACAAAAAATAATCATTTTTTATCCCTGATGCAGTTATTGCATCTCCATGTGTTTAGTGTATGCTTGGTCAGGGATTTTATTCACCTTTATGTATTTATTTCATCTATTGCAATGAAATAAAACATTGATGAATTTTTGGGGGGTCTTAAAATGCTCTTTCAGACAGAACAGTTTCTCAGAATGACCAGTTCTGGTATGAACTTTTTTTTTAAGTGAGATTTTTAGATTGCAAAATGGTTTGCTTTTATTTATTTATTTATTTTTTATTTGTTTGATCATTTTACGACCTCGGTAGTTTTTTTCTTTAAGGGATCTTGACCGGGCCGTCCATCTTCAAAACGATTACAGCCTCCTCAATGCCTAGGAAAAGGGATAACAATTACGTGCTCTCTGCCGCTGCTGGTTACGATCTCGTCATCGGACGAGCCGGTTCGTTCCCCCCCTGGGGTTGCGGGGGTGAGGGCGGAGGGGATGGTTTCAGAAAATTGGATTTGTGAGTGGCAGAAGAGGCCTGGGTTATAGATCCAAGTTGATTAAATATCCATGATGCGATAACCGTTCATGCCTTCCTGATTTTGCATGTGTGGACATTTCAGATCTCTAGGCCTACTGGTTACAGCTGGGTTTTTTTAATTTATGGGCATAGCAGCTTTGTAGAATTCTCATGGCCACAATTACTGAAAAAATGTAAATAAAATTAAAACTGCTCGGGGATCGTTTGAGCTCCAACGGAGACGGGCAGTGTTGATTTTTCTTTTGTGTGTACGATTGCATAAATGATTCTTATATACAGTAGGTACATGTAACAAGGCACTGCGTTGTATTTCCGAAGATGAGAAATTTTAGACGTTCATCTGAGTTCTGACTTTTTTTTATGTTTTCATGTGGTGAACAAAAAGGTCTTCTTCGGATACAAAGGAATGCTCTCTGTGCCTCTCTAGCACTCAGGATATTGTTCTCTAAAGCTCATTGAAATTTATAAATCCATGGCAAGGGTTTACCAAAAAGGTGAAAATGCCATCATTTCAACGAACCTCCTAAGATTTAGACCCAAGTTTCAGCAGACCTTTTTATAATATTTGCCAAGCAGCAAATATATTTTTCTAAGAATTTACTAGTTTGTTGAAAATTGCCCAGAGACCTAATACTGGTTTGCATAAATCACAAAGAAGAGTTGCACAAATTGCAAAAAAACATGTAACTAGCTTTATTTGTTTATTTTATAATTTGATTTTTTATGCGGACTTCAATTTGAAGAGACAGGGTGCCATCTTGTTATTCTCCCGGTAGTATCAATGTCGATGTGAGTGTAACCCAAACTGAGGCCAGAGGTTGCGAATTTGGTCTGACCCCACTTAGATAGAGAGAAGTGCAGTATTCATTATTGCTATAGCACACGGGGAACAAGGCAACGGTTGTGGCATCCTAACCGAGGTCTGTTTGGGAATATCTATGGGAAGTGTTTAACAATAATAACTGGGGGCCCACTACCCAAGAAGGCACTCGCCCTGCACTGTATCGGCCTGGCCACTTGATGGGGAGCGGCGCTCCGCCGGCCCCCATGAGCTTGTGCCTCCAACTCTGTACTTTCCTGTCTTCTTACTAGTACAAAAGAATTTATCTAGGCATGAAGCATAAAAAAAAACATGCTTAGCACAGACAAATCTTGCTCAGCAGAAAAACTGGTTACCAGCCAAAATTCTGTAAATTTTACATTGGTATGACTGGTACTCCACTCATTAAAACCCTGTATGTTCTGCTTGACAGCTTTATGCAATTGGGCCCTGATCAAGGTCTATTGGGAAATATGTACTGGAAGGGTTTAATAATAATAATAATAATAATATAAAATACATTTTATTATCTAGCAGCCAATCCATTTTAAGCTTCCAGGCGCTTGACATAAAGATCTGAATAGTAGATATATGATACCACAACTGAAATAAATAATACCAAGACCTCACTTATAACATACATGGAAGCCCCCAAAACAGGAACATACCAGAGGTACCGTTACCACCCCCACCCCCAGTAGCCCAGTATTTTTGCAAGAAAACTATCCGATTGTAAGCTTGAGTTCCTAAAAAAATATATATATATATTAAAAAAAACATGCTAGAACTGCAGGAGGTCCTTGAGGAGGTCAATCAACAAAATAATTGACACGTATAAGTACTGTTGCAAATGGATAAACAGTGAATAACTTTGCCAGTACGCAAGACCCCTCTTAAAAATAAGATAATCTGCTCTGACAAGGCTGATGTCACGAATGCATAAATCCCCCCCCCCCTCCCTCTAGGAAAGTCAAGAACATCACACGCTTGTAACCCTTCAAAGGAACTATTTCCACACGGGCCACGTTTTAAGTAATCACTCTTGTTGTCCAGTCAGGTACGTATTTAAGAAAAAGCCTCGCCGCCGGCTTGGAGGTCATGATTGTGCCCTTAGTCAGCTTGGCCTGGGCTTAAATGTCATCCTAAATTAGCGCGTATTTTGGATACAGCTCAGCCAAAACATACTGTCAATTGTTATCGCTTCGTCACGTTCTGTCAATAGATCTCACGTTTAAGGTTATTGCCCTACTCTTATAATGACATTGCATGTCATCTGCCCTTCCTCCGGTTGGAGAGAGGAAAAAAAATGTCCCCTCTGCAAAAAGCCCTCGACAAGGTCGCGTGCATGTTTTTACCCGTTGCCATGGTTACTGATGTATTCATCTAACACCTGAGTACGTATCATGTAGTCGGCCGTCTGCATCAACCCGTGGTTTTGTAGTGCAGTGTGGTGTCGCTCGTACATGTCTTCCTGTGTGGTGATGTGCTAAGAGTCTGGAGCGTATTTTTATGCAGCCATCTCATCGCCATGGCAACCGGACTGATTTGCATCCTGAGAAGAAGCAGAAGAAGAAGAAGAAGACAAAATCTGTGTGTTGCACAAATGCCACGGGGCAACATATTCCATCTGCGCAGCTAAAAAGCACGGTGATCTTTAGCCAACACGCTTTGACATTTTCACAAGTGGCTGGTCATGTGTACTCAGCCATGTTGGAATCTTCACTCCTTTTTTTTCCTTTTTTTTTTTTTTTTTTTTTTTTCTTTAAAAAAATATTATGTGCGTATGTGTCGATTCAACATATAGCTGTGTGTGTCGATATTATACATGTGTAGAAGGACATGGAATCATGTAGACACTGCCCAATTACAGGGCTGCGCTGGCACGTAATGGATTCCCCTTCACTGCTTGGGTGTTTTCTCTAGATGGATGCCCCGCTGTGGTCATGCATTGCGAGCAGGCTCCAATTATGTATGGGAAAAATACCTTCATCCTACTGTGCCTCTCTCTCCGTCTGGCTCCCTGCCTACACACAGACCAATAATAGCTCTGACTATCACACCCCATGGAGAGGGGTCAGGCTAATGTTCCCTTTCCAGCCTCGGTTTGGGTTACAGATGGAGAAGAAAAAAACCAACATGGATGCCATCTTGTGATTCTGGAAACATGTTATTTCTCAAACTGCCGTGCACAGTTATCACCAATTAGCTGCTTCATTCATCAGTGTGATACCCAAAATGATTTGTTTGTGGTAAAAACATTTAAAGCTGAATTCTGTAGCGCTGCCTCTAAATAGAGAAGCAACTGTTTTCTGTGAGTTGCAGAGCTATAAATCTGTGAGTCTTAAGTTTCAAGGACATCATTATTTTGTATGTTGCAAGTGCTGATGGGGGGTTTATCTTACGTCATCCATTTTCATGCAATATTCGCCTCACTGATTCAGTAGTTTGCTGCTGCTGATTATTGAGTGAATCCCAGCACTGTTTTATGACAAAAGTAGGGGAGGGTTGACGGTGTCGTTTGTTGGCTAATTTCCTCGAAAAACACGTTGCAGTTTACTGTCAACAGTTTTAAGGCATCTTCTTTGTACCTTGTTTTGAAGAGTATGCGATGTAAACAGGATGAAGAATTCATCGACACAATCAAACACAGGGCCGACATGAAATGAATTGCATTGTGTGCCATTGTGATGCCCCGCACAACCTGACGTCTGCTGTTACAGACCAAATAGAAAATGCTCAGGGGTCAACGTGTTTTTTAGAAATCCGTTCGCATTGACAGATGAACGGCACAATCTTCGTTGCCAGCTCCCTCTGTGCAGTGATTATGGATAGAGCGTGCCATGTTTTTTTCGTGCATAATCCAGCGCAGTACATTATTTCTACCATGAGCAGAGTGATTTGGGCGGGTGGGGGGGGGGGGGAAAGGCCTGTAACATCCAAGTACTGAAAGAGACAGGGCAGGACTGGTTAATATTAAGTAAAATTGATTGATTTCAATCTGTAGCTCACTGATAATTCACACCGGTACTGATTCTCCGGACAAATATCCTGTCCGGAATATTGCTGAAATGATCTGTCTTGCTTGTTTGGGAGGGAAGGCACTTGGTGCTCGGTGTGTGTGTGTGTACCCCCCCCCCCCATTTTCTATTGTGTCTTCATTGTGTTCTGGGAACCCGAGGAATTCTTTAGAGGATTTAAAGGGGAGTTACTTATGTACAAGACGGGAAGGTTGTGTTAAAGTATCGGAGCATTTTTTTGGGGGGGGGGGGGGGGACTCACCCTCTGCCACATATCGGGCAAGGTATAGAGGAAGGAGGAACGACCCTCTACTGTAAAAGAACGAGCATTTACCACATTCCACTAAATGCAAAATGGGACGATGTCCCAAGGTATAAAGGATAAATCTCTCAGCAACTAATTTTAAAGACACTCGGTTTCAAGGTCTCCAAAAATATTTCTCTAAATACAATTGTTACGAAAACAACAAGTCTTAACGGGGAGTTTCCTTAAGCTAACACTCCACATAAATAACATGAGGAGCATGGCCAGGGCCATCCGACAAGAAGACAGCCATGTGATTTCTTAGGATTTCCCCCCCCCTGATTTCAGGATTTTCTGGAAAAACTCCTTGAGCCGCCAAATTTGTTCTTGAGAAAAGTAAGGCGGGTCACCAAAAGGGAGACGGAACTAGTCGACATTGTGTCCAAACCTGGAGTGTAGTATTTCTGGTGATGCACAGGGTCTCTAACCTCAGGAATTGTAAGCATCTTTGAGGTTCAAGGTCCAAGAATCCACAAGCCATTTTTTCCAGGAATTTTCACATTCATCCAATCTCATCCCTGAGTATAGAGGTTTTACAGTCATGTGATCACGTGACTGTGTGTTTGAGACGCCATATTGCCGGTCAATGACCAGAGGCAAGATCACAGTTCATTACGGTAACCATGACCGGCAAGATGGCTGCCGTTGCTGTAGTCGGGGCCAGTGTCGTCGGCTGAAAAACTTCTATAGGAGACTTACCAAGAGAGAATTGTGCTTTCCTGCTGAAAGCCAAATGGGAAAGAGCAAAAGTCCAAAGGTCGCTCACACACAGTCTTTAAGTGTTTTCTTAAAGTTGCATCAGTCCCATGAACACTGAGGGAACACTTGGTATCCCTCAGAAAGTCCAGAAAGTAGGGCCAATTCCAGCTATGGCTGGATCGCGACATCATCACGCGTTGAAGTATAGGATGTCTTTAGCAACACCCTACAGGCCTGGAATTACACGGAGGCCAAGGACACCATGGACTCTATTGCCCTGCTCTTGGCCTTGGTGCCCCTTCAAAAGTTTCCCATAGTCTTTAAGATTTTCCTATGGAAGTGCACTTTGGAAAATGATAATGGCCTTGCCCTCTTAGAGATGAAATTCCAGGCCTGCCCTTAGCGACAGCCATAGCCATAGCCACCAATTTGTTTACGGCCTAGCATTATATGAAGACCCCAAAATCACGGTTGCCTATTTGGATTGCAGCAGTCTAAAAAAAAAAAATTTTTTAATAAAAGTATTTATAACCCCGGGCTGTAAACCAAGTTTCATTGTTTTCACAAAACCACAAAAGTCAATGAGACTTGTTGGTTCAAGTATGACGTGATTGATGAAAACTTAAGGACGGGAAAAAAAAAGAATTGCTCTTTCAAACTCCAATGATGCAAATAAACCTTTGTGAGGTCTCTGGTAATTTCAGACTTGTGATCGCCAGGGCAACGGATGAAAAACAGATGGGTACAAAGGAAGCATCGCCAGCATGTGGAGCCATGCTTCATTGTTATCTTGTGTGTGACTGTGAGGTAAAACCTGCGGTTGAACATTTTGCCATTCAGTGTGATGTGTTGAGGTGATTGTTACGATGTATTGTGGAGTTCCTGCGAGATCAATTTTAACGCAGGCAGTGTGACGTTGAAAAGTGCTGTAGCGTTGTGTAATAGTCTTCGCCAAAAGTATCAAAGTGCAGAATTGAGCTTTGTGATCTCTTTTTTGGGGACTTAAAATGCTGCCTTCCCAGGCCCTGGACTTCCACGGCGGCCACATGGCCGCTGTTGCCCCCTGGTCTTGGCCTTGGTGCCCCCTTAAAATTTCCTATAGACCTTTAAATTTTCCAATAGAACTGCCATTTGCAAAATGAAAATGGCCTTGTCCTCTCAAAGATAAAATTCCAGGCCTGCTTCCGAAGAAAAACATCTTTCAAAATTGTAGAAATTAAATGCGGGCTGCCCAGGTCCTCCTTCCTTTGAACCTGGAAAGAAGAACATTTTTTTTAAAAACACTTAAGTAAAAAAAATGTAGAATTTTTTTTTTAGTACAATTAGTTTTATCTCAAAATGATTGAAAGAAAAAAATATCCCCATAATTATTTGCTGGCAAAAGTTTTTTTTTCGGTTTCACTCTTACATATATGAATATATATTTTTTCTGGAAATGAACCAGGATTTCATCCTCAAGACGTTTCGGAAGAAAAACTGGAAACAAGGCCCCTCAAGTATGAGTACAATTAAAGGAACATTACAGAATTGGTAAGAAAAAAACTTGTAAAATATACTTTTTGATCACAGATTTACATAAAACTTACACGGTCTAATGATGATGATAGTAGAAAACATCCCTTGAAATATTTCTGTCTGAAATGCCATATTTGATGAGAAATGATTGGAGTTTCTGATTGGAGTTTATCACTCAGTGAGCGTTTTATTCATTTGTTGAATCTATATGATTTCATGCCAATGTGTAATCGTTTTTTTCGCTATTTTCTCGTGACCCAGATGGCCGATCGATCTCAAACTTCTACAGGTTTGTCAGTTTGTGTATATGGTGGATTACAAAAAGTGCTTACAATGCAAGCAACTGTTATGTTAGCAAAAACCAATTCTGTAATGTTCCTTTAAGGGGGGGGGGGATATCATTCTACCTCGGAGGAAACACAAGTCAAATCACTTGCAGTGTACTGTGGGGATGTTATTTATTCATCAGGATAATGTGGAGAACGATTGATTTTTAGTTTATGCCCTTTCGCTGATGTACATGTATGAATCTAAAGTAGTGTATACTCCTTGCTGTCAGAGTTCTGCCATAACAAAAAAGACACACACACACACGATGTAAAAATGACTTCCTAACGTCACATTGAGGAGGGCAGATGGGGCCCTGTATGATGATATCGTTTCAAGATGCGAGATGAATCCGCAAGCGGAGAATGTCTGTTTATACAATAAGATGGCTGTTTATTTGACGCGGGCCTCACATTTGTTGATGATGGAGCCTTTAGACAAGCCCATTACAAATGTAATTACGTGTATACCGTGTATTTACGTCTGTCTGGCTCCCCGTCCGACCCCAAAGGCCGTACATTATATTTATATAGATTATCAATAGAAAGATTGGTTCCGATGGTATGTGCGGAATGCAGGCATGATGTCCACTGCGAGATGATATTTCTGGACCCAATAACCTTCCCCCTGTGTTACGGGGTAATGAAGATGGGACTTGTGTATATACAGCATTCAGCATAATACACTGCTCCTGTATGGGGAAAGTGTACCAAGAATTCGACCGGGGTTAAATTTAAGCGTGAAGGACTTCAGTTGGATCTGCTGTCACTGATGCTCCGCCGTAGCTCTGGACCCCTCGGCCCACGCCATCATCATCCCTGCTAGAAGTTACCAAACAAATATCCGGAAGTGGTTCAATAAGGCTCGGGAATTACGTCCAAACTGTGATGTGCTCTCTGTTTAATAAGATGGTCGTATTACAGAAAACAATCACCTTCGTTATCTTCAATTACAGGGATTCTCATTAGAGGATGAGTTTTCGTTAGGATTGATAAGAGTTTTACAATCCAGCTCAAATTAAAAGCTCTGTGTAAGCCTGACATTAGATGAGGTTAAGATTTCTGAGTTGGCAATTTGTTAATGTAATAAGTCTGAGTAGCTACGTAAAATTGAAAATCCATTCTCGGCTCTGTCCAATTATCAAAACCAGGGCACAAATATTTAGTTACGAGCCGACATCTGTAAAAACACTTTCTCCAGATATTTTTCGGGATATGACGTAAAATTTCAACTCTTGCAAATTATCATATTGAAGATGCCGTCAACGGGTTATGACCTGAAACAAAAACCGTTTCAAGTTGCGGGGGGGGGGGGGGGGGGGAACTGGTTTCCTCAGAACAAGAATCAGTTCCGAGTGGAACTCTCTATCATTGAAATCTGTCGTCACTCTTGCTATGTCTTCCCTAAGTCGAGGATCGAGGTTTGAGTTTTCCAAAATGAGAAATTAGAAAAGTCTTCAACTCAACACCTTGTACAATGACGTTTCGTTTTCTAGGGTGGAGGAATTTGAATAATGCAGCTGATCCTGACACTAGAGGGCGTTTTAGTCCAAGCTGCCGATTGTGACCTCCGCAGCCTCAAAGGGGTGAAATTAAAACCCAAAAAAGAAACGATCCGCTGATCACCATGTGTAGTATCGCCTCATAAAAATCCTTCATCTGTTAAAGAAATATAAAAACATAACAAAATACAGCCATAATTAAGCAATGGTTTGCTGTTATTTTTGTTTCTCTTCCATTTGGAGAATTCCCCCTTATAGGTTTAAAAAAAACGTTGTAAATTCAAAGGGTAAAATGTTTCAACTTCTCTTAAAACTGGCAGCCCTTCAAGGCAGACCTATACTTAGATGGTTGTAAAATTAATTTCTCTTCCATATAGGCCTATATGTAATTAAAAAATATTTATTTCATGGGCTAATTTTATTAGTTACATTTTAACTGCGCACTGCTGGAAAGATTGATCGGTAAAATTCAATTTGATTACTTTTGTACATGGGTATTCGCTCATATGCAAATATGGTATAAAGCAGTGCGTGTAAAGCCCTGAGTGAAAGATGCCGCAATCTCCGCCACAAGAGGGGGCTATGTAAGTCTGCTACTGCCTGCTCCAGGAAAGCATTTAACTTGCCCCACCACGTTTAAGGCCCTTTTCAGAGCTGAGGCCTAAGCCGTGATTTCGAAAATGGCCTATGAGGTCCCAATATCAAAACAATTGCCTTGGGGGTGGGTCAAAACAATTTCAAAAAAAAAAAAAAAAAATCAAAATTTTGACGTCAGATGTTCGGGCTAGAATACCAGTACTTTCATTTAAAATTGTGTGGTCTCCTTTCAGGGCGTCTTATGCCAGGGAGAAGTCCGAAATGGCGGAAGAAGCAGCCGCAGATTCTCGAGAGGAGGGCAGCAAAGCAAGGCAGCGATCCAAAGAGCTCATCGCTTCCCTCCCACCAAGAGGTAGGTGTTTCCAAAAAAGTCCAAATGCCATGCTTTCCTTTAGTGCTATGCCATAAAACTAAAAAACATTACAAAGTTTAGAGGTGAAAATGTAATAATCATTTCTCAAGATCTCATTATTCAAGATCTTAATTTGTCAGATTTCTTGTCTTCTTTTTGTTTCCCTTAATTTTTTTTTAGGGGGGAGGGGATGCAGCTTGCTATTTTTTAGTTTTAGGGTCTGTTATTGTTCATCTCTTACTTGTTATTTAACATTGTTTACATGACGCCATTGTTGAGTTAACCTCCATTTATGTTCAATTGAAATAATCATAACAGCCAGATGTTCTCAAAAATCATTTACAAATTGTTTTCATATTTCATTGTGTGTTTTTTAACGGTAATAGTTTTAACATGTCTTACTCCAAATTTCTCAAACTGTTGGGTTGAAAGTGAAAGAGATCAGTTTTGAACCCTGTAACAAAATAATGGTAGTTTTAAGTATCGTTTTGATACAGGGTCCAATTTCATAGAGGTGCTTATAAAGCACTAAAATAAGCTAAGCACAACAAAATTATGCTTAGCAAAATAAGGTTACCAGCCAAATACCATGCCTGTGTGCACCAATTGTGACTGGTTTCCTGCTCATTTCTGCTAAGCAGGGAATTGTTAATCAATTTTTTCTGCTTAAGCAGCTCTATGAAATCGGGCCCAGGTCTGAAGAAATTAAATGCAAATTGTTCAGATGTAAATAATAGGTGCCTGTTAGTGTTGAAGAGGCAGTGGGCCAAGGTCATAGAAGTTTCCTTGAACAAAACGACTATTACTGTGTGTAATTAACTCAGAGCATTGCCACTCTATTGAGGCATAATTTGCTAGCTTAAGCACACACAGCTGAGTGGGTGTTGCACTCTTTCTGTTGAGCCTGTAGCCAAGTTTTGCTGGGGGGGGGGTGGGCAGATTAAGTTTTTGATCCTTTGCAGAAGGGCAGGTTGTGTTGAAAGTCATCAGTTTTTGGTGTTTTCTTCTAAATGCCTACAAAACGGTGTAGGGTCATGACCTAATATGGCTTTTGGCAGTGGCTAGGGCTGGACTCTTCTGAAGGTGCAGCCAACAGCTATAGCCGTAGCCGAAGTCGTTTGATCCGAAGTCGATTGACTGCTTACCCAGAGCTGTGTATTGAAAAAGTCGTGCATGGGGCCACCAGTTTGCTTTTGTCACATAAAGTTACTGGACGCCATTTTTGGTCCAAGTGCAGCACATCCAAATCTGCAGTCTAGTCTGGCACCCTGTTTGCACGTGCAGTTTTTGGACTGAAAATGGCTTCCAATGGCAAGTTGTCTCTTGATACACGGCTCTGAGTTTATACCTCTCCACTACTCAGTACACTTTTATCACGCCATGGCAATCTTGGTAAGGTGCCACAGAACGAAATCTCCTAATGTGCAATTTCTAGGAAGATTCTCTCTGTCACAATTTTGTTCAAATCGATTTGCGGATTCGCCTCAAAAATCTTGGTTTTACATAATGTACCTGTACACAAAGGACAATAAAAGTTCAAATTCTTTGTCCTCTCAGCCTCCGATTGATTATCCTTAAGTAGATCGCTGAAGAAAAACAAGATGGCCACAGCTTCATAAAGGTTTATTAACATTTTGTAAAAGGGCGAAAAAAAACCCACTTATTAACAGTAACCATTCCCTTTGGCTACAGGCTTACTTTCTGTCACACTGCATTATTAGTTTTCATGTCTTTGTTTGGTAATCACTTGTCTCAGTGGTTGTTCATGTTGTTAGTTCCTTTTTTGTGGTCTTTCTACGGGGCCCAGATTCTTGGAGCTTGTAAGAAGACATAAAGTGTCCCTCTGATCAGCCAGAGAAGCCATCTTTGCATAGTGCTTAGTCCAGCAGGCACGATACTTCACGGCGGTAACTAAAGGCAATTGCCTCTGTGCTCCCCTGTCTTGGCCCACATGTAGCCGCCCGTTGAAAATGTTCCCATTGGAACTTACATTCTCCTTGTAGAGGTGTCATTTACCGTGGGGAAAAAAATGTTTTTCTTCTCACAAGCATGAAGTATCAGCCTTCTACTGCTTACTATTGCGCAGGGATTGCTAACTTTCTGGCAGGGATTGCCAACTTTCTGGCAGCCAATTCTTGATGCCGAACTCAATTTCCTCTCATGAGGAATTGGTTTATTAAAGCGTCTACGTTTACACAAACTATGCCTTCGTCACAATTTGCATAATACTGGGTCCAATTTCATGGCTCTGCTTACCGCGGATTTCTGCGCTTACATAGCCATGTAAAAAGCACATCATTCTATGCCTTTTTGTAAGCGCAGAATTTGGCGGTAGGCAAAGCCGCGAAATTGGACTCCGGTCATCAGTACTGTAAATTCGGGCCCGGTTTGTTCTACGTGTTGCACAGTTTCAAGCAACTTGCACCCAGTGCATCTTTTGACAGTTTTTTTTTCCTCTGCCATGGCTGCCTTGAAATCATTCGTCATTTTGTAAGACACTCTCTATCCCCTGCTCCCAGCATTGCATTTTCCAAGCACATTGCGAAAAAAAGAAAGAAACAAAATTAACACAGTGCTGCTTTCCATCCGGTTTGGTGATAATACATGTAATAATAATAAACATAGCTGATGATAAAGCTGTCCAATGTAATTTCGTCTGAGGTGTGAATTAATTGCCTCGATTATTTGTTGGTCTAACGTCTAGTCCTCTATTTATCATTGCTCTGTCATCCGTTTGCTCTCTCTTTGTTTCCAGCAACAAGGGTGTTACTGTAAAGGTTAATTGTATTCTTAAAGGTATTATACAGGATTGGTAGAGCTGATAAAACAGTCGCAGACAGTGTTCATGTTTTGTGTGATTCAACATAATGCACGAACAAGCAAACCTGTGAAAGTTTGAGCTCAATTGGTCATCGAGGTCACGAGAAATTAGTGAAAAGAGACCTTATGTGTTTTCTGTTTTTTTCAAACATCGCGTTTTTATCACGCGTGATAAAAACTTATTGTTTTACTCATTTCTCAGAAACGATAGCATTTTAGGCAGAAATATTTTAAGGAACCCTTTCTACCATTGCTTACTTTAAATCATGTAAGTTATGTGTGAATCTGTGAACATTTGTGTTTTTCGATCTTACCAATAGTGTACAGGGCCTTTAAAGGCAGATTTGGTACTTGGAGAATAACATCTGAGTTAAAGTTGTATTCCCTTTTTCAAAAACAGTGTCCAAGAACTCTTAATTCGTCACTCAGACTGTTATTCCTTTTCTTTCTTTTTTTCATAAGAAAATAGAATTAGCTTTTGCTAACTGCTTATACCAACCAAAAAGGACCTATGGTATAAAAGGAAGAAAACATGTTTTGTTGTGCCTGCTACTCAAAACTGCAAAGAAACCAGGGACTTAACTTAAGCTCCCCTGTAATAACTTCATGTTTGCGTTTTTATTGCAAATTGTGATGAAGGCAGTAAATAACTGAAGCCCTTACTCCTCCTGAGGAGGATCTATGATAAAGACACATCCCGTATCCACCAAAATCTCGCTCTCTAAAGCCAAACATTTTGGACTCTGATATGATTTGTGTCACTGTTCCCATGCTCAGACCTTAGCATGTTGAGCTATGCCGCACCGGGGCCCAATTTCATAAAGCTGTTAGCCAGAATATACTGCTTAGCAATGTTTTCTTTGCCAAGGCGAAAAAAAGAGTGGGGTACCAGTTACAGCAATGTAAGCTGTACGGTATTTTGGCTGGTTACTTATTTCTGCTGATTTTTGTTGTGCATAGTAAGTTTTTGTGCTTACAGGCTTTATGAAATTGGGAGACTTTCGGACACTGAGCGCAGACCCACCAGGTACTTTGCCCTTGTTTGCGTAGTTTTGAGCTTGCGCACATTTCCGACGAGAACGATGGAGTTACCTGGTAAGCCTGCTGCCACCTATCATCCCAAATAGTCTCCCATTCAAGAAACAAATCAGACCAAACCAGGGGATGGTATTTTGAGGGTCTGAAGAAATATTGAAATGTTTCTCTAAACTATTATGTATGTAAAATTTACTGGCTCTGGCATAACATTTAACTTTTAAAAAGTGAGACTTTGGTATTCAGGCTTGATACATATTGGAGGTGCCCTTTTACTAAGGAGAAACTGCCTTGCCCTTACAAGAACAAAGAATCAGGTCTGATACTTTATGGAAGCAATGGTGGCAATTTTCCCATGTACCCCAGGGGTCGATTTCACAAAGCATTAAGATTCATCTTAAGATGGGTTGTCAATAGTTCCATAGTGATTTTGTATTGTGACATCACACTTCGCTTAGCAATTAAGATTGATTACACAGTTAAGATCAATCTTAAATCTCTGTGGAAATCAGCCCAAGGCCTATTTATTTACTGTGAAAATTAACGATTTTCCCTGACGCGTTTCAGAAAATGTCTTTCCTCCGACACATGGTGGCATGAAAATCTCAAATTCGGCTGTGGGGTAAATTATTTACCTTTCCATGGCTGTTGCGCATTATGGTAAAATTCCAAGAAGTTTCAGGTTTTGCCAGGGCTAGTCTCATAATGTGATGACCTTTAAGATGTCTTCAAATGAGTTTGAAGGTAATGATGAATTTAGTCTTTACTGTTAAAGGTCGAAGTGTCTTGATTTTTGATGGTCATGCTATGATTTGCACCATAAAAAGCTCCAAAAAAGCCCCCCTGCTGCATGTTACCTTTTTTTTTTTTTTTTTTTTTTTTTTTTTTAATCTTTTTTTTTTTTTACTTCTCCCAGGCCTGATAACTGTTGATGTTCTGATTGCTTTTTTTTTTTACTGCTTTCTCATTGATGACAAAATGTTATCGCACGTAGGTAATGTGTCAAGAGTAGCCGGCTTTGGGTGCAGGACTGCCAACGTTCGCTTTGCCAACTCTCTGTCGCCAGATGGTATTTATGGTGGGCTCCAATACTCCTATACCTCCTCCTTTTTTCTTTCTCCCCGCCCCCGCCTCTTCCGTCTTGGCCCCCCCGCCCTGCTTCAATTTCCCAACCTCCTCTCGAAGGTGCATTATTGTAATTTTTTAGACAATTCATAATAAGCACCAAATTTGTATCGAAATAAGCCGGATGGTTTTCAGGGGTATTTGAAGCACTTATCTTTAAAGAAATAAAAAAAATGTTTTGATAAACATTAAAAAGAAAACTGGGACTTCACATCAACCGGCCATAATTGCAGAAAGTTGCTTAAGCAGGTATCAATACTGAGCAATTTTATCTGCTAAGCAAACGCAGACAGGGGACCAGTCACTTCGTTGTATGTGTGACATTTTTGGCTGGTAGCCTATAGTCTCTTTAAGCAAGATAATTTTACTTGCTATGCAAATATCTGCTCTTCAAGAAACGCTTGATGAGCCGAGTTCTGATAAATCATGTTGTTAGATTTACAAAGCGGTTACCTGGAACTTGAGGAATCTGGAAGAATAAATTATTATAAAAAGAAAAAAAAGAAATCAATATTGCGCCTTCTTGTAGAGAATAGTCTACACAGCTTAAATCTCAGATCCGGATTTGGTTGGGAAATTCTTTTCAACAGTAGGTGGCAGCATACACATTGGTTCTTTTCTCTCAACTCTTGTTATATGCACCGTAGCTTTCACACGCACAGAAGTAGATTTTAAGTGGAAAGGAACCAATATGTTTGACGCTATGTCATGTCTGAAAATGTTCTCCTTTAAATTAAGAAATATTTATGTAGAAAACCAGAGTGGACTGATTATTTGCCAAGTGGGATATCATCCATGGCACAAAAACAAATTATGCTTGCACCTTAAAACACCTATTCATAATTTGGCTTAAAAGTAAATGCGAATCAAATTTCAAATCAAACCTTTGGTGAAGCATTCAACCTCTGTTGGACTGTGTTCAACTCCTACAAATTGTTTGATAGGACTGTTCATTTCGACAACACAAAATCACTGTGCCATTGGCAGGAAATCAGGCTCACTGTTTTTTTTACAGTAGACAGAAATGCTTACTTTTGTGAAAAGTCATAATTGTTGCTTATTTTGTGAAAAGTCATAATTGTTGCTTATTTGTGAAAAAAATTGTCATCTTTGTCGTTCGCTTCTTCTGTTCCATTTGGAGTTTGCTTCTTTCTTTTTTTTAAACTGCCGTCCCAACTAAGCCAGATCTGAGATTAACGGTTGTGGTTATACGTGACCCCCCCGATGAGATGCTTTGCATGTGGCTTGCGTAGTTTCAGCCAGCTGTATAGGACTAAGTAGGAATAATTGTAGGGCTGTCCAGTGCAGCGATTTGCACGTGAGTATTGACATTTGATGAACCCACGGCGTTGTCGGGATGAGATCTGAGTGGCAAAGGGTTGTTTGATGGGATTGACAATGACACGTCAAATGGCAACATTACCAGATACCATAGATCTTTGTTATTGAGCAGCCATCTTTCTTTTCTTTTTTTTCTTCGCTTGAAAATCCAGTAACCAATCTGAGACTGGAAGGGAAATTACCCTCTGGCTCCATTCTCGCTTTGGTTGTTGTATGAGAACCATCGTTCATGTTTCAAGGAACATGACAGCCAAAGGTGACCTCAGATTAACTGCAATAGCCTTTTTGAGATATGGTGGACACTGACTAGGAGTGCACTGTTTGGTTTGGGTGTACGCAGACAAATTTACCCAAACCTAGAAGTGTCATAGTATTATTGTGTCCACCATATCTCAAAATGGCTTATTGATTTGATCTGACTGAAGAAAACACAAGAACGCTGCCCGATAATAAAGATACATTATACACCGTTTGATATTCCCGGGCTGCAATTTCATGGTACTCCTTAGTGTGGAATTGTGCGATTATGGCTACCTGTAGAGCACAACATTCTGTGGGCCGCAAAAGCAGAATTCTGCAGTCAAATTGGGACAAGTCGGTTGACAAAATCCTCAGCTGAATAACAATATGCGGGGAACCAGTCAAAAGAGAAAAACACATGAAGTGGTATTTTGGCTGGTAACCTTATTCAGCCAAACTAAAATCACCATTGTTGTCGTGCGTCCCAAAGCCAAGGTTAAACAAAGTTCATTCCCGATTTGTGTCAATAAATTCCTGAAACATGAGGTATCCATCACTGGTCTGCATTAGTAAAAACAACATTTTAATTGAAGTGTTTTTATGTAAATTCCTACAGAACTAGCCATTTTCATTTTTTGATCGAAGAGAATAGAACATGTATTTTATGTTGTCTATTATTATATTTTTTTTAACAGTGAGAAACTTTTATAAAATATTGATATGAAATTGATATTTAACTTAATTTTTAAGTCTTTTTGGCCTAAAATGCGATGATAGCTTTTAAGATGTGAAAGAAGGAAATTATTTGCATCAGCAGGAATTGTTCAAATTTTTCTTGTAATTGACTAATCATCTAGCACAGCAAATAAATGATAATTTTTGTCCTGTTTTTTTTATTTTTTTTATTTTTTTATACATGTACACATTTAAACCAGTTCAACTTTTTACCCATTAATTTTCTTATACATCCATTACTCAGCTTGAAACAAGTAAGACAAATTTCATTATTCTCTTGTATAACACACCTAGATTTTTTTTTAAACAGTATGTGTGATTTTTGTAAAACATTTTTTTTTTTTTTTTTTTTTTACATTATATATTATGTACTTTTTTTCCTGCTGATTTTCTTACACCAAGCTAACATCCATTTTACTACTAACCAAACATGCAACTCTACAGCTGGTTGGCTGACTTTCTTGTTTTGAGGTTTCTCCATTGACAAAAATGAAAAGCACAACACAAAGACTTGCTGTGCCTGGCACTCTTGTTTTTTTTTATGACAAATTGTAGTTGCATGCCTTTGTGATACCAAAACCAATCTCTGCAGTATTTACACCTGAAATGATGACACTAAAATTACCATTTTTTGTTATTGCTAATCATTAACATTGTTGTTAATTGTAGCTGTTCCTAATGACATGTCCCTACTAATGTTTAATCAACAAGAGCAGTCTCCACCCTCCACAAACGAAGAACAGACATTTGAAAACAGTGTGCTCTGTGTAATTTGGTATTGTAATTTTTTCAGAAAATATATCCTTTCTTTTGTTATTGGAGATTTGGGGGAATCTAGGTGGCATGGAGAATCAATAGGGCCTGTTTTCCTGATGCTGTTTACTGCATTGTAGTCATACAGTCATCACTTTTGAAAAAAAATTTCCAAACCATATATACTTCGATCAACAGCTGCAGTGCTTCTCACCAAGTAAGTTTTTATGGTCATCCAAAAATTAATGACTCATTAACTTTTGGAGTATTTACCAATCTACAACCCTTTGTTTAATGACTAACTAAAAGTTTTAAAAAAATACTGCATGAGCTTTCATAGCAACAACCACTTCATCAGGTACAATGGAAAGCATACGATAACTCTGCTGCCACCTGGTGACTAGAAGATCTGCCATTGATATTTCACAAGAAAACTTTCTCTGGATATTTAACAGTTTTATTATGAGTATTTGATTCCGGCAAACAGCGCTATGAAAAAATATGTACTCAACCCGGTGACTGCTCTATGTTCCGACACCCCTATGGTCTGACAACCTCTCGTGATTTACCTGCTAGGGTTAGGGTTGGGGTTAGGATTTGGAAAATACATAAAGGGTGTCGGAAAATAGGTGTGTAATAGCACAACTCGGCAGTCACATAGCCCCCTGACATATTGCGCAACGCTGCTGGCACGCTGAGGTCACGCGCCCCGTTTTTTACGTACCAAGAACAGCTATCGTTCACCTCCTTTTTTTGCCTCAGTGAGGGCGCTGTTTGGGAGTGCGATGTCATGTGCAAGGGGTCTATCGGCAAATTGCTAGTGGAAGAGGTAGTAAACTGCATGCATGCATGGCACCAGTTTCCTTAAATAATCAAAGTTTGAAATGCTGTAGCTCAATTAGACTAACAGTTGTTCCGATTCACTGTAAAGTTTTTCGATATTTTGGGGACTTACTAATGATGTAACACTCATTTTCTATTTCTAAATCATCTACAAAATCACAACTATTTCCTTTTGCTTGTACACTGTAAGTCATACATTAATCTGTAAACTTTCACCAACAGTTATGTAGATGGTGGGGTAACCTGTAGACCACAAACAGAAGTGACCGAATGCAATTTATTTGATTTCTTCGGATTGGATAAGTTATATTTGTCACTAAGTGTTGAGTACCGGTTGCCAGCTGTTTGTTCTGAAACACAAAGAATTTCCTCCCCATGGTGTGATGGACTGAATCTTATCTACAACACTGTCCTGTTTATCTGTTGTTTTGTCAGCCATTAATAGTTTTGTTCGCCCAAAAGAAAAAGTAAATCGTTAAAGTCGAGGAAACATAAGTGTTATTTTCACCAGCATAAAGATCAATACTGTCATCAGAAAAAATGCTACTTTTTTTTAAAGCCAGCAGACCAACAAAAGTGATAGCCCCAAAGAATAGCTGACAACAATTTGTCTACATCAGGTTCTCCCAATCAGTAGAAATGCATCCATTTGTTGCTTGTAGAGTTTACCGTAACAGTATGAACGCATCCTCAACTTAATGGCATACATTGTATCAGTGACAGACAGTTATGCAGGTTTGAACGACTTCAGTACAATTTTTGCAATCAGGAAAGAAAATAGCAATTTTCCCTCGTCGCATTTTAGGATTGACAAGGAACAGTCAACTTTCTATAACCAAGACCTTCATGGTGCAGGCAGAAGCTTGTCTTCATGTCTTCAATGCCATGCGTCATTTCATTATAAATTGTCTCAAGAAAATGTCTGTGTCCACGCGGTGTTTGTGTCTCTGTTGTTGTTTCTGATTTAGTTGTTGTCGTTAATCCTGCTCCTTCTTGGAAAAGGCAGCCGCCTCCAGCTCCAGCATTCAACCCCTCAGTGACAAAATGTTGTTTCCCCAAAGCAAATTTGTCAAAGTGTCAAATTTTTTACTTTTGTATGTTGTTGTCCTCCAAACACAGGTGGAACTGGAGACATTAAGCTGGATCGGAAAAAGAGTTTCTTTGGCCGACACCTAGGCGGCTTTGATAGGAAGAGTCACATGCGCGGCACTATTATCGAAGTCAAGCAAGAGCCCAGCTTCCAGACGCCAACTCACTCGGCAGACAGTAAAAACTATCCAAGCAGACTCGCCAATGAATGGGATGGGCGAGGCTCGAATCCCTCATACGAGTCGTCGACAATGCGGGAAGCCCGCTCGACCGGTAATCTGTTTGATGGAAGCCCGGTACCCAGGCGGAGGGTGCAGTCGTCAGAGCATCCAAGTAACGGGAACCATTCGTCATATCACCCGAGAAACCACCACCCCCAGGGTGAAGTCGGGGTGCGGTTCAACGGTTACCATGATAGCGAGTATAGTGGCTCGGAAGGTTACTATGATGACCGGCAACACCGCAACCTCCCTGAAAAGCGCTATGGTGAGAGAGGCTCTGCAGAACTCACCCCGGACTCGGGCATAAGCACCACATCCGATTCTGACCGACTCCGCCGTGCAATGTCAGAGCGGAAGCACACCCTCGCAAATAAGCGCCAACTGTCGCGACAAGAAGGGTTGGAAGACGATGTGTATGACCATCCACAGGGCCAAAGTAGGAGTAAGGGCCAGGGCCAAATTCTGAGCCACGGGCACGGTCAGTATGACGACTATGATAGTTACAATGTAGACGAGCTCGAGGAGGAGCTACTCTCACAAGCTGCCTACGCCAATGCAAGATTCGACGAGGAAGAAGAAGAAGAAAAACTCAAACAGCAAAAACAGAAACAAAAGAGCAAGTTTAAGGAAGTGAACCTTATATCGGACATGCCGCCAGGGCACGTTCGGACATTTGATGGGAAGTTTCCAGCCCGCTGTAGCATCAGGTATCTACCCAAGTCCTGTAGCCGAGACGAGGATTGGACTGATCCAGATCTGGATGCTGAAGGTGCTCTTGCTGTTCAGTCAGGGAAAGTGGTATGTGACTACATCAAAAATAAATAAGACTATTTTGAAATATATAGTTTCTCTTACTCAGTACTTTTCCCTTTCTCAGTACAAAATCCACAGGCATATTACTCTAGGTGGGATTTGAACCTGCGACCTTTGCCATTTTAGAGCAGGTGTCTTACCACTAGACCACTGAGATTGCCCGGTAGCTAGAGGCAGTTCAAATCCTATATTCTCCCAGCGGCTTCTGCAACAATTTAATGGAGGTATAATTTGCATCTGAATAAAGAATATTATTTGGTTTTACCCGTACACTAATGTGTGTAAAGCACTGTATACTCAGTACTTTCCCAACCGAGTATTATGCCTGTGGATTTTTTTCAACGGATTCGTTAGAGTACTGAGTGTACAGTGCTTCACACACATCGGTGTAAGGGTAATAACCAAATGACATTCGTTGTCCCTGATGCAAATTTAACATCTTTAAAAGATTTGTTCTTGTTACATCATTCGCAAGCCTGTTGCCTTCACTCCCCACACATTCATTGGAAACTGGGTATGGTTGTTTACTGTCATGAATGTAACTGCCCAGAAGCTTGTCCCAAACTCTGTGGTAAAGCACACTGTCTTTAGTCTAAGATATTAAAAACTGAGTGTCACTTTTGACCAAGTAAGTCGCTATAATAGATAATTTGATAATAATAAACTTTGTGCTACTTTTTTTTCAGAGCTGGTCTGCAAGTCGTGGGCTTGTCCTATTGGTGCTAATTCTCAACATCGGCTTTGCTATTCTTTTCACCAACCTCTTCCTTCAAATGGAGGAAGAAGAGGACACCTGGGAAGGCTGGCCTTGAGCAAACAACCCCCCCAGTTAGCTGATTGGATGCCGCCAAGCATGATGTCACGGTGGAGCAATGTGATTGGATGATGAAATTCTCTGCTCCTGTCGTCGTCCGTGTTCCTACCGCTGGTCATTGACTGAGTGGTCAAGGTCAGTTTGGAACGGATCGAGCACGACATCAATTGCTGCACTGTGATTGGACACCTACACCCGGTCCTCACCATGGGAGAGCAACAGAGGGCGACATTTTTCATATAAATATTTGTATTCTTGCTTGCCGTGCAGGTGTTATCAGAGATGTACGTAGATGACTTTGATGCCATTTGGGGCTGCATTTGATTTTTATTAAAACCTGAGTGTTCATCAATGTGTGTGAGATGGTGTGGCTTCAACAACTTGTGTTCAATTTCTTCAACCATGTTGGTTTCTTTTTTACCTCCTTACAGCTTATCTTCAAGACAAAAACGCTCTTCTTCGTTAACACAAGAGAAATCAACAGATTTGACTTAGTAGAAGCGAGGTTTGACGTGCGTAGAAATAAGTAACGTTAGCATTGAAGAGACGGGTATGAAAAGAAAAACAAACAAAAAAACGATAAAGGGAATTGCCAAGTCCTTTGAGTGAACACAAGATCTTTTTTTATCATGTAGCCGCCATTTTGTTTTTCTTCCATCCAAACGTACCCAAACCGAGGCTGGAAAAAGCACATGGTCAGTTCCAATTTTTATCTTATGGGATTTTGCCATCTGAATGTGGCTACCGTGTGAATCTATGGCTAGTTCCCTCTCCTGTCTGTCTTTTTTTCTTCTTCAATGAATTATTTTTAACAACCAATAAAAAAATATTAAAAACTCAAGAAGCCATTCTTCATGTCAATGTATCAGACAGTGAGACAGGAAACAATTGCATATCAAACCGAAAGTCATTTTTTTTTTTCGTCAACATCTCAATTGACAACTAACCCTAATTGACCATGGGCAATATTGGATTGTTAGTGCACTTTTCCTTTGGCGTGTATTTTTTATAGTAAGGCTTTTTACATGTTATTTTTGCTAGTGTGGCTTGGGGCAATATTTATTTTTTAAATTAATTCATAGGTTGGCAGGGTGCAATATTGATTCAACTTAAGAGAACTTCATTTTTCTCTTCATTTCTGTATTCCAGCTAGAGTCCTATCCATTCTAGTTGCTCAATGTTTTTGACATTTTTCGCTGGTTTGTTTGCTACAGAGGGTAGAACAAAAGGCAACTTCCGTCCTTTTCCCGAATGAAAGAACCCCTTCCAATCAAAATACACATACCTGGGGAATTGGGAAGACGCTTTGTTACGTGTTTTCTCATTGGTCGATGTATCATTTACTAGCAGAAGGCACAGTGGCACAAAGAGCACTTGGAAAAAAAAGTTCTGTCAATTTAAAATTTATCAAAAAAGTTTTCACTGATACATTTTAGTATAAATAATTATATACATATATATGTATTAATAACAAACACTTTTGGGAAATATTTTTATCGATGTATATGTTTTGTCTGTTGTGTAGAATTAGGCGTGGTTAAGTCTGCCAAATTTGATTGACTCTTTACTGCAATAGCTTGTTATAGTGTTATACCTTACAAGAAGACGGGTTGAAATCGACACTCAATGCAAACACTTTTGTTTTTGATATACATTGGTTGTGCACATTTTTAACCCCCTATACAATTATGTCTGAGTTAAGTTTGAATAATGTCTGGTACATTGACTTGCTATGCAACAATATAACGCTCAATTAAAAAAAAAAAAAAAAAAAAAACACTTACTATAACAGTGTTACTTTATTATTTGGTTTTGGGCAAGCTTTTGCATAGCAACCACGAGTTCCGCAAAGCCTGGTACCCATGTGCCATACACATGCATTGGTCAGTGTGTAAAGTGGGTCACCATGCAACTAGGCAAAAGCTTGCCCTGAACATAGAGTAATGGCACTGAACCATGTGGCGTGATGTAGCAACACTACTTGGGGAATCAAATTTTAGCGTTCACTTGTGACAAACCGAGGCATTGGATCAGACATTATTTCAAATTGAATAGCGTATTTCGTAATATTTTTTGTACAGCCATCTTATTTCTTCTCGTTTTAACTCAAACTAATCTTACTCTTTAATATCCCCAGTGAGATGTTTGCTTTCCTGGTGGCCCTGATAACCCTGTATGCAGGTTTGTTGGGATTTGGGGCAGGGGTAGAAGGGGGCGGGGAAAGGGGGGGGGAGAGGTATACATTCTAAACAAGGCTGGAGGGGAAGACAGAGTGTCTGTCCGTTTCATGAAATGAGAGTATCTGTTTGGAATTCTCATCATGGGTACAGGGAACCAGACAAGGTGGCTGCAGTGTTAGGAAATTTCCGATGCAGTACATCCACTTTGTTAAAAACAGTCGGTATCAAGAGTTTGGGGGGAAATATCAGTTGTTGTGTTTTTTAAAGCAACTTTATTTGTTTTTAATTTTCACTGTACTATAACTATTTGATAAGAAGTTATTTATTTTTCTGCTGCACTAGAATGCTCAGCTACGAGATGCTACATAACACTGTGCCCCCCAAGTCCTTCAACTCAGCTTTGTTAGACTCTGTATACTGCATAATGGAAGCGTCAAACTTCACAACCATGAACTAGAATCCAAGATGACCTATATACAAGTAGGCGCCCTATGCATTTTTTTCTTCTTTCCAAAACCAATAGACGATGTTGCTAAATATCACAGTGGAATCTAAAATGGTTTTGCACCCTTTAACAGATGATGAGGTGTGTTATCCATGCTATTGTGCATCCTCATCTTCAAATGCGCTTTACTTTATGTACAAAAATGTGGCAAAACTTTCAATTTGGCAAATCTGAAAACTACCCACTGAAACGGGTTGAGATAAGTCTTTTAAACAGTGGAGGTTTACGTTGGCCTCGGTTGATATCAAATCATTACCAAGGCTGATTGAAAAGGACAGGGGTGGGTGAGATGGAGGGCAAACCAAAACCACCCATATATCCTCCAAGACACTTGCCTGATAATAATAATAATAATAATGGGTATTTATATAGCACTGGTATCTGCCATTCCTGGTGCTCACGGCACATGAACATTATTACCCGGGTCATTGGGCCATTTATTTCATTCCGGAAACCATCTCATTCCTGAGGAGTATATACAGCCTGAGCTGCTGAGTATAGTAACGCACCAAACTTAAGCAAAAACAAGAGTCACCTCTGCCCTCACTGGCACCCATTTTTTACCCCCATATGTGAAGAGAAATACTTCAGGATGTTGTATCCACACCCTGGTGACTTGGCCCCCTAAATGTTGGAGTACAGTGTACTAGACCATTCGGCCAAATGGGGACTCTTTAGTTAAGGGGGGATTTTTGGACCGAAATTTTAAACAGATAAAAACATAAGTACCAACTTCTAATAATGCACAAAAAGTCTTATTTTCTTTCTCTACAGCAACTTTTTTGTTTTCTTCTTGCTCCACCCGAAATTCCCCCACTGTTTAGCCCAATTTTGGAGGGCAGTTGCCCGCCCCCACCCCATTGGTCGTACGCTATTGTGTTCAGTACCTTGCAACCCATGGTTTCTGTTTGGTGTTATCAGTTGCTGAAGGATTTTGAAGGATATAGTGACTGGGTGGTTTTGGGTTGAGAATAAAAAGGTTTTTTTTATGGAGAAGTGGAATGGGTACGCCTAGTAAGAGTTGTGCTAATGAACTGTATGTTTTGATTTACCATGCAATATAACTCCTTAAGGCAGAGAACCTTATATGAATTCAAATATCAAAAAACATCTACCTATAAAAATCACCTCTGATATTTTTTCTTTTTTTAAAGGGTATTAGAAAATTTATGGCACAGGGATATGCTGCAATTTTAATTTTTTTTAAAGGTGGACATTTTCCAAGCGAGCAGGGCCGATTTCATGGAGCAGTTTAGGCTGAAAATATTTCCCAATTAACTTCTGCTGCGCACAAATAAATAGGGGACCAGGCACAAACAGAGACATATAATATGGTGTTTCAACTGGTAACCCTTTTGTGGTAAGCAACAAATATTTTTTCTGTTTATGCAGTTTTATGAAATTTGGCCCAGGGTTGAGTGTCATGACTACAATTATCAATTGCAGTGGTTAAAAAACAAAAAAGCTTAGAGAGTTATATGAAGTTAAATAGAGTATAAATATATAATATATGAAGTATATATTTGGCCTGAATTCTCTGTAAAGAATACAAAATGGTTTAAGTTTGCTGTGTGGTTTACAAGGGATATTTTTGGTTGTATTTATGACTGTGTGCTGTTTTAAGTTATGGTGCATCGTAAGTTTGATCGCTATGGCAGGATCTATATTGCAGGAGTGAATTTTCAGGTAAACAAAAAGCATGGAAAACGTTTCATGGACAAAAAAAAAAGTTGGTATAGACTGACCAGAATGGATACAAAGGGAAGGAATGTTCACAGGTTGCTGTGACAACTGATTATCTTTTGAAATGTCTAAATGCTAAACTGGGTTGTGAGCAATAATACCACCCCACCACCTGACTACTTGAAATTTAAGGGATTATATATATTATACACACTGTTGTAAATTAATTGAAGTTGACTTACTGGTGTTAATTTCCCCACTACTCTTTTTCTTTCTTTTGTTTGTTTGTTTGATTCACATAGTTTTTCAGCTTTAAAAAAAGTTGCTTCGCTTTTTGCAATTCACAGCAATTTTTGGAGAACAAACTTTGCAAGGCTTCGCTAATTTTGTAAGATGCTTGTATGTATTTTTTATGTGAGAAGTGTGCTTTTTTGGTGTACTATTTCTCTTAAAACTTAGTCGTAACAAAAGGCCGAAATGCACGAAATGTTTTCTGGCTTCGCCAATATCAAGAGAACTTTTTAAATTTCTTGTCACCGGAAAAGTAGATACCACTGCACTTATTAATTGTTGGCAAGTAAACCTTTGAAAACATGTTCCGTTCTTACGTACAAATTACTTTTTTGTACACACGGATTACTGTTCCATACGTACAAATTAGTAATTCATAAGTACGAATTACTATTCTGTATGTACGAATTAGTAATTTGTGCACACAGATTACTATTGCGTTCCTACGATTTAGTAATTCATACATACGTATTTCTATTCCGTACGTACAGATTCCTTATTGTCGTGCGTATGGAATGGAACAGTAATCATTGCGTGTGAGTTAGTAATCTTTGCGTACAAAATTCTTACGTACTGAATTGGTTTTTTTTCTTCTCACCATGTTCCAAATACACTTCCATTAATATGTCATGTGTTTCTCCCTTAGTCCAGCTTGGCCTTTCCTGTTCCACTTTTTGCAAATCGAACCAGAGTGGTGTGTTTACAGTCAGCCCTATATGTAACTTACATCAACTGGGTTGTAATTACGCAAACACAGTTACTAACCTGCACTTGTCACAAATCCAAACTTTATCGCTACCAACATTAACGTCATACCCTTGCCCCTCTGTTTTTAACTGTTTCCAATACTAACTCAGTAGGATTAGTGATACTTGACATGAGCCCATGGCACTAACCGACATTCTGTTCAGCAAATAATGCACTGCGAATCGCCCGAATGATTTCTTATGATTTAGCTTTAGGCTAAACTCCGCCATTAGAGTCAAATCATTTCCCGTTACACAGCCTCTCTACCATTTTACCGCCATGTACCTTTTCATTTTTACCTGAAAAAGTCGTGCTACTGCAGTATTACCGCGACCTCCTCCATGGTTTTACCCTAATACCCGATTACCACACCATAATTAATATACCCTTTTTTTTTACTTTTTTTTTTTACAAAAAACATTAAACTAAAACAAAACTGTGACCCGTTGCCCCAAAACGAAAGAAAAGTTGCAAATTGTTTACTTCAATGTAAAAAATATGTGTCGAATGCTGCTCCACACTAACTTGGGGATACCAATTGTTGAAATATAACGACAATTTTTCGAATAACGATATTCACGTGTTCAGGGTGGCATTTCTGAGACGGCAAACTTTTCTATACATTTGTTATGGGGGCAGATCACACTTGTTTTGTATTAAAAGAAGGAAAAAAAAGCCTCTGTGTAAATGATCATACTGAGACGGGCAGTTAATTCATCCAAGTTTGGCTTCGAATGTTTTGTACATCAAGTTGCTGAAACGTTGTCATGCTGCCTTGAAAAAGTTTCTCAACTGCTAAATTTCAAATAGCGATGTTGGACTCTGAAAGGTTCAAGAAGAATCCTATGATCAAGTTTCATAAAGCTGTCAAAGCACAAATAAATCTGCATAGCATAGAGCAAAGTTGCTTAGCGAATTTAACAGTTTACCAGCCAAAATTTCATTTAATTGTACATTATAGATTTCGGCTGGTTTCTTATAATTTGTGCATCAGCAAGTCAACCAGTTTGATAAAGCAACTTTATTTGATAACATCGTCGTTACACATCGATATGTTTTTGAACTCAACTTCATGCCTTGTGCTTAGCTTTAGAAAGTCAGGTCGAACTCTGTGCTCATTCATGGACGACTGTACTTGTATTTATTGTAAAAAAAAAAAAACTGTTTTTTTATATTTAAAAAGAGTAATTAATTAAATTCTGATCATGGTGTTGTAAACAATATTGTTGAGAATGCTGGTCATGGATGTGCCTTTCACCAAAATAACCAAAACTGTAAACTCAAGTGTGAAGTATTATCATTTTTTTTTTCAGGCATTGGATTTCACCGGGGCACACTTACATAGAGCTTTTCTGTAGAATATCACTTTACATTATTCATTCGGTTAGCACAAAGGACCTGGATACCAGACACAATGGTGTAGACGTACTATGCCATTTTGGCTGGTCCACCCATTCTGCTAAGCAAATTATTGTGCTCCAAGCAGCTCTGTAAGTAGACCCCCAAGGTGTCATGCCTCCAACGTCACACAAACTGGCTATAACTCGTAAAATTTTCTCTGACAAATTATATATATATTTTTGTATGTTTTGGGTTGTTGTTACTTCACAAAACGGTCTTGTTTTGGGGGGTGTGTGTTTGTTTTTTGGCATGTACGTTTGTTTGTTTTTGATTTGGTTTTTGCTTGTTTTGTACTGGTTTTATCGGAACAAATTTATGGAACACACTTTTACCACCATTGTGTTGGCAAGAGGCCATGTAGGTAAAACAAGTTCCATTTACTATTTTGTAAGCATGCAGGCACACCGTTGAAAAGATTGTTTATATGGCATTCATAGTGCACCTCCTTACCGTCTCTCCTTGGAACAAAATTGGCTTTGGCAAGAGCCCATTTTACTCTTTCTCATATCATTGTCAACGTGTACACTCCTGCCGTTCAGAACTAATCTGAGGAGTATTGGGCCGATTGACCCACTTCCCCGTTGATCTCTTTGTTTCTAATACGGTAGTTTTGGGTATACAGATAGAGTTGTTATTGCTATGCCTTTCTTGATGTATACCATTTTCTCTCTACCCCACTACGCACGTTTTTGAACCGTAGGATGATAAAAAATAGTTGACAGTAAATTTGATTTTAATATCCTGGCAGAAGTAACTGGAGGTTGGGGCAGTGGTGTGAAAAATGCTGCCCTCCGTTGTCAGCCTGCAATTCAAATAATGAAGCACCCCTAAACGGATGTACAGCATCCAACTTTTGAAACCAAAGTAAAGTTGATACACATAAATACGAGTAATGTAATTTATTTGGTTCTACTCTCTAAAACTACCGGGTCAGAATTGAACCGGGTCCCCGGGGGCCTGACCATTTCTGGGCCAGGGTCACATTTCTGGGCCAGGGTCACATTTCTGGGTCAGGGTGACCCGACTAAACCGGTAAAAAGGGTTGTATTTTGACCCGGATTCTGTGTCATTTTGACCCATTTCTTGTTCATTTTGACACAGATTCCCGGTCAGACTGACCCAGAAATGAGTCAGGCCCCACTGGATTTGGATCCGGGTCAATTCTGCCAAAATTGTGTGCCCGAGTTCACAATGAAGTATTTTTCGTTTAGGAATTGCGTTTACACAGCCTTCAAACTGTTTATCAAGAAGATTATTTTGAATAGGCCTTACGCTTTAGAGACTTGACAATCATTAGACTAAACATAAACTCGATCGTATTTATGAACATTTTTTAAGATATTCAAAAATGATCTTCATGTGTGGATTGTTTAATATAGTGACACGCTTTGCTCGTTCATTAAATTTTGTGGCGGATTTGAAATGCATTGATTTGGCTCACTGTGTTTCTTTTGCTCTTTTCCCCAGTCGTATTCAGTTTAGACCTAGGCCTATCACGTTAAGAAGCAAGACATAATGGAGTCTGGCTGATGATACGAAACGAGATTATGCTTGTTTTTCCTGATCATATATACACGAAATAGAATCTAATGGACAGGTTTTCACAGAAAATGTTTAACCGCTTAACCCCCCCCCCCAAAAAAAAATAATAATAATAAATAAATAAAATGTATATAATGTATGAAAAGGAACATTGCGAACTCAATTAATACGCTTGCAATGGCGCAAACGTTTTGGCAACCATATTAAAGGCAGTGAATACTTTTGGTCATTACTCAAGTACCTTACCATAAAAACTTACTTGGTAAGGAGCACATGAGAACTGCAGATAGTATAAAACATTATGAGAAACCTCTCCCTCTGAGGTGATGTAGTTTTTGAGAAAGAGGTAATTTCTCACTATATTTGAATCTGAGAAAGGCTTCAGGCATGTATCCTTTCTCAGGCATTTTAAAGCGCACAAAATGCAACAACGGTGTGGGGTTTTGTTTTTCTTCATTTTTTCCCCGCTGCAACTTCGATGACCAATTGAGCCCAACTTTTAACAGGTTTGTTATTTTATGCATATGTTGGGATACACCAAGTGAGGATACTAGTCTTTGATATCTACCAAAAGTATATCCTACCTTTAACTCAATAGACCGATTGTGCTCTCCAAGTCAGTCGTGTGTACAGTCACAGTACACGTTTGGTAATTGGAGCCTACTGATTGTGTTAATCCTATATAAATGTAGGTACATACAATAAAACTAACCTGTGGAAATTTCACTTCAAAAGGTGGTCGCGTTTTTGAGATATCACCGAAAAACCGGAGCGAATATTTCCACGCAAGAAGAATATTCCCCATAAGAATACACAGTCTGAGAAGCGTTTCTGACACAAAAGCTTCTCAGATTCAAATTTTGGGGAATAAAAAGTGATATAGTCGTAGTACTTCTAAGTTAGAAGTTTCTCAAGATTCATTATACCACCCAAAGCTGCTGTCCTTCTTATCAAGTAAGTTTTGATTGCCATAAATTTTCAAAGTCATTACCAAACGTGTACTGTGCCTTTAAGTGGGTATCAAAACATCCACAGACGTGGTTTCGAAAAGGGCCTCAATAAGAAAAATAGTCGGGGCCTGTTTGACAGTAAACGTTAGTAGAGATTACTGTTATTGAACACAGGGAATGTGACCAAGACTACACACGGACGACATGTCAAATTTCCCCGGCACATTTTACCGTCTGCAGAGAGGAGTTTGTTTCAATTTAACGTTCGTTGGGGTAAGTCGTGAAAATTGTATTAATTAGAACCAGTTGAGGTTTGATTACGAAGGGTTTCGTGTTATGACAGGTTAAAAACCGTCGGGTAATCAGCAGTTCGTGTTTCACTGTCCAAAATTGGTCTCTCGAATTACGTACAAAGTGTTATGACTAATCTGTACTGTACATGTATATGTGGCAAGGTACTGCACTGCCCACCGTACATTGACATTTCTAAGAAAACTGGTCAGGCAACCAATCTTTAGGTTGGGGGTTTGATTCTGTCGTCTTCCTCCGTCTTTGGTTCCGGTTGAAACCCACCGCGTGGTTCCAGGACGTGCATCACTCTGCATTGCGGTAGAAAGTGGATAGACAGAAACAACAATGAATAATGATGAATATTGCTACATTTAGAATGTTAAAGCTAAAGTCTGCTTTATCTGACAGAATGCAGTTGGTCAAAGGAAGGAGGAACTATGAAATGTAAATTGAACTCCAGAGAAAAATGTGTCCACTGTATAGAATTAATATTATAATAAGTACATGTATATAGAATTAATTAAAAATTTTAAAATAATGAGCTCTGATAATCCTTAATCCGACCATGGATTCTTTGAAAGATATGAGTGACATGATTAGTTTTAGAAAAAGGTGAATTGCCGAGGACTCTATTGCCATCTTGCACTGGACTCAAGCTCTGGTGTTTCTGATCAACAGAGTGTGGGTTCGAACCCCGTTCGTAACACTTGTGTCCTTGAGCAAGATAATTAAATACCATAATTGCTTTGTCCTTTGGATGGGACATTAATGCCGTAGGTCCCATGCACTAAGTTTGGTAGAACCCAGAACACTCATCCTGGAAGGGTACGGGTTAACCCCAGTGTTTCTCGTTCACATATAGCAATCACTCTTGTTTAAAGGTTTCCTCCGGCTGGCGAGCTACAGTGATGAAATATACTAATGAGGCATCACTGGTTTCATTACCAGAAATATATAATAATAATAATAATAATATTAATAAAGATGATAATTATAGTAATAGTAATAATAGTAAAACAACTCTTATTACTTACACTGTGGGAATAAGTACCAAAGCCCCAAGTACTGTCATAACATAGAATAGAACTACAGCTTGTCCAGATTTAACAGCATTTGCATATGCGTAGCTCTGGATGGTGATGGAGCAAGCGGCTATGATGGCGTACCCCAGCGTGTAAAGTGAAAACAAAGCTCCTACAAGAGAAAATGAAAACATTCAAGTTCAAGTGTATTACGAGACACTTGGGAAACAAATGATGTAGGTGTCTGAGTGAAAGAAATACAAGTATGTTGACGCCTGACGTTTGAATGTGGCATTTCATTGTTTTGCCTATAGCGAAAACTTATTTTTCACATTTCGGTTGCTTTTTAAAATCTTAAGTCAAGGAGCAATCCTCAGGAAGGTTCCACTAGTAACTGGCTCCACAGTAAGCCAAAAAGTTTGATTGGCAGGGGGAGGGATGTTAGAAATCTCATAACCTAGCACAGGCTGTCAGCAAGATATCTGAAAGCCTGCTACAAAGAACAAATGGCTCCACTTTATTAGAGGGTTAGATCCGGGTAGGCCTGTACATGTATGTCTGTACAATTTTGTGCACGAAGTATATGAGTGAAAATATTTTTCGTCTCCCTTCAAAAGAAAAACTACACAACTCTGGGACCCTCTAAGATATGTGTAATAGTCCAGTCTAGACTATCAAGGACTCTGACTCCCATAACCGGGCATTGCAATTTGGGGGAAACAGTGAAATAAATCAAATCAAATGTATTTACCTTGTCTTTTACTATCAACAAGCTTGGTGAGTAGAGCAATAAAGACTGGCTGCGATATGCTAAAGAAAATACCTGCAAAAGAAGCTTAAAAAAGAAAGGGCGAGATACATTCTTGTCATAACCATCATTGCTTCATCCATTCATAATGATGATTGAATGTTTTTAAAGCTTATATTTAAATATTCTCGTAGGCCCCGATCCAAGTTGGGCCAAATGCCGGCCAAGATACCACTCAGCCACCCTTATTATCTCTGTTGCTTACGCATAGTGCCCGAGAGACCAAAATGTTTACATGGAGTTGTTGTGTTCTACCTAATGATGAGTATAACTCATTCTTAAACTGATGTGCATGTTTATTTAACATGCAAGATAAGCAACTGAACTACGTCCTCTATCGGCCAGTACTTTCGCCTAAAGCCAACTTGTACAGCCCCCCCCCCCATAATAAATAAGCAGTGTGACACACACCCTCCCCCTAACAAACAAAATAAAAACAAAACAAAAAACAGCCAGCCTTGAACTGTTAAGCTATACAACAAAAATTATTAAACCATAATGCCACATAAAGCCAGCCAGCAGATGGCCAAATGCTAGCCAGCCAACAACCAGAACCGGCGCCAGAAAAACGCCCTTAAACTTTAATCCAGCCAACGCCTAAACAAGCCAACTAGCCAGCCATTACCAAAATGAAACGGCCAAATACAGCCAGCCCTCCAGCTGGCCAGCAAGCTCTAACTGAGACATCCGTAGATATTCAGTTTTCGACTGTTACCCACTTTTCATCCTTACCTCCATAGATCAAAACTGCATTTGTTGTAGCGAGTGCCGTCATCAGAAACTGTGCTATCCCAGAAAGAATGCTCAGGTAGACTGCCCAATAGTCGGATAGACACAGCTTTATTAGCCACACAGTAATAGGAGTCACTGGGAATAAGAGGTTGAATAAACTGTTTAATGTTATACTTTAGATTTCGAATTATAAATTAAAAGAAATAGTCACAGTTTGTTACGTACCGGGTAAGCATTCAAAACAAGACAATTTAGACCACGCTGACATATCCAAACAGCGTATTTGTTTCATCTTAAAGTTGTCTTATAGTTTGTTTGTCTTCAAGACGTTTCGGTCTATGTTTTGTTCCTTCATCCATTTGCAACAAGGATAGCTGGCAGCAGACTTACCGATTGAACACGGCACCATATACATGGCCGAAAAGATTCCTACAAGAGCAGGAGACCAGCAAAACGGCTCCCCGAGCCCATAAAGAGTGACCGTATTTTGGAATCCGAAGAGATTTAAACTAACTGCAAAATAACAGCCGAGGATCACAACAATCCTCCATCGCCGGCCATCGGTGATGGTGTCTGAAAACAGAGAGCGGACTCCGAGAATGCTGTCTCTGGCGGCGTTCGTGACGATGGGTTGCTTCTGCACAGATTCCCGGACGAGATTTGGCGGTAACATCCACAGGCACGACGCCAGGCTGAAACACGTGGTGATGAGGTACACCACGGTGAACGAAGTAGCCTGCAGTACGAGGTTGATTACCAGCGGAGCCACGCCTATGACGAGGTACTGCATCCCGTAGGTACCAGCTAAGGCAACCTCTCTGTACCTCAATGGAACCATATCCGTCGTGTAAAGCATACTGATGGAGTGCAAAAACACAAACCCACCACAAGCACCACTAAATGCACTCCCAAAGAGTGCGTAATACACAGACACCCCGGAGTATGCGATTAGTAAAAATGTTCCCCCCATAATCAAGGAACCCACGCATCGTAGAAGCATTAGTGGCCGCCGCCCGGTGAAATCTGACACGATGATCAATGGGAGCCCAGATACAACCGGGATAAAGTACAGTAAGATGCTCTCGTAGGTGGAAAAATACGCCGTTTGCGACTGGATTTCCCGCAGTGTTTCACTGCTGTGGTTCGACAGAGCGCAGGCATTTACCCCAACCGGAAGAGTGAAATTGCGTTCGGCGGCGAACTTGGCGCGTGCGAACTGAACGTCCACGGTCATCGTGATGCTCTCCGGAATGAAGATGAGCAACTGCATCACCAGGAACGGTGCCATACTAACCCAAGTGGATCCCGGATGCTCGTGAGGTGCAGAGCCGTGCTGAACAAGAGGCACATCCTCTCTAGTTGTTGGAGGTCTCATCTTTCAGCCAGCGTTGGAACAGAAGAACTAAAATTACTGTAACGTTCCATCAATAATAGCATTGGCATTGGTTTAGCGTGTTGCAATGGGACACTGGTGTGTGTCACAAGTGCCCTTCAAAATGGCGTGAAATGTATTATAGTGCTTCACAGAATGATCAATTTTTGTCAGCATTGTTCCAGGGCATTGTTCCAGAGCATTGAAGTGACTGCATATAGGAAAACAATATGTACAGTATAGGTAAATGGCAAAACAATATGCAAAATGGTTGTAAAACAAAGTTTTGCAACTGCCATTTTGCCACGATATCCTTCCTACTTAAGTCTGATTACCGATTTTGTTTTTTCCCTCAGAAAAATCCGAAAACTGTTTATTAAAAAGCCTTTTTAAGCCTTTAACCATTACCCCTCACCCATAGAATCCTCTAAAGCATGAATAACTGAGATACTGCACAAACACAATGAGGAGACAGGGTTACACCACGCCACATATCGAGCGCTAACATTGTGTTGTCCCGTTACATTCAACCGTGATGAGCACTGACGACGAACTCGCTCAGCAACAGTGCACAGGTTTGTTGTGGCATTTCAGGAAAATATCATTGAATAGCTCAACATGTCCCAATTCGCCTCCAGGTCTGGTAGGCTGCTCTCAATACGCTTCGGCGTACATCCGAAGGAAAGTAGTTCCCTCCAAACAAATTCACTATATGAATTGGTCACTGTGTTGAAACTTACCGAGATTTCTTTAATCAACATTGTTGGAATCGGTGTACAACAACCGTCAGTAGAAACGTAAAAGTGGCTAGGGGTTGTATAAAACTATTTCTATACAGCCATTGTGTGTGCATATTCAACGAGTTTTATGCTTAATATTGACTCCCCCCCCCTCAGTATAATAATGACGGGCCTTTTTACGGCAGCAGCAAGGCCGCAGTACGTGATTTATTTTGAAACGGCACTGGGGCAAGATAAGTCCTGATTTCGGTGTCTAGTCTGACTCTGAAGTCATACACACGGTTTAAAGGCAGGGTATAATGTTGGTAACTGTCATTAGACCAGTGTCCTCATCTTGGTGTATCCCGACATGTGCATAAAATAACAAACCTGTTTGGCTCAATCGGTCGTCGAAGTTGCAAGAAAAACAGTGACAGGAAAAATACCCTTGCTGTAGAGAATAATAATTGAGATGCCTGAGACAGGCTTCATGCCTGAAGCCTTTCTCAGATTCAAATTTTTGGAGTGAGCAAATTACCTCTCTCTCTAAAACTACATTACTTCACAGGGGATCGTTTCTAACGATGTTTTATAATATCAACATCTCTCCAGTGCTTCTTACAACAACTTACTTGGTTATTAACTTGTGGAGTAATTTCCAAAAAGTATACCCGGCCTTTAATGGTGTAATGGCGTGATAGTTAAAGTACAACGTGTCAATAACAGTGCACAATGCAATTACATGGTGGCTGCGTAAACAGTGAAAAGGGTTCCACGGTGTCTACCACAGCCATGCCTTTCTCCTCTTGATTTATTTCAGTGAAAACTAACCACACCTCAAGGGCAAGTCATCGGACCCACTTTTGTTATGATGAAAATCAATTTGTATTCAACATTGCCAGGACGTACTGGACTTAGGCAAAGGTGTCTAGTAGGCCTATGCCCATAGTTGGCTGCGGGTCAGCCTTGGTTCACTGAGCACAGCGCCACTATGGGTGCACCACACTATAGAAGTAGCTCAATGTATAATGCTAACTCTTTTCAAAATAATACACGAAAATTGTTTGATTTAAAAACTTTTATTGGTTAGACATATTTGGCCCCTTTAGTCACAAATAGCACTACACGAGGCTAATTTTACACTCAGAAAAGCTGCTATCTTCAAGGTTCCCTACTTATGTGAGCAAACAAAACTATTTTCCATGTGTTTTTGTTTGTTTTACCCCTACCTAAAGTTCAGAGTCAGTAACCCTAATATACGATACTGGACCCTATTTCAACAATCCTTTAAAGAAATGACTCTCAAATCTGTCATTTACGTACAGAATGTTTTGAAGGCACCTAAAATATTATTTAGGCTAGTTCACACGACACGTGTGAAGCAATTGCCATAAGGGTAAGTGTAATTTAATATGATTAAAACATTATTATTGTTCTTTTACAATGCAACTCTTGACTCCACTGTCCCCTACAGAGTTTTATAACATTTTTTTAAGGTGGTACAAATTACGTCCAGGCATATTTAGGGTAACACTGACAGAAGCATTGGGAACTGAAGAAATAAAAACAAAAGGAATGGAGAAATCCCCGTGACATTACTTATTTTCCAAACTAATTGTACAAAAAAAACCTCAGTATATAATACATACACACGAATATTTTAAAGATAATTCTCAGAATTAAGTCTTACGACCGTTTTATCCTCTCTCTTTGTTGGCCGTGGAATTTCTTATGATATAGACTGTCAACGTAAACAATATTCGTATGACAAAGGCAAACATTATGGAAAAACATGTGGCATTTTAATTTTTATTGCAGCATTAAAATTACAACAAGTCGACATGGCCGTCTTGGGTTCAAATGGCATACAATGTACTTACAGTTTTGTTTGCAATATATTTATTATTTCAAAGAAACCCCTGACCAGATATGCTGGGCTACTTTGCCCAGTCAAACGTCTGATTAAGTAATTTAACTAGATTTCGATTGTATGGCTTGT
Organism: Pycnopodia helianthoides; assembly: GCA_032158295.1. Lineage (NCBI taxonomy): Eukaryota > Metazoa > Echinodermata > Asteroidea > Forcipulatida > Asteriidae > Pycnopodia > Pycnopodia helianthoides. The sequence goes on along the minus strand of CM063246.1, from coordinate 20,554,173 downwards.
AAAAGCTCTTTAATTTGTGAAGAACGTGTTCTGGGATCGATGGGTGGGGCGGTCGTTTTGTGTTCTTCCAGCAGGTCCGCACGGGCTTGGCCAGGCAGTGGAACCCACGATTCTCTTCGGTAAAGAACGACTTATTGTCGAAGAAACTCCGGACTCCTAAGAAGCGTTCGGTTTCTTTGAGGGCCGGCAGGGGATCTCTCAGGAACGCGTCTCCGTCTATGGCCAGAAGATTACTACGCGGGAAAAAAGCTAACCAGTGAACTAAAGATTTGTTGTAGGCTGAGAGGTTCACGAATTTACTTGCCCCGTTCACCTTACCGTTTGCTGCGGTCAACACAGACTTCTCGAAGGTGTCCCCGAGATCGTATCCATGATAGCTTTCTAGTGTTTTTGGTGAGAGCTTCTTGCCCGATTCCAAGAAACACCTTTTCTCCATGAAGTAGTCTGATATCGCTCTTTTGACGGGATCCCTCATTATGATTATGAGCTTGGCGTTCGGTAGTAACCTGTGCATTCGGCGGTGTACGCCTAGCGGGTAGTAGGCATAGTAGATGGGTGTCTTCTCCAGAGTCACCTGCTGCTTGGAGCTGAGCGGCATCATCTTCTTGTAGAGTGTTTCTCCGTAGCGGTACAGCGGCCTATTAAAGAAATGTGCCTCCTTAGATGTTGAAGCAATGTCCGGGTGGTAGCTCAAGAACGTCCGCAGTGCCGACGTCCCGGACTTTTTCGTCCCGATGATGATGGCCCCGGGCAGCCGTCTCTTGCACTGCCGCTTCTCTAATTCATCATCCGACAAGGGAGCTTTTACGAATGTGTTGCTACCACAGACAGTTGAGTTCAAGCAGGGAGTGTACTGATAGCAACAGGTATCACACGCCGGGGGTTCATCTGAATGAGACGGCGACGAGAGGCCTCGCAGCTCCTGGAGATGACCTTTCCAAAATCCAACGGTAGGGTTCACATCCCCTGAGAGAACAAGTACCATGATCAATGCCACGGATGCAAAGACAGCTATTGCTACTAATCGTTTTGCGAAGTATATCACACGCATCATTTACGTTTGTTTGTTTGTTTGTAGTTTTGGTTTTGTTTCGTCTGCTTGGTTTTGAGGGGTTTGTGTGTGGTACAATGGTATGATGACTGTCCAGCCTTCTAAAAGTCTTGGGATACCACAGTCCGGGTAAGTCAGCCGCAGTAGGATCATTTGTCTGGTGTTGGAGTATTTTATCTGTAAAACGGAGTGGGGAAAAACATAAATTGAAAATGTCAATCAATATTACTACAAACAGAAACTTTAAAAGGGGGGTTCGACATCATGAACATTTACATGCTGTAGGAAGTACATTTTTTTGTTTTGGGGAAAACAGTTTATCAACTATAATATAGACATAAAATGCCCAATGCCAAATCATTCTGGTACTCGTTATACTTCGGACAAGACTGCTCGACCTGACCTGACTGTGATAATACATGTACACATCATAAACTTTTCTATTAAAACGTGCATGTCTAGAGGGTGTGACGGCCCCGAACGAGCCATGCACTGGTGTATCAACGACAAACTTGTACCTGGTCTTCTTGCGTCCTGTCGGTCTCTGGTATTGGTGTCCGGGAAAGAATTATAGGTAGGTGTTCTCAATTTGTAACCCCCAGTTCCAACCGCCAAAGCAACGGGTGCCTCTACTGTGGACAACGTCGAAGTTATATGCACCAAGGAAAACCCGTGTCTATGTTGAAGGTTATTTGGACTTGGTTCGTATGGTGGATGCTGTTCTTCTACACGTATCACGTTTCATGTTTTGGTCATGCATGCATGGTGCCGGAACTTCTGTCCATGTGCAATCATGCATTGGACGGTAGGCCTATTGGAGTGAAATGCTGCGACGAGGACAAGTAACCTTAAACTCGAATTGTTGTTGAATGTTAAAGTATGGTAACTTCGGACGTTTGGAATGTCTTGTATTAATTGTCTTTCCGTTTTGATGCACGCAGGTGTTAAAAGTATGGATGATCAATTTCCGTCCAGAATTATTTTTAAAGTGGAGTTAATATCCTTCACTGAGATGTTCAATATGCAACTTAAATACAGTTTGCAAAATATAGATTAGATTGAAACATTATTTCCCAAGAACAAAATAATGAATTTGACGAAAATTTTAAATCATATGGTCATTTTTAAGAAACATCGGTCAAAGACACTAATTAAGGAACAATGCTCTATTGTATTTTGTTATGAGCTTGATTAGACATTGTCCTCCGGAAGCCGATGGTAGTAGCATTTTTATCCCCAACAAATAGATGACCAATTACAAAGTACATTGTGTGCTTTGTTGGTGAGAAGTATGTATATAGTATTAAATGAATTGCAATGGACAATTAGGGATTTTTTTTGTTTTTAGTTTTAAATTGATATCATTATTTCTTGTTAAAGAAAAAGGGGGCGAAGAAAACATGAAGAGTTATTAGAAACAAACACTAGGTTTTTCGGGTTGTGTGAAGAGCAGATAAATCAATGTATTGTATAAATTTGTATTCCGAAAACGGAACAAACCCCATCCATGAAATATGAACACAAGTTAAATCAAACAAAATATATAGATATAAACAGGACACCATTAAATCGAGCTTTTTTTTATTTTACAAAAGACGTTTCTGGGGGAATTCCAGTTTGGACAGGAAGCCAGGTCAAATCAGGTAACTAAACGTACGAAGAATGTTCATACTTCAAACGTCCTACAGGGGATGTCGATAATCAAGGGTTGGTGGTTTGGTTAGAAGGGGCAGGACAAAACTCTGCCAGCGTTCTCTGTACAAAATCGGTATGTCAATTGTCAGTGGTAGATGAACCGAAAATTATATAGACTAATGAATTAAGCAATTAAGTCAGCTTAATTTTTACTCAGGCAAGACCTGGACATGTGAACGACACACTTGGTTAAAGAAACCGTTAAAGGAACGTTACAGAATTGCGTAAGAAAAAACTTGTAAAATATACTTTTTTATCACAGATTTACATAAAACTTACACGGTCTAATGATGATGATGATAGTAGAAAACATCCCTTGAAATAATTATTTCTGTCTGAAATGCCATATTTGATGAGAAATTAATAAACTAATCTTCCGATTGGAGTTTATCGCTCAGTGATCGTTTTATTCATTTTGTGATCTATGATTCATGCAAATGTGTAATCGGTTTTTCACTATTTTCTCGTGACCCAGATGGCCGATCGATCTCAAACTTTTACAGGTTTGTCAGTTTATGTATATGGTGGATTACATAAAGTGCTTACACTGCCAGCAATTTGTTTTGTTAGCAAAAACCAATTCTGTAATGTTCCTTTAAGCCAATAATCAAAACAGATCCTCTTAACCTTCATAAAATGTTGGAGGCAAATGCTGACAACGTATTAATGCAGATACAATTTAGTCCCAAACTGAGCCTCGTTTGAGGGGTTTTAATAGGTCAAAATGTCAAAATTCGCCTCTGTGCACGATTTGTTGTGTGTGCATTTTCAACGAGTTTTACGCTAACTTAACCGCCTAAAACGTGCGCATTATGCGAATATTATTTGCGATGTCGCATAACCTTTGAATAACATTTCTAATGATCTGGGGAGTTTCTTACGTCCAGTCGAGGCTAGGCGGTTGTCATTGTATAGCAACAGTCATTACTGCGAAGCAAACGAGGTGAGTCTTCCGAATGGCGAGACTTAGTCTGGTGCCAAGTTCCTCGGTACACTCTAATGTCTAGTAACAATTACAGGTGCCTGACGACCGTCGTGCTATAGTGCCACGTACTCCCTAGGGATCACTGAGGCCGTATCCGAATTGGCGGCTACGGATACGGCTACGACTGTTGCTAAGGGTGTTGCTAAGGATGTACTATACTTCCACGCATGATGACGCAGAAATCTAGCCGTAGCCGTAGCCGCCAATTCGGACACGGCCTACAAAGGTTTGCGACAAAGTATGCAATAAAATCCACGCAAATAAATTATAATCGCATTGCGACATATACAAAAAATACGTCAGCGCACAAATTTGCGACTAATTCCACAATATCGCATACGTATACGCACATAATATTTGCGATATGCGGTGTCCCGTCAGAGCCACCATACCCCCCCCCCCCGCCCCCGCCTTTGTATTATAATGACGAACATTTTACGGCAGCAGCAAGGCTGAAGTGATTTATTGTGAAACGGCACTCCACTTTTATTATGATTAAAATAAATTTGTATTCAATATTGCCAGCAATAGTGGTAGTGTGATACTGATACTGAACTTGGGCAAAGATGTCTAGTACTAGGCCTACCCGTGGTTGGCTGTGGGTCACCATTGGTTCACTGAGCACAGCGTCATATCGATCCTTCTTTTCACTAACTATTATGGGTGCACCACACTATAGAAGTAGCTCAATGTATAATGCTAACTCTTCAAATTAATACACGAACATTTTCAGGGCTCGAATTTGGGAGACAAATCCACAAGACCACAGGACTTGTATCTCAAAAAGTTTACTGGACCAGAAATAATTTTACAAGACCAGATTCAAACTAGAAAAGACTTCCTTGCACAGTTTAACTTGCATTTAATTGGACAAGCACTAAGACATATAAGAGAAGATTGACCTCATTTGTCTTTAAGGGTATATTTCAAGTATATTTCAAATCAGTACTCAAAGTCAACATTTGAACATAATTTGTTTCTGTTCAAGATGTTATAGAGTGAGGTATACATGTACATGAATTGTTATTGAATTAAAACCACAAGACTGCCGGACTTGTCTGGTCATGAGTCTACTGGCCCAATGCTAAAATCACTGGCCTCGGGCCTGCGGTCCAGTGTCAAATTCGAACCCTGATTTTGTTTTAAAAAATGCTTTTATTTGTTATCCTTAATAGGCTCCTTGAGCCACGTCCGTCACAAATAAGAATAGCACCACGAGTGCTAATTTACAGCCAGAAAAGCGGCTATCTTCAAGGTACACTACCTATGTGAGCAAAGTAGAACTTTTTTCAAGTTTTTTTTTACCCCTACCTAAAGTTCAGAGTCAATAACCCCAACGTACAACACTGGACCAAATTTCTACAATCCCTAAAAGAAATTACTCTCAAATCTGTCATTTCAACAGAATGTTTTGCGGGCACTATTGAGGCAGTTTCCAGCAGACAAGTCGTGTGCGGCAGTTGCCATAAAGATAAGTTAAGTAAATAGACACTGTGTATGTGTTAACATTATATGGGAATACATGTGGCATTTTAACTGTTATTGTTATTGCAGAATTAAAATTACAACAAGTCGACATGGCCGTCTTGGGTTGAAATGGGATACATTGACCAATATGCTGGGCTACTTTGCCCAATCAAACGTCTGATTAAGTAATTTAACTAGATTTCGATTGTATGGCTTGTAAAAGCTCTTTAATTTATGAAGAACGTGTTCTGGGATCGATGGGTGGGGCGTTCGTTTTGTGTTCTTCCAGCAGGTCCGCACGGGCTTGGCCAGGCAGTGGAACCCTCGATTCTCTTCGGTAAAGAACGACTTATTGTCGAAGAACCTCCGGACTCCTAAGAAGCGTTCGGTTTCTTTGAGGGCCGGCAGGGGATCTCTCAGGAACGCGTCTCCGTCTATGGCCAGAAGACTACTACGCGGGAAAAAAGCTAACCAGTGAACTAAAGATTTGTTGTAGGCTGAGAGGTTCACGAATTTACTTGCCCCGTTCACCTTACCGTTTGCTGCGGTCAACACAGACTTCTCGAAGGTGTCCCCGAGATCGTATCCATGGTAGCTTTCTAGTGTTTTTGGTGAGAGCTTCTTGCCCGATTCCAAGAAATACCTTTTTTCCATGAAGTAGTCTGATATCGCTCTTTTGACGAGATCCCTCATTATGATTATGAGCTTGGCGTTTGGTAGTAACCTGTGCATTCGGCGGTGTACGCCTAGCGGGTAGTAGGCATAGTAGATGGGTGTCTTCTCCAGAGTCACCTGCTGCTTGGAGCTGAGCGGCATCGTCTTCTTGTAGAGTGTTTCTCCGTAGCGGTACAGCGGCCTATTGAAGAAATGTGCCTCCCCTATGGCTGCAGCAATGTCCGGGTGGTAGCTCAAGAACGTCTGCAGTGCCGACGTCCCGGACTTTTTCGTCCCGATGATGATGGCCCCGGGCAGCCGACTCTTGCACTGCCGCTTCTCTAATTCGTCATCCGACAAGGGAGCTTTAATGAATGTGTTGTTACCACAGACAGTTGAGTTCAAGCAGGGAGTGTACTGATTGCTGCCCTCCAGTCTGATTGCTGCCCTCCAGTCTGATTGCGCCCTCTGTTGACGATGATAAGAATGACTGGCACCAAACGCCTATGTGTTTCGTTTACTGCAATTCCATTTTAAGGAACCACACGTTTATAATGAAACGTACACAGAAAAACAACATAGGGCGATCGTTCAGCAGGTTTATTTCGTGTTTCCTTGTCGCTAATGACCTGATAAATTGTTTATAAAAATACACATTTTTTTCAAATAATATGAAACGGTTTATTCTGCCCTTTTTAGTGCTCGTTTTACAATTGGTATACTTGAATGTTTGCTGTGCTTTTGAAGTCAACGATAGAGATGATGATGTGAGGATTGTTAAGCGAGGTGCTGCCGGCGGTTCACACCCACCGGGCACCATCACAGCAGCAGCCTCTGTAGACGGCATGAGTGAAGAAACATCGTTGGTTAATGGAACGGGGTATGAAATCTGTTTTAGTTAACGTTCATATTTTGTCAATATCTTTGTTCGCCAACTGTCAGAAGTCATACAACAACCGTATCCCAATGATGGAAACAGAGCCATTCCACTTCGTATCCTTGGCCCTTATTTATTTGTCAATGTCATTGTATTTTTTTTATATGGCTAGCTAGGCTACCTAGCACCAATCAATGCAATCTTATTTCTTTGCTCGCTGTAATTTTTGGTCCATGTAGTCGTGATTATTAAACTGAGTTACTTACAGATAAAATGCTACTTTACTTAGCCCTGGTGTCCAGTTGCACTGCACTGACGTCTTGGGTAAAGCTTCTCTACATGTCTACACAAACAAAAGTTCATCTAATGTTTGTTCATATTTTTACCGGAATTAACTTTAAGAAGGTAAAATTTGGTTTATGTGTTCTTCATGTCCACAAATAACAAATATATCTCAGTCAAGGTGACATTCCAGAAAATAAAATGAAGATCCGCGCTTCCATTGTAAACATCTTGTACTGATTGATGTGTGAGCATGGGTGCGGGAGCACAAAATGCATAGCAACACAGATCACTTTTCTCATCATCCGAAGAAAAACATTCAATGAGTAGAGACCCAGTGGGCAATGTGCTCCCTTTTTTAAAAATTTTGACTTCTTCAGTCGTACTAGCGCCCCAGGAAACTTCTCACTCTCATGACACAAGTGTCATTTTGCTATGATTTTTGTGACACCCATTCACAAAAAATGCTTCAAAATGACAAAAAGACCAAACAAAATAGCTCAAAAATCGCGGACTGTATTCAAATACGTCTAAGATGCAACATCAGGCATTTAACTGTACTAGCGATCATTTTTTGTACTCCAAATTGACGATTTTTAGCTCCACATCGTAGAAGAGATGACAAGTCTTTGTACTTTTTTTTACAAAATCAAAATGGCGTCTCAAGGTTCTCTGGTGCCCTGCTGTAGCGGTTGGTTCCCGGTGTGTATGTCGGTGGTGGATGTAAATCAACGGCTGTTTAACGGCACACTGGTTACAGGCACTGCAGTACACAGACCATCATCATGCTCTGCTCTTTCTGCCCCCCTCCCATCTAAACAAAGGAACCAGCAAAGATCTTCCCAATTTTGTACATAAAGTTTTTATATAAAACAATGACCTGACATGCCTATTATTAAACAAAAATTCACATCAGAACCAGATTTAGAGTAATAAAGCACGTAGGCTGTCTTGCATTTAATCATTGAGGTGTCTTGCATATTCATGAGGTGTTTGTTATTCCCATTTTGCGTTGGGAGCAGGACCACGCTGAATTCTACTCAAGGCACTCTGACCGAGGTTCTTTCCACGGAGCAGGCCACAGTGCAAGATCATCAACTACCTGCTGGTGATTCCGCTGAGGAGGAACACTCTAGCAGCTTAGCGTTGTTCTTCATTCTTCTCATCTTGGGTAAACTATGTTACACGCCCCCCCCCCCAAATCCCCCAACTTAGCCCCATAAAGACTGCTCATTCACTTTGTCTCCTTGGCCAGAGCATGTTTCAGACCAGACTTTGTTATAAATACGGCTGTTACTCCGCTCTTTTACCTGATCTTAGTATACAATTAGTAAGAGAGGTTTGCGGTAACACCATGTTAAAATCTCTTCTGAGTAGTGTTGGTTCTAACCACCGGTTCTCTTCAAAACCAACACTACTCAAAAGAGATTTTAACATGGTGTTACCGCAAACCTCTCTTAGTTATACTTCCACCATGCAAAGATTCAAATCCTACTTAGTATACAATTGTTGAAATGATTGAGTGAGAATCACAGATTATGGAGCACCATATACAATTGTTGAAATGATTGAGTGAGAATCACAGATTATGGAGCACCAAAGGCGCAAGATGGAGAACTACGGTTGAAATGTGAAATGTTCACTGGACGGCGGACGCCATTTCAACAAGCAACTCTTTTGATGCAACAACAGATCAGTGCAGACAATGACCATTGCTATCAACAACATTTGCTCGCTGAAACTAGGCCCCCATGCGTATTTCATGTTCCAACAATAGATGGAGCTCGAGTTCCCATCTCGCGCCTTTGTCGCTCTATTATCTTTTGTGAGAATACTTTTCAGATTTGAAAGATGGAATGTTCCATTCAATGAGGTTGAAGCCAAGTTGAATGCCACATTCAACATTTCAAAGAATGGAAATATTCTCTCCACCGTCTCAATTAATGCAAAACATTCATTATTTGTTTACTATATCATTCAAGTACATCTTCTAGTCATTTAGAGGACAGAAACTATGCACACAAAGTTCAAAGTTGTATTCAGGCATTCACTACGAGGGCGCTTCGTACCGCTGGGTATAAACCTGTGGTCTAGCGTGCTGTTCACTCCTTGCACAAAGTGGCATTTACTTACATGCACCTATCCTGTCCGCCATTTTGAGAGTCAAAACGTACACAAGGGAATTTACTCGTGGACGCGCATTTTGCAAAGAGTGCGTTCCGCAATGTGCAAGGGGGGTCAGTAGTGAAAAAGGATGGGCCTCAAAATGCACTGCATGAATTGTACCGAAATGCATGGTTTGTGACGTAGGTCATGTAATGGTCTGGAGTTGAGTAATGAATGCCGCGTGACCAACAATTCTCCAATCAAATATCGGATTTAATTGGATTTTCTAACAAACTTCCTGATGGAGTGCTATTTTATATTTAGATTACCCTCCCACTTTGTGGAAAAAAAGCAAGTTGTGGTGTGAATTTCACGGTAGACAAGTGATAGGAATGTTAAATATCTGTTTTTCTGTAGTCAAGAAAGTTACAAACTTTGCACTGGATCACTACGGAACTTCATGTTGCTCTCTCTATCTCTCCCTAGTCGACTGAGGTCGGAATCATGTTGAGATTTTCCCATTCTTGTCTATCCCTCATTAACCCTCTTGCTGTCTGACCGTTCAATACCATTCACTGTGGTTTTGAATGATAGATAAACTATGCCAGCTTGCAATATGATACCATGAGGGAATGCATGTACACAGTACACAGTTAGCTCTGTGCACAGTTGTGCCACCGTACACAACCTTGGCAGTCGAGTGGTTTCGAATGGTTGGTCAACTCACTGGAAAATGTTGCCAAGAGTCACTGACAGTAGGAGGGTTAAGTTAGGAAGATCAGTTGTTAGCACCCCAATTCTCCTGGCGAATACATCTGTATAGCTGAGCTTTTGTTGTTTCCTTGTTTCTCCTTCCATGTTTTCATGTTGCTACATTGAACTAAGACTTAAACAGCATCCTTTGTTGCAATCAAGCAAAGTTTATATAACAATTTTGTTGTGCTTTCTAAAATTATTCTCTCATGACAGCTCTGTCAATCATTCTTGTTCATCTGCTGATTAAGTTCAAGTTTCATTACCTCCCGGAGAGCGTAGCCGTCGTTGGTCTCGGTGTACTCATCGGACTGGTGTCTCTACTCACCAGGAATGCAAAGATCGCCGAGTACAACCTCACGGTGAGCAGCCCTTGTTTTTTGCAGGATTCATGTCAGTGGCCGAGCGATTTAGCTCATCGAATTCAAGCTCTGGTGGGTTGAGTTATCGGGGAATGGGTCGGAATCCCGGTCATGAAACTTGTGTCCTTGAGCAAGATGCCTTACCATAATTGCTACTCTTCACCCAGGGGTATAATTAGGTACCAGCGTGGGTAGAGGTTGATATTGTGTATGAAAAAATAGCCTTTGAATCGCCAAAGCAGCCCAGGGCTGTATGCTCCCCAGGGAGTTGTCAAAGATTGCAGGAATGTTGGCCCGATGACCAGGGCACTAATGTAAAGCGCATTGATACGATAATGTAAAATGCAAAATATATTAACTAGTCATTAGTATTATTCTTCAATCTTTTGTTATTTTTGTGATGAAGCAAAGGAATCCTCAAAATTGCCATGCAATGTAAGGTCCCTTAGTGAATAGAAAATAATGAAGAAATAGAGGTTTTTAGATGTGGGAGGAAAAACCCAACTGGGGAAACCCAGGTATGGACTGAAACACAATCCACAAGGTACCGGTTCGATACCGGATTTGAACCGGGGTCCACCGAGGTGAAAGGCAGAAAAGAAATCACTACGCCAACCTGTAATGACTGAAAATACAGTGCCTGGGTTCAGTGTTCCAACAAAGCAAAGTGATGATTGATGCGAGAAGAGTTTAATAACTGGACTTGATATTTGTTTAAAGACCAAGGTCTTCTCAGAACTACAAGTTTCTGTTGTGAGAAATGATTTTGAAACAATGAAAAGGGATTTTTGGTCAAACTACACACAAACTTATGCCAGCTTTGGGGTGGGAAATAGTGAAAACACTTTGGACATGCAACAGATGCACTGTGCGTGTGACCCAATGACTTGCCAACATGATCAATAATGCAAGGCCCTCTTAAATGTCAAGACTTGTTTCTTATTCCAACAGGACTATGAGATGATGGACCCTACAATGTTCTTTCTTATCCTCCTACCACCTATCATTTTCGAATCGGGCTACTCTTTGCATAAGGTAAGAGCATTAACCCTCCTACTGTTTTTACCCTTAACCCTCCTACTGTCAGTGACTCTTGGCAACATTTTCCAGTGAGTTGACCAACCATTTGAAACCATTCGACTGCCAAGGTTGTGTACGGTGGCACAACTGTGCACGGAACTAACTGTGTACCGTGTACATGCATTCCCTCATGGTATCATTTTTCAGGCTGGCATAGTTTATCTCTCATTCAAAACCACTTGAATGGTATCGAATGGTCAGACAGCAAGAGGGTTAAGTATCACCCATTGTGGTTTTTGTATGATTGATAAAGTATACCAGCCTGCATTATGATATTATGTGGTGGGTGCATCTACACAGTACACAGTCAACCCTCCTACTGTATGACCACTGAATATCCACTGTGGTTTTTGAGGATGAATAAAACTAGGCTATCCTGCAGTACGATATCATGTGGTGATTGCATAGGCACAGTACGCAGTTAACCCTCCTACTGTCTGATCATGTACAAACTGTGGTTTTTTGGAGGTGACCCGGTTGTTTATTTTTGTCAAGCTTGTTTGTGTTTTGCATGCGGATAAAGCAGGAAGGTCATATTTCTCTGCTGTGTTTTTTCTGTGAGAATATTTTTGTAAGGCCTGTGAATGTTTTTTTCTGTCGGCTGTTTGAAGGTCCCAAACTGCCAACGCGCTGACGAGTTCTAAAGTTGACCGCTTATAGGAAGAATGGCCTCTGCACCAAGTTTGCTCTGCACGCCTTCCAGCATTAATTGGTTAAAGGAACATTACAGAATTGGTTTTTGCTAACAAAACAGTTGATGGCAGTGTAATCACTTTATGTAATCCACCATACACATAAACCGCCAAACCTGTAGAAGTTTGAGATCGATCGGCCATCTGGGTAACGAGAAAATAGTGAAAAACCGATTGCACATTTGCATGAAATCATATAGATTCAACAAATGAATAAAACGCTCACTGAGCGATAAACTCCAATTGGAAAATTTGTTTATTCATTTCTCATCAAATATGGCATTTCAGACAGAAATATTTCAAGGGATGTTTTCTACTATCATCATCATTAGACCGTGTAAATTTTATGTAAACCTGTGATCAAAAGTATAATTTATAAGTTTTGTTCTTACCAATTCTGTAATGTTCCTTTAAACAACAAACTTTGGGTTTGCTTTCTCCCCCCCAGGGTAACTTCTTCCAGAACATCGGCTCTATCATGGTGTTTGCCGTCTTTGGAACAGTCATCTCAGCTAGTGTGGTTGGAGGGGGACTCTTTCTTCTCGGACAGGTAATCAATAAAATCGGATCGTAACTGAAATATCACTCTCAGTATGAAATTGCACATGCTCATTGAACGTAGAGAGGTGTGCTGCACAATTCGTGAAAACAATAAAAACTTCAGTAATAGATGATTTTCTGCCCATCCAGGCTGAGGTAGCCTACAAGCTAGACCTGGTGGAGAGTTTTGCCTTTGGGTCACTCATCTCGGCCGTGGATCCCGTGGCGACCCTAGCGATCTTCTCGGCCATCGACGTTCATCCGCTCCTCAACATGCTGGTGTTTGGCGAGAGTATCCTGAATGACGCTGTATCCATTGTGATGTCTGAGTGAGTTATAATAATAATAATAATAATAATAAATTATGCTTATAAAGGGCCTTACATCCATGACTGGACTCCAAGGCGCTGTACAAATTAAGACAGCACCAAAACAAGAAGAGGAATAAAACAAAAAGCATTACAAGATGATTTAAAATGTTAAACCATAAAAATGGACCAGCCCAGTAATTCAAAATTACAACACACCACAGAAGTTAAAAAAATTCTGAAAAGTACCACTCAGCATAAAAATAAACAGCTATAAATTTGTAAAATGCAAGATGTTATAGAAAAAACGTACTAAACTTACAATTACATGTAAAGGTTGATCTTTGTAGTTGCTTTGATATTACGTTCATAAATACCTGGGACAGTTTATCCATGTGGCAATATTGAAACGTGCGATAGAAACGCGGTGAGGAGTGTTTAAACATGGCCTGAGGAAATTGAGCGAAAAGAGGGCGCTATCAGATAATTTTTGCGGAGAGCATAAATTTCACAGCTCACTTTTAAGTAGGTTGGTCGCATATTTGGGGCGCGCAAGTTTGAAACTTGCGTGCGAGAGTTTCAAACTTAAGCGAGCAAGTTTGAAATCGGCGAGGACCTACTCGGCGCGCAACATGGATAGTAATTCAATGCGGAGTCAGTCAAGGCGAGCTGAGGCTAAACTTTCAGATTTGTTCATAACATTTATAGGTTTTTGGATGTTTTTAACGGAAAGGTATTTATGAATGGTAATAAAAGAGTGATGACTCGGGTTTAAACGGCCTTTTAAAAAGCTTGCAGGGTCGTGGCCGTGCGATAGAGGACCAAGCCAAGGTCCTTCATCGCATGGCCCAACGCTGTTGGTTTGAAACGGCCATTTTAAGGCCTTGCCGCCTGCTCTTTTATTCCCATTTTATTGGCCCTCCTACTGTTGACAACATTTTCCAGTGAGTTGGCCTACCATGTGAAACCATTCAGCTGCTCGGGTTGTGTATGGTGGCTAATTGTGTAGATCACTGCATGGTGTTATATTGCAGGCTGGCATTGTGTATCTATCACTCAAAACCACAGTGAATCATATAGAAGGAGGATTGAAGACAATTTATGTAGTGGTAGTTTCAGCCAAGTTTGACATTCAAGGCACATGAGCAACTATTACCACTTTCATTGGGCCGGTTGTTTCATTCCTTCCGAACAAAAAATACTGTGCCCGTGCGTAGTATTATTTTTCTGAACTTCTTTGAGCTTCTTGAATAATTGTTTTCCTTTGAAGATGTCGATGCCACAATGAAACCTTGACTCGACAAAGGAAAGACAACAAAGATTCTCACAATAAGCACCGAGATTTGGTGCGTGAGAAAATATGAGTAGGCACTCGCCCCGAATCGCAGAAACTCTGCCGTAAGCCACGGCCGATAATCTGCCATGGTATGCTGGAATCTCGGAATGCTCAAACTTGCCTCCCGTTGAGCTGAATGCACTGATAAAAAGTGGTGGTAGCCTGTCCCTTTTTTGGGGGGCCACATTTGTGACTAAGCAAGTTATTGTACCAGACTTTATTCTAATCAAACTCGCAAAAGGCTTGATCAGACACTGCCTAATAAAGAGCGCATGGTTTATCACATAATAGCATTATATGATGTTGGGTTTTTGTTCTTTCTATGACAGTACTGTGATCATGTTGAATACACCAGCGATGGCTAACGTTTCCTCAACGGACGCCCTTGGGTATGCTGTGGGCTCGTTCTGTCTCATGTTCACTGCGTCAGCTGCAGTAGGCATACTGCTTGGACTGATCAGTGCTCTCATATCCTTTTGTAATAGAATCAAAGATAATGATCAAAATACTTGCTTTATAATTGAGTGCTACTCATTCTTGTGGCCGCTGTGGTCAGAGAGAGGATAATTGCTTCTATGAGTTTTAGATTTTATGATTCAATTGCCAGAAATAAGACAATTGATATCCATGATTTGAGGCTACCTCTATGGAGTTTGACCTCTGAACCTTGCCCTCTGACCATTGACCTTGACCTTAAAGCACCTCCTGAAGCATGTCGACCTGAGGAAGACCCCGTCCCTCGAGTTTGGAATCATAATGATCTTCTCTTACCTGCCGTACGTTCTGTCGGAAGGGCTCAAACTCTCCGGTAAGTGCCACATACAGAAGGTATTGACCCCTTGTACCAAGCAAGGTCATATCATTCAAAAGTTACAGGATGGATGACTAAAAGCATTGGTTTGAGATATGACCTTGTTTCAAGCAAGGTCGTATCATTCAAAAGTTACAGGATGGATGGTTAAAAGCAATGGCATGAGATATGACCTTGTTGCAAGCAAGGTCATATCATTCAAAAGTTACAGGATGGATGACTAAAAGCATTGGTATGAGATATGACCTTGTTTCAAGCAAGGTCGTATCATTCAAAAGTTACAGGATGGATGGTTAAAAGCAATGGCATGAGATATGACCTTGTTGCAAGCAAGGTCGTATCATTCAAAAGTTACAGGATGGATGGTTAAAAGCAATGGCATGAGATACAACCTTATTGCATGGAACCAGTTGCACATTTTCCAGAATTGATTTCTGACCTTGGCCTAATTTCTTAAAGCTGTTTACCGGTAGGTAAACTTTTGTGCTTACTAAATTAGAAAACATGTGTAATAAAAAGCGTATTTCATAAACGATCGAGAAGATTTGACAGCGCGTATGCACAATGAATTTGCAGTGTTGTGTCACTCATCTGCTTACAGAAACCATGGGCAAGCTAGCATGCCTTCTGCTTTGCTTACGGTTAGCAGTGGTTATGAAATAGAAATTCTGCTAATGGCAGCTCTCCGTGAGCAACATATGTCTGCGTACAGGCTTTATGGAATTGGGCCTTTGTTGCACTGACCTGATGTATAATGTACTAAGCTCTTTTAATAGTAATAATAATTACTAGTTTTATATTGCGCTATATCTACAGGTGTCTCGAAGCGCTTATCATTATTAGTTTCCAGACAGGTTTTTGAAGTGTCTTCCTTAAGGACACAAGTGACAGGACCGGGACTCGAACCCACACTCTGCTGATCGGAAACACCAGAGCTTGACCGCTCGGCCACGGCACGCTACAGTTTTCAGCATCTCGTCTCACACTTTTTTTTAAAACCTGTACATGTTTGATTCTCCCTGGGTATATCCTGTGGCTCTTTTAGGTATCATGTCAATACTGTTCTGCGGGATCGTCATGTCTCACTACACTCATCACAACCTCTCACCCATCACTCAGATCAATGTTCAGCAGACGTTCAGGACCCTGGCATTCTTGGCAGGTGAGTTGACACGCTCTAGCTCTGAAGATACTTTTGAGTCTCCTTGAGTCTTCAAACTTTCTTGAAAGAAATAAAGCAGTCATCAAAAGGAAAAAGAAATCGTCCACATTGCGTCCAAAGCTGTAGATTTTTATTTCTGGTGATGCACAGAGTCTGTTAACCTCCTGAATGGAGTCATCTGAGATGTTCTGGGTCAAGAGTAAGGAAGAACCCAGGCCTGCAAGCAATTTTCAGGAATTTTCACATTCTGCAAATCTCATCTTTGCTTTCTGCAAATCTCATCTTTGCTTCGAACACCCTCTTCAAAATTAGGACACCATGTTTTGTCTGTTCTTTCCATTTTTTGAAAAAATGTTGTCGGAGAAATGCCTGGACAATCCTTTTTCAAATTAAAAGGAACTCTTGACGTTATTTTGGATGCCCCCTGACACCATTGTGTGATAACTTGGTGCTTATCAGGTCCTATGTGTTTGAATCCTACAGGAAATCCTGGGAGTGACCAGGCATGCCACCTACCTTGCTCTGCTTTGTATTCCCCGAAAAAGAGGGACAGATGGTACTGAAATTCATGCTCAAAATCCCCTTTTTCCGGGGGAAAATTGTGTAATCCCTGCTCCAGATTATTTGACCCTAGTTAGGCATTGTGAAAGTCATTATACAAGAGTGCTGGTGCACACAGTGAATATGTGTCGATTCTGACGAAGTTGGAGGCAGAAGATCTTTGTTGCCCTGGAGTTGAAATGAGTTGATTATCTTGTCTTCTTTTGTTGCAGAGACTTGCGTGTTTGTGTATCTAGGTCTGGCTATCCCAACGTTTAATCACAATTTTCAGCCAGCGTTCACCATCTGGACATTAGTAAGTGGCAAATGTGATTTTGTTTGCACCCCCCCACAAAAAAAAACAAACCCCAAACCAGGATTACTTCGGTTTTGGTTGGTTGACATACATGCAAAAGCCCCCCCCCCCCAATTTTTTCAGTAATTTGTTTTCTCCCGTCTAGCATTAATCCTTCTTCTGTTTGACCAGTCAATATCATCCTCTGTGGTTTTGAATTACAGATAAGCTTTGCCAATTTGCAATATGTGCACAGCCACAATCATGGGTACACTTTTTGTTACAAAGACACCAAATGAACAACACATCAATATTGAGTAACTCTTTGCAGATCTTGTATTCGACAAACTCAAGTACTTTCTCATCTTCATTCACACAGCGCTGGTTAATTAATTTACAGACAACATTGAAATAACTGTTACATCACTGGTTTTCAAACTGTTGTTCATAACATGGACAACAACAAAATGTGTACCCATGATTGTGGCTGTGCACATATGATATCATGTGGTGAATGCATCTACGCAGTACACACAAATTATTAACTGTTAAAAAAAAAAAAACGACTAAAGAGTGTCTTTTCGGCGTTGCGAAGATATAGCGAGGTATAATAGTACCTTCTTCTGTCCTTGTTATCAGGTCCTGATCCTGGTAGGCAGAGCACTCAACATATTCCCGCTGTCGTTTCTCTGCAATAAATTCCGAGAGCACAAGATCACCTTGAAGATGCAACTGGTCATGTGGTTCAGCGGTAAGAATTCACTTAGGAGAAGAAAAGACGAACTCATGCTATTACTGCCTGGCACTGGTTCGGGAGTGTCTTAAAAGTCGAGCACATTCTAAGCGTGAATGAATGCGCCCGAAGGAACCCCCAGAATGTTCTGCTGTATTGCACCATTGTGCCGAACTACGACATAATTCATACAGGAAAGAATAATGCGTGGTAGCATTTTGAATATTCCAACGGATTGTTGGAGTGGACCAGCAGGGCTCCAAATTTACACTGGACCACGCAGGCCAGAGGCTAGTGAGTTTAGTGCCGGGCCAGTAAATTCAGGACTGAACAAGTCTGTCTGTCTTGTGTTTTTCAATTGAATAATAACGATACCTCTCTGTGTAATTTCTTATTATTTAAAGGATGTCCAAATATTGACTTTGAGTCTGTTAGCATATTTTCCCATCCTGTTGAGATTCATCTTCTCTTCATGCCGTGGACAGTTTTTTTCTCATTTTGATCCTGGTCTTGCAAACAAAATTCTGGTCGAGTAAAAACGTTGAGCTGCAAGCAGTCTGGTGGATTTTTCCTCCAATTCGAAGTGCTCATCTGAAGGACAAAGCAATTATGGTTTTATAGAGTGTCTTGCTCAAGGACACAACTGTCGTGGCCGGGGGCCCCTGAACTGGCATTACCGGAGCTTGGGTCCACTTAGCCTTTTGTCAAGGCCATCGTGGCTTGGACAGCTTTGTAAACAGTGGAGCGACTGGAACGAGAGACCACACCCTCGAGCCGAGGCCTTTTCCAACTTGTTTGCGGTTTTTGTTATGAATTATTCATGAAGTATGAAACGTGTGTTATGCATTGGTTTGGACTTTTCCTACCGTTTCGGGTAGCAAAAGTCGAGATTATACAGAAACACATAAGAAACCGCAAACAAGTTGGAAAAGGCCCTCTTGGCTGCGCCACTCGTGTGCGTGGTCTCCCATTTCAGTCACTTGGCATCGCAGCTCCAAGACACGAAGGCCTTGACAAAAGGCTAGGGTCCACTAGACTTTTTGCCCACGACGACACTTATCCTAATCAAATATCCTTGGAAAAAAATGAGGAAACCCTCTTTTAAGAAGTTGTGTTTCTGTTGGTTGTCAGGGTTACGTGGAGCCATCGCCTACGCCCTCAGTCTCCACTTGATGTTTGGGAACAAGACGCGACACGTCTTGGTGACGACCACGCTCACCATAGTGCTGTTCACTGTGGTGGTCATCGGAGGCCTCACAATGCCGTTATTGAAGGTACAGTTAAACCCTCCTACTGTCTGACCGTTTATTATCATCCACTGTGGTTTTGAATGATAGATGCAGTAAATCAGCCTGCAAGGTAGGTAATATGATGTGGTGAATGCGTCTGAACCGAACACACACATTACATTCCTAGTTTAGTTTTGTGCCCAGCCGTGGCACCTACTCGACCTTTGCAGTTGTGTGGTTTCAAATGGTTGGTCAACTCACTGGGAAAAGTGACCTCGAGGAGGAGAGTTAATAGAGAATCAGTTCTGCACTCATCTCTGTGCATTTACTATTGGCCTTTTTCTTACTGAATCATTCTTGATGTGAACAAATGTTGCTTAATCAAATAGTGAATAACAAGCCAATCCTGCATAATAGCTCTTTCTAATTTGATTTTATGAGATACCGCCTAACTCACAAGGCCGGATGGCCACTTCAAGGTGAGGGCTACATTTAACTGATTTGGGCTGTCGACCCAAATCAGCTGTCACCAGGGGCACGTTGCCACCTACTCCTGGGGCTGAAACAGGGTTACCCCCTTCACAGTCCGTACAAAATCAGTTTCCTCCATCAAGACTCACCTTTACAATCCATCCAAACTTTCTTGCATTACAGATTTGTCTTTCATAAAACACAAACAAAAAATCATTTGTCAAAACTAATGGGCATTCTGGACCCAAAGTTTGGAAGTTTGACCATAGCGCGTTTAATTCAAAACGAGGTCCTCTGATTGTTTTTCTACTTGGTGTTTATCTTGGCTTGAAAGTCCTACTGTGCAATCTGGAGCATTCTAACTGGTTTTTATCGTGATGTTTTTTTGAGAAGTCAATATTAATAATAAATAATAAACAATAAGATACTAATGTGAATTTTTTTTATCGACCGCATTTCGCGAGTATCGGCATGCAAATTTGCGTGTATCGGCGCGATACATTAGCTTGTGCATGGGGGAACCCTGATGAATGCTTTCCTTTTTTCCCAGACCCAGATGTAGTCCCTCAAATTTGGAGAATGTTGTGCACTTTGGATCTTATAACATAGTTGTGACAAAGTAAATAAATATCACCACAACTAGAAAGATCTGATGAAGCCTTTTTACTCTTTCTGTATCCTCCTCTTGATGCAGTTCATCAATCCAGGATCGGATAAACCAAAGAAGGAAGTCACCCTCAGCAAAACAGAAGATCTGGTGAGTCCCAATACACCTTGTTTCTGTCGCCCTAAACAGTTGTTATTGTTTTGGGGGTTTTTACCCTTGCGCCAATCGGTGCTTTCTGAGTCCCGTGGATCGTTTTCCCACACAGGATACTTGGGTGGGATTCGAACCAATAACCCCTGAATTCGGAAATCGGCCGGGACTACTACTTTCGCTTGGTGTATCGTTATTAACTTCACCGCTAGGGAGTGAGTTCTTAATTGGTATCAACGTTTCAACTGGCTTGCTCTAGTCATCGTCAGGAGACTGAAGAGTGTTTGAGATGCTGGTCTCTTTATGGGGATTCAGAGGATTCAGAGTCAGCACTGCTCTGATTAAACAACTTCTTGCCATTCTTTCAAAGACGAACCCTCGGTGATAACAGGTGGACTTCTAGTCTGGATGCCTTTGTCTAAGTTGGTTTTGTGCTTCATTTGCTTACTTTTTTCTTCTCCTTTTTCCCCCAACTACACCTTTGAGAAGAAATTGGTTATTTACTAGCATTAACTCGACAGAATTTTTTTCAAGACGTTAAAATGTTGCAGCCGTGAAAAACGAGGGGATTTTGTTGAAAGTCCAAACCTTCTGTAATAACGCAAACGTGTGGAGAATCTTTTTACAGAATAATGAACAGAATGATGAGTAATCCTCTACTCTTTGTGTTGTTGTTATTGTTGTTTGTTTGTTTGTTTATTCAGGGGAGTGCTGTGGACACAGAGCATTTGTCTGAACTGACGGAGGAAGAGTACGAAGTCAACTACGTCAGATCCCACCTCAAAGGCTTCGTAAAGTGGGACACCAAGTACTTTGTGCCATTCTTTACACGACGATATACAAACAAGGTGAGATTCATGCACAGAAGAGCTTAATAATATTAATAATATTACGTTCTTATAGAGCGCATTTCAGTTCTGCAAGAACTCTCAATGCGCTTTACATATTATTACCTCTGGTCACTGGGCCATTATTTCATTCCTTAAACCATCTCAGCTCCCTGGGGAGTGTACAGCCTGTGCAACAAGTATATGCGCTACTAAGCTAAATCAATCACAAGAACCATCTCTGCCCTCACAGGTACCCATTTACCCCTGGGTGGAGAGAAACAATCATAGTTAAGTGTCATGACCTGGACTTGAACCCACCCTCTGCTGAACAGAAACACCAGAGCTTGAGTCCTGTGTTCTTATCCGCACGGCCACGACACCCCAGCTTAGTCATGATGTCTTGTCTTGTGTCAAGTAGGCAGTAACTATCGTGGATACTGTTTCGCATTGCAAAGATAAAAGCAACCAGACTAGTTTGTTTGGTTACATTGATTTAAGGCTGTGCCTCAAAAGTCTTGAACAGTAGGAACATCTTAATTGGATCGGAAAAATAATCCAGCATGTGCTCATGGACAGTTCAGTTGGACCGCCAGGGCCCAATTTCATAGAGCTGCTAAGCACAACAATTTGCTTAGCATGAAATTTCTCCCTTGATAAAAACAGGGTTACCAACCAAATTTCCATGTGTTGCATATTGCTCGTTACTGGTATTCAGCTGTTGTTTGCTCATCCTGAAAATCACGTGTAAATTTGGCTGGTAATCCTGTTTTTATCAATGAAGAAATTTCATGCTAAGCAAATTGTTGTGCTTAACAGCTCTATGAAATTGGGCCCTGATCGTTCCATTGAAAAGTTCAAAATACTAATGCGCGTACTCTCTCTTGTAGGATGGCTCCTGTACTGCGGCACAATGATGAGGTCCAGCGGAGCATTCTGGCAGTTCAATAGATTATGGGCGTGTGCCCACGCGAGACACTCCCTAAATGAACAAAAAAATAATAAGATGGCTGTACAATGAATTTATTATGTTGCCTGCAACCTTTGTCTTCTTGTGACCTGCAGAACAAAAAATAATAAGAAGCAAAGACGGCCTATACTTACTTTAGGTACTGTGGTTTTTTTGTGGTTTGGAGAGAGGGGGGGGGGGTTGTGAGGAGGAGTAGTTTGATGATCTACCCAGAGATTAAAACCCTGGACCTAACTTTATAGAGCTGCTTATAGAGTAGCTGAGAGCAACAAAAGTTATGCTCACCAGAATAAGGTTACCAACAAAAATGCCATATGGAATGTACAATCAGTGACTGGTATCCTCCTTATTTTTGCAATATTGTCTGCTTAAGCAGCTCTAGGAAACTGGGCCCTGCTCATAGCCGAAAGGAATGACAATCAACTTTAAAAAGTCTCACAAAAATGTGAAAAAATGTAATAAAAAAAACCTAATTGTTTTGTTTTTCTATCAGGAATTAATTGATGGGAGAATTCAAATGCGCCATCTTGCCAACCAGTGGTACTCCGAAGTCCGGGGAACGAAGTCCGACACGGAGGAAGAGCTGGAGACGAGTCTAATGACAGCTGCTTTAGCCAAGTAACCAATCAGCAAACCTCTGAAACCTCTGAAACGGGACTTTATCTTATTGGTATGCATAGTGTAAAGTGGTATTTCAGCAAAAAAAAACTGTTGTGTTTGATACATCTTTGGTTTTTGGAAGCGTTCATTCATTACTTTCAAACTAGTTTCCAATTCTCGTAAATCAGTGTGAAATTTTGTCAAAACTAAACAGATGTTTTCAGAGAAAACATGGGAGTCCGTTTTGTCAGGGATTTCCGCATCTTCATGGTTGTGACTCTTGTTTCAATTTAGCAAATTGAAACAAAAAGAGTTTTCGGAGGGAAATATTTCTCTCGAGGACATTGGTATATGCATAAAGTTTTTTTAATGAAAGGTTAGCTCTCATATTGAGAATCGTTGAACTTTAAAGGTTTTTTTTTTTCAGTCAGTGCCAATCATGTGTCATACCTTTAAAAATTAATCCCACGGATTAGCAAGTAATTTTGTTACTTATGTAAACTGAGGTTTTCCCAATTTAACTAAGTTTCAAAATTCCCACGTTTACGATGTATAAATGCAGACAATCGGAATTGTAAGTGTAGAAGGATGCAAAAAAACAATGCAACAACACATTTGTTAAAGAAACTATTAAACGTTACTGGTGGAAAGAAAACCTCAATGTAACATTCGGGCCAGCAGCCGATTTCACGAAACTTTACGACATGGCGCAAGTTACGCACTACTTTCGTGAAATCGGCTGCTGGTTTATCTTTGTACCATTGCAGCATCGTTAAAACAAGTACGTTACAGTAGACTATTAAACGTTCACAGATCAACAAAGCTCAGTGTTTGCTCCGATACCAAACTCTACCAAAACTTAAATGCAGTATGTAACTGCCAGTTGAAGTCAGTGAATGTATGACACCATGCAGCTATTGTTTACAAATTAAACCACTTAAAACGTGTCGCGCGTAATTGCACAATTTGGGTTAAAGTGTAAATTTAAAGTGTAATTTTTCAGAGTATCTCTAGATACTAGACTGTACGCATGCGTATTTACCACGTGGGTGGCTGTTGCCTTTGTGACAGTCTACTACGCGTGAATACTGGCACCCACACTTGGTAAACAGCAAAAATAGCATCTGGCACTTGATGGTGAATGAACCAGTGAGAATTCGGATCTCCATCATGAATATGTATGAGGCTAAGTATTATATGCAAATAGCCCTCTGATGTTTAGTTAGCGTTGGGTGTACGGCTTATTGTAATTAGAAATCTACACATTTTAGTTTGACTTCGGAAGGCATACAATTTCAACATAAGCTTTTGGCTTTTAAAACTTGAAACAGTATATATTATATTTTTTGAAAGTGCAAATTTATGAAATAAAATGGTAGCCATGAACAATTTGTGTTTTACAGTTACCATTCAATATATAGCACCAACAATTTGGGGGCAATGTGTGTAATATAGTCATTATAATTTCAAGCTTTTCTTGAAAGCCTGTTATTATTTTCAGTTCTGAAGCTTTTTGGTCTTCACATCAGGCCTGATACATCATTGTTGTAATGGGCAGAGCAGTAAGGGCACCTTTCTGTAGTGAAGGGCACCTTGTGCGGGAACATTTCCAAGGGCACCAAGGCAATGGCTGCATCATGGAGGCAATATATACACCAGGCCCCATTTGGGGCATAGGGTTCCCCCAAATGTTCCCATACTTTAACACACTATTTTCCTCTTGTACAAAAGTACCCCCCCCCCCCTCTTAAATCCTCTAAAGAATTCCTGGAATTCCAAGCACACAGTGAAGACTCAATTGGGGTGGGGGGGTACACCATGTCCCCATATGAAGCACCCAATGAGGAGATAGATAGTTTCTTGCATATGCCGTCTCTGGGCATCGTCTCTGGGCATCGTGGGTTCTGGCTTTGAGCTGCGTCGAGCGTTGTAATTGTCTACACAGCCAAGTGACTCCCAATCATAAAAAAGGAATTTGGATAAAAGTCCTGCGTGCCGTACGTGGCCTTTACACAAAATGCGTAGTTGTGCGTTAAAAAAAAATGATTTACCCAAAGATGGCCTACTTTACACTGTGTGATGTCAAGTGGGAACTGTTTTTTGCCTCCATTGCCTTCAGAAAGTACCAGGTCTGGCATGGCAATGGTCATCAATGCAGGAGGAACACAAATGGTGTTATATTGAATTTTGTGTAATTGTTAAACTTAGGAGTTATTTATAATATGTAAATTTAAGAGAAATTTATTTAAAATGTTCTCATATTTTATTATGGGCAAAGTTTTACTATTTGTTTGTCAGGAAATGTAAATTTCTTATCAGAGTTGCTTTTTCAGTAGAATGGTGCTCATTTGTTTAAAAGAAACTAGTTCATGTATTATTTCAGATGTTTTTGTTTTTTAAATGTATGTGTTTTTTAATCTTGGTGTGACAATTTCTTTTTTTTGGTGAAAACAAACAAACTGATAACTCAGTGGGAGATGTTTTCTTTCATTTCTTTTCAAGTACTAACAATTGAATATTAAATTACTAATGCTGTATTTTAAAGGTGCTGCATACGTTTGGTAATTGGAGCCCACTGATTGTGTTAATCCTATATAAATGTTGGTACATACAATAAAATTAACCTGTGAAAATTTCACTTCAGAAGGTGGTCGTGTTTTTTGAGATATCACCAAGAAACCAGAGCGAATACTTCTACGCTGGAAGAATATTCCCCATAGGAATACACAGTCTGACAGAAATACTTCTCAGATTCAAATTTGGGGAATAAAAAGTGATATATTTTCCATAACCGTGGTACTTTGAAGTTAAAAGTTTCTCAAAATTCATTTTACGACCCAAATCTGCTGTACTTCTTACCAAGTCAGTTTTTATTGCCATTAATTTACCAAACGTGTACTATGCCTTTAAATGATAAGTTTAAACCATTTTTTTTAGGTTGTCTTTTTTAATGCTACAGATGAAGGATTTCAACAAAATTAAGAATAAATGACAACTTCTCAAACAGCTCTTCCAATTAAGATTAAAAACTCCCTGAGCCTGACAAAAGAACTGTTTGTTCTGACGCAACGAAACACATTAATTAGGACTAATTCTTTGATACTTTTGGTTTCAATATGTGATGGTTGGTTTCATCGAGCCTTGTCCGCTGTTCTTAGAAAGTAATGATACTTGAGTTTATGTGTAATGATAGTAGTAATAATTGTGTATTTACATGTATTGGGCACTTTTTCAAGCCAAGAAGGCTACTTAAAGCATAATGCAACATTAGTAACCCTGTTCATGGTACCCTAAGCATTCCTGAAACATTCCTAGCTCCTTTGGAGTATGCACCACCGACAGCCGAATGGGCACATTCACATCAACAATGTCAAACCTTGGTAGATACCAGTGTACTCCTGGGTGATGAGAAGCAATTGTAGTCAAGTGATTCGCTCACGGACACAAGTGCCATGACATTGGAACCCACACTATGATTTACTTTGTCACCAGAACTTGAGTTCAACGCACTTGACTGTTCAGCCATAACACGCTACTCTCCACAAGTCACACTTTTAGTATGCTGTTGTGTGTTAGACTTTTGGCAGGCTTATGGTTGTGTAGTCTGGGCTGTGATTGGTCATTTCGTCATAGTCGGGGCTTAATGGTTGTGTAATCTGGGCTGTGATTGGTCATTTCGTCATAGTCGGGGCTTGATGGAGTGGGTGTATTACTCATTATAAATATAACACAATTATTGCGACATAATATGGTTATAGAAAAGGCAGGGTTGCAGTATGTATAACTCTTCAATGAGTTCTTCATGGCTTTGACGAGGCATTCTTGTGTTTGGAGTTTTTTGGGATCAACTCAAGAAGCACACCATCACACTGTATTGTAAATATAAATACACGTATATATTATAACCATTTCTATGGTGCGAGGCTGTAAACTATTTGTTATTTGTAATAAAACCGGATGAGTTGAAAACAAATATTCTTTATCTTTTCATTGGCTGAGTAATGTAGAAACGGTTGTTGTGAAAAGCTTGTCACATTTATTTTATATTTTGTATTTGAGATTTTCTATTTTGATAATTAGAATCCTGTATCTTTTCTATACATAACTTCTCTTTATAATGAGTGCGCTAGTTTTTAAGCTGGCCTGGAAGTTGTTACTAAAACATAAAAGTGAAAAACATCTCTTCCCCCGCCCCCCAGGCTGCCCCCCCCCTCCCTTCCGCGTCGCCCCGCCTCACCCCTGCCTCATCTTAGAACAACGCCCTCCCGCGGTCGGGGTGGTGCAGAAACGTTTGACAAGAGTCTGGTTCCAATAGGCGTAACAGTTTCCCGTTCGCGCCGTTGAAAGTCTGTGTTTCTTCATCATAGCAGGGAAACGTCACACCAAACAAGTCGTCTAGGTCTTAGACGTGCAGCAGGTGTAGGTTGACTGTATAGATTTTTTACAGGGTATTTTCCCCCAGTTTTTGCTTTTAATTCAAGTAAGTTGTGTTTATTTTGCATGTAATTAGATTGATCGAGTAAGAAGGACTTAGATTGCTTTATGACTTTAGTACTGTATGATTTGATTAATTGTATTGTAGGTGTTGTTATTGTCAGTGTTTGGGTTGGAAATTGGAAATGTAAACAGCTGAGCTAGCTCCATATATTCCACTAAGTAAAATTACCAACCGATTCGCTGAGACGATGTACTCCTCTTTGTTGCAATTTTTACTTTGGCAGTCGTACTACTACTACTAGAGTAGTACTAGCACCCCAGGCAAACTATCTCCATAAATAGTGCCTGCTGGCAGGTTCTAATCCCGCTCTAGTTTCAATTTTCTTTGTTCAATCCCAAATTAGTTCATTTTACCGCATTCACCAGTTCACTGTCAAATAAATGCATTACAAGCGGCGTTGTAAACGCGCCAGGCTTGCGTCATTCTATAAGACCAGTTAGCGTATGGCCAAGGTACGCGGGGTATGCGATTGGTCACGCAAGATGTTTTTTTTTTGTGGCTAATGGACCAATAGGAGACATTCCTTTTGTTCTGGTACATGTAAGACGATGCAAAGTTTTAGAAGAATGTTTCAGTTTCACTTTTGTCGCAGCTCAGTTTCCCAGTCAGTTTCCGGCGTAGATTAAAAATTCATTTAATGAGAATTCTGTTTCAACAGATTATCCTGACTACATCCGAGTCCAAAACTGACTGAAAAACAAACAAACTTACTTGTGTTTCACCAGCCCTGGAATTATTACACAGAGGCCACGGAGGCCATGCCTGGCCTCCAATGCCCTGGTCTTTGCCTTGGTACCCCTTCAAAAGTTTCCCATAGACTTTAAGATTTTCCAATGGAAGTGTTCTTTACAAAATGAAATCGGCCTTGCCCTCTCCAAGATGAAATTCCAGGCCTGGTTTCACGTTTAATTTCATTGCTACTGCATTCCTTTCACAGGTCAACTTGAGCTGTTTGGTTTCTTCACCATGGCCGACATGAATGCACAGGAAAGTGCAGGGGGCAGCGGTGGAACTGAAAGAAGTGATCGTAAATGTGGAATGGAAATGAGCTACGTCAAATCCATCGATGGCATAGTGATGGTCAAGAAAATTGTAAGTTTATGCTATGTTTATTATAGGCTAAATATTAATATTAGGCCCACTTTCCCTCAATCCTTATCTTCTGGGCCCAATTTCATAGAGCTGCTTTTAAGCAGAAAATGTTGCTCAACAATTTTCTGCTAAGCAGATATCAGCAGGATACCATTCACAAATTGTACATACATGTGACATGGTATTATGGCAGGTAACCTTATTCTGGTATTGGTAAGCATAACTTTGTTGTGCTTAGCTACTTTTTGTGCTTAAGCAGCTCCATGAAATTGGGCCCAGATTTGTTGTGAATGCATTTTTGACACCCTGTTTTGAAAAATGGACGCCTCATTTCACATTTCATTTAAAGTATAGGTGACGTAAAAATCAGGCTAATTGCAGCAAAATACAATGAGACTGAGGGATTCTGTTGCAATGTTGAAGTGAGCTGGTTTACACCAGCCTTAGCACTGGGCATTTACCCTGCTAAATGCACCAAATATGCATTGAAATTTTGCTCGGGACTAGGATTGCACATATTATCAAGGCCACTAATAGAACCCTGAGCACTAGATGCAGCACAGTGCTGCAGAGTATGGGGTTTGAGTTGACTGCCAATTGCAATAAAATACCATTTGGCGCATTTTGTTGTGTTTGGCAGGGATCGAATTGATAATGCTGACTCCAAGTACAAGTACGAGTACCATCAAAATGGCACTCGTGTAGTAGTACGGAGTACCGAGTACCGAGTATGAGTAACACTGGTTGACTCTTCTGTGGATTAGGCCTGGGCGACTAGTGTCAAAGTCGCAACTATTCATTGCTATGTCTACCGACAACTGTCGCTTTTCAACTACCCGGTTAACCAGCCTGCCACAACTACTGAAAAAATAGTCAAAGTAGCCACTGATTGAAGCTCAACTAGTAGTGAATCCCAGGCCTAAGTGTCTTTGTCTGCTGTGATATAATCAAAAGAGTTGCTTACTGCAATGGCGTCCATTGCAATGCATACTCCACAATTCAGCCCAAATTTTACCATCTTTTGCCTGTGCCGATCCACAATCTTTGGTTTTGAAAATAGTAATTACTAGTGTGGAAGTGGCGACTAATTGAAGCGCGACTAGTCAGGTAGTGAATTTCACTGGTTTGTCCAGGCCTACTGTTGATTTTTCTTCTATGGTCGCCTTGCCATTTAGTTTAGATTTTTGTTTTTTACATTGGTAGGGTTAGAGGCGTTTCTCCTGAAAAGACAGAACACTACCATTGCCAGCAGGATTAGGCTTCAGGGCTCGAATTTGGGGGACAAATCCACAAGACCACAGGACTTGTATCTCAAAAAGTTTACTGGACCAGAAATAATTTTACAAGACCAGATTCAAACTGAGAAAAGACTTCCTTGCACAGTTTAACTTGCATTTAATTGAACAAGCACTTAGACATATAAGAGAAGATTTACCTCATTTGTCTTTAAGGGTATTAAGTATATTTCAAATCAGTACTCAAAGTCAACATTTGAACATAATTTGTTTCTGTTCAAGATGTTATAGAGTGAGGTATACATGTGTACATGAATTGTTATTGAATTAAAACCACAAGACTGCCGGACTTATCTGGTCATGAGTCTACTGGCCCAATGCTAAAATCACTGGCCTCGGGCCTGCGGTCCAGTGTCAAATTCGAGCCCTGGGCTTATGTACTAAGTAACTATTAGTTCTTTGTTGGCGGGACAGACATATTCCCATACTGTGGTCTGGGCACTAGCCTGGTGACCAGTCTTGTTTCTCTATTGTTTTCTTCCATTCTGTGCATTTAAAAATGTGTTATGCGCTTCTGATCATTTTTTTTATGTAAGGGGCGCAATATAAATCTTAAATTCTTCTTCTTCTTCTTCTACTTCCCATTTGTGCTTGACCCTTGCACCCTGCAGCTATATGCAGTGTGGCCAACGAGCATTCGCAGTCTGTGCACCGACATTATGGAACAATCTCCCTCTTCACATCCCTCAGGCATCATCTCTTGAATCCTTCAAAGCCACTCTGAAAACCCATTTGCTTTTATTCCTAGTTTCTACAATCTTTGTTTATTCGTTGACGTTTTTGTACAGCGCTTTGTAACCTTTCCAAAAAGTACTTTATAAACATTATTATTATTATTAATATTATTTTATTCAGTATTATTCCGGTCTATATTTTGTCCCCAGGGATGGTCACTCCTGGCCTTTTTACTCTGCATCTTCTCAGGAGTAAGTATCTCTACAGTCTTTTTTGGAATCGTCGTATTCAGCGGATTGTTACTGTGCACCATGCTCTTCTTTGTCTTCGCTCTGGGAAAGGACAAGCAGATCACGAGGATCAACGTTTATCTATTTGTGAGTAAACCATTTTCCGAGAGGTCTACTTTTAGAGAGATTTTCACAATTAATATTTTGTCTTTCTCGGATCAGCCCAACGAGGAAGCTCGCCCCTTTTAGTAAGTCCGCCAGCAGTTTGACTGGTCCTCATTTCCTGTGAATAGGTAGTAATGACGGCAGACATGGGTTATTAACATGTCACAAAAGATAGTAGCATTATAAATAAAATATTTATTGTGATATTAAATTTTAGTTAGCCTTTTTGAGATATTGTGAAAAACCATAGGATTGTGCTGTTTGGTTTGGGTGTATACAGACAAATTTACTCAAACCAAACAGCGCAACTATAATGTGTCCACTATAATATCTCAAAATGGTTTATGTTTTCGTTCAAAGGTATTGTACACTTTTGGTAACAGCTCAAAATCAGTGTCCACATTTTGTGTGATTCAACATATGCATGAACAAACAAACCTGTGAAAGTTTGAGCCCAATTGGTCATGGAGGTCACGAGGAAATAGTGAAAAGAGACCTTATGTGTTTTCTGTTTTTTCAAACATCAAGTTTTTATCACTCGTGATAAAGATAAAAACTATGTTTCACTCATTTCTCAGAAACAATAGCATTTTAGGCAGAAATATTTTAAGGAACCCTTTCTACCATTACTTAGTGTACAGGGCCTTTAAACTGTACTTTTAGAATGGTAGGTACATGTAGTCCAAGTCACTCCATTTCAAGATAACAATAACGGGTGTATCATTATGAAAGGAAAACAAACCTACTACATGTAGGTAAGCAGTCTTTTGCAGGTATGCAGCATTTTAGCTGATGAGCTTATTTCCTTGTTTTTCCATTGTTAATGGTGCCATAGAAAACTGGAAAAAAAACACAGAGTGTGGTTGGCCTGATTTAAATCATTTCCTCCTTTTGGAAATACAAAGTGACATACCTGATTTTGTTATTGTGTTTGGTGAAGATGACCTTTGACATTTTGACTGTCCTACATGACTACCAATAGTTTGAGTGCATGGCTGTTCATTTACATGTAGCCTTTGTCAGTGCTTTACTTGCATGACTAAATGACCCAGGTAGTGTCAGGAAAGCTAATTCAAGACACCCATTTGTAAAGGCGAATTTTAAATTAGGCAAACAGTGATTTGAAGGAGACTGCCGCTCAACAAATACTAATTTTACCCGCTCTGTGAAAATGAGTCTGATGTCGCCCAATGCATTAATATATATTTTTTTGAATTTTTGTTTTACTTGTTTAAGATCTATATTTGCATGGTAAACTTACAGAACACTCAATTTTAGTCAATAAAGCTATGAAAACAACAATTTTGTGGTCATACTTTAGTCTAAGTTATGTTCTTTTGCTTATATGTAGAGTGAAATGGTAATTTTAAACATCAATTTACTTGTAATACGTTTTCAACAAAAAATGATATATTGGCTAATTTTAAACGGTAGTAACTCAGCAACGCGATACACCCCAGAGCTTAGACATATACCAAGTTACTGCTGTTGGTATGTTCTTTCCAGCCATGTATATAATCAGCTTCTTTAAATTGTCAACATCAGACTCATTTTCACAGAGCGGGTCACAATTTATAACTTTATGGACATTGATCTACATGTAGTATGTGTATCTGCCAATTAGTACAAAAGTAATGGTGCATGAACAATATGACCGTCCCCTTGTCATTAGACCAGCTGTTTCATTCCTAAAGATAACGACCAATATAATTCTACAGAGAAGGGTTTTGTATAAAAAATACTCTCAAGCGTAACGACAATAGCCTTCCACAAAATCCCTTCATTTTTTAGTTATATTTTTTTCACTCGGGTCGATTGTATTTGTGTGTTCATGGAAAACAAGAACGGAATGAATTTACTCGTCCAAAAACCAATTATGCATAATTTCCTCCCTTAAGAAAACTAACCAATGTGAGTTTAGGTACATGCTGTACATGTAGGTAAAATGCCTACTGCTTAAGAAAACTAACCAGTATGAGTTCATGTTGGATGCCTTCTGCCTCAATCCTTTAAAATCAACCAATATGAGTTTATGTTGGATCCCTACTGCCTCAATCCTCCAAAATCAACCAATATGAGTTAATGTAGGATGCCTGCTGCCTCAATCCTCCAAAATCAATCAATATGAGTTTATGTAAGATCCTCTGTACATGTACCTTTATTTAGGTGAATGTCAAATGCTCCTCAATCCTCCAAATTTATCCTCCAAATTCTGCAGCTGATTTTGAAGGACTCGT
Organism: Pycnopodia helianthoides; assembly: GCA_032158295.1. Classification (NCBI taxonomy): domain Eukaryota; kingdom Metazoa; phylum Echinodermata; class Asteroidea; order Forcipulatida; family Asteriidae; genus Pycnopodia; species Pycnopodia helianthoides. The sequence goes on along the minus strand of CM063246.1, from coordinate 20,521,398 downwards.
TATGTACTTGAACTGGTTTTCGTTAATAATTTTCTTTGAAGTGAATCATACATCTGCTGTTATATTGTTTTTTTTTGTAATATATTTGCAGGACTTTGCTGCGAGCATAATTGGGACGGTTGCCTATTTCATCGTTAGTCTGTCCAGCATAATCACTATCAATCCAGTATTGATTGCTGCCTGTGTGAGTATTACATCCATCAATCACTCGGGTCACCACAATCACAATCCATCCAGGGCTTCGTTCTGCTTAATAATAGAACAAACATTTGTTTTAGTGGAACGGCGTTGTGTGCTCTCACGGTTGGGCCGCTGTTAGCAAAAGTTCGCAAACATGTTCACGAGGTGGTCCCATTTTAGTGTAAATCTCCTCACTACTGCTAGCAATGACTTTGACGTTGCGCTGCCATAATGACATCAGGCAGTGTGCCAACATTCAGTTTAACTCAACTGAAATGTCAAGGCAGATGTCTTCTGAGTGTTTGCGCAAGTAGAAGAGGCACCCACCCACCCACTCGGGTGCACCTGTTCACCAAGCAATCAAGGAGCCGGATTTGCTACAAAATTCTACCATAGATCTGAAGCAATATACAGCATACAGTTGAAGTCAATGAATGTATGACATTATAAAACTATCATGAACTGCATGATTTTGAATTGGATTCACAGAAAGACAACCTCCCCTAAACACACAATTTTGTCAACAATTTGGGCAACAAAAGCCAACAAACTTGAAGAAGTTAAACATAATATTCCACAGATTGTCGGTTGCGTAGATGAGATCCTACAATGTCAAGATTGAATTTGAAGTCAATTTATTGAAATCTATCTTTCACCATTTTGAAAAAAAGCTGAAGATCTCAATCAACTCTAGTTTTCTATTTGGGTGACATGGGTGGCTAGTGCATAAAGCGCTCGCCTTTCCCAACTTTGACCCTGGTTCGATTCCTGGTTAAGGCAATATTAGAGTTGTGCGCTTGTTCACTTCTATGCCATGAGGAATTTTTCGCCGGTCCCTCAAGTTGCCCTCCCTCTGGAAAAATCAATCACTTTTGATCTCAGGCTGTGCTTTGTGGTCATGTATGGGTCGATTCGGGCTGGCTGCTGAAGGTGCCTTTGCATGCCTATAGCTGTGACCATCACAACTCAGCTTGTCAGCTGCAAGTAAGGATGATTAGCCTCCCAAACTACTATTGTTACAAGTGCAGGGAAACTTTGCAACACGGGCACTTGATCAATTCAGTATGCAAAGTAGGTCTCATGTTTAACCCTCCTACTGTCAGTGACTCTTGGCAATATTTTCCAGTGAGTTGACCAACCATTTGAAACCAATCGACTGCCAAGGTTGTGTACGGTGGCACAACTGTGCACAGAACTAACTGTGTACTGTGTACATGCATTCCCTCATGGTATCATATTGCAGGCTGGCATAGTTTATCTATCATTCAAAACCACAGTGAATGGTATTGAATGGTCAGACAGCAAGAGGGTTAATGAGCGCTATGTGTGATGGTCTACAACACATAAGTGGGCAAACCCATGAAGAAGGTGGAGTGCATCTTGAGTTTTTGTCTTTCTAACCTTCTGTTTCCCTTTCGTTTTTTTTACAGGTGTTTGGCTTCATTGCTATGTTGTCTTTCGGGGCCAGTGTTTATCTGAACTTCAAGAGGTGGCGTCAGAACAAGACCACGTCCAGTAGCGAAAACACGGCATACAATCCAACTTATTAGTTGTGATATAATGCCAGTTCAACGTAAGCTAATCAAGCAATATCCATGTTTTTTTTTTTAGTATTCTTTCCTGAATCCATCAGAATCCAACAGATAACCATTGTGAGGATGGCATCAGGGCCCAATTTTATAGAGCTGCTTAAGCACTGAAAGTAGCTAAGCGCAACAAAGCTATGCTTACCAGAATAACGTTACAGCCAAATAGCCATTTCACATGTACAATCTGTGACTGGTTTCCTTCCCCATTTTTGCTTAGCAGAAAACTGTTAAGCAATATTTTCTGCTTAAGCAGCTCTATGAAATTGGGCTCTGGTGAATAGGCCCCCTTACACTATCATCACATGCGACTGCTGTCTGCCTATGATCTGCCATTTGTACATGTAATGGTGCGCCTAAAATGCGCACTACACAGTAACACGAGGGGTAATCTGAGATTGATCGTGGGTGATGTCATCACGTGAATTGTGTAAATACTGTATCAGGCAACATGGTTGATCATAGCTGTACATTTGCACATTTAACCCTCCTACTGTCAGTGACTCTTGGCAACATTTGTTTTCCATTGAGTTGACCAACCATTTGAAACCATTACGGTGGCACAACTGTGCACAGAACTAACTGTGTACTGTGTACATGCATTCCCTCATGGTATCATATTGCAGGCTGGCAAAGTTTATCTATCATTCAAAACCACAGTGAATAGTATTGAATGGTCAGACAGCAAGAGGGTTAATAGTAGAATTTAGTACGCCCAGCAAAGTAAAATATCGTTCAGTTTAATGATGTCATAAAATGTAGCGTCCTTTTAGAAAAAATATACAATCCATGTAACCATTTAAAGGAACACATTTCTGTTAAGGTATGGTACAAAATCAGCTCTCACTTTCTGGACAAAATAGTTTCTACAATTTTGTAAACTTCATATTTTATATCTCTTGTGTTGCAAGATTGTAGAAATAAGACAAGATGCAATCAAGCTTTTGTGAAGAGGACAGAATTTGATACAGAAATGTTTCAAGCGTTCTCGTCTTGAATAGCTTGTCATCAAGTAATATTTGTTTTATAACCACTGAATCTGTACCATGCTTTTGAAATCTCCCCCAAAAGTTTCTGGAATTGTTTTATGTTGGTATTGGGATATATTTTATTAAGGTTAACACTTGCATGACAATTTGCAATATTAAAAACATCCCAAATCCGCTGTTAATTTAATATTTAGAAAAACCTAGTGTTTACATTATCACAAAATAAATTCCTTTAGGTTTAATAATAGTCAGTGCGTTTAAAAAATGCTACAAAAAGTTTCCTATATTCATATTTTTAATTTTGGGTTTCCCTTGTGATTTGTTACTTGGTTTATATTTTTTAAGCGACTGTTCTGTCAGACTTTCAGGTCTTAAATTTTATTGTTTAGAGATTGAAACTCTATTTCCATGGCAAAACAGGGGAAAATTTAGTCAGGAAGTCACCATGTTGAAGACAGCAATTTCTCAGGTGCACCGAGGTTAATGCTCAGCGTACTGTAAGCAAAGAATCAGTGCTTAGCGTAAACTGTTTTAGCATTCTTTGCTTTACACAGCTAGTGCTGCATTTCAGCGGAGAATGAATGATATTCCGTAAGCGTAGGAATCCGTGAAAAGCAGAACCATGAAAAATGTGCCTAGGCTTACTGATTCATTGGCCTGTGTGGTCTTCAGGAATGTACGAAATGAGGGAAAACTATTGCATTATTATTATTTTTGTTGGGGGGGGGATGTTTTGCTTGTAAAATTTCTTTTGGTAGTTATGTTTTTGTTTTTATACTGTGGTTTGGTTTGTAATGTAGTACGTAGGTGATTGCTTCTGAAGTGATAGCATTGTGGTATTGAGTAAATCAATGGAACAAAATTTGGGAAATGATTCAGATTCAGTTTATACGTATTCCTTGTTAGTAGTAAGTAATCAATGTAGTATATAAAGCTAAATGTAACTGTTTTGTGTTTATTAAGACATTGTTCACTTTTGTTTCTTGAGCGAAAGCAAAAAATAAGCAAGATACCAGTCACAATTGGTACATATAAGCTGGCATGGATGACTAGTGTGTAAAGCGCTCGACTCTCACCGCTGTGGCCCTGGTAGGAGTCCAGGCTGAGGCCATTATGTGAGTAGAGTTGTGCATTGGTTCTCTCCTGTGCCACAAGGTTTTCGCCAGGGCCTCCAGTTTTCCTCTCTCTGGAAAAATATGGGTCGATGTGGCTGGCTGCCAAAGGCCCCCTTGCATGCCTGTGTATTGAACTTGTTGTAGCCGTGTCCTTCACAATTCAACTTCTCAGCTTACTGATTTAAACAGCTCTGTAGAATTAGGTTCTGGTAATTGATCATGTATAATAGATGTGATATTGCATCGGGGATAAAGAACTATATTTTTGGATTTTTCTTTACACATGCACAGATGTGTTTTGAGCACTGTATACTCAGTGCTTTTTCGAGTCCTGCTTTTTACTGAACTCGAACTTGCCTCTCGCCACCAGGCTTGCACTGTGGTCTAGTGGTCCACAGGGCTTAGTACACAGTGCTTATCACATATTAGTGTAGGGGTAAAAAAACCATATATTTTAAAAAATGTGCTAGGCTTTAAAAAAAACAGTCACTGTCCGAAATGCAAGTTGTGTAACTTGCTTTTGACTGATTCCATGCAGCTTTGTTTGCGTATCGAGTAACGTTGATGAGCAATATTTTCTGCTATTCTCGTTATTTTTGTTTGTCTTCTTTTTAAAATTTTGAGCTCATACGAATCAATTTTGTAAATGTTAGATTTCCATAAGGTAATCAATCTTTGTGCTTTTGAGTGTAAATAGATATTTCATAATTTGTTACTATGTACTTGATGAAATAAAATTTAACCCTAAGATTTAACTTGATTGGTTCATTGATTATTGTTATAATAAGTTAAAACTTAAAAGTTAATTTTTCAACATATAAAAAACATAGGCTGCACAATTAAAGAATAAAATGAGATGACCTAAGGTGACAATTTAATTTAATTTAACCTAGGGTGACAATCAATAGTTCTGTGCTTTCACTTTTGAGAAAATGGTTTTACACTTGCATTCTTTTTGGTTTTGGCAAGTTAAAGAGCGAGGGTGTGGACTGCTTGTTGATGTTGGTGTAGGGATTCTATGTTCAATTATTCGGGGGTATAGTACCTATTTGGTATGCGCGCATGTGCACCACACTTGGCAAATGGGAACGCCCTACGAGTATATGACAGACAGTCAACATGGGTGTGGATTGCTTGTTGATGTTGGTGCGGGGATTCTAAGGCTAATAATAATAATAATAACGGACATTTATATTGCGCAATGCCTATATGAATATACTCTACTGCGCATCACAATTATTACCCCTGGTCACTGGGCCATTAGTTTCATTCCTTAAACCCTCTCAGCTCCCTGGGGAGTATACAGCCTGTGCTACAAATATGCGCTACTAAGCTAAATCAATCACAAGAACCATCTCTGCCCTCACAGGTACCCATTTTACCACTGGGTGGAGAGAAGCAATTATAGTTAAGTGTCTTGCTCAGGGACACGACCAGGACTCGAACCCACACTCTGCTGAACAGAAGCACCAGAGCTTCGAGTTCGGTGTTCTTAACCGCTCGGCCACAACACCCTATAAAAGGCTCATGGAAATATGTTGTGGTTTAGATTTGCTCAGGGCAGAATTTAGGGGAGCACGTGCCCCCCCCCCCCCCACCTCCCCCCATTGATGTCCATTTACCCCCTCCCCCCCCCATTGGAAATGTAGACTTCTGAGATTAGAAATTACCAGAGTAAGATGTTACATTTTATAAGCTTCAATGTTTTCTATTTTTACACTCGCGTCAGATTATCTTACTGAAAAGGGGCTTGTTTAACCCTAAGCCTAACACCTAACTAACTAATTAATTAATTAATATTCTTTTCTTCTTTTTTACGTCTTCATGTATGTGGAAGTCTGTAAAATTAACATTTGTGGCAAGTTTCATAAAAAAAACTGCTTGAGAACTTTGTAAAATACAGAGAGGGCACTGCCCCCGCCCCCTCCCTACCCCCTCGCCGCCCCCTCCGGTCCCTGTAAAAAAAAAAAACACTTTTTGAGTGGTAAAAAGCCTAATAAAATGAGTTACTTTGCACCCTTCATTTCCCCTTAAAACGTTGTTTAAAATCCAAACTCCCTCCAGAGAATTGCCGTTATAGCTAGGATTATTGGCTACTTTAAACACATATTTGTTTGAGTTACATTATAGAATGCGGAGCTCGGTGTACAAGGGGGTGGGGGTTCTAATTTTCCACTAATTTTACAACTTGAGACCCTTTAAAAAATGTATATATCATCTCTACAAATTTTGTTAGAGATAAAGTCCAAATTTAAACCTCAATCAAGGCAGAAGAAACAATGGAATAACAAACAACTAGTTATTTCATCCTCTGACGAAAACAATAAATTATGTTTTAAAAATCAAATCAGGTTTTAAAAAATCGTCTCAGAAAGTCATTGAAATGTTTAATGAACCCTAAGCCTTTGAAACAACTTTTCGTCTTTCCCTTTTCCCCCAACATACTTAATTCTGTTTATCACAATTCCAACCTCGATCGACCATGAACAATAATTTGCCGTTTTGACCCCGGAAATGGGCAATTTCCTTCACGGTTATTTTGAACACAAACTATGGAAAATGCTGGACCTCTGATATGGCTAAAATCTTGTGCCTATCGCTTGTGCACAGTGGCATGGGGCGAGGACCGCGACATTGGCGTGCTCTGGACCGCGGATATAGCGATATTCCTGTGCCCATTGCTTGTGCACAGTCTACGGGGATGCAGACCGCTACGTTACGGTGACGTGGACCCGGGATATGGCCATATTCCTGTATCCATTGCTTGTGCACAGTGTATGGGGCCGTGGTGGACCCGGGATATGGCGATATTCCTGTACCATAGAGCTATATATATTGACTAGAGCGCTAACTTGCTCTGAGTTTAGAAGCCACCCTGGGCGCAGACATGTTTGATGTGTTGCGTGACTACGGAACGATTTTAATTTTAAGAGAGCACACATGGCCGCGAAAATTTTGCATTCGGCGTGCGCGCTTACGTACGCGCCATATTTAATCTAACGATCATTGCTCTTGTAAACAGGTGATTTTAGTGATGTCTTAAAAAACATATGTAGTAGGTGATTCTTTGATGTTGTTACTTACGTCTTAGGAAAAATGCTGAGTCGAACTAAAGCCTTGTTTGGGAGGATTCAATGCTTCAAGATGTCAAGGGGAAAAAAAACGAAATCTGCTTCAAGGATACACAATATGCCGGCAAGAATGACGAACTCAAAACAAAAAAACGTATACGCGCAAACGCACATATTAAACATGACGCACATGACGCTCGCAGTTTGTACGCTCATTAGCAGATTGTGCGTGCTCATTTGCTGCATATTTGGTTCGATGACGCATAGAAAAGAACAAACGCTTTATCATGCAAATAGCCGTACAATTGCCGTTGATTCTTTTGCAGATTGTGCGTGCTCATTTGCTGCATATTTGGTTCGATGACGCATAGAAAAGAACAAACGCTTTATCATGCAAATAGCCGTACAATTGCCGTACAAAATTTCAAGCTTTTGTATTGGTTTGTACATAAACATGGATGCGCCCACACGGCTTCAAAACCTTAGTGCGTGTATAACGGGGTGTTAGCGCTCTAGTCAATATATATAGCTCTATGGTATCAAATCAACTCATTTCTTTGTGCGTATTTATTTTTTTATTTTTTTGAGCTGGACAGATGGTGCCGCGTGCGGAAACATTCCACGCGTAGGCGTGAACGCGCAGACAATGTATCAATTTAGGGCAACTGGTACGCGCATGAAACTTACATAATGCAAAGTCATGGGCCCAATTTCATGGAGCTGCTTAAGCAAAAAATTTGCTTAAGCACGAAAATAGCTTGCTTATTTTACACATGTTACTGGCCAAAATTCCATGCCTTATGCATTGCTTGTGACTGGTATTTAGCTGTTGTTTACTTAGCATAACAATTGAGTGTAGTCTTGGCCGGTAGTCTGATTTTACTAAGCAAGGATTTTTTTGCTTAAGCAAAATTTTGTGCTTAAGCAGCTCCATGAAATTGGGCCATGGTCAGGGCCCAATTTCATGGAGCTGCTTAAGTAAAAAATTTGCTTAAGCACGAAAATAGCTTGCTTATTTTACACATGTTACTGGCCAAAATTTAATGCCTTATACATTGCTTGTGACTGGTATTTAGCTGTTGTTTACTTAGCATAACAATTGAGTGTATATAGTCTTGGCCGGTAGTCTGATTTTACTAAGCAATGATTTTTTTGCTTAAGCAAAATTTTATGCTTAAGCAGCTCCATGAAATTGGGCCCTGGTTCTTGAAAATATGTATAAACAGTTAATTATGTGTAAGAGACTAGGTACCACATAAAAGTTGAACAGCTAAAGGATTGGCCCTTGAACATGAGTAGAACATTTTTAAAAATAACGGCGAAAAAAACCCACAAATTCTGACGATTTTTACAGTTTTTTCGTTATAAGGCATTTATTAATGGGATTAACAGTGCGATGAGCCGGTCTTCACTGCGTGGTAATGACCTTGGTTGGTGGCTGGCCGCTGTTAATGGACCTCGCCTTCGGCTCTGTACATTAAAGATCTACTTCAACGGTACTAAGATAATTTAAACTTTGGCGAAATCCAATCAATTTGTGTTTCATGATTACGTATATATTAATGAAAATACTTAGCGGTAGTTGCGTAATTAAAAAAAAAGGTCATTTAGGCCAGCGTTCAGCAGCTCCTCATACCGAGTTTTTGGAAACGGCATGTCACGTGATAAAAATATACCATAGACTCTGATGACGTACATGAATGGAGACGGCTTGTTTACCCCCCGCGCAGCGAAGTGTGTTTATTGTACGCGTCTATAGCTATTCACACAGTAAACGAGGACAAAATGTCAGACATTAGCGGATCGTGGGAGGAACACAGTGTGGACGAAGAAGAATTAGGAAATACAGATGATAGTATTGATAGTGAGGATAGATCTGACGGTGGAGGGAGCTCTTCCGAAGACGAAGAGGGCGTTGATGAAGCTGGGGGAGTGCTTGACGAGGAAGTGCGAGGTGCCAAACCATACAGGTTTGAGCCACTGGCCGCCGATGATCGTGAACGTGCGAATCCTGATGCAGGAGGTTGACTAAACAATACTGAATGGTGAGTCCCACAGGTTTTTTGAAGAACAAACAATGCTATGTTTACTGTTTTTTATCGTCATGAAGTACTTATTTATCTATGCGGCATATGAGGCCGCTATAATGGATAGAAATAGCAGCAGAAAGTTGATTTTTTTTCTCACGAAATGGTTGCTGTTGTCCAATATGGTTCACGTTTTCATGATACATTGAATGGTGTCACTCAAAAATTGTTCCCATTGGGTTAGTGCAGGTATCCTTATCGGAGAACCGGGTTCCATGGAGAAGGAAAATAGATGAATGTTGTTTTATTTGTTTCTGTAATTCCTCGTTTATCCATTAACTTTTTCACAATACAATCATCAAATCTCAGTGTGTCGGAGATAACATTTATTTTCAGTACCGAACTGATCCTGACAAGCCGTATTTTCTGTCAGTGTCACTGTTCTACCGCATTTATTTTTTATTTTTTTTAAGCAAATGATTGAGGTAGGTCCTAGCCTAATTGGATTATTTTTTATGTCAAGCTCATTTGCTAATTATTTCTCATAGTTTTCTTTTAGGCTAGTATGATATGTCATGTTTATTCTTTAAAACAGAACTACAATTACAAACCACTTTTCAAATAAAAAAAATAAAATAAAAAAAAATTCCCAGAGACACAAAGTAAGAACAACGGCCATTGATAAACAATGCGAAACATTGCATGATTTTTTACTTAGATGTATAAATGAGACACGCATCGTTTCAATCCCCACTCATTTTGTATTACCCCCGTTCACGTAAAATTAGTTAATGGTCATGAACATAGTCCATCCTATGTCAGTACAGCAACACTTTCATCCGTTAATTTTCTGTTATTTAAATTTTTCTTTCAGGTGCTCATGCGGACACTGTGTGGTCCAACCAATGGCAGTGAACTGCATCTGCTGTAAGGAAGTGCAGAAGACAAGAGCCCAAATGGCAGCATTGAACATTAATGTAGAGGATGAAAACCAAAGCCTTGCTGTGCATGATTGGTTTGAAGCAGTCTGTCTGCACCCGGCTGTACTTCAAACCGCGTATTTACAGTACCGGTGAATACTATGGCAGAGATGCAGTTGAAGGGACTCTAGACCAGTAAGTGTCTTTTTTTAATTGAACTGTAAAATTAATGTAAGGAGCAAACCCTCCCCCCCAAAAAATTATTACGCCTCTTACCTGACCCTGAGTATAATTGACTGTTGGATTAGATTTATTCAACTCAGAAAAACGAATAACCATAAAACCTGTACAAGATTTTTTCTAAACACTTTGATCTCTGTCACAATTGTTGAGTATGTTACAGCTTATGACTTCTTTAAAGAACCCAAAAGTGTGTGTGTGTGAGTTTGTAGTGCAATCAAACCGAGGACTTACAACAAAAGGGACAATAGGTCCATGTTTGTTATCACAAAGGAAAACAATGGGGTCCACGTTTGTCAGGACAAAGAGTTGAACAAAGGAGGGTCCACGATTGGAGCTCATGACACACTTGAGTGTGTGTGTGTGTGTGTGAGCTTACACATGCCAACTTACGGAGCAATGCTACCCCATAAGGTTTTCTTTGTTCTGGTGGTGACCCAATTAGGATTTCTTCAGAAAAAGGAGAACAACAATGAAAGTACCCCTGTAACAGCCATATGTAAGGGTGTGTGTGTGTGTGGGGGGGGGTTCTCCTACAAGTTTTTCGACTGGACAAACCAGAAGAGTATATTTCCACCCTTACTCGTACGTGATTTCTTCAAAATGGAAAAACTGTGTTTTTAAACAAATATTGATATCAAATGTTTACCTAATTTGATTTTCTTCAACTACTTTGTTTGCAGAAGAAATCACCATGTTGTTTACAGGCAAGTTGTCAGATGGTGTACGGGCTACCTCGGAAGGTTCAACAGAGTGCCACTTCCTTCATGTATCATGGACGCCATCCAAAGGAAATATCCCAACCCCAATGGACAATATAAAGGGTTTACCCGCCACTTGACTATTAGTAACTTAAAAACCCTAAAATTTATTGCCAATCATATAATAAGAATTCCTCTTCTCACTCGAATTTAGTGTGGTATTTTTAGCCCCTATAGTTGATAAAATGTTTGTAAATGAGACTCAAAAAATAGATGTACAAATTATTTGTCAAACATAAAGCTCATGCTGTTGTGCCTCTCAATGGAAAATAGTGAAATGCATTCAACTTACATGTACATATTACAAACATGGAAGTTATACAGCAAAGAGGTTTCAAAAGGGGAACTTTTTTGAGAACCACAATCTTTGATAAAAATCTGTTAATATTTGGCTCACTGAGATGGGATGTGTGTCATTACAAGAACAATGTCTATAATTAGGTGAGGTTTGCGCTGACACCATAGGTAAAATCTCTTTTGAGTAGTGGTGGTTCTGAAAAGAAACAGTGGTTTCACAACTTGATTTTTTGATCAGTATGCCCTGATCCTCTTCAGGAAGTTGTCAAACCACCTGTTTTTTTTTAAACCACCACTACTCACAACGAGATTTTATACATAGCATCACTGCAAACCTGATCCCACCATGCAAAGTTTCAAATCATACTATGATCAAAACATGTTCTGCTAATCTAGTAGTGGTACATGGTTTTCAGGAAGGTTTTCAGAATTGAGGATACAAACATGGTGGGATTGGTGGCCTCCATTTACTCTAAATTTTCAGTGTGTTACAATCATTTTTAGATGATCCATGAGTAAATGACAATAAATACTTTTAATAATATACACATATCAGTCTTTAGTCTTTATGAGTATTATTTTATTTCAAGAAAAATAGAATAAAACAACAATTGTTTTTGCAAAGTCAACTACCCCTCTTCAAGTGAAGTAAATAAATAGAAAGCAGCTTAATTAATAAATTAAAGGGACACGTTGCCATTAAAAGAAAATGTAACTATGAGTTCCTTACCCTTCTTGCATATACTACATGGTAAATGACCACCTTATGTACAAAAAGCAATATTTTTGGAGTTAAGAGTACAGTGTACATGTAATACTTAATGTCAAGAAAAGTTGTATCACCAAAGTTGACCTCTCTGTCTAGTTTCAATTTTCATTGAGTAATTAAATAGAAAACAGCTAAATTAAAAGGGAATGTTGCAAAACTAATTCCATGCGATCCTTACTCTTCTTGCCTACAGACATTCTAAAAGACCTTATCAAAATTTTCAGCTCAATGTAGACTTTCAAGAAAATGTAAACAAACATTTCAAATTACAGTCAAAGCTTAGAAAGACAGGTTGTCTGGCAAATTGTCAAAAAGAAGTGTAATTGTTTTGTGTTTGCCCTGGATTGAAAACACATTACACATGAAATATGCAAACCCCAATACATGTACTCCAACTCCTCTTTTTCTCCCCCCCCCCAAAAAAAACTACTTTAGTTCACCATGCAATATGCACAAACTGGGGCAGCTCATTAATCTTACGTAGCAAACAAGTTTGTGGTTGATCCCCCTTCTAACAAATAATAATAACAATAACAAATAAGTACGGTATACATGTGTACATGTACTCAATAAAACCCTACATTTAAATTACCAGATGTGGTTGCGGTCAAGTAAAAGCTACATGGGCATTAAAACAACTCTTCTCATAAGATAATAAAGGGTGTACAAAAAATATGTACAATACATGTATAATCAATAAAGAAAAAAATCCACAATGGCTTGATGAATAAATCATATTTTACCATCAGAAATAATCCTCTGCATTAACAATAAGGTGTTTAAACTATGTCAACAGTATCTCTTTAATACATGTAATAGGAGGACAAAATAAACCTTTCTTTCATTTTAATAATTCTGCTTGAAACAAAATTGCAAACAGACATGAATCATGCATCTCAAACCTAGGGGTTTATAAATTTGTTAAAAATCTTGAGGGAAATTGTTAACTTTTAAGATATTCACAAGTCAGGCCTGGAATTACACGGAGGCCATGGCCTTCGTTGCCCTTGTGTTGGCCTTGGTGCCCCTTCAAAAGTCTCCCATAGACTTTAAGATTTTCCAATGGAAGTACCCTTTACAAAATGAAAATGGCCTTGCCCTCTCCAAGATGAAATTCCAGGCCTGACAAGTGTATGATTATGCAAAGTAAAGTTAATTATTATTCCGATGTGTAATGAAATAAAAATAACCCTCAGCTCGGGGTCCAGGCATTTTGAAGCTGACCCCCACCCCCCGCGGTTGAATATTTCTCCCCTAAACATAATTAAGGTTGTTTCTGCAACAAGCCAGTAAACCGTTTCATTACCTCCTCTGATGTGATTGAAATTTCCATCACATTAGATGGGAGAAGTTGTTCACCAGTGGGCTCCTGGTCACCATACTTAGCATATATTCAGCAAAAGCTTCTTGCAAAACCTGAACAAAAGATCAAAACAAACATTGTATTTAACCTCTAAGTCAAAATGTCATAATTTGGGCATTGTATTCACACACATGTATGGCTTTGCCCTTTGTAGGCCCAAGTAATTTTTTACCATGGTCCTTCCCCTGGTACTCCTCCCCCAGGGATACAATGATGTTGAAAGCAAACTAAACTGGAAAATTGAAGGGGAGTCTTGTACACATGTATGTGCACTGGGATGACAAGGTCAAGGAGGTGAAGTAGAATTGGTAACTAGTTACAAACTTTCCTAAACTTCGAACTCGAATCATGCTCACAATCACATCGAGTGAAAAGGAAAATTGTTGATGGTTTTGGTAGCCCTACTATTGAGTTTCGAGAAGTGCATGTTTTGAAATGAAAAGAAACGATGGTAAAATATCAACTACATACTCATAGAACTTAGTTTTAGAACTTAAAAATTGCTTACCCAGCTCTTCTCTCTTTTCTTAAATGACATGCCAGACGAGTGTTGGCTGAATCGCTTAGTTTCATTTGGCTGTGCCTGTTTTACTCTCTGTTTGAAAAGATGATAGCACTGCAGATGGGGCTTTCATGGTTGGGATTGAACCTGGCTTAAGCCTGTTATAGCTTTTTAATCCAAAACTGCTCTTTAGTTGCGATGTTGCAACCCGACAGTCGTCCGTAAAATGGGCACTGCAAATCATGGTCCATTTTGTCACCGTGAAACCCTGTGTTGGTCACCGAACGCACCCATTCCCTTCTCTGGACAGGATCTCTTGGGAATCGAAACAAAAACTCACATCTGGGTTCCTATCTGCGTTCCAAGTACATCCACCAACAGAACATGAGTTCGGCATGGTCAATTCTCACGTCTTAACTTGGTGAATGTATTCGAATAATGAGATCATCACATATAGTTACCGTGTAAACACACGACACATCGCTACTTCCTGGTTTCCCCTTTCTTATAAGTACGTCATCATTCGCTGGTTCACCCACGTATCTTATAGTTGGTTCGTGGTGCGCGTAAATACACGTGCTTCAGTATGGGACATGCATGGTGCCTATGGAGGGAGCCATGGAAGCGCGCGAGTTTTTAAAAACCCTAAGATCGGATTATTTTTTCCGGTTAAAATTACGAAAAAAATATATGTTTAAAACAATCCAATCTACAAGGTCAGAATACTTAAGAACATTATGTTTAAGATTCAGCAATTTGTTTTATTTCGCAGATATTGCTGAAGTAGATCTTTAACAGCGGCCAGCCACCAGCCGGTCATTACCACGCAGTGAAGACCGGCTCATCGCACTGTTAATCCCTAAATGTTGATTTTAAAAACAAACTACAATACATTGAGGGATAGTTCAGCATGATGACCTTTAACCGGTGTCTGTACCGATTACCGCCGCCAGCGACGATGGTGGCACAATATTTAAGAAGTGCAAAGTAACATAGACACACACCTTGACAGTGATAGTCTTGTTGAGTGTGCTGATGTGTCGCTTATAGCGTGGGTACACTCTGGGCCCGATACCAGCTTGTTCAGAGCAAGACGCAACTTGCCCAGTTCGTACAATTTCAACCAGAACCAGAAAGATAACATTGATCGATTAAACGGATGACTTTCACTGCTTCCTCTGATTGTATCACCCCTATGGAAAGGTCTTCTAGAATAATCTTCACAAATTAAAAAAAAAATGACTAGAGTGGGATTAAATTCAGTTTCCCTTGTGGTTTAAACAAAAATTCTCATAATTTTTGAATGTATCAAGAGAGTATTTTTTTCTAAATACGATTTTCTTTGAAAATTATTTTATTGAGAGTGTTATTGAATTTGCCGATACTTTATGTTTGTGAAAAAGGTAACATCTAGTTACAAGTATGCTTAAAATTTTCGGATTTGATTTCAGTTGTGCATTTTTTTCCATAAACAAGAAACACCCACAAAAAAAGTAGCCACACACAAACAAAAAACATTCAGTTTTAATGATAAGAAAACAAAACGAAAATCACTACAACAAAACCGACTTCTCTCCAAAGTGTGAAAACTTTATAACTATGCAAATAAATGACTGAGGATTTCAAATTCTTCGAAGTTGCATTTATTTTTAATAGGGATTATGGGAGTTTACCTTATTTATATAAAGTTTGCACACAAAAAGTATAAGCAGACGAAATTGTTTGTGTCACGATATGCAAATAGTAGAAATGAATGGCAGTTCTAATGTCGTCACACAACCCATGAACACGCCCCTTACGGATACAAAAATGGCGTCTTTGCAGTTCAAACAGAGAGGTAAGGAGAACATTTTGGATTCAAACGTCGCATTTGTTTGGCCCATGGGACATGTTAACAGGACAAATTTGAACATATTGTATTCTAGCATAACTGAGCCTAGTTTTCCCGGTAAATGTAGGCCTTTAAAGCCACATAAATTCAATATTGGTGGCATCTTCCCTCGCGGCAGAGTGGATACAATACAAAGGCACCCGCGGTAAACGTGGTAAGGCTCGTGAGCTCGTTTTTGTGCATGTAGACTTTTGATTAAACTTAACGGTCAATTCAAACTGTTTTTGAGGTAAGCTAACAAACAATGTAATTTACACTGCTGAGGTTTAAAGGTTTGTCAGACCTCCATGGTCAGAGTTAATCTTTGGTATATGCTGGGGGAGGAGCTTAAAAAAGTGAAAAATTACTATTGGAAATAAGCATTTAAATAACTGTTTTATCATGGTTAGCCTTAAAGTATAGTAATTAGTATGGAATTCCATATCAGCCATCGTGTGTCATGTGTGGCAGCCCATCGCCGGTAATTAAAGGAACATTACAGAATTGGTAAGAAAAAAACTTGTAAAATATACTTTTTTATCACAGATTTACATAAAACTTACACGGTCTAATGATGATGATAGCAGAAAACATCCCTTGAAATATTTCTGTCTGAAATGCCATATTTGATGAGAAATGAGTAAACTAATTTTCTGATTGGAGTTTATTGCTCAGTGAGCGTTTTACTCATTTGTTGAATCTATGTGATTTCATGCAAATGTGTAATCGGTTTTTCACTATTTTCTCGTGACCCAGATAGCCGATCGATCTTAAACTTCTACAGGTTTGTCAGTTTATGTATATGGTGGATTACATAAAGTGCTTACACTGCCAGCAACTGTTTTGTTAGCAAAAACCAATTCTGTAATGTTCCTTTAAGTGAACCTTTATTTGTGCGCAATGTGTGAACGGCGCCTGTGTGCCGCAATGACGAGCAAAGCAACCACAAAAATTGGGTGGTAAATTTCATTAAAAAAAAATGTTTTTTGAATGCAACTCAACAAAAAGGCCTTACAAGCATTGTGAACATATCAAGTGTGTTGGGAAAGTTTTAGTCCTTTAGTACAAAGGGGTGACGCACATTAGCGACGCACAAACGCTCTTTTACATTTAAGTAGACTGGGTACAAAGTATTATAGGTAAAAAATTGTAAATCTGTCAGTAATGTCCCACGTTGTCAAAAAACCACTTAAAAACAGCGTTTTTTTGCATTTCTTAAGTTGGACGCATATTAAGACCCATGCCAAATACCCATCAAAGGTGTGATTCGTCTATCCTCATAATATGTCACACATATGCACCTAGTTTATAACCAAATGAAATAGAAAAGCAATTGGATATTTCACATCTAGGCACTAGAGGGTCTTAAAAATGACAAAAAGTCATTGAGCATGACAAAATGTAGGTTTTTAAAGACCTAACCCTTGATGTGCAAATGAGCTGTGCTACTTTTGGCAGTAGATTCTAGTTGATGGGATACCAGATACTCTGTATATTAATTTGTAGCTACATATCTTCTCTCCATTTGTAGATAAAGGCCTCTAAAAATGCTCAAAAACACAAAATATCAATTTGAAGGGGCGGGGCTTAATGTTTTTGGGGTCATAATCTCAGAAATGCCAAGGAGTAGGATGCTAAAATTATGTGTGTGTTCAAGGCACCCATAGGGGATTGTTTACACAAAAATATTGCAAAATCTGAGACGGATCCTCATAGTGCCAAACTTTTCTGAATTTCAGGTGAGTTGGCACAGAATGACCCAGCTATGAAATTCCCTACTTGGGAATGGTACACTTTGGGTTGCACTTGCAGTATTTATCAACTCTTGATTTCCTGACATCATTGTCTAGCCCCATGATTCACCAAACGACGCAACGGCCGGGGTATGAGCTAGCCATAATGGAACTCGGGCGGTTAACATAGATTCCCAGTTGGGATTAGCCTTTAGACAAGGCGCATGCGGCACCCCATGATATCATGCATGAAAAAAGACCATGCAAGCAGCAAAGCACCTTTACCAACCATTTTGGGGGCTTTATGTTTTTTTAACTTTTTGCTACCGATTTTGGTTGGTACCTACCTACCTACCTCTAGCCCCACTCCTGTTGCCAAAAGATCAAAGATTCAGATCTCTGGCCATCAAGCTTGCTGGCCATAGAATTGGGGCTAACCTACCTCCAATAAAATGCAATCGTGCAACTAGCCAGGCCTATGTTGTGGTTTATCATGATTTGCCATTTTCCATTGTCAAATTATAAGAAATATGCCTATTTGCCAGACAGTATTACCCATCTAAACATAGAAAAGTCTAGCTGACAGTGATTGGTTAAAATAAATTGAATATAAAAATATTTAACGATCGTGAATAACTGATTAGCTTGCGCTGGTCTTTTTTCGAGTACGATATTGGGGGGCAGGGGGGCTGCGTGCGCCTTGACTAAAGACTTAATTGGGATGTAATCTGGTTTTGGCTCAGGTCGGCCAAGAGACATGCATGTTATTGTGAATTGGTTGGCGCGTGGGTCAAGGGGGTTCTAGAACAATCTTGACCAACATCAGCTAGGCTTCTCAATTGTATAAAAAATAAAATATCAGGCACTTTAATTGTTTTCTAGATCATTTGCTTTGCTCTACATCGATGTTTTTAAGACCAAAAGACCATACTGTAGGCCGTAGGATATATATAATCGTCAGAATCCCACTTCAAGAAGAGTTGGGCAGAAAAAGAGGGGAACAAAGCAAAACAAAAACAAAAGGTGTTCGAGCTGTTGCACAAACACAGAAAAATCTTCATTCATTGTTTAAGCCAGATGAATGCCTGTGTTGGCTTTTGGTTGAATTGTTGTTTTATTTACAATGGATTGAGCAGTTTAAAAATCTGTGTTTCAATTTACAGAAAATTAAATTTAGTTTTTCTTCTGTTTTTCACAGACCTCGGAAGAAACATGAATACCTTCCTTGACCATCGGCAAGAAAATCAGAAGATGAGATGTCAACCTATAAAGGTTAACCTGAGATAGATTTACTCTTTGTCATAGTTTGACAGGATGCAAGACACCGATAACTTACTCTTTACAGGTAAGTCTACAACACTCACAGTTCATGTTAAAAGTACACTGAAAGGGAATCTTCATTAGGGCTCGAACTGGGGGGAAAAATCCACAAGACTGCAGGGCTTGTTGCTCAGAGTTTTTATTGGACCAGAACAATTTTTACAAGACCGAAGTCATTATCAAGAGAAGAAAAAAACAAAACACAACAACAGTTAACATGATTAATTGAACAACAGTGTTTTTTATCTTAAGTTCTAGGCAATCCTCTCTCTCTCTCTCATAATTTTTACCTACTTTTCATACGATTTTCTCCGCCACAGATAAATTGAAATGAGTTTAATATTTGACAGGGTAGTATGGTGTCAATATTTAACATGTGGTCATAAAAATGATCAGTGACAGCAGTAGTCAGAAACTCATGCTACTGTTGTTTGACATACGAAGCAAGATGTGTGGAAGCAAGACCTTACTTTTAGTCCATGCAACACAGGGATGTGCGATATTGGAAGCATACAACCGAGAGGTCAACATTACAATTCCAACACTATATAACCCGTTTGTAAGGTATCAGACTTCACTGTGACTTTATCCAATGAGTTGCATTTTTGTTTTACTTCACACACACCACACATGCATTGAAGTAATGTCACAGCAACAGGTGGCGCTGTTTCACCTTAAAACAAAGTAAACCAAAGTAACAAATTCACCAAGTCACGCAGTGTTAAAAATGCATCTGGATTGTTTTTTAATCACTCCAGTCCAGTCTAAAATCACAAAGAAATTATTGCAGGTTTACATGAAAATGAAGAAGAATGATTTTCCTAACAAAATGTATTTCAACTGGGAATATTCACTTCAAAGAACAAAATATATTTTGGTTTGATGCTGAAAAATGTTGGAATAGTATATGGTGTGCGCATGTTTGCAAATGTCGCATGTCTTTTTGGCCGCAATTTTTCCATTTGGTATTTCACTTTACAGAAACATACATGTATAATATTTTTTTTGTCTGATGTTTTTCACAGACCTTGGATAAAACATCAACACATTGTCCAAAATCATCCATAAAATGGTCTAATGGAGAGGAGTCAACCTGTTGTGATGGTCTGATGTAGATGTAGATGTAGATGTACTCTTTGTCATAGTTGGACTGGATGCAAGATAGCAAGATAACTTACTCATGACAGGTAAGTCTAAACATCCTTCTGTCATTAAACCCTTTAGCACTCGCCCGCTACCACACATAGCATCCTTCACTCCTCACCGCGCCACTGAAATTCATAAGATTTTCTGCCTTACCTAGAAATCCTCAGATAGCTTTTGTTGTGATTATTTTCCCTTGTGGTTCATTACTTGATATTTTCTCGAGTTACAAGTTGAGTTTGTTTTGTAG
Organism: Pycnopodia helianthoides; assembly: GCA_032158295.1. NCBI lineage: Eukaryota > Metazoa > Echinodermata > Asteroidea > Forcipulatida > Asteriidae > Pycnopodia > Pycnopodia helianthoides. The sequence continues at coordinate 20,501,262 of CM063246.1, read as the reverse complement.
AGGATGAAATTATCTTTTGAGTGATTTTTCACAGTTTTTTTTGTTTGCTTTTCCAAATTGAAGCATTGAGGTCAGAAACCTAAAACAGATCAACTAAGATTAGGAAACATTGTTGGTGAATGAAGTAAGCGTCTATTACAGGACAGTTGTGCTCACAATTTTTCTCAACCGTACTGTCGTCTCAAAGAAATTTTTTTACAAAAATGATTGAAAATAATCACAACATTCTTAACTTTGGAAATTAAAACGCACGCCTCTGTTACCAACAGATAACTTCTTTACCTAAAACTCTTTGTAAAATCCTTTCAAATCATTGTAACCTGTATGAATCAAGATTGATTGTGAAACAAGCAGAAAAGCGCCATTACTGTGCATTGTGCGTGTGATACGTGGTACAAAATAAAAAAAACGGTACGCAATGTGCTTCATGTGCTTTGGTGACGGGACCTCAGACCTTTGAACTTTTGGAGTTGGACAGTGTCACTTTTTCTTATGGGGACCATGTGCTACATAAATACAATTTGTCAAACTTCTAAAGTGGTTGCGGGCGGAATGCGGAGTAATAGGCAGGGCAGTTGTGGGCGGTATGCCTGCTGAAAGGTTGAAAAGTACACTGAAAGGAAAGCTGTAGGGATGATACATGTACATTTAGGTATAGTACAATTTGCTTGCACCCTCTTGATAATTCTCCTGAAAGAATTTTTTTTGTTCACAGAACTCGGTTAGTAATGTCAGTTAACATTTTGTAAGTTGGCCGCCCGTATATGTCAATGTGAAAAATTTCCTAGGCTTTTACTGGTATTGCCCCTTCAGCTTCAGTTTACAATTTGTGACATTTCAGTTTGTTATCAACGGTGTACCATTTTTGTTGACAAATCAGTTTGTACGTCCGATCCATTGTCCAGGGATTGATACAATGTCTGAGTAGGGCCTTCGTCCATCAGTGGGACATTGTGATCCATTTTGTTTGTTTTATTGGAAAAAACATGTTTGAAATGATTCATTGTGGGTTGAGTGAATGACCCTTGATTTTGCTAATGAGGTGTCAGGTTTCGATGTTCTGGCTTAATCCTGATGTTTACTGTTCTACCTACATCGTTATTTTTGTTGAAAACTTGAAATAATTTTTGAGCTCATTTGGTGGAGATATACCACCGATTGGTTTCTAATTGTCTGGGCACTCTTTGGGCACTGCAGGATAAATTACTGGTGGAGGACACATTAATAAAGTGACTCTGGCACAGCTCTATGTGTCAATTCTCTCTCATTGCCTCCTGGGCAATCCTCTTTATTGCCTCTGAGCAACTCTCGTGTGGAAATTAGATTTCCTTTCTCTACCCTTTAACAAACCTTCAACAAACCTTTAACAAACCTAGTCTGACCTGAGTGCACCTCTCGCAGAACCAATTCAATTGAACAGCAAATTTGGCTACCAAATGCATGGTCTAGCACGCCGATTGTTTCACAGTGTCTCTATTTGAGCTTCCTAACCAGTTGGACTACTCGACTAATAAGAATGGCCTCTGGTCAACCGTCTAGGTTAAATTCTCTGTGATCAACCCACTGTGCCATTCAAGTTCTTTGTGAACTCAACTATTAGCCGCCACTTCGTCACAACTGGGGGAGGGGTTGGTTTGGCGCAGTGGTATCTTTCCCTTGCCTTCCACCTCTGGAACCTCGGTTTCGAATCCGGCCGGGGGTACTATGTGGATTGTGTTTTCAGACCCTACCTAAATGCGTGGGCTTTCCCTGACAAATTTCTCTGAGGTTTTCCTCCAACATCTAAAAACTTAAACTTCCTTGTCTTCTCTCCATGGGGTTTTCGGCTAGTATAGTGATTAAGTTCGCTTTTCTGAGAGTCCTTTGCTTCACAACCAAAATCAATGAATGAAATGGAATGAACTGAAAAAAATACTCTGAGCAGCAAAGGCAAACCACACTCACCCGGTGTTCGTACTGTTAGCTGCACCAAGGGTTCACGCCCTTCCTGTTTGCTTGCCAAAATCGCTTTGTGAAGCTGGCTGGGCATGCCTGATGAACAAGCCGCGCTGCATCACAAGGCTTGGACACACCCAAGAATCAACCTACCATTACATGATTGGACGCCACCTGCCTGTCTCACTCCCGGAGCCTGCTCGCACCGGTTTGGTCACAGAGACCCACCACTCACACTGCAATCTCCTCCGACCTTCTGCACTAAAAGTTCAAGAACCCTTTACGAAAAAGGGAAGATTAGACTTGTGTCTGTCCACCCAATCTTGTCACATAGGCCCAAGCTTAGCTTGGACTGTCCCCAGTCCAAACCAGCTAAAACCCAACAAAAACAACGAACGTGTCTGTTTGACCGGCACAAGTCTACTCAGAAAACTATTTCAAGCTCAATAAATATGCACAATTTTTATGCTTGTTTTATGGTTCTTATACATTCATAAAAAAATACATCTTCTAGAAAAATATATCTTTACCTACTCTTAAACACAACGGCACTCTAAACTTTTTCACTTTACTTGGCAAGAAAGATTGTTCACTTTTTTGAACACTGTAAGGCACAATTTTACAATAAACATTTTACACAACTCAACTTAACTTTTTCCTTTCTACAAAAACAAATTTTTGAATCCCTCTTTATACAAAATCAAACTTCAAAATCCCTTTAATAATCCACAGCACATCATTCTGTGCAAACTCCTCTAGACACTCTCTGCACTTGTAGCCCCTCTTTCTCTTCTGTCTTCTCTACGCCATCTTGATCTGTTGTATCTGTGGGTCAACAAAATAGAAGTTACCGTTATTGTTGACCCTCTCTGATCGAGTTTCTATTTGTACACTAATCACGATACCTATAGGTACCCGATGGCTTCTCTTGGGATACCTCCGACACTCTGGTTCGAATACTCTATCCCTATTGCTTATCTTTAGCATCTTCCCTTGAGACGCTTTTTCCTCCTCCTCTTTCAGTGTCCCTCTCTTGGACACCAGTTTTCTCTTCTAGAGTGTTTCTCTTAACTCCCTCTCCTGGTGTTCTGCTTCAGACATAATCTCTTCTACTGTCTCACTTTGACAGTTTTCTTCTACATCTACTTTGCCCTCTTTAGGCATTTCACTGATCTCATGCACCATTTCCTCAACCTGAGGGTCCTCTTCCATACCCTCTATGGTCCAGGGCGGTACCAACTCTTCTCCTTGGTAGGGCTTGAGCCTATATGAATGTACCACTTTAAACTTACCATTCCCTGGCAACTGTATTCGGAATGTAACATCCGACAGCTTCTTTACAATAAGCCACGGTACCTCCCATCTCAACTGGAGCTTGGGGACATTTGCTTTTTCTTTGCCGGGCTGTGTAACCAGGCAAAATCACCCTCTTTGAAACCTTTCTCAGTTGCTCTCCATTCATAGTTCCTCTTTTGCCTCCGGGTACTCTTCCTGAAACATTCTCTAGCCCTCTGATGGGCACTCTGCATACTACTACGCAAGACAAGTTCTCTAAAGAACAAATCTACACAGCAAAGTAGATATTTATACACATGGTGCTACCGCAAACCGAATATATATTGATACCTCACCATGCAATGCCTCAAAACCCATATACTACGCAGCTCTTCTGGGAAGTCAGCGTTAGTCTCAACCTCTTGTTCTGGTTTTCGACGCACCTAGTATTTGGCACATCTCTCTGAACACTTCTGACTCAAAATTTGTGCCTTGATCGGAATGGAGTTTTTGCGGTACTCCGAACCGAGGCACAATTTCCTGCACCAACTTGCGTGCTACTGTATTTGCCGTACGTTGCATCTGGCAAGGGTTAAGCTTCCATCCACTTTGTGCAAAAGTTGCCTACTACTAGGATCCACTGGTTCCCACTCTCTGTTTTGGGCAGTGGCCCAAGCAAAACTTTTTCCACTCTTTCCATGGGAACTCATACCTGGCACTGTTGCAAGGGAATGATCCCTTTCTTTGCAGGTGACATTCTTCTCACACACAGGTCACAACTCCTTATGAAGGAGCTATGTCTGCGGACATATTTGGCCAGAAATATCTATACTTCATCTTTGCCAAGGTTTCCTTTATGCCCAAGTGACCACTGAGCAGTCAACCATGCACTTCTTTGAGAATCTGTTTCTTTATACTCTCAGGCACTACTAGTAGCCATCTTACTATTTTGCCATTGTCAAGTGGGAAATCTCCCTCCACTCCGGACGGTCCTTGCCCTCCTCTTTGACGCTTAAGACCCAACTCATGGTCTCATCCTCTCTACTTGGGCTTTTCTGAAAGCCTCCACGGGGATACTTGGTTGGGCTGCTACGCCCCTAACCAACAACTTTTCCCTCGTGTGTCTTTCATCTCCAGCGTCTCCTCTGACGTTTTGTTTGTCCCCTCCTTTTTTAACCAGTTCTTCCTGGCCACACTGCTTGCAGGGTCGTCTTGACAACCCATTAGCTTTGTCCTGCTTCTTTCCAGCTCTGTGCTGAATCTCTATGTCGTACTCAGAAATAACTTTTAACTAACGTGCCATCTGCCCCTCTGAGCTCTTAAAATAAAGAGTCCATCTTAAGGCGCCGTGGTCAGTTCTGACTTTGACTTTCCTGCCATTAATGCACTGTTTGAAATATTTCAATTACACTGCGACAGCCAACAACTCTCTGAGGGTTACGCAGTAATTTCTCTCTGGCTTGCCATGCTTGCGGCTAGCATACATGTAGGCCAAAACTCTCTCTTCACCTTCCTGAACACTGCCCCAATGCCTTCTCCATCCATGCCGTCTCCATCTAGCATCCATGTTTGGAGTCTAATCTTGAGTGCGTCAAATGCACTCTGGCATAATTCACTCCACTCAAACACTCTTAACTTCTCTGTCAGAGCATGCAAAGGGCTAGCTATCTCTGCAAAACCCTGTAGGAACTTTCTGTAATAGGACGCAAAGCCAAGAAATCTTCTGACATCCTTTACACTTTTAGGAACAGGCCTATTTCTGATGGTCCGTATCTTCTTCGGATTGATGGCTACACCTTCTATCGTCACTATTTGTCCCAAATAGGTCACTGACTCTTTAAACAAATGGCACTTGCTTGGCTTTAACTTAAGCCCTGCTTGCCTGAATCTACTGAACACCACTTCTTCTCTGAAACTGTCTTACCATGCAAAAACAATTATGTCATCAAGATAGATCAGCAGGATTTCCTACTGTAATCCTGACATGACTTTCTCCATAAATCTCTCGAAGGCAGCTGGGCGTTACAGAGCCCAAATGGCATACATTTCCATCTGTATAGTCCCCTTTCTCAAAACAAATTTTGACATCTGACTGGCGTCCTCATCTAAGGCAACCTGCCAATATCCCGATGCAAAATCTAGTGTTTAGGCATTGGGTACGCATCTTTTATGGTGGCCACGTTTAACTTTCTGTAGTCTACAAAGAAACGCTTGGTCCTATCTTTCTTGTTTACACAGGACACAGTCATCAGGGTGCCTGTTTGGTCTCTCTTCTACTGGTCTTGCTTCTGCAGTGGTTATATGATGTGTCACAATATCCGTTCTACCCATATCGTTACAAGACCAGCCCAATTCCATCCTCTTCGGCCCTCATCTCTTCGGCCCCCTCACATCTCCAGGCCCTTTAAGCAGCTGGCTTTTGTTTTCCTGCCTTCCATTTTCTCTTTTGGGTTCCCACACTCTTTGCAATACGGCCGTGCTTTCAACAATTAAAGCACGTCCAGCCCTCACGCTTTGGGTTAGGGAGCGTCTCAAAAGTTGGAACAGTAGGAACGTTTTTTTTGGATCGCAGGAGTATCCCCGCCGCTGTACTTGGACCGGTCCTTTGGACCGCCTTTGGATCGTTCCAAATGCGTGACCTTGTACAATCTTATGTTGGAACCTTCCTAAAAGAACATTCCGCAGGACCGTCGTGTCCCAATTGAGAATATGAGCCCATGTTGTGCTGACACTAACTACACGCGACCTGACGAAAACTTGCAGGTTCCTATTATACGTGTACTTGGAGCTGAACATTAAAACTCTTTCCATAACTTGATTATGATAGATATCCAAGAATTGTGCAATACGTGTGGATTGTACCCCCTCTTTTTATTTTGATCTTAAATTTTCCTCACACAAATTAAAATAAACAATGGACTGAAAAACAAACATGAAAGGAAAACAATGTGTTGATGGCATACGATCGACGAGCGGCCCCCACAACTGCCGGGGGAGATACTGCTCAACCCACCGACCAGCCTCCTTTTTCACTATTTTTTTAAATCTAATTATAATTACACTACTATTAAAATTTGCTAAGACCTCATTCCCCCTTTTGATTCAACTCCAATAAGAAAAAAAGAAGACGTACCTTTTTTCGTAATTGTCTTGATACAGATATCCAAACGAGGTAGCAGTCGTTTTTATGGACGTTTCTATATACAAGTACATAGCTTGGACCATTCACGAATGACTGACTGGTGTCCTTTCCACAGGACTGGTCTTTTGGAACGTTCGGCTAATATTCGTCATGATATTGCGGTCCCGCGGAACGATCCCGCATTCCAATGGATTGCGGGCATGTGCCCACAGGAACGTTCCTTTGCGCTCTGAACGTGCCCGACTTTTGAGACGCTCCCTTAACCCTCTTTATAATTAGTTTCTTACACTCACTCGCAAAGTGTCCTTGCTCATCACAATTAAAGCACCTCTTGACACTTTGCCTACTCTGTGAGGATATCTCAGTAGGTCTCTCTACTGAGGCACTCTTGTTTTGTTAACACTGTTAACAATCCAAGAACACTCTTCATTTCTTTTGCTATTTCATGAAACCTCTGTTCCATTCCTGTTTCTAACATGCTAGCCAAATTTACTGGTTTTCCGTCAAGATTTCTTTGTTGTTCCACTTTTTCAAAGTTGTCGCTATTGCAGCTCAAATGGCCTCATCCAAACTCTTCGGTCGGACTCTGTTTATGCCCTCCCGAACAGACCAACTTATTTACATCTAGGAAATGATTCTTTGCCTTACGATCCTGTGACTCTTCCTGTATGTCAGGATATGTTATGATTGTTAATTCTTTGTATGGCTTGACTCAACTCTTGTAACGTCTCTTTTGGTCCTTGCCGGCGATGCCTCAGCTTGACCAAATAGTTTTCACTGTGGCAACCCGAAACCAAATTGCCTCTCGAGTAACTTCACTAGCCAACTATATGTCTGTGTCTGACCAGTAGGAACATCCCCTAACAACCTAAGGGCATTCCTTTGCAAACTCTTTGCCGACAAATAAATAATGGCTTGCTCTTCGTTCCACTGTTTCACTATTTGACATGACTAAATAGTGCCAGGAGTATTCTTTCCACAGCACTTATCCACTGTATCTATCGGGAGTAATATTTGGGCTTCAATTAGACGGCACCAAATCCGTCCCTTCTGTCTCATTCTCTACAACAACTCTCGGTTCTGTTTTCAGCGGCCAGGGCCCTGCTGAACTCTTTGGACTCTCTGTTAAACTGTTGGTGTGAGTATCCACACCACTAGTGGCGAAGCTCCACAGTTCACTGTGCACTCTTTTAGGAGAGACTGTCTTCGTCCCAACTCTATCACTAATCCCTTCAGTGCAACTTTTGCTCGACAGAAAAGACTGGAGCTCTTCTATTGCACTGTAGTCTTTAAAAACTTCAGATTGGGTAATCTCTGCACTACCCCTCTTAAGGGGAGTGCTTCGCCTTTCCCCAAACTTCACTCTTTTCTGAACCTTGGGGTCAAGCTCGGGTGACAAGGAACTTGGTTCCCCTTTGGAGAAATTATCTGAACTCTCGAAAGGCAAACGAAACTCAATTTCTGAATTGGCCCGTACGTGGTCTTTCACTCTCACACTGTCTCCACCATCTCTTAGGGGAGAAGTCTCGTAACTCTCTTTCATGGCTGCCTCAAATTTCTTAGCCATGAGTTCTCTGTCCCACTGCAGAAATTGGGTTTCTAATCTTAGCCTCTGAAGTTTACTGTCAACACTCTTTGTGTTTTCTTCATTCATTTCTGATCTCTTTGGTTGCACTCTCAAACACATAAATTTCTATTGGAAGTCGGAGAGAGGTTCACCATCTGTGGCGGAGGTCTCTCAAACCCCAATCCTAAATTTTACCTCGGACCTAGGAAATACTTCAAGCAATCTCAGGCCCAGGGATGTGAGCTCAATTGGAGGAGATATATCGATGATTGGTTACTGCTTGTCTGGGCACTCTTGGGCAGGGCAGGATAAATCACTGAATTTGTTAATGGTTGGAAGATTTTCTGTAATCACAAGGTCAATGACCCCCAAAAATCAACAAGTCTTTCTCCATTTTTGCATTAAAGTCCTCTGCCACAATAAGGAAGTCATGGTTAAAACAAATTTCAATGACACATTATAGTTCTTTATAAAAAATGATCTTGATCTTTATAGTCCTGACTTGCTTCATTAGTGGGTTCATTATGCTTGAGTAATAGACAGTTTCATATCATTGGGAAACAATCTAGCATAACTAATTATTCCATTAATTGGTATCTATTCCTGTAGAGATTTCTCTGCTAGGTTGTATATCATAATGACAACTCCATAATTATGTAGTTTCCTTCTCAGCCTTAAAACATTACACTTTCTCCAGTGCTCATCTTGAATTTCTGGAATCCTTTCCATCTGCATTCACAAGTGCCCAAGATATCAATTTCATATCTATCCATCTTTTTGGCAACTTGAGCCAATTTCCTTATGGTGTAAAGTGTTCACACATTAAATTATTTAAAGTTAATTTGATATTTAAAGTATATTGGCAAACCAATGTTTTTACATATTTTGAATGTTACTATTGACATTAACATTTTCCCCAAGTTTCAAGTGATAAAACGTTATGCTTTTTTTAATTACACTAATGAGCACAAGGACCATTTTACCAAACTATCAGTTTTTCGTTTTCACGAACAGACACATTTCGATTTGCCATTTATTACATTGAAGTACATAGCGCTGACACGGTGCCAAAAACGACTACTCTGCGTTTTTAGTTTGTGTTAAACAGTTAATTACTCAGTACTTAAACTAAGTATAATTAAAATAGCAAAAGGTTTGTATGATTTAGATCTCCACTTTCATGCTTGGAAAAATGTCAATGTTTCAATGACAAACAGTGTCTGAAACAGTGATTTCAAAAACAGCGGTTTTCTCCAAGCATGAAAGTTTTGTTGATCGGCCTAAATTGCCTCTTTGTGAAAATGGTGACGAATTGTTTAAGCTGGGTGGCCTGTTGGCCCTCCTTAGTAGGTTTATTTCTTGTGGGTAATGTTCCTTTAAGGATAACTAATCTTTTGATGAAATTTAATTACCTACCAATGTTAATGTTTACGTTTAGGGAATATCGTGCGAAAGACGAATAGTTAGACGAATAGTTGATTACTCACAATGTTGTGTGTACGGATTTCAACTATTTTATTCGTAGAAAGCCAATTCCAGTCAAAGCTGTTAAAAATATGCGTGACAATGCTGAGCAACTTTGTGTAAATCGAGTATTCCCTACTGGCAGTAAATAATACAAACCCAGTCCTGTTGAGGATGACGGCAATTACACCGCGGTCATGGTATACTTGTATAACGCGTTACTTCAAGTAAAATCAACTTGACAATCACACATTGTTGTAAATCTCCCTTGGTTAAAGTAACCTTTATGGTGTGGTTGTGTGTGTGTGTGGGTAGGTATACACATTTAAACCGGTGACCTATAACAACAGAGGACAATAGGGTCCCCGTTTGGGGAAAGGTCCCCAGTTGGAAATCGTGTACAAAACCAATGAGAGCTGTTGCCAAAATTTTCTTTGAAAATTATTTTATTGAGAGTGTTATTGAATTTGCCGATACTTTATGTTTGTAAAAAAGGTAACATCTAGTTACAAGTATGCTTAAATTTTTCGGATTTGATTTCAGTTGTCCATTTTTTCCATAGACAAGAAACACACACAAAAAAAGTAGCAACACACACAAACAAAAAAACATTAAGTTTTAATGATAAGAAAACAAAACGAAAATCACTACAACAAAACCGACTTCTCTCCAAAGTATGAAAAACTTTATAACTATGCAAATAAATAACTGAGGATTTCAAATTCTTCAAAGTTGCATTTATTTTTAATAGGGATTATGGGAGTTTACCTTATTTATATAAAGTTTGCACACAAAAAGTATAAGCAGACGAAATTGTTTGCGTCACGATATGCAAATAGTAGAAATGAATGGCAGTTCTAATGTCGTCACACAACCCATGAACACGCCCCTTACGGATACAAAAATGGCGTCTTTGCAGTTCAAACAGAGAGGTAAGGAGAACATTTTGGATTCAAACGTCGCATTTGTTTGGCTCATGGGACATGTAAACAGGACAAATTTGAACATATTGTATTCTAGCATAACTGAGCCTAGTTTTCCCGGTAAATGTAGGCCTTTAAAGCCATATAAATTCAATGTTGGTGGCACCTTCCCCTGCGGCAGAGTGGATACAATACAAAGGCACCCGCGGTAAACGTGGTAAGGCTCGTGAGCTCGTTTTTGTGCATGTAGACATTTGATTAAAATAACGGTCAATTCAAACTGTTTTTGAGGTAGGCTAACAAACAATGTAATTTACACTGCTGAGGATTAAAGGTTTGTCAGACCTCCATGGTCAGAGTTAATCTTTGGTATATGCTGGGGGAGGAGCTTAAAAAAGTGAAAAATTACTATTGGAAATAAGCATTTAAATAACTGTTTTATCATGGTTAGCCTTAAAGTATAGTAATTAGTATGGAATTCCATATCAGCCATCGTGTGTCATGTGTGGCAGCCCATCGCCGGTAATTAAAGGAACATTACAGAATTGGTAAGAAAAAAACTTGTAAAATATACTTTTTTATCACAGATTTACATAAAACTTACACGGTCTAATGATGATGATAGCAGAAAACATCCCTTGAAATATTTCTGTCTGAAATGCCATATTTGATGAGAAATGAGTAAACTAATTTTCTGATTGGAGTTTATTGCTCAGTGAGCGTTTTATTCATTTGTTGAATCTATGCGATTTCATGCAAATGTGTAATCGGTTTTTCACTATTTTCTCGTGACCCAGATAGCCGATCGATCTCAAACTTCTACAGGTTTGTCAGTTTATGTATATGGTGGATTACATAAAGTGCTTACACTGCCAGCAACTGTTTTGTTAGCAAAAACCAATTCTGTAATGTTCCTTTAAGTGAACCTTTATTTGTGCGCAATGTGCAAACGGCGCCTGTGTGCCGCAATGACGAGCAAAGCAACCACAAAAATTGGGTGGTAAATTTCATTTAAAATTTTTTTTTTTGAATGCAACTCAACAAAAAGGCCTTACAAGCATTGTGAACATATCAAGTGTGTTGGGAAAGTTTTAGTCCTTTAGTACAAAGGGGTGACGCACACTAGCGACGCACAAATGGTGACGCACGCTCTTTTACATTTAAGTAGACTGGGTACAAAGTATTTGTAACAGGTTCGAATGCGGCTAGCGCACTCTATAATGAGACATAATGAATTTTACAAGGGATACGCTGGTATTTGCTTGTAAAAAATGAAAGGTTGGTTTATTCCGGCTACAAATGAAGGGAAGGGCGATTTAAACGCTGTATTATCATTATATGAGAAAGTTAAAACATATCTCAAATAAAAGAAGAGTAATAGAAAACCTGGCGGGTCTCGACAATAAAATATAAAAGGACAATTTTACAAAATAATACAATTAAACAATGCAAATATAAGAAACGATTGAATGGCCTATCTGTTTAGTTGTGGACGTGACTGGGCGCACCTGGCAAAAATGAAGAATAGCTAGTCGATACTTTGAAGATGATGACAAGACGATGATAAGATGATACAAGGGGGCGCTGAAGTTGATGATGGGGGACTTGAAGAAGTGGTGCGAAAACAGTTCCTTGTCCTTGATCAGGGGACAGGATTACTGTTTTCGTTGCAATCAGTAACAATGGTGAAGTTGAACAAGTGACGAGTTGATATTTTGCTGTCCTGCTGGCTCTCTGGTATTTTGAATCCGCCTAGAGCAGGACAGGGATGAATATAATGATTATTGTGATGTTAAGCTGGGCTGGCGCAATCCAATGCAGATATCCGACAGAGGCAAAGTGTACAAACTGAAGAAACTTGGAGGGTTAAATCTTACAACTTTCCTCTGTCGGAGTCCAGTGGCCAAGTGTAAAATTTATCCGATATGCCATTCAAAACTATAAAATACACTAAAATTAAATACTTAATACTAAAACCTAAATAATCCTTTTAACAAGAAACCACTTATCTTTAAAATAAAGTAAGTGTGAATCAATGACTGTGGGAATGTTTATTGTACTGGTCAGTGAAGTCTCTTAATGGGTGTGAAACTGAACACCTTCTTCCCAGACCAGTGCCTAAGGCTGAATGATGGACAGTCAAGGATTAAAGCCAATTAAAGAACACTCCTTGCATAGTTTGTGGTAGGACATTTCATGGAATAATGACTCATTGCTCCATGAAATCAGGATGTTACAATAAACAATGAAAAACACAAGGATTTAAGCTACAATTATATACAAAAGTGATTCTGAAAGACTTTCAAGAAGTCTAAAATAAAAGTGAATGCCAAAGATTAAAAGCAAACAAGAAAGTAAAAATCAAAGATATATCAACATCATAGAGCAAAACTATGAAACTAAAAGTCTAGTTTCAGTAAACCAAAAGAAAAATAAATGCATAAAACTAAAATCAATGAAAACTAGTCTCTGTCTCTTGCTCATGAAAGCTTTCAACAAGTACTATTGGGAAAGTAGCAACTTTGAATGGAGTTTAAACCATGAAATAAAAGGGTACTGTATTCTTTCTCACAATACAATATAATGAAAAATGCAGAGTACCAAAGCAACACTAAATAAATCAAGTTCAAAGCAATACTAAGACAAAATGTAATTTACATTTTGTACTTAAAAAGTTAAAAGAGCATGGAAAACAACAAGTCAACAATTATCATTTCAAAATAAGAGCATTTAAAAAGGGAACTTCAATAATCAAATCCTAAAACACTTTCCTTACACAATAGAAAATAAGCAGTGACTGTTCAAACTTAATATTAATATGACACTCTGATCTTTACTTTAACTTTTAAGCCTAAGCTCACAAGAAAGATAAAAGTAAGATCAAACTTACCTAGAGCAGGACAGGGATGAGTATAAGGATTATTGTGATGTTAAGCTGGGCTGGCGCAATCCAACGCAGATATCCGACAGAGGCAAAGTGTACAAACTGAAGAAACTTGGAGGGTTAAATCTTACAACTTTCCTCTGTCGGAGTCCAGTGGCCAAGTGTCCAAACACTTTCTTGGGGATGGTCACTGACCTCTGGACATCTCTTCCTCAATGCGCCGTGATTGGTTGCATAGGCTGCTACCAATCACCCACTCATCACACACCACCAGGCAACCACCTACTCCTAGACTCGCCCTAGTCCGAGGTGGACTAGGTAAACTAGGATTGTTAAACTAGGAGTTTACAAAAAAAGGGGGCCTACAATTTCATCCCATTACATATTATAGGTAAAAAATTGTAAATCTGTCAGTAATGTCCCACGTTGTCAAAAAACCACTTAAAAACAGCGTTTTTTTGCATTTCTTAAGTTGGACGCATATTAAGACCCATGCCAAATACCCATCAAAGGTGTGATTCGTCTATCCTCATAATATGTCACACATATGCACCTAGTTTATAACCAAATGAAATAGAAAAGCAATTGGACATTTCACATCTAGGCACTAGAGGGTCTTAAAAATGACAAAAAGTCATTGAGCATGACAAAATGTAGGTTTTTAAAGACCTAACCCTTGATGTGCAAATGAGCTGTGCTACTTTTGGCAGTAGATTCTAGTTGATGGGATACCAGATACTCTGTATATTAATTTGTAGCTACATATCTTCTCTCCATTTGTAGTTAAAGGCCATAATCTCAGAATCTCAGAAATGCCAAGGAGTAGGATGCTAAAATTATGTGTGTGTTCAAGGCACCCATAGGGGATTGTTTACACAAAAATATTGCAAAATCTGAGACGGATCCTCATAGTGCCAAACTTGTCTGAATTTCAGGTGAGTTGGCACAGAATGACCCAGCTATGAAATTCCCTACTTGGGAATGGTACACTTTGGGTTGCACTTGCAGCATTTATCAACTCTTGATTTCCTGACATCATTGTCTAGCCCCATGATTCATCATGTATGCACCAAACGACGCAACAGGGGTATGAGCTAGCCATAATGGAACTCGGGCAGTTAACATAGATTCCCAGTTGGGATTAGCCTTTAGACAAGGCGCATGCAGCAACCCCATGATATCATGCATGAAAAAAGACCATGCGAGCAGCAAAGCACCTTTACCAACCATTTTAATTTTTTCTTTCGTTTTTCACAGACCTAGGAAGAAACATCAATACCTTCCTTGACCATCGGCAAGAAAAACAGAAGATGAGATGCCAACCTATAAAGGTTAACCTGAGATAGATTTACTCTTTGTCATAGTTTGACAGGATGCAAGACATCGATAACTTACTCTTTACAGGTAAGTCTACAACACTCACAGTTCATGTTAAAAGTACACTGAAAGGGAATCTTCATTCAGGGCTCGAATTTGGAGGAAAAATCCACAAGACCGCAGGGCTTGTTGCTCAGAATTTTTATTGGACCAGAACAATTTTTACAAGACCGAAGTCATTATCAAGAGAAGAAAAAAACAAAACACAACAACAGTTAACATGATTAATTGAACAACAGTGTTTTTCATCTTAAGTTCTAGGCAATCCTCTCTCTCTCTCTTACCTACTTTTCATACAGTTTTCTCCGCCACAGATAAATTGAAATGAGTTTAATTTTTGACAGGGTAGTATGGTGTCAATATTTAACATGTGGTCATAAAAATGATCAGTGACAGCAGTAGTCAGAAACTCATGCTACTGTTGTTTGACATACGAAGCAAGATGTGTGGAAGCAAGACCTTACTTTTAGTCCATGCAACACAGGGATGTGCGATATTGGAAGCATATAACCGAGACGTCAACATTACAGTTCCAACACTATATAACCCGTTTGTAAGGTATCAGACTTCACTGTGACTTTATCCAATGAGTTGCATTTTTGTTTTACTTCACACACACCACACATGCATTGAAGTAATGTCACAGCAACAGGTGGCGCTGTTTCACCTTAAAACAAAGTAAACCAAAGTAACAAATTCACCAAGTCACGCAGTGTTAAAAATGCATCTGGATTGTTTTTTAATCACTCCAGTCCAGTCTAAAATCACAAAGAAATTATTGCAGGTTTACATGAAAATGAAGAAGAATGATTTTCCTAACAAAATGTATTTCAACTGTGAATATTCACTTCAAAGAACAAAATATATTTTGGTTTGATGCTGAAAAATGTTGGAATAGTATATGGTGTGCGCATGTTTGCAAATGTCGCATGTCTTTTTGGCCTCAATTTTTCCATTTGGTATTTCACTTTACAGAAACATACATGTATAATATTTTTTTGTCTGATGTTTTTCACAGACCTTGGATAAAACATCAACACATTGTCCAGAATCATCCATAAAATTGTCAAATGAAGAGGAGTCAACCTGTTGGGATGGTCTGATGTAGATGTACTCTTTGTCATAGTTGGACTGGATGCAAGATAACAAGATAACTTACTCATGACAGGTAAGTCTAAACATCCTTCTGTCATTGAACCCTTTAGCACTTGCCCGCTTCTACACATAGCGTCCTTTACTCCTCACCGCGCCACTGAAATTCATAAGATTTTCTGCCTTACCTTGAAATCCTAAGATAGCTTTTGTTGTGATTATTTTCCCTTGTGGTTCATTACTTGATATTTTCTCTAGTTACAAGTTGAGTTTGTTTTGTAGAGGATGAAATTATCTTTTGAGTGATTTTTCACAGTTTTTTTGTTTGCTTTTCCAAATTGAAGTTTTGAGGTCAGAAACATCAAACAGATCAACTAAGATTAGGAAACATTGTTGGTGAATGAAGTAAGCGTCTATTACAGGACAGTTGTGCACACAATTTTTCTCAACCATACTGTCGTCTGAAAGAATTTTTTTTACAA